>CM066035.1:875696091-876896091 GCA_033557465.1 Ichthyophis bannanicus | reverse complement strand
TCATTGCTGGCCTTCCTCTTTTGCATTGACCTTCTACCTTGCCAAGCATGATGTCTTTCTCTAATGATCTCTCTCTTCGCATGATGTGTCCAAGGTATGAAAGTCAAAGTCTTGTCATCTGAGTTTCTAAAGAAAGCTTAGGTTTGATTTCCTTTAGTATTGACCGGTTTGTTCTTCGGGCAGTCCATGATATACACAGTATTCGTCACCGTCACCATAAAGGCATTAATTTTCTTCCTGTCTTTTTCACTGTCCAACTTTCACATCCATATGATGCCATTGAAAATACCATTTAACAACTCTAAACCTGAAACTATATCCCGGAAGAAATATTTAACCAATTCAAAGAGATATACCTATAAAAGAAAAAATTTTTTGTAGGAACTAATGCCTTGAAGAAATAATATCCTCTCGTAGTATAACGTTCCATTTTTATTTTTTAAATATATAGGGACGCAACCCCAAAAGAATTACCCAAGGGATACAGCACATCCTGAGGGTATAAGCAATTTAGTGTAGGAAATAAATCCAACTAAGACTAACAAGGCCTCCAGGCTTCTGAATGTACAGACCCCATTACTTTCCTAAGACGCTGTTTCCAATTCCACCACTACTCGCTGGCCAAAAGCCAGCTACATATGAATGTTGATTAATATGCAATCCCCAGCTTTAAATAACAATTGAATCAACACTTAGATGTCAAATGGAGACCCCGCTCCCGGATCGATGTTAAAGACAACCTCAGTACTCCAGTGGTGGAGGATACTATGGCCAGCGTCATGGAACTTTAAAGGCAGATCTTTGTAGTCCAATTTTCAATTTGCAACTCAGATATAATTTTTTAAGTTAACCGAACATTGTGTTTTGGGCTTTAGATCCTCCTACCCCTTTTTCAAAACCCCCATTGCAGATGTGAAAAGGACGCAGGCCCGCTCATCGCTTTCAAGTCCCCGTCCTGACTCACGTGACTAATCGGCAGCCAATCTGCTTTGGCGTGAATCACAACCCTTTAAATTCTTGATCATTCATAAAATACTCCACCATTCCAAAGAAGAGTTTAAACCTTCAGGTACTAACGAGTTCAAAAGGAAAATCCAATACTGCTCCTGAAAAAAGAGACGGGCCTCATGATCACCGCCCCTGATTTTTTCTGGAGCACAATACAGGATTCGCCATTGTAAATCCTGGAAAGAATGGTGATGATCTACACAATGTTGGACCACAGACGCAGATAACACTTTAGTGGTGATCCTGGATCAATGTTCTTGTAATCTTTTTTTCATCATCCGTGTGGTTTTGCCAACGTAGATTTTATTACATGGACATGTCAGCATATAGACTACAAAAGTAGTCAAACATGTAGTGGAAAATGCTATAAAACACTCGATGACTACTAGGGTGCTCCCAAGTAGAACCCTCCAATGTTGAAACACAAAAATCACATTTTTGACATTTAAAATGGCCCTTATCTTGTGGTAAAAGAGTATCTTCTGTAGTATGTACAATCCAATCAGCAATATTTCTACCTCTTTTGAAAGCCATCATTAAAGGTCTATCAAAATATGGATGTAAGGAGAGCACTGTCCAATGTTTCTTAAGAATAGACACAATTTCCCATGATTGGGGCATGTATGGTAAAACTCCTACAAACAGAGGAGGTTCAGCCGACACTTCCAATGGAGCCTGTATATCATTCTGCCACCAATCAGCATGGTTATATCGTGCTCTCCGATATACTTTATTAATGATGGACTGTGGGTAACCCCTTTCTCGAAGCCGAAGTTTTAAATCAAAGGCTTGTCTTTGAAAATCTTCAAGTGTAGAACAAAGTCTACGTAATCTAATAAATTGACCAACAGGTAACCCCCGTCGTAATGAACCAGGATGATAACTTTTAAAATGCAATAAAGTGTTGCGTTGAACCGACTTGCGAAACAATGTAGATCTTATTGAAGAATGATCTTTAAACAATCGCATGTCCAAAAAATCTATAGATGCATAATCATATTTTGGGTTGAATTTCAAGTCATCGGATATAGAGTTTATCCAATCAAAAAAGGCCTGCAGACGAGCTTCTGTTTCAGTTGAGTTTTTTGATTGGATATCCGATGACTTGAAATCAGTCTTTCTCCAGCTTCATTTCTGTTGCCAAGTACATATTTTCCAACCACTTTGCCTTCTTCTTTGTTGCCAACTTTTACGTTCCAGTCACCCATGACTATCAGGATATTCTGTTTGCATGTTCTGTCAATTTCTGCTTATACTTGCTCTCAGCATCACTGCTGCACACAAGCCCTTACAGCACGACAAGCTGCAAACCAAGTGAGGGGCAGGCGACAGAAGCCGTTTTTAAGGATTACCTAAATTTGTTGGCTGAAAGTAAGTGATCAGTCCAGCAGTATCCCAAGATTCCTGACCTGTGATTTAAGGGAGAATTTTTAATTTCCTAAAAGGATTTTGATGCCAGGTACATGTCTACTTGCATCAGAAGCCAACAGAATCTCTGTTTTACTTGAGTTCAGGCAGAGTTCTTTCTTTTCTTGCCCATTCTTGAGTTTCTCTTAAATGCGCAGTCAGTTTGCTCAAAGCTACTAATACTACTATTTGTAAAGCGCTACAAGATGTACGTAGTGCTGCACAGACACATGTAAAAGACAGCCCCTGCTCATCAGAGCTTGCAATCTAGTCAAGACAGACAACACAGTAGCTATAGACACGGCATACATCTAGGGGGAATGGTAAGGAAACACTAAGGAGACCAGGCTGTGGATGATCTGGTTCAGTGGGTATGAGTAACTGCACATCATGGGCGTAGATATGGAATGTTGAATCCATCACCTCAAACAGCTCAGCTAGAGGCCTGAGGTAGATATTAAATAAGACAGGTGACAGTATGAATTATGGTGGTACCGTGCCGTTCTGTGCCCAAGGTAATGATGCAGTGGTGTTGAAAAGAACTGCCCGTTGTCTGTCTGACAGATAGGATTGGAAACATGTGAATACTGCGCCGCTCTTGCCTGTTTCTGCCAACAGTGCAAGCATAACATTGTGGTCCATGGTGTCAAAGGTTGCTGACAGACCCAGATTTAGACATAAACAACGTAGGCAATTGCCTTCAGCACCAAATTTTGATAGGTGACAGAGTATTGCCACAGTCTGCATGCCAAAATCTGCTAACAGAGAGGTGGCACGGCAAACATCTTTGTCATAAGTTCGATGTTTGCCGTGCTCTGACGTTTTATGTTTTCAGGGGGGGTGGAGGGGAAATTCTCCCCCTTCTACTCCTGGCCACCACCATCATGAGGGGCCCTCAGCAAATTTTGCTTGGGGGCCCCCTCATTTGAGCTTAGGCCACAGTACATCAACATTCCTGGGCTCTAGCTCTGTTCAGTGTGTCTTTGCTTCTAGCTCTTAAACAGTGTCCAGGATTTTAATGCACACGTGCTGTATATGCAATTTTGCACATAAAGATCAATATTATTCTGCAGAGAAACATTATTGTATTATGGTATGTCAGCAGTGCAGTACTTTGGACTACAGACATAATACAATTTAATGTTTCATTCTGCGTAGAATAATGACATTTATATGCAAAATAGTATTGCAGCAGAGATGCATACTTGTTCCAGCACACCTCCCTCTCAGCTTCTAAACTCCTGCAACATTTTTTTACCTATCCCCTTCAACAAAGCCAGAAAAAAATTATGGGAACTTCATGCTCATAGTAAAGAAAAGAAACAGGTATGAAACCTTCACTAATGAGCTAACATTTTGCTCCTCCTCAGACCTTGCATATTATCCTGTATATATGTATTTATGTATATATGTAAATGAACTCCCCCATAGCTAAGAAGTGTTAACTCTGTATGATGTGCTTTTCTGACAATCTGTATGTAAACAAAATTTGTACCTGCCTTGATTCGGCAGTTTCACAATAGTAATCCTACCCGCTTCTGATCGCTGGAAGGAGCGGGCTACAAATGCTTGCTAAATAAATAAATAAATAAATAAATAAAGCCCCTACATTTAAAAAAACCTGTGTTCAGCCTGCGGGTCTTCTGTGCACTTCTTTGCATCTGGGTGAAATGGCTAATGACCTCATTACCATGTGATTATAATCAGCAGAGCAGTATCGTCTGTGCAGCTACCTACACACAGATTATTTTATTTATTTATTTATTTATTTAACAGGCTTTCTATACCGCTTTATCTTAAGGTCAAAGCGGTTTACATTGTAACAGAAACATTATACATTAAACAGGGAGATCAACTTGGAGGTAACATCGAACATTTGCTTTGGGTATCATTAAGCACAGTAAGTCAGGAGAGGGAGGGGTAGGGGTGTAAGCTTGGGAAGTGGGGGCAGAGGGCAAAGTAGATGAGTGGGGGGCTGGATGAGTGAGGGTGTCAGTGAAGCAGTTTTTGAATAAGTAGGTTTTTAGGGCTTTTCTGAAGGTTGCTGTGTCCGTTGTGGTCCGTAGCTTCTCGGTAATAGAGTTCTATAATTGTAGAGCATAAAGGGAGAAGGCTCTCCTTGAGGTGGTAGTGCTGGTCTTCTTTATTAGTGATGATGTGTCTAGCAATTTCTGTGAGGCAGTTCATCGTTTTCTGATGTCAGGTAGGACCTGAAATAGAGACTGTAGGCGCGGTGCAGAGGAGTTATTGAGGATCTTGAAGATTGTGAGTAGCTTTGTATTTTATGTGTTCTATTATTGGAAGCCAATGAAGATGTCTGAGTAGGGATGTTATGTGTTCCGTTTGTCATGAATTGAAGAGGGTTCATGCTGCAGTGTTGAGTGCAAGCTGAAGAAGGTGGATAGTTGCTTTTAGAAGACCCTGAAAGATGATATTGCAGTAGTCAAAATGGGGGAAGATGGTTGTTTGGAGGACTGAGCAAAAGTCATGGTTGGATAGAAGAGGTTTCAGGTGCTTGATTGTTCTAAGCTTGAAGTAGATGCACCTTGTAATGTTACATGTATGTCCTGTGAAAGTGAGGTGTTGATCCAGTGTGATTCCAAGGTATCGTACATCTTGGTTTACATGTATTTGGCTCCTGTCGATGGTTATGGAGCTTGGTGGTTTAAAGTTGTTGCCTCTGGTGATGTACATTGCCTCTGTCTTTTTGAAGTTTATGGCCAGGTTATCTCTTCTGAGCCATTCACTGATTGTGGAAAAGCATCTGGTTATAGGTGTGATGTCCGGGTTTGATGTTTTTATGGGTGCATAGATCATTATGTCGTTAGCGTAGATATGATATAGAATGTTAAATTCTTGTATGACATTACAAATTGGCTGGAGGAAAATATTAAATAATATTGATGAAAGGATGGAGGGATGGGACTCCTTGAGACTGTATGTATGGGGTGGATTTTGCAGGACCAGATCTTACTTGTAGTTGTCAGTCTGTTAGATATGATTTGAACAGGCAAGGGGTGTGTCTGATATTCCAAGAGCTTGCAGTCGCTGGAGGATCAGGTTATGCGGTATGGAGTCAAATGCTGCCTTTATGTCTAGAAAGATGAGTATGAAGCCAGTCTTGAGTTTGTTGGTTCCTTTAAGTAGGTTGGACAGAAGGGCGGTCATTAGAGATTTTACTCTATAGTTTGGTCTGAAACCATGTATTTCTATCTGATCATTGAGCTGTTGATAGACTATTTTTTCCACTATTTTGGCCATGAAGAGGAGACTGGCTATGGGTCTATAGGAGGTTGGTTGGTTGATGTTGTTCAAGGTTCCTTTCCTCACAGGGCAGATAGAGGCAGTCTTGAGTTCAGGGAGTACCTGTCCTTGTTGTAATGATAGGTGGATGACTCAGTATTGTGGGAATGAGTTCCTGTCTTGCTTACTTGATCCAGCTGACTGGACAGGGGTCAAGTAGTGATATGGTCGTGTTGATGCTTGTGGCGATTTTCTCTAGGTGGTCAGATGTGGTGTTACTGAATGAGGTCTATGTGGTTAAGTGTGTGTCTATTTGTTGTTTCAATGTAGTGATGAGTGGGTTGGTGCTATTAGCGGGGGCTGAAGTTAAGGTCTGGAAATAGTCGGCCATCATTTTGTGGAGTGAGAGTGGTTGTTTCATTTTGTTGTATTGTATCTTTGCTTAGATTATGCTTGCACTAAGTCCCTTTGTGCATGGTTTGTCTAAGTTTGCATAGGATATTGTGTGCAAATGTCACGCTAAATGTTTCAACACTTACTGCACTGGCCCCTCAGTCGTCAGAGCTCCTGTGCTGGTTTTTCTTCCAGTGCCTTGAAACTCAGTCTTCTGTTTGAACTGAAAAAGTGCAGCCCTAAAATAATACCCAGTAGCGGCTAATGTCCATTGACCTAAGCCAGGGGTCTCAAACACGCGGCCCGTGAGACAATTTTGTGCAGCCCGCAACGCATGGCTGGCTGGCTGGCTGCTGCCGCTGCTGCCGTGGCAGCGGCAGAATCGAGTGTCCCATGGCCTCCCCTCTGCCTGGCAGAGCCCTCCCTCCCTTCCTGCATCAGTCCCTTCAGCGCGGCTTTCAGAGCTGCGAAGGGAGAATTTCCCTTCAGCCCCGGTGGGCTTAACAGAGCCACGAGGGAGAAGCTCTCTCTTCACGGCTTTGAAAGCCGCGCCGAAGGGACTTATGCAGGGAGGGAGGGAGGGCTCTGCTGGACAGAGGGGGGGCTGTGGGACACTCGATTCTGCCGCTGCCACAGCGGCAGCGGCAGCGGCCAGCCAGCTTTTTTTTTATTTTAAACTTTCCCTGGGCTGATGTGGGGAGGGGTTTAGGACTGGTAATGGGCTATGGGGGGGAGCTAAGACAGAAAATGGGGTGATGGGGGGTTAGGACTGGAAGTGGGCTGATGGGGGGGTTAGGACTAGTAATGGGCTATGGGGGGGACAGAACTCAAAATGGACTGATGGGGGGGTTCGGACTTGAGGTGGGCTGATGGGGTTAGGACTGGTAATGGGCTGTGGGCTGATGGGGGGGTTAGGACTGGTAATGGGCTATGGGGGGGAGCTAAGACTGAAAATGGGGTGATGGGGGGTTAGGACTGGAAGTGGGCTGATGGGGAGGTTAGGACTATTAATGGGCTATGGGGGGGACAGAACTCAAAATGGACTGATGGGGGGGTTAGGAAGAGGTGGGCTGATGGGGTTAGGGCTGGTAATGGACTGTGGGCTGATGGGGGGGTTAGGACTGGTAATGGGCTATGGGGGAGAGCTAAGACTGAAAATGGGGTGATGGGGGAGTTAGGACTGGTAATGGGTTGGGGGGTTGCTAGGACTGGAAATGGGCTGAGTGGAAGGGGAGGCTTGAACTGCAAATAGCTGATATGGACGGGGCTTGGAATGAAAATGAGCTGAGTGGAAGGGGGGGCTTGAACTGCAAATAGTTGATGGGAAGGGGGGCTTGGAATGGAAATGGGCTGAGTGGAAGGGGGGCTTGAACTGCAAATAGCTGATGGGGAGGGGGGCATGGAATGGAAATGGGCTGTGAGGGGAGGGAGTTAGGACTGGAAATGCGCTGAGTGGGGGGAGCTAGGACAGGAAATGGGCTGATGGAGGGGCTAGGATAGGACTGAAAATGGGCTGTTGGGGGAGCTAAAATTGGAAATGGGCTGTGGTGGGGGCTTGGATTGAAATGGACTCATGGAGGGGCTAGAACTGGAAGTAGGCTCATGGGGGACTTGGATTGGAAATGAGCTGAGTGGAGGGGATCTAGGATTTGACATGGCTGATGGTGGGGCTAGGAAAGGACTAGAAATGGGCTGATGGGGGGCTGGGATTGGAAATGAGCTGATGGAGGGATCGGAGAGCCCGGTTTAACAGCGAAACTCACCCGTATTAAAAAAAGTGCTACTCAGTGCAGATGGAACGCAGGAGAGGCTGGCATGTTGAGAGGTGAATGAGGAGCTCTTGCTCTTGTTCTGGCCTGAGATTTGCCTGCCTGAGGGTGATTTTCGGTCCCTGGATGGCTGCGGCCATTACCACAAGGAGGTGGAACGCATGAGGGCTCCTGCGTTCCACATGGCCCGAGCAGGAAGCTGATCCATCCGGCAGAGATGTGAGACATCCGGTGGGTGACTCTGAAGAGAACACAAGGTAAACTCCCTCTCTGGGCACTATGAGTCAGCACTATGTTCTTATTATGTTGACTTTTTTATTGATTTTTTCCATTGTAAAAAAAAGTTCCGACGATGCAGCCTGCAGGTTACTTTACAAGTCCTCATTTGGCCCTCAAAGCAATTTGAGTTTGAGACCCCTGACCTAAGCACTGCCTGGCCACATGACCAGAGGATAATTTTCCTGCAGTGTCTTGAGCAACTATTTTGAGCAAAATAATTCACTGCTGTACTTTTGCTTTGATGGTAAATTGAGGCTTGAAGTATCTAAGAGCACTATCTTTTACAGAAAACACTTAATCCTGGAAGCAATAAGAGCTAGTCAAGGAGAAAAATTAATCATTTTCTTTTAGCTGCATTTTGGCACGGCTATCTAGTGTGGCTTTTAAGGGCTTGGATTAGCTTCTTTCACCTGTGACCTCAGTGCCACTTCAACACAGCAAGAGAGTTATGCATGGAAGGGGGAACTGCCTTGTAGAGGGTGTCAAAACGAATAAATGAAAATTGAAGAGCTGGCAGGAGTCCCATCATACATGCACTCTCAGACACACACACACAAAAAATCTCCAGCACCTCCCCTTGACACACACACACCACATACTACCTCACACTCCCTATGATAGACACCCCACCAACATACATACCACGACACATACATGTCCCCAAGATACACTGGCAACACACACACATATAGCCCTGAGCCACAATCTTAACAGATACATACTCAACTCCTGACATATACTGCCCACACATCCCTCACACACACACACACACACACACACATCACCTATACCTTCAGTCACTACCCACATTATGCTCACATGTTAACTCACACATCTCCTTCTACCCTCCTGAAACAAATTTTGGCATGGTTGTTTCAAACAAATCCCCACAGACATGCCTGATTCTCTCTATGGGGAAAATGCACTATTGTGTCGCACTGGAAGTGTACACTTTTCAACTTGTATTTTTCCACTTTTGTGTAAGAAAAGACTTGGAATAATCTTTCAGTGAAGCTAAGACTTATGACCTTTCACATTTTTTTCAGAAAATCACTGAAAACTTGGATCTTCTAGAATTTCTTTAAACCCAATCGTTAAACAATCGCCCCCTATGCTCTACCACCTCTACTAAGGTTCCTAACATTTCCTCTTCTACTCAACCTTATTTTATCACAAGTTTCATAGGTCTGTTTTTAAAGTCCAAGAAACTCTAGTCTCCGCATTATGACGCTTCTATTCCTTCTTCTCTTCATTTATCTCAGTTGTTCTAACACTTTCTTTGTAATCCATTCTGAGCATTACCCTTAGTAGGGTTGAAGCCCAATGTAAGAAGCTAAATTAAATTAAATTTGCATTTTATTATGGCCTCACCAACAATTTTTTTAAACTCCTCTCCTAGATCAGTTCTTCAGATGTGCTTTGTCTGTGTCCTAGTGATTCCTGTGCTGGGTTATGATAAGTATATAGGGACAGAAGAACCACCAACTCGGGCACCCTGCAGGTCCCCTCCAACATCAGAACCGTGAAAACAAGTACATGTCGCAGAGCTTTCTCATTCTCTGCGCCAACTATCTGGAATCAACTCCCTTTTGAACTGCGTTTAATCAAGGACATTACAATATTCAGGAAAGAGCTAAAAACCCACCTATTCAGATGTTACTACAATCAGCCATGACTCTCAAGTTCCGTTGAATCGTAGCAAAACGATCAGATAATTATATGCTTTTGATTCCGCTTCATGTATAAATATGTAAAATTGTGTAAACCAAAAAGGTGTAAATATGTATGTATAAATGTAAATATGTGTAATCCGTTCCCCAAGACACTAACCCTGTGTGCTGTGACCTGTCCTCAGATCTATGTATCTACTATCCCCTCCCAGTCCTGATTTGACAACCCCCAAAAGATGAATCGAACCGCTGCTGATCGCTGGAAGCAGCGGTAAATAAGTGTGTATTAAATAAATAAATAAAATAAAATATTCATCCCACTATCCAGATAGCTAACCTCGTGTTGTCCTAACTTTATCCAGATATCATCCGGTCACCAGGCGGAACATTGCTGCGAACAATAGAACCTTTGAGTTCTTCCCCAGCTCTACTCATCACCCGCTCCTGCAGTATCCAGACAGTGTCAGGAAAGTCTGCAAGGCACCCAGACCAATGTGGCTCTACTGAGGGACGCTCTACACCTGATAATGCCAGAGTGCTTTGCCATGTATTGGAAAGCGCAGAGGAAACAGAAGACCCTCTTGTGGGTCTCTCATTAGACGCAGAAAAAGCGTTTGACCGGTTGGAGTGGCCTTTTCTGTTTGCTGTTTTGAAGTGGTTTGGATTTGGTGAAGGTTTTTGCAATCTTATTAAACTTATGTATTTGAGACCGCGTGCAAAAATTTCTGTGAATGCAACTCAGTCTAGAGAGTTTCTTCCTGATGACCCGTCAGGGTTGTCCTTTTTCCCCCCATGCTCTTCAATCAGGTTTTGGAACCTTTGGCCTTATTAATAAGGTAAAGCCTAGCGGTTAAGGGCGTCTCTATCACTGGCATGGAAATTAAACTATCTACATATGCGGATGATCTACTGCTTTTCACCACACCTAGCTCCATACCGAGCATTCTAGAATTGATAAAAGATTATTCAGGATTATCTGGCTATAAAATTAATTGGTCAAAATCTGCTGCCTTATCCTTGAACTCAGGAGTATGTAAAACAGATATGGAGGAATTTCCTTTTGTATGTGAACCTAAGATGGTGAAATATTTGGGAGTTCACTATTGTTACCCACTTAGTGTAACCCTGCAGTACAACGAAGACGAGATCCTAACTACAGTTCGTAATATAACAGCAAAGTGGTCGCCAGTCTATCTTTCTTGGTGGGGTCGTCTTGAAGCTATAAAAATGACTATCACTCCTAAAGTGAATTACATATTAGAAATGCTACCCGTCTTTCTTACAAGTATTTATTTATTTATTATTTATTAGAGTCTTTTATACCGCGCTATTCAGCATCAGGTGAGGGTACAGGTGCTGAGGTGAGGGATCCAGGAAGAGTGGTGGGGATGAACAGGGTATCTCCAAACTTTTTGGATGCTAAATAAGGGGACCACACAACCAAAAAGTGTGGAACCTCTGATCTACTATAAGATAATGGGCTCTCTGGGATTCAAGATGGCTGTGTGACCAGCCAGTTCCTTGGATGCCTTGTTGAATAATGCCAAAAAGGAAGAGAAAACCACGTGGGAATCCTCCCCAGCCACAGGAGATCTCTTCCAGTTTTTCCCCAGTTGTTGGTCCGATGGACTCATACCTTTGGCTGTCCAACAAGTAGGCAGTACTCACGTAAGTAGCACAAACACAGTCCAAGACGTGAGGAATGTGGAAGACAAATTTATTAACTCACAGGGTTGCCTAGGTCTGTGAGTTAATAAATTTGTCTTCCACATTCCTCACGGCTCATACCTTTGGCTCCAGCAAGAGCACCAAAGAGAATCCAGCATTAACTCAGCTATGTCAATGCTGAGGTAGGGAAGCATGGCGTCGTCTTCAGGGTGTGAGCTCACACTGGAGCAGCGACTCCCTCCTGTTCTGGGTTTCCTCAGCCTCGACTGGGGCTGCCAGACCTATGGTAGGTTTGACGGCTTCTCTGAGGGAAGAAGTGTGTCCAGATTGAGCCAGCCAGCCAATAAACAGCCAGGGTCAATGATTACAGCTTCAGGAGTGGAGCAGAGTGCACTGATGTGTGGTTCCCGACCTACATCTACGGTGTCTGAGGAGAGCATTGGCTCTTCGGGGAACGAAAAGGCTCGATCCGAGTATTGGGCTATTCCCCCCTTCTCTCTTGAGCATGCAGAGCATATTATTTATTTTTTTATTTTTATTTACATTCTCTTATATACCGCACTATTCTGCATCAGTGCGGTTTACATTGAACAAACTGAAATTACATTGAACAGGGCATTATAACTTGGAGAGAACTATTTTACAGGGAACATTACTTTGGATTCAATTTGGACTGCCATAACCAAATTGGGTGAGTGGTTGGTCTCATAAACAAACAAAACTTTAAAGCTAGCACAAAGTAACTTACATAGTAACATAGTATATGACGGCAGATAAAGACCAGTATGGTCCATCTAGTCTTCCCAGCAAGGCAGCAAGAGTAGGTGCACTTGCCGCTCCATGCAGATCACCCCTCCCCATGCATTTGTTTAGGGGTGTACCCACCACTCTGTGTAGGTCACCCCTATTTGTTCAGATATAAGAGACAGTAATGCTTATTTTGATTTTATCCCGTTTCTATAAAGGGATCCACTGTCTGTCCCATGCCATTTTGAATTCTGTCAGTGTGTTTGCCCCTACAACTTCCATTGGGAGGGCATTCCATGCATCCACCACCCTTTCAGTGAAAAAGTATTTCCTGACATTGCCTTTCAGTTTACCCCCTTGCAGCTTCATGTTATGCCCTCTAGTTTTATAGCTGCCCCGTCTTTGGAAGAGGTTTGTTTATCCATTAATACTCTTCAAGTATTTAAAGGTCTGAATGATATTTCCCCTGTCCCTCCTCTCCTCCAGAGTGTACATATTTAGGTCTTCAAGTCTCTCCTCATAAGTCTTCTGACACAGACTCCAATTCATTTTGGTCCCCTTTCTCTGAACCGCTTCCAGCCGAGATACGGTCTCCAAAACTGAACACAGTATTCCAAGTGAGGCCACACCAGCAACTTGAACAGTGGCATTAGTACCTCTTCCTTTCTGCTGGCAATTCCTCTCTGTATGCAACCCAGCATCCTTCTGGCTTTTGCCATTGCCTTGTCATACTGTTTCACCACCTTGAGATCGCCAAAAACAATCACTATGAGGTCCTTATCGTGGTCCGTGCACACCAATCTCTCGCCCCCTATTGCATACAATTCCCTTGGATTTCTGCTTCCCAAGTGCATGACACTGCACGTTTTCACATTAAATCTTAACTGCCAAGCATTAACCATTCTTCCAGCTTTTGTAGATCTTCTTCGTGTACTCCACTCCTTCAGTGGAGTCCACTCTGTTGCAAATTTTGGTGTCATCTGCAAAAAGACAGACTTTTCCATTCAGCCCTTCAGCAATATCACTCATGAATATATTGAACAGTACTTGTCCCAGGACCGAACCCTGGGGCACACTGCTAATTTATTTATTTATTTACATTTCTTATATACCGCGCTATTAAAAATCAGTGCGGTTCACAGTGAACAGAACAATGCTACAATGCGACAACGACACACTGCGCTTACAGAGAACAGGGTAATAGCTTAGGGGAGAACCTGGGAAAAACTATATACAGTGCATTTTACAGAGCTACAAGGTATTCATAGTTGAAACAATCACCTTCCTTTCATCCGAGTGAGTTCCATTTACTGTCTCCTTCTGTCGTCTGTCAGACAAGCCATTTCTGATCCAGTTCACCATCTTGGGAGCTATCCCCAAGCTGTTGAGTTTATTGATAAGCCTACTATGAGGAACAGTATCAAAGGCTTTGCTGAAATCTAGGTAGATCACATCCATCGCATGCCCTTGATCAAGTTCTCTGGTCACCCAATCAAAGAACTCAATCAGATTTGTTTGGCATGATCGTCCTTTGGTAAAACCATGTTGCCTCGGATCATGCAACCTGTTGGTTTCAAGGAAGTCCACTAATCGCTCTTTCAGGAGTGCTTCCATTACTTTTCCTGCCACCGAGGTAAGGCTTACTGGCCTGCAGTTTGTCACTTCTTTCCTATTACCACTTTTGTGGAGAAGTACCACATCAGCCCTTCTCCAGTCCTGTGGAACTTCTCCTGTCTCCAAGGATCTATTAAAAACATCCTTTAAAGGCCCTGCAAGAACCTCCCTGAGCTCTTTCAGTATCCTGGGGTGTATCCCATCTGGTCCCATAGACTTCTCCACTTTCAGTTTTGCAAGCTGTTCTAACACATCATCTTCTGTGAATGGTGCAGTATCTACTCCATTCCCATTTATATATTTGTCAAGCACAGGTGGCCCTTCTCCAGGATTTTCTCTAGTGAAAACAGAGCAGAAGTATTTGTTTAGCATTTTCGCTTTTTCAATGTCACTTTCCACAAATCCATTCCCAGCACTTTTGAGTCCTGCAATTCCACCGCTGATTTTCCTCCTCTCCCGAATATATCTGAAAAACGTTTTGTCGCCACACTTCACATCTTTAGCCATCTTTTTTTCTGCCTTTGATTTTGCTATCCTTATTTCTCTTTTTGTCTCTTTTAGTTTGATCTTGTATTCTTTTCTGTGTTTACGAGCTTCTGAATTTTGTGAAAGCTGTGTTTTTTGCCTTTATTTGTGCAGCCACTTCTTTGGAGAACCAAATAGGTTTCCTTTTCCTCTTGTTTTTATTTACTTTCCTTACATATGTATCTGTTGCACCTTTTATTACCTCCTTTAGTTTAGCCCATTGCAATTCCACTTCCCTTATCCCCTCCCACCCTACCAACTCCTCCTTCAGGTACTTGGCCATTTTACTGAAGTCTAGGACTTTGAGCTTGCTGTGATTGGATTCCACCTTGGCTTTTATCTTTTATCTGTGTGATGATCGCTCCTGCTCACATGGGCACCCACCTGGATATTCGACACGCTATCTCCGTTGGTGAGTACTAAATCCAGCTTGGAGCTCTCCCTGGTCAGTTCCATCACCATTTGTTTAAGTAACGCATCTTGGAAGGCATCCACAATTTTTTTACTTCTTTCCAGATTTGCAGAAGGAACACTCAAATCCACATCGGGTAGATTAAAGTCACCCAATATGATCACTTCCCCCTTCATGGCTATCTTTGCAATATCAACAAATAATTCACTATCCATTTCTTCGGTTTGAGTTGGAGGCCTGTAGACCACACCAGTATGGATGACAGTGCCATCTCCTTTTTCCAACACAATCCAGAACGCTTTTTCTTTTCCCCATGTCCCCTGCATTTCAGCAGCTTTAATATTGCTTTTGATATACAGGTGGCTACTCCTCCTTTTCTACCCTCTCTATCTCTTCTAAATAGATTATAGTCAGCTATGGCTATATCCCATTCATGCAACTCGTTAAACTATGTTTCTGTAATGGCCACAATGTCCAAGTCCATTTCCACCATTAGGGCTTCCAGGTCCAGAACTTTGTTGTCTAAGCTTCGAGCATTTGTGCTCATTGCTTTCCAGCATTTAACTGGCTTGCATGTATTTTGCATTGATTTTGTTCTGCCCACTTCTTCCCACTTGTCGCTGATGTGTGTTTTAAAAGTGTGGCTGTTTCTGATGTTGTTTTGCTTTTGCTGGGAGTGACGTACTGAACTTGTCTTTCTCCATCCGTCACCCCCTTTCCCTAGTTTAAATGTCTGTCCACATATGGCCTGAAATTTTCACTTAGGATCCTTTTCCCCGTGACAGAGAGATATAGTCCATCAGTACAGTATAGTCTCTTGTTGATCCATATGTTTCCCCAGTCACCTATATATCTAAATCCTTCTTATTTTCACCAGGTTTAGAGCCATGTATTGAAGTTGTTTATGCAATGCAGCCTTTCTGCCCCCTTCCCATGAACAGGTAGAACTTCTGAGAATGCTATAGTGTTAGCAATGGGCTTGAGCTTCTCTCCCTCTCCCAGAGTCTGGAAGTCCCTTTGAACTGCAGAGGCACTGTTTCTAGCCAGATCATTTGTACAATATCAGTTTTGGAGTGCTCACTTTCTGCACTAACTATACCAACAATTTAATTGATATTCCTGCTGACTGAAGAGCCTGGGAAGCATTTCACCACCCTCTCTCCTTTGAGCTGTGTTCCCAAGTTGGTGCCTCTGATGATGGAATCTCCAAGGAGTAGTAGTTTTCTTTTTTTTCTTCCTATTTGGTACATTATCAGTAGATTTGTCATTAAGTCTATCATTTAAAGGCTCTTCGGTTTCCACGGATTGGGCACCCTCATTATCCAAGGCAGAGATGGCATTATGCAGGGATATCTCTTGATGTATAGGATGTCTCTGTGTTACAGGTCGCAACCTACCATAGCCCACTGTGATCCATTTGTTCCTGGGCTGTTTGATTCTTTGTGGAAGCGGTGGTGGATTTTGTTTAGTTTGTACCCTAGAGGAGGTGTGTTTAATTGCAGATAATTCTTCCCTTAGTAGGGTCAATTCTTTATGCATAGCAGCTAACTTGAGGTATATAGGGCAAGCTCTTAGGTTCCAAATGATCCTTCTCAGAATGAAAGCACCACAGTTATTGCATTGAATACACAACATTCTGACTCAGCTGTCCTAGGAGGAGGAAAAGAGAAAAAGTGGGTGTAACACCTAATTAAAGGACAGATGTCAATATATGTGATGACTATATAGGCAATGCAACCCAGGGGTGGGTGGAGTGAGGGGTAGGGTGGGCGGGAACGTAAGTGTCCCTGGCAAGTAGGTCTTCTATGAACTGAGGGCACACTCAGATATCTGATTTAAAGGCTATGCAAGGAACATAGACAGGCTGAAGATTCTTAAAAACATATATTCAACAGGTAAAGTTTATCAAACAGGCAATGGTAAAATCTGAAAGCCTTAGCTGAGTGTGTAGTCTCTTGAAGTTCTGATGAGCAGCTTATATGGAAAAATGAGGGAGATATTGCTGCAATAAAGACAACTGTGAAAGGTACTGAAATCAAAGTTTGACAAAATGAAGATCGTATTAACACTAGGATAAGGTTAAGGATATTATTGGTCAAAAATTTAAATCCGAGATGCTGGAAAACCAGATCAGAGCTACAAACTTGCATTTATTGAATTTTCCTAGATCACCGGTTGATCGCTGCAAGGGAAATGTTTAGAGCATATTTGTCCAAGATTCTGGGATTTCCGCCTGAGTCCTATCCCCCTCTCACTAGGATTTACTTTTTACCAACGAGAAAGAAATCTGGGGTGGAGAGGATGGAATTTTCTGATGGAGAGTATCCTGCCATGGATATTTTAAATGTTTCGGAGCTATTGGAAATATCAGTTTTGGACACGGTAACGCCTTCTACATTGATAATAACTTTGGCACTGTCTTCCAATCGGGAGTGGCTGTATTGCATTTTAAAAAGCGATCTTTCCTATTTAAGGGGATGTCTGTGCATATTTTCCCAGATTTAGCTTGGGATACACAGAAAAGGAGGGAATTTTTGATATTGAAACCCAGGGTGTTGGGGTGTTGATGTTTTTCTCAAATTTCCGTGTAAATGTATGAAAGTTACAATCTGTATGTTATGTTTTCTATGAACCTTCTCAGTTGGCCGCCTTTATAAGTTCTCATTTGCCAACCGTCCCCTAGGCTTACTGGGTGGTATAATCACAGTTATTAGAGAGGTACGGTGTCTAGGCGGTGTACTTTGCCTCTCATGTTTGTGAAATTTATTTTATTTCTAATTGGATCCCCTTCAGATATAAGGCTAGAGAGGTATGGGTACATTTAGTTATTTTCCTCTAACAGTTTGGTTTCTTTAACGATTTGAACTATTTTTCCCCATGTTTATTTCTCTTCAAGTTGTATTTCTTGGAATGTACTCTTGATAATTGCATAATAAAAATAAAAATATAACCGGCTCTATATCTCTATTCTGGAAGACAGAGAGAGGTATAGCCCACCATACAGCATAAAGGGAAGGAAAAACAGGTGACAGGTTCTTCATCCATGTGTCAATCCACTGAACCATCCATTCCGCCCAGTGTGCGCCGTTAATTAAAGAATCAGGACATTTTGATATCTAGACGACGGAAGTATTCAGAGGTTGCTAAAATTAACTAGAAGTTGCATCTTGGGGGGAGGGAGGGGGGCCTGAAGATTCACAATCTATGCATGTTTTTCTCCTATACTGCAACACTGAGTATATTCAGCCTGTCACTCTTCCCCTTGTAATACAGTTGCATATAGCTGTACAGAGTCTTGCATCCTAATGAGTTTCCGTTGAGCGACCCCACTGTTTAGGTAGGATTCACAGTGTGCCTGCATTAGGCGGTGCTCTCTATTACATAAAAAAAAATCAATGCTGCCAGCAATCTATTCCATTCATTACTCTAAACAACATTTTTCCTGGTGGTGCGTATGCAGCCATTCTTCAAGAGAAGCAAAACACAAAGCCTACCTACGGCTCAGCATTCATCTCGAAAGCATTAAGAATAAGGAAACCAGAGGAAGAACTTGTACAGGGGAAGCTCCGGCATCCAGGGAAGATGCTGATTGATTAAGTGGGTGACTGTAGTTTATGTAGCAGTTCAGCAGGTAATGCACGCCATGGGTCAGCAAGCAAGTGTTAGACGGCAGTATCCTTTCAGGTGAAATGCTTCATTGGGAGACTTCTTATTCGAAAGTGGGCAGAGAGAGTGTAGGTCTTTGACCTGTGCTAGGGATTTTGAGCAGTGAAAAATCCAGAAAGGGGTAAAAAAAAAACCCTAAGCAAATGTCCTCTTGCATCCTGAAAGTTGTTTTCTGGTCTCTCACTCTGATTTATCTCATCTTCTCTGACTGGTCAGTCTTGGAGCACATAAAAACATTTACATCATCTTCAGGGCAGATGCAGATTTGTGCACTTCAATTTGCTTGGTATTATGGAAGTTTCTAAGAGCAGAAGCAAGGATACAGACTGAAGCAATGCACTGCAACAATTAGATTTCAATGGGATCCTCCAAAAATTAATTTGCAACATCACCATTTTATATTACTTGTAAAAGCCCAGGAGTGAAAGCAGTTGGAGGCCGGTAGAGTAGATCTTTGAACTTTAACCACTCTTTAACCACTTTAAATATGATTAGGGTTTCTATTCTTTTTAAGTGTCTATAAATCGTGAGGGTGATACTCAAAAGATTTTATCTGGGCTATTTGGGGAGCTAACCAGACAAATCTTTGCATTTAATAATCTCACCTTGCTGAGTGGTTACATTTTCTCCTTCCAGCCTGTTGACCAGACAAAATATAGTTTGACAAAATAGCAGGACTTGAGGCATTCCAGGGGTAACAATGGGTTAGGCTTTAGCAGACAAACGCTAGTCACTGGGCAAAGACTGTGCTACGAGACAGGGGGAATAATGGTTCTTCGAGGAGGATGGAGGGAGAGGGGTTTGGACTTTGACACTACAGTAAGTATATCTGAGGGGTGGGGTGGGGAGAGGGAACTGTCGCTCCATTTTTGCAAGGCACAGGCCTCTTTAAGATAGCAGCTAAGAGCACTGGGCTATGACTGAGCAGCCTGAAGCTCCAGCCGGTTCTGTTATTTTTCCTGAAAGTGCCCCTGTTTAACCTCTATGAAGTGAGCGACACCGATGGCTGCAATTTAGCACAGCCGCAGGAGTAAAAGAAAATGCTCCAGGGACTGTTTACTCCCACGGTTGTGCAGAGGCAGGTCGGGGAGCCAGGCTTCGGGCCTCACCAACTCCCTCTTAAGCCGGTCAGGCCTCTCCCTCAGGACTCACACTTAGAAACAGGAAGTTTACATAAAAAGGGGCAGGATCGGCAGAGCTCTGAGTGAGGTTCCTAAAATAACTTGCAGGCTCCGCTTTGTTTTTGATGTATTGCTGCTACTGTGGGTTCCAGCAGCAGCGGCGGAGCTGAGCACTGACGGGGGAATGGTGTCCCGGCAGTGGCGTTGGAGCCATGGAGATAGGCACCCATGAGGGAAGGAAGCTAGATAGTGGTTTGATGGAGGGGGAGGGAGGAGATGGTGAACATGGGAAACAGAGTGACACGGGCTGGGGGAGGAGGAAGAGTTAAGAGGTGATGTTGGACATGGGGGAGGGGGATGCTGAACAGAAAGGAAATAGGGCAAGAGCGGAAATGTTGGACATGGTGAATAGGGACATGGGGGGAGATACTGGCAATGCAGCTGGAGGATCAGGGTCACAGAGACACAGAGTGGGAATGCTAAATGCGGGGGTGGGGATAGGGCAATGGGACAGATGCTGGATGTAAGGGGGTTTTGTTGGACATAGGAAGGGGAATAGGGGCATGGGGGAAATTGAGGAAAAATGCTGGGCATAGGAGGGGGGAATAAGAACACAAGAGGGGGCATGGGGTAAGTAGGAAGACTTCTGGGACATAACCACAGAAATGGGGAGAGACAGGAGATATTGAATGAAGGGGGGAGGAGTGAGAGGAGATGCTGGAAAGAGAGGATATAAAAATGTCACTCATTGGCCTTCAAGCTGACTCACTGGAGAGGTAAGTCTCACACTTTGGGATGGGCACCCTTGGCGTCTCTGCGGCCCTGAGTGCAGGGATGCCAGTGCTGCCGCCGCCGCTGTATTTCAAGTTTTGCTTTGGCTCCTGCTTCATTCAATAAGGCCTAATTGTCCCCTGACTCAGGTTTTGGAAGTGCCCCACTGCTGAGTCCCAACCAGCGTTGTCAACTGCTCCTTGCCACTTTTTCATGGCCACAGCTGAAATGTTTTTACCACATCAGTACGGCAGCAGGCCACAGGCCAGGCTCCACCTCTAGTTTAGGCAGAAGCAGGAAGTCACATAAGATAGAACGGGTGCAGCGACTATGCATATGCTCGATAGGCTTCTGAGGGGAGATGTGAGGGCAATGGCCGCGTGGGTACAGGCTGTTGTGTGGACACATGCACATGAGCATTGCTTCAATGTGCATGTGTGGTACGGGTAGTGTAAGAGTGCAGTATTGTCTGTCACTGTGCACTGGAGAGAAGAAAGGATCTCAGTCAGGAGCCGGGATGCCCATTCCTGCAATGATCCAGACTGCCTGAAAGTTGCCTGTAGCCCAAAGAGGATAAAAAGAGTTGAACCCTTTCTTTGCTTTAAGTTCACCAGTCAGCGAATGAATATTACCGCTGAATGGTTAAATGGAGTGCCACACCCACAACGCCGTGATGCTATGCGGTTAGCAGTGGGGCATGCAGCACGTTAGGAGAAGATATTCAGCACTACGAAACGGCTATGTGTTGCTGAATTTCCCATTCCCCAGGATTAACGTGTTTAACAGCTCTGCTAATCACATTAATCCTTTTTAATATCCCCCTCATATTTTTTTAAACATTCCAATCATGTTGAAATTTACTTACGGTCTTAGTCCCAAAAGAGGAGGAACTGCCTCTGAATTTGCCCTGACAGTAGCACACATACTGTAAAATAACTGCTGGGATAATTGCTGAATAAGAGGGAATACTAACATACAGTTCAAGGGCTTGTTTCCCTTTGCAGACTTGCTGAGACTCTGGGCACACGAATCTCACTGCTGAATATCTTGTGAACCAGTTTTCCCCTAGTACATTTCTCCAAATTGACAGGTGGCACATTTTTAACTATACTTTGCATCTTGTGGTTGCTGGGGGAAGCATTGAATTATTTTTCATTTTCAGTTTTGCTTTCACTTGATTTTCTTCTGTGTACAGCAGATGCCGGCGGTTCACTGCAGTTAAGGAGATGCTTCCCCCGATCTGTGTACACGTGTTCCTCCTCTGCAACTGATGTATCCACACTAGAGAGCTTGAAAATAGCACGTTTGTGTTAAGAACAGGATTTTTATTATTAACAGCATAAGTGTGAATATGCACAATGTTAAAACCTTTGAGTGCATATTCCATGGAAATAATTTGGAATTGTCAACATATTTCATCCTTCTGGTGCCAAATAAAATCTTGATTTAGCAGAAAATGCCACGGAGTAGAGTTGAAAGTACACAGCCCCATCTTGGCTTCATTTGGAAATTGTTGGATTGCACCATTTTGCATATCACTTGTAGGACCAAAGAACCATCAGCCTTTATGTGTGCAATATGTAAGACACCCAGGAAGGAGTAGATAACATGGGAAGGGATCTAGCTAAGCTTGAAAAATGGTCAAGAATTTGGCAGCTGAGATTTAACTCTAAAAAATGCAGGGTCATGCATTTGGGCTGCAAAAATCCAAGGGAGTGGTACAGTATAGGTGGTGACATACTTCTGTCCACAAGAGAAGAGCGGGACCTGGGGGTGATTTGTTTCTGAAGATCTGAAGGTAGCTAAACAGGTAGAAAAAGCGACAGCAAAAGCCAGAAGGATGCTTGGGTGCATAAGTAGAGAAATAGCCAGCAGGAAGGAGGCGATAGCATCTCTGTACTGTATAAATCTTTGAGACCTCATTTGGAATATTGTGTGCAATTCTGGAGACCACACCTTCAAAAGGATCAATTGTAAGCAATCCTAAAGAACAAAGATCTTCAATCAATTGTAAGACCAATCCTAAAGAACAACAACCTATGCACAAGGAATCCTAATTCATACCGACCCATCTAGAGTCTTCCATTTACAGCAAATATAATTGAAAAAGTGGTCCAACTGCAATTACAAGACCACCTGGACACACACGCCCCTCTGGACCCCCACCAGCACGAAAATTGAGAAAGTGGTCCAACTGCAATTACAAGACCACCTGGACACACACGCCCCTCTGGACCCCCACCAGCACGGCTTCAATCCCAAACACAGTGTAGAAACTCTCATTACATCACTCCTGGATAACCTAATAACCAGTCTAGACAACATCAAACAATGCTGTATATTGGTACTCCTCGATATAAAAGCTGCCTTTGACTCTATTAACCACAATACACTTATCAAACGCCTTAAGGAAATTGGACTTCAGGAAACAACCCTGAAATGGTTCACATCATACCTCACCCAAAGAAAAATACAAGTTAAATCTGGAATACTTCAATCAACACCAATTGAGCAACTACAAGGAGTACCACAAGGATCAACACTCTCCGTTCTGCTGTTTAATATCTATCTCCAGTCACTCTGCAGCATAATGACCAAATATAACATAAACTAAATTATCTGTGCGGGTGATAGTATGGTACATACTCCATTCAACATAGACCAACCTGACTACTCAAGAATAACATCTTGCATAGAAGAGATGTCAGACTGGCTTCGGGAATGCAACCTACTGATAAATTACAATAAAACGGAAGCAATTTTCATAACAAAAAATACCTCCTTTGTTCTGCCAAAATCTCTGCAATTATCATACAACATCATAACTGTGAAACAGAAGTCAAATATTTGGGGATATACCTCGACCAAAACCTAAACTTCCAAGCTCACGTAAACAAGATAACAAAGACAGCCTACCAAAAAATTAGAACACTACAAAAACTTAAGCCTCTTCTGGACTCCAATAACTTCCGTACAGTTTGTCAAGAGTTAGACTAAACGGCCTGTAGTTTTCAACCTCATCCTTACTTCTGCTTTTGTGTAAAGGGACCACATATGCCTTTCTTCAGTCCTCTGGGACCACTCCAGACTCCAAAGAAGTATTGAAAGGTCAGTCAGTGGAGCCTCTAAAATATCCTCAAGTTCCTTCAGTATTCTCAGATGTATCCCATCTGGTCCCATCGCTTTATCTACTTTTAGTTTAGCTAGTTCCTTACAAACACAGTCTTCTGAAAATCGTTCGAGCTCCTTGTCACTTCTGTTCATATTTGTGGGTGTTTTCTGAGGTCCTGCTCCTGGCCCTTCATCTGCAAATACAGAACAGAAATATGAGGTTAAACAATTCCGCTTTATTCCCATCAGTTTCTACAGTACATATTCCTCCCCTGCACCCTTGCGTCTGACAATACCACAATTGTCCTTCCTCCTCTCATTAAAATATCTGAAAAATGTCTCATCCCCCCATTTTATTGCATTGGCTGTATCTTCTTCTGTTTTTTATCTTTGTTTCCTAACCACTTTGGTAGCTTCTCTAAGTTTTCCCAAATATGGATGCCTGTCTTCCTTTCTCTGTGATCTCTTGTATTTTATGAGGACCACCCTCTTTTTCTTCACCGTTTCAACTGCTTCTTTTCCTTTTACATTTATTTGCCTTTCTTACAAAAAGATTTGTTGCCCTTAAAATATCCCCTTTCAGTTTTGCCCACAGTCTTTCTACATCCCCCAGCTTTTCCCATCCCGCTAACAACTCCTGTGATCACCTTCCCAAATTAAAAGCACATCATCTATATATTTCATGCACAGTTACATCAGCAGTCAGACATCCCAAGGGCTTTGATCCAAATGCTGGCTTTACTCTGAAAAGTCTTCAGCTCCTCCTCAGTAGCCAGTTGAGTGCCTTCTGACCTGGGGGTCTCATCTTCCAGCACTATAATACAATTAGCTTTTTTGTGACTATCCACTGGGTTTTCGTGATAAGTTACAGAAGTAGATTGCCAGGCCTTTCGTCCGCGCAGGTAATTCTAGTGTTGTTGCCGTTTGTCATAGAAATGTAATCCTCTACCGCCAACACCATCCTATTCTGCTGCTGCCCAGATGGGTGGTTTGCCTTGGTCTGGCACCTCAGCTGAGACCTGTCCATCTTAGGAGACCCTGCCAATAGTTAAGCTACCGATAGCTTAGCTCTCAGCATCACTGATGCACACAAGCCCTCACAGCACGACAAGCTGCACATGAAATGAGAGTCAGAAGCTGCAAAGATGTCTTACATATTGGGACGTGGAACGTACGAAGCATGAACCAAGGGAAGTTGGAAGTGGTCAAGAATGAAATGGAACGTGTACAACTCGATCTGTTGGGTGTTGGTGAACTGAAATAGACTGGCATAGGGCACTTTGCATCTGATGATCACATGGTCTACTATGCTGGAAATGAAAGACAAAGAAGAAATGGTGTTGCATATATAAATGAAGAAGAAACTTGCAAGAACTGTAATGAAATACAATGCAGTCAGTGAACGTTTAATTTCTATTCATCTACAAGGAATGCCCATCAACACAACTATAATTCAAATTCTATCTAACCTTTTTGATGTCTTGGAGATCTGCACCTTGCCCACTCACATTCTTAAATGACAGAGATGTAAGGCAGGGGTCTCCGAATCCAGCCCTAGAGGGCCACAAACCAGTCAGGTTGGCAGGATATCTCTAATGCATACATATCTCATGCATATTCATTAGGGTTATCCTGAACACCTGACTGGCCTAGGGGTTCAAGGAGGACTGGTTAAGAACCACTGCTCTAGGGAGTGCACATGTTTATGTTGTACGTGCTATGTAGGGTAAAATGTAGGGATATGGTCTACAGGGGCCACAGCTGGGACTCCATCCTGTGACCTTCTGCCCCAGGACACACTGGCTGTTGCCACAGAGGTAGGTTGGTCCCTGGGGAGACCATGACTGTTCATCAGACAGACCTTGTTTGTTGCACTGCACGCCACCCATCTGAACAGGGCTTGGCCTTGATCTGCTGTGGGCAGCTGCCATTGCCCCCTCCACCACCAGCACCCCTCCCCCACCATGCTGACATGCCCATATGCTGGTGGTGCTGGTGGTGCGCAGTCCCAGGCCATCCAGTGTGCAGGTAGGCGGCTGCCTAGGGTGTGGGTTTTGGGGTAGGAGTGCCTACATAGGCATCCACGCTTCCCCCCAGCACCGCCTGCCAATGTCATGTGCCCTTTGGGGTACCTGCTGGGTAATGTCCCCTGGAAGGGACACTGTGGGACACGGACTCATGGGCATGTTTGACCTTGGTCAGTTGCTGTCTTGCTGATTTCCAATTTCCGCGTTCCCATGTGCCACCTAGGCATCTGCCTAGCCCATCCTGTGTGCAAGCTGCCCTACTGCATGTCCCACCTGCAGCCCCCTGTGCCCCATTTGCAGCCTCGCCATAGTGCCCTTTCATACCTGAGCACTATGCTGTTGCTGCACATGTAGCACTACTATCACTGTTTTTGGGCTCCCTGCCTATGCTGTACATTGCTGACACTAAAATGGTTTCCCTCTCCTGCAAATATGCATCTAACGCCAGGTTTTCACTCGCGGTAATTTTCTGTCCTTCAGTTCACAGCGATAATGCCGCGGTAGTGTCTCCCCGCCCATTAATCCCTTCTCTCCGCCCTCTCTCCACCCTCTCCCGGATATAGCGCCGCCGGAGATGATAACAGGCGCTAATGTTGCATCTGGTTATGTTAGCGCGCGTTAAGGTCACTTATCACGCGATAATGTAGCCGCTACTATGTTATCACGGTTTAGTAAACATACCCCGTGGTCTTCAAAACTGAACACAATGTTCCAAGTGAAGCCTCACCAGTGACTTGTATAGTGGCATTAGTACCTCTTCCTTTCTGCTGTAATTCCTCTTTGTATGCAACCCAGCATCCTTCTGGCTTTTGCCACCGCCTTGTCAAACTGTTTAACCACCTTGAGATCCTCAGAAATAATCACTCCAAGGTCCTTCTCCTGGTCCATGCACACCAACCTCTCGCCCCCTATCATGTACATTTTCCTTGGATTTCTGCTTCCTAAGTGCATGATTCGACTTGTTCAAGCTATGGTATTTTCAATGTTATAAGGATGCGAAAGTTGGACATGAAAAAGATGGACAGGAAGAAAATTGATGCCTTTGAATTATGATGCTGGCAACAAATATTGTGTATTCCATGGACTGCCTGAAGAACAAACCAATCAGTACTAGAGGAGATCAAACCTAAGCTTTCTGAAGACCGAACAGAGTTTGGGACAACTATCCAGAGAGTCATTAAGAGTCAACACCAATTCGACGGCACTTAACAACATCTATATATCTTTTCCATAATTTAATATGTCGTGTGAACTGATGAAAAGTAAGAAAAAGTGCTTCAAAGTTGACTACATATTGATTGGCACTATCTGAAGCCATGGCTGACCCAATGGCTACACCCTTGATCTGTTTATAAAAAAGGCCTCAAAAACAAAATAATTTTCGATTAAGGCCAGTTCTGCCAACTGCATTAAAAAAAACAGTAGGAATTCTTCTATGTTCAATTCGATCAAGTAATGTATTCTCTAAAATCTGAATGGCTTCTGTTTGAGGAATGTTGGTATATAGAGATGCTATATCTAGAGTAGCTAAAACCAGCTCCTCATGAAAGCCCTCAAACTGTTCCGAGATCTGAATAATATGTGCTGAATCATGATGGTGTTGAAGTGACACTGTGTCTGAGCAGAATGTCTAAAAATTGTGAGATAGGTTTGAAAAGCAGAATGTCTAAAAATTGTGAGATAGGTTTGAAAAGAGACTCTATAGCTGATATGATAGTGCGTCCAGGGGAATTTTCTCAAAATTTATGCACTTTGCAAAATGTGCCTTTGAGTCAATGCTGACTCCTAGCAACCCAGAAGCTCCTGGGTTTTCTTAGCAGTGTGACTGGAAGCAGATTGCCAGGCCTTTCTTCTGAGACAGTGGAGGGCTAAGAGACTTGCCCAAGGCCACAAGGAGTGCTAGTGGGAATTGAACCCTGGTTACTTGGTTACCAAGCCAGTGTTCTAACCACTAGGCTACTCCTATGCACATTAGGTAGAATATAAATAGTACGTGTAATTGGGTGTGACCGTGAGAGAGTCTGATTCCTTTCTGGTGAGATAACCAATTTCCAAATCTGTTTTAATAAGGGAATCTAGACTCCTTTTTAAGGCAGTAGTGGGATCACCATCCAGTCGTTCATAGAAAGCCAGATCTCTAAACTGTCTGTTGATTTCTTCTATGTAGTCTTTTCCATTCATGACTACTAGTGCTCCTCCTTTATCAGCAGGTTTTATAACAATTCTAGGATTGCTTCTTAAGGAGCCTAGAGCTTGTTTTTTTAGTTTCAAAATATTATAAAACATACAGTACTTTTTTAGTTCCAAACCGGCAATATATTTTAGGACTACCTTTTCAAATTGTGGATAGGGTTATTGGTGTCTAGTGGAATCCATTTTGATTTCTTGTTTATAACTGAAAAATCGCTATAGATATCCTCTTTACCTGAGAAGAAATCCATCATTTTGAGTCTTCTAAAAAATGTGTACAGGTCAGTGCAGGTCTCAAAGGGATCATACCTTCATGTAGGGACAAAAGTCAGTCCTTTATTTAGGACATCAAGTTCAATTTGGATCAAAACAGTGTTGGATAAATTAATCACTTCGCCTGTCTTTGGCGGTTTGATGTCCTTCATGTGTGTGTGTCTGAACCTCCCCCTCCCTCTGGGCAGGAAGTGTATCCTGCAAAATTCCAAGAGATATTGCCGTGGTTGTTGGCGGTGACCACCGCCTTTCCACAATTGGTCCATCTGAAAAAGTGAGTTGGGATCTTCTTTTTCTATGGAAAAGAGGGGAGCTGAGGAATCCAACCAGTTGCCCAATAGGTTTTTACTTCTCTTTCTGACCTGTTCTATTGGTGGCTCTTCCCTTTTCCTTGGTGTTTCTTCTTGTAGAACCTGTTGCTTATTTGAGAAGCTTATCTTTCTTCTAGGTATTTCTGAAAAGCCTACTCTTTTTATTCCAGGGATAGTTTTTTTTTTTTTTGGGGGGGGGTTAATGCCATCAAGTCAGTTTTGACTCATAGCAACCCAGCTACCTCTAGGTTTTCTTGGCAATGTATCACTGGAAATAGATTGCCAGCCTTTTCTTCCAAGGCAATGGAGGGTAAAGTGACTTGCCCCAGATCACAAAGAGTGCCAGTGGGAATTGAACCCTTGATCTTCTGGGTACTAGGCAGTTGCTCTACCACTAGGCTGCTCCTCCACTTCTATGCCAGGGATATACAGAACCTCTTTTATAATCCTCTTCATCCCCTCTGAATTTAATTCATTTGCTATCTTAGATTGTAAACTTGCTGGGGACAGAGAAATACTTATATACCTGTGAAGGCATAAGAGAAATACCTAAAAATAAAAAGGAGACGGCAGAAGAGGAGAGAGTTGGCTCCTCAGGCTGCATCCTCTTCTGCCAATGGAAGTTTAAATAATTTGAACCATGTCATAACTTGGCTATTGGTAACAACAGTGGAGGTTGTGACCTAAGGCTCTGCCATTTTCCTTCCCCTCCTCCTCCTATCAGTCACAACAGCAGTGCAGTTGACAGGAGGGAATTGCCAGAGAATTGCCTGGCAGAGGAGATCGACACAAGGGGTTTCGGGAGGATTAGGGAGAGGCGCACACCCATCTCACTTGAGTGTCCTGCAATTCCTTGGAGATCTAGCAATTCCACGGCAAAGGCTGGTGTTTTTGGCCCATGCCAGGGGACAACGGGAAACCAGGGACTCTGCTTATCACAGTCTGACTCTAAAGGCTTTATTCTAAAAGAATTTTTCCCCATTCCATGCCAAAACATTTCTTTGAGTAACTCTGCTTTATAGAGGCCTATCATAAGAACATAAGAACATAATTATTTACTGCAAACAAATCTTTGCTGAGAAAGTGTCATTGCTGAAGGGAGGTAAATGACATTTAGCGGGACCACAAAACCCCCAGTCACAGTCTTTCTTCAGATGCAGAGAGGAATCCTCACCAGAAAGCTCTGTAAAAATAAGGCAGCCATATATATGCAGTGAGCTGCTGATTAAAAATCCCACAGCCTCCATGTTTCCTGAGGCAAATAAAACAAATTAAAGAAAGGAAAAGATAATAAATGGGCCCTGTAGAGCACTTAGTGGAAGCAGCAGATCAGAATCTCTTATGTGTAGCAGCGCTCAGCGATCTGTACATTCAGAGGTGCTTACAGCACAAGGTATTTAGCACACAATTTGAACTTTCACCCTAGAATTCTCCCTGTTGCATACATAAAACAGGTAATTACCCTTAGGTGATGTAGCCACCCAGGCACAGGGGCTGCCCACAATGGCATAGAAGTCTCTCCACAGGTCCCTCTGCTCAGCTGGTGATTCTGAAGGTTGTACAGCAGTCTTAATCCTTAGTGAAGCAAAAGCATCCTCCTGCGCACATAGTGGTCGCTCTGTCAAGTGAACAAGTGCAGAATCTAAGAGTTTGGTGCCACTGCAGGGGTCTCCAACTGCAGTCCTGGAGGGCCGCAAACCCGCAAAGGTTTTCAGGATGTCCCTAATGAATATGCATGAGATCTTTGCATGCACTGCCCCCCTGTATTGCGATTTATCTCATGCATATTCATTAACCAGCCCGAAAAAGCTACCAAGACCTAGTAGTCTGGAGAAAAAAATCTTACTAAACACCACCCCACACTCATAGACCTAAATAGCTACCCACAAAAAATCCTAAATCCTTACAATCTTCACAATGAACAAAATCCAAATTACTTATAAATAAAATTACAAACAAATAGGAAGACGATATATACCAACAATACCATCGGGGGTAGGAGAAAAATCCTCAGGTTGATCAATCATCCCTCTATGTGGCTACTAAAAGCCATAGGGGAAGGAATCAGCTCCACATCACAAGCTTAAAAAACTCCTCCCATGAATTAATATAGTACTCAACAAACTCTTTATAATCCTTAACAAATTGTATAAATACGACAACCACTCTAATATTTTTAAGAAACAGAAGGTATTCTAAGGTGCCTTGGCAGCAACAGCCGCTCAAAATGCACTTCAACGCCAACAGAGCCAAAAAGTAAACAACGGGAGCTTTTTAGGAAATTGCAAACCAACGAGGTAGATACCTGTGGAGGAAATAGGGAACAATCACAGAAACGCTTAAAAGCAGTTCAAAAACTTGCCCAGCAACCTATACTTAGCTCAGCAGAGAATTTCCTCCAGCTCGCAACACTCCATTCTCTCCATTATTAAGAAACTCCCACAAAAGACGCCAACAATGCAGCCGTCCTGCCGCACACCAATTACATCGTCCACTACCTAGTTAAATCTTAGCTTAACCCTACAAAGATCCTTGTTTCCCTAGAGAAAAGCTTCTTCAAGGCTTAGGGGTATGTTTACTAAACTGCGGTAATGTAACTCGCGTTAGGTTCTGTGGTAAAGGTACAGATGCCCATATAAAGGCATGGGCGGTGCATCGTTACAGCAAGCCGTATCAGCTAATGCATGTTACAAGGCGCCTTAGACTAACGCGTGTTATAAGGTGCCTTATAAGGCACCTTACAAGGCGCCTTATAAGGTGCCTTGTAAGGTGCCTCATAAGGCGCCCTATAGGGCTCCTTAGGCTAAGTGCTGTATTAGGCACCCCTGGACAAAGCACTGTAGAAGGCACCCTGGGCTATGGAACCATAGGTTAAGGTGGCCTAACAAGGTTACGGTGCCCTAGGTTAGTGTGCCTTAAGGGCTGCAAGGTGCCGCATGATGACATGCATGACCTGTGAGGAACAGAGACAGATGTAGCCCTAACACTAGATAGAGCACTCAGGAAAGGCAATGAACAGGTGAGTGAAGGAGGGAGAGCTGGGAGCCACTAGACCCGCCATATCTGCGGGCATACCATGTGGCTGCCAATACTGATGACAAACATGGTGGGGGCAACTGTACCACAGCACAGGGTGTTGGCAATGTAAAGTACTGGAAAGACAGTTGGTGGCAGACAATGGGAATACATGTCCCCCAGTGGAGGTGGAGTTGGCAGGATAGTTACAATGATGGGTGGACAGAGGAGTAGTGGTGCCATGCAGATCAGGCACAGGTGAGGCAAGCACAATGAGGTGCAATGCAGGAAAAGGGTGCAATGCAGGAAAAGGTGCAATGCAGGAAAAGCAGTGCAGGACATGGGGTGGCAGCCTGCACAGGCAGACAGGACTCTATACAGCTGACAGACGCAGATAGACGGACCGAAGGAATGTTGGCAATTGTGGCGAGGGTATTATGGGCTGGCAGCACAGATCTGCAAAAAATATGACTGTTACAGGCATGCACACTATTTGAGTAAGACAGGTATGAGAGGAGGGAACAATGAGGAATTGAACCTATGAACGCTGCTGAGAATGACATTGTATTAACCAGTAGGCTATACTCCATGGTGTATGTCATAGCAATGGCTGGGAGGTTCACCACAAAAGCACGATACCACGTGAATAGAAGAACCCAGTACTAACTCGTGGTATGGAGGAAGGATACTTTATTATTCACAATTCAAGCCCAAACGCCCGACACAGGCCATGTTTCGAATCCTTTCTTCATCAGGGGGACTCAGGCACACTTGTTGGTGAGTTCACAAACGGTCTAATGCATTTCTTACTTGTTCATGATATTCTCTTCTATCAAACTGTCTGCTCTGAGTGCCAGGATAGGATAACCCCACCAGTACTCATGATGCAATGCACATGCTGAATAGCCGTCTACAGCTGATCACCAAATGGGGTCTGCACCTCTCCGGTACCTCAGCTTGGAGAGACAAACTGACAGTGCGTGATACTGGCACAGTGTAGCTACAGACCATGCCATTGTGCAGGTTCTGTGTTCACCCTGAGGGATAGGATGGGTGCCCAGCACTAGGTCCGTAGTACATATGGTGCTAGAGATCGGTCCTGCTGTACATCCCCATTACTACCAGTGTGTGACAGGTGTTCCTTGCAGTGCAGTTGAAGGTAATTTGGTGTCCATCTGTATCCTTGATTGCAGGATAAGGTGGTACAGAAATACGTAGTCACATGTGGCCTTCTGGGACCAGACACCACCCAGATTAGTGTGTACCCCATGTTAGGGTCTGGCTGACATGGGCACCTGTTTATAAGGGCAGAGGGGGTTTCTATACCTGCATGAGGTTTGTGTAGCAGTGCCTTTATAAGGTCAAAGTGGTATACACTACATACCTCAAAGGGCCCACATCACCTTTTTTGCAGGTAAGGGACAGGTGCCCCCAGCCCCAGTGAAGCAACCTCCATCCTGCTGGTATAAGACAGCCCTCCAGGGGCTGGTGGGCCAGAGCCATACCAGTGCTAGGGTTAGGGCTAGAAAACCCCAACTGCCTACAGTGATACTTTTGTGTTCCCACTGCTGGGGCCCCAATCACTGAGATACCTGCTTGGTGCATGTAGTTCCTCTGTGAGCATGCACTATGGACTGCCTACAGTTAGACTGTGCATGGTTGGAACACCTATAAGGTGCAGTCACCAGCAGACAGCACCTTATAGGTGTTCCAACCATGCACAGTCTAACTGCAGACAGTCTACTAGCCAGTCCATAGTGCATGCTCACAGAGGAACTGTGTGCACCAAGCAGGCATCTCAGTGATCAGCACCCCAGTACTTGGAACACAAAAGTATCACTAGAAACAGATAGTATAGAGCGCGATGTGGGAACCTAGACATGCCATGGTCACTGCTTGGTTAGAGTGAGTACCCTCCCAGCATGACATGCTGTGGCCACCATGTCCATGCAAGCGGTGGTTGAGCACTACAGTGTCCCAGCCATTGCCCTACACCGTGTGAAGATGTATCCTGGCCAATCCGCCCTGTCCGGCCCATACCCACAACACCTTGCTCCTCATTATGCACATATTCAGGCTAACGCTGGTAACAGTGGGACATTTTGGGCCCAGAGAGGGGTGGGCAGCCACAGAACAATGGATAGACATACACATACACACACACACTCCTATTGCAGCATTGTGCAAAGATAGGGGTGGTTGGCAACCCAGCCCATCACACTGGTCCTGATCACAGTGCTGACATTACTAAACTGTGCAGGAGGTAGTAGTAGTGCTCTGGTGATAACTGTAGCTCAATGCTGGGGCCAACAGCCTGACTCTCCATGTATCTTTGGATTGTGGAGCCTGTGTGAGTGGGTGTTTGTACCCCTGTTCGCCGCTGCTTTGTGTTTTGCACATGTTGCTGTTGTATCTGCATTGTAGGGTAAAATATAGGGACATGCTCTGCAGGAACCACAGCTGGGACTATGAACCTGTGACCCTCTACTTCTGGACACACTGGTTGGGTGTACTGCACCACACTGTTGCCACAGATGCATGGTAGCCCCTGGGGCTACCTGTACTTTTCCTCAGCCAGACCTTTTATGTTGCACTGCACACCACGTACTGGTACAGGGCATGGCCTAGGTCCACTGCAGGCAGTTGCCACTGCCCCCTCCAGCACGGGCACACCCCCCCCCCCCGCCATGCTGACATGACCATATGCTGTTGGTGCTGGTGGTGCGCAGTCCCAGGCCATCCATTGTGTGGGTAGGTGGTCGCCTAGGGAGTGGGGTCTAGGGCAGGGGGCATACATGAGCATCCTCACATCCCCCCCATCACCGCCTACCAATAGTATGTCCCTTCAACTTGGGGGAGGGTTGGCTGGGGGGATGTTAGGTCAGTGCCCTGGCGACTGTTAGCTTGGGTGGACCAGGTAGATGTAGGTGGATTGTGTTTGGCCTTTGTCAGCTGCTGTCATGCTGATTTCTGGTTTCTATGTTCCTATGTGACACCTAGGTGCCCACCTAGTCCACCCTGTGCCCCAGCTGCCCCCGCTACATGTCCCGCCTGCAGCCCTCTATGCCCCACTTACACCATCACCATAGTGGCCTGTCATACTTGGGCACTATGCTGTTGCTGAAAATGGAGCACTACTATCACATTTCTTGGGCTCCCTGCCTATGCTGTACATTGCTGTCACCGAAATGGTTTCTCTCTCCTGCAAATGTGCATCTAACAGCAGGTTTTCATTCGCAGTAGGATTCAGCCCTTCAGTTCAGCGTATTAGTGTGCAGGGAGCCTCTCCCCGCCCACTCACCGCCCATTGACCCCTTCTCTCCGCCCTCTTTCCACCCTCTGCGGTCTTTACCGCGGCCGGGAACGCTAACACTCGTTAGGTAACGTTAATGCGCGTTAACGTTACATACCGCGCGTTAACGTTACCTAACGAGCGTTAACGTTACCTAACACGTGGTCTGTAACGTTACCGCGGTTTAGTAAACATACCCCTTAGACTCAACAACAAAATTCTCCATGCAAAGAATTTGACGTCAGACACCATCATCATTTAAATACAGGGCGACATCTAATCAGGAACAACCCACTTGCTAATTGGATAAGCCCAAAAAAATAAAAAAAGGAGAGCAAGTACACTCAGAACACATAGAAACCACATAGCAGTATAAAATTCCACAGAAAAGCACTCCAATCTATTTTATCATTCAGTCTTGCAGGTTCAAGAGAGTTTAATTTAAAAATCCACCTCTGTTCCTGCTGCACCAGAATTTACCCCAATCTCCCCCATGGGAATTGACAGGCACAAAATATTAAAGTGGTTGTAGTATTTATAAAATTTGTTAAAGATTATAAAGAGTTTGTTGAGTACTATATGTATTCATGGGAAGAGTTTTTTAAGCCTGTGATGTGGAGCTGACTCTTTCGCCTATGGCTTTTAGTAGCCACATAGAGGGAGGATTGATCAACCTGAGGCTTTTTCTCCTACTCCTGATTGTATTGTTGGTATATATACTAGAGGACAGCAAACCTGGGCCGGAAGGACTGGGGTTTCTAGTCCCACAGGTGCTCCTTGTGGTCTTGGGCAAGCCACTTAACCCTCCATTGCCCATGTTCCCTGTAAGTATTAATGTATGTGTCTCATATCCCCTCATGTTAAATGTATCCCCCAATTGTGTTGTGACCACTTTGATTGAAGGATAAGGTGGTATACAAAACTGTCTAAATAAAATAAATAAATAAATATATCATCTACCTATTTGTTTGTAATTTTATTTATAAGTAATTTGGATTTTGTTCATTGTGAATACTGTAAGGATTTTGGATTTTTTGTGGGTAGTTATTTAGGTCTGTGAGTGTGGGGCTGTGTTTAGTTAGATGCATATTCATTAGGGATATCCTAAAAATCAGAATGGTTTAAAGCCCTCCAGGACTGGAGTTGGAGATCCCTGCTATACTGGGTCCATCAAGACCAGTATCCTGTTTCCAACAGTGGCCAATCCAGATAACAAGTACCTCCAGGCCCCTAAAAGGTATTCAGAGATTCCATACTGCTTGTCCACTGGGTAAGCAGTGGATTTCCTCAGTTCTCTACTAATGGTTTATGGACTTTTCCTCCAGGAACTTTTCAAACCTCTTTTAAATCCAGCTACATTAACAGCTTTTACTACATCCTCTGATAATGAGTTCCCAGAGTTTGATTACCCATTAGGTGAAAAACGATTTTCTTTTATTAGTCTTAAATAGTAGCTTCATTGCGTGTCCCTGGTCAATTTTCTCAATGGAGAAAGGTGGACAGTGGAGTACCCCATGTATCTGTGCTGGGCCCATTGCTTTTTAACATATTTATGCATGACCTGGAAATGGGAATAATGAGCGAGGTGGTCAAATTTGCAGATGACACAAAATTATTCAAAATTGTTAAAACACAGAAAGATTGTAAAAGAATTGGAGACTGGGTGTTCAAATAGCAGATGAAATTTAATATGGAGAAGTGCAAAGTTATGCACTAAGGAAGAACAATCCAAACTATGGTTACACAATACAAGGTTCCACATTAGGAATCACCACTCAGGTAAAGGATCTAGGGTAATACATTGAAACTGTCCGCCTAGTGTGCAGTGGCAACCAAGAAAGCAAACAGAATGCTAGGAATCATAAAGAAAGGAATGGAGAATAAAAGGAAGGATGTTATATTGCTTCCGTATCACTCTATGGTGTGACCACACCTTGAATATTGTGTGCAATTGTGGTCGTCATATCTTAAAAAGGAAATAGCAGATTAATGAGACCAAACTTTCCTTGCCTAAATCCATGTTGGCTTTCTGCCATTAAACCATGACTATCTATATGTTCAGTAATTTTATTCTTTATAATGGTTTCTACCATTTTGCCCAGTTCTGTTGTCAGGCTTACCGGTCTGTAGTTTCCCGGATCACCCCTTGAACCCTTTATAAAAATTGGCATTAAATTGACCACTTTCCAATCTTTGGGTACTACAGATGATTTTAATGATAGGTCACAGATTACTAATAGTAATGCTACTATCTCATATTTCAGTTCTTTCAGCACCCTGAGATGTATGCCATCCGGTCCATGTGATTTACTGCTGTTTATTTTATCAATTAGCTGTATTGCATCTTCCCAATTGAGATTTGTTTCAATTCTTGTGATACATCACCTTTAAATATCATTTCTGGCATTGGTAAGTTTCCCTACATCTTCTCCACTATAGCCTTGTCCTCTCTTAGTGCACCTTTTACCTCTCCATCATCTAATGGTCCAACTGACTCCCTCACAGGTGTTTTGCTATGAATATACTTGGAAAACATTTTTATTATGCGCTTTTGCTTCTACAGAAAGCTTCTTTTCAAATTTTCTCTTTGCCTGCCTTATCAATGCCTTGCATTTAACTTGCTAGTACTTATGTTTCCTGTTTTTGTCATTTGGCTCTTTTTCCCATTTTCTGAAAAATTCTCTTTTGCCTAAAACAGCCTTTCTGACATCACCTTTAAGCCATGCTGGCTGTCGTTTTGTCTTCCACCTTTTTTAAAGCATGGAATACATCTGGTCTGGGCTTCCGAGATAGTATTTTTAAATAATGCTGAGGCCTGATGTAAACTTTTAGTCTTTGCAGTTTATTCTGAACCATTTTCCTCATTTTATTATAGTCTCCTTTTTGAAAGTTAAATGCTAGCGCAGCGAATTTCCTTGCCATTTATTAAATCAAATGTGATCATGTTATGATCGCTATTCCCAAGTGGCTCCAAAACAGTTACCTCTCACACCAGATCCTGTGTTCTGCTGAGGACTAGGTCTAAAATACCTTCCGCTCATGTGGGTTCCTGAACCAGCTTCTCTATGAAGCAGTCATCTATTTCATCTAGAAACTTTATCTCCCTAACATGTCTTGATGTGACATTGACCCAGTCAATATTGGGGTAACTGAAATCTTCCTTTATTACTGTATAGTAAACTTTGTTAGCTTCCCTAATTTCTGTTAGCATTTTATCATCTGTCTGTTCATTCTGTCAAGGCAGACAAGACAGTAAGTCCAAACGAGAGCTTACACACTCGCAGGTAATGGAAAGACAAACAGAAGCGAGGTGGAGTAAAAAGCCTTTATTTGTGTTTCTCCAAATAAATGCTTTTTACTCCATCTCGCTCCTGTTTGTCTTCCCAGGTGGGCAATAGTACACCTCCATCACCATTCCCTTCCCCTTCTTACATGGAATTTCTATCCATAGAGATTATACAGTGTATTTTGTTTCCCGCAAAACCTTCGTCCTGTTTGACTTGATACCCTCTATAACATATAGAGCCACTCCTCCACCAACGTGATCTATCCTACTATTGCGATATAGTTTGTAGCCTGGTATGACAGTGTCCCATTGGTTATCCTCCTTCCACAAAGTCTCTGTGATGCCAGTTATATCTAACCTTTTATTTATTGCTATATATTCTAGCTCGCCCATCTTATTTTTTAGACTTCTAGAATTTGAAAACAGGCATTTCGAAGTTTGTTTTTTGCTACTATTAATAGTCTGACTTTTGATAATAGAGCTTATTTGGAATCTTTCAACTCTGTCTGATTTTTACTTAAAGACACCTGGATTACTTTTACCTTTATTGAACCTCTCTGTCGGGATGCCCTTATTTCCCTGTTTTGCTAGTATCCTTCAAGGATACATCCTTCTGAACCATGCACTTTTGGGCGACTGTCGACTTTCCTCCATTACCTAGTTTAAAAGCTGCTCTTTCTCCTTTTTAAAGGTTAATGCCAACAGCCTAGTTCCACCCTACTTAAAATAAAGCCCATCCTTTCGGAACACCCCCCCCCCCTTTCTCCAGAATGTTGCCCAGTTCCTAACAAATCCAAAGTCCTCTTCCTTACACCATCGTCTCATTCATGCATTGAGACCCCAGAGCTCTGCCTGCTTCTTGAGTCCTGCACATGGAACAGTTTGCATTTCTGAGAACACTACCCTGGAAGTTCTGGATTTCAGCTTTCTACCTAAAAGCCTAAACTTGGCTTCCAGAACCTCCCTCCTACATTTTCCTATGTCACTGGTACTAAGATGTACCAAGACAGCAGCTTCCTCCCCAGCACTATCTAAAACCTTGTCTAGGCGGCGCATGAGGCCCACTACCTTCACACCCAGCAGATATGTTATTTATTTTATTTATTTAACAGGTTTTTTATACCACTTTATCATTTCAATCAGAATGGTTTACATTGTAACTCAAACTTGGTAATATACATTAAACAGGGACATTGATAACTTGGGGGTATGTTTACTAAAGGGCGCTATTTGCGCTGCTGGCACATTATCGCGTGATAATGGCACTTTACTGGGCGATAAGGTACTTTAGCGCGCAATAACGCGCCCAGCGGCGCAAACGAGCGCTGAAGGCAGAGAAAGGCTCCCGGAGGGCGGAGGAAGACTCCCCAGGGGAGGAGAGAGAGGGTCAATGGGTGGAGAGTGGGAGGGGAGAGGCTTCCTTCACACTAATGCCGTGGATTCCGGGTCTGACAACTAACGCCAGTGAAACCCTCGTGTTAGAGCCCATTTAAAGGGAAGAGAAACCATATACGTCAGCAATGTACAGCAAAGCTAGGGAAACCTAAAAAAAGTGATGTGTGATACATGTGTACATAACAAAAGGGCAAATAAACATTGAAAATGACCTGAACAAACTGGAATAAAAACATAACCAAGCTGGGCAATAGTGATATTAATGGGAAACATCAAAAAACACTACCGAGAAAGCTCCAAAAAAAAGATATTAATTTTGGAAGGGGCTATGCTCTGTCCCCATATAAGGTGAATGATCCCACAGTGAAATAGCGCTGATCAGTGTTTTCCCTTTCTATTGGACAGGCTTCCTATGGCATGCACATGTCCCGCAACAGCAGGATGGGCATGTCAGAACGGGCAACTGGACAGAAACTGGAAAAGGGGATACAGAGGGCTGCAGGTGGCACATGCTGTGGTGCAGCTGGGCCACAGTGCGGACTAGGGTGATGCCTAGGTGGCGCATAGGAATGCTTAAACAGTAGAGCCGCCAGACAGCAACTGATGAAGGCCCAACATGGGCATGAGTGTGTTTCCCACAGTGTCACAGGGGATAGTAACCAGCAGGTACCCCCAAGGGCACAGAATATTGGCAGGCGGTGCTAGGGGGAAGCATGGACATCTATGCAACCCCTACCCCAGAACCCACATCATAGGCAGCCGCCTACCGGCACACTGGATGGCCTGAGACTGCGCACCACCAGTACCACCAGCAGAAGGGCATGTCAGCATGGCGACAGAGGGGTACTGGTGGTGGAGAAGGCAGTGGCAGCTGCCCACAGCATACTATGGCCTAGCCCTGTTTAGGTGGGTGCCATGCACTGCAACAGACAGGCCTTGTCTGACGAACAGTCATGGTATCCCCAGGGAATGAACTGTCCATGTGGTGCAGTACGCACAGCCAGTGTGTTCAGGAACAGAAGGTCACAGGTTCAAGTCCCAGCTGTGGCTCCCACCAACCCAATCCCCATATTTTACCCAGTACTAAACCATGGTAATAAAGAGGGAACCTTTATTGCAGATAACATAAGCATGCCTGAAATGCCTATATTTTACCCTACAGAGCACAGACACCATAGACATGTGCAATACCTAGAGCAGAGTTTCCCAAATGCAGTTCTGGAGGGACAAACTCCATTCAGGCATCATGCTGTCCCTAATAAAGATGCCTGTGCTGCATTTCTATGCGCCGCCCCCATAGTATGCAGATGTATCCATGCATATTCATTAGGGACAGCATGAAAACCTGAACAGTGTTTGGCCCACCAGGACTGGAGTTGGGAACCTCTGCCCTAGAGCAGCGGCCAACAGGGGCAGAAACACCCACAGGCGCCATTATCCAAAGTCTCCTGGAGAGGCAGGATGTTGGGCCCTGCGTGCAGCACCATCTCCCAATACTAGCACTTGCATATCATAGCACTGCCACCCTAAACCTGGGAATACGGTACACATATATCAAAAGGTTGCTATGATTACTGGCAGATAGCAATCCCTAGGTTAAGCACAATCTGCTCATTGAGCTGTATCGTAGCAACCTCTCTGATGTCTGTGGAGTGTGTTTCAGGTCTGGTGTCTGACAGTGTTTACCACCCTGGGGAGTGACCCCAACAGTATTGCGTACCATAGCCATGCCTGCACTGTGCCCAGGACTGGTGTGGTGGCCAGGACTGCCAAAAGCCTCTATAGTTGCACAATGCTGGCATAGGTGTGGGAGTGTGTGTCTGTCTACCCAGTGTGTGGTGGCTGCCAACACCTTCCTCAGCCCACTCTGCTTGCACTGTTGCCAGTGTCAGCCTGCCAATGTGCATAATGAGGAGCAAGGTACCATGGGTATATCCCGGACAGGGTGGCCTGGCCAGGATGCATCTGCAAAGGACATAGGGTAATGGCTCGGACACTGTAGTGCCCGGCCACCACCTGCACGGACAGGGTGGCCACAGCATGTCCTGCTGGGAGGTCACTCTCAACCTGACTGAGCAGTGACCACGGCATGGCTAGGTTCCCCCATAGTGCTATATAGTATTTCTCTCATGTGATATTTATGGGTTCTCTTTTGGGGCCCAATCACTGACATATCTGCTTGGTGTGTATGCTGACATCCCAGTTCTGGGTACATGCATCTCCTCCAGGAACATACACTATGGACTAGCTAGCAGACTGTCTGCAGTTAGTATGTGTCTGGCTGGAACACCTTGCAGAGTGCAGTGGCTGGAGGCTTGCTGCTGGAGAATGTCAGATAGTGGTGGGGGACAGCTAAACATTTCCAGGCCTACTGTCTGTCTGCCTTGCCTTATGGATGTGTACAGATCTGCATTGACTGCCCTGTAGGGTGTCTGTTCCCCAGCAGGACTGGGGTTGATGGTCCCCTCTACTGCCACCATTGCAGGGAGATAGAACGTGGATCTGTTGGTGGGAGATCCTGTTTCCCACCCAGAGCCACAGAGAGTGGGTTGGGTGGTGGTACATAATCTGCCTATGGGTCTAAACACCCCCTACATCATGTGACCATGGCATCAACACAGGATATGCACTATGCCCCATAAGGGCTAGACATGACTGAGAAATGCAGATGGACACAGATGTATCCTAGGTGTGTCTGCAGGAACTACCTATCACACACACTAGCACTGATGAGGACAGGCAGTATAGCCTATTTCAGCCATGAAAGGTGCTGTGGACCTGGTGCTGGGCGCCCCACCTCACCCTCAGGGTGAGCACAGTACCCGCACAATGTGACGGTCTGTAGCTACTCTGTGCCAGTAACACACACAGTCAGTACCCCCTACCAGGCTGAGGTGCTGTGGAGGTGCACACAGTCAGTTCCCCCTACCAGGCCAAGGTGCTGTGGGGGTGCATACCCCATCTTGTGATCATCTGTAGACTGCTGATTTGCATGTCCAGTGCATCATGGGTATGGTTGAGTTAACCCTATCCTGGTAACCACAGCAGACAGTTTGTGTGGTGACCTACAGTCCTTCTGTAGCCAGCCAGCCTTATAAGGCGCCCTATAGGGAACATTATAAGGTGCCTTGGTGGACAGTGCACTTTATAATGTGCCCTCTGGAGTGCCTTATAGGGTGCCTTATACGGCACCTTAGGTTACGGCACTGTGAGGGTGTGTTTGCTGGCAGCACTAATTTAAATTAAAAACAAAAATACCTCAGACAGCACTGATTTAAAGTAAAGGGTACTGCCTCAGACAGCCTTACTCATCAAGCCCACTAGGTGATTGAACTCATGACCCCTGCTTCATCAGTCAATGTATTAACCATTGTGTACACCTCTGTTGCTGTGTTTGTAGGTCAGTGCGCCTAATTAAGGCTAATGTGCATTAACGTGCCACGGCTCCCTCTATCGCACAAAAACGTACCTTATCGCACGATAACCCTAAATGCTACCTTAAGACCGTAACGCCCACTACCTTATATGGCATCCTGCACACTAACGCTGGGCGCACGTTAAGACTGCTTAGTAAACATACCCCTTGGACTCTTCAGAGCCAATGAAGGGTTAAGTGACTTACCCAAGACCACAAGGAGTGCTATTGGGAATTGAACCCTGTTATCAGGCAATCCTCACATCCACCAGCCACCCAGATATCTACATGCCTAATGATCGAATCACAAACAATAACGGCCGTCCTAACCCTTCCCTCATGGGCACATGGCCCTGGAGACACATCCTCGATGCAAGAGGGTATTCCATCACCTGAAGGACAGGTCCTAGCTACAGAATCACTTCCTGCCACACCAAGGTGATGCCCTCCTGTCATGTGACCTCTCTCCTCCATGGCAACAGAGAGGCTGTCAGACTGGAAGTGGGATTCTCTAATATATCCCTGTAGGTCTCATCTATATACCTCTCTGTCTGCCTCGGCTCCTCCAAGTCCACTACTCTAGTCTCCAGAGATCAGACTCATTCCCTGAAAGCAAAGAGCTCTTTGCACATATATGGAACACAGTGCAGAAGACTGGATAGTCCCCATCTCGCTGCTAGACTGCAGTCTGCATCTTAAATTTAAAGATTTCTTTTAGCTATTTAAAGTTTTTGAATTATTTAAAGTTGCTAGGGGACTAGGAATACTTGAACCAATACAATTATACCTAAGTATAAGGGACTTTAAAGGGTCACCTCAAGGTGACCTGCAAGGACTTAATTAATCTACTTCTAAGGCCTAATAACTTGCTGATGAAGATAGTTAAATCTCAAAAAGGTTTAGGAGGCTATAAATTGAGGATTATGCTTGTGATGGGTGGGAGGGATGAACTATTTATATCTGTGCTTCTAAAGCAATCTTTCAGGAGACACTTCGGTGTTTGAGGAAGAGCAACTCATCAATCAGTGTGGCAATTCCCAGTATAGCCATCAGTGATCCAGATCTTGTAGGTCCAGATCACAATGATGAAAACAGAGATGCACTTTGGCCCAGCCCCATAACCTCTAGCAAACAGAAGGAGGAGTCTAGCTTCTGCTCAAGTTGTAATGTCATTGTGAGGTCAGGACTGAGGCAGTTTTAGCATGTCTTAAGACAGTGTCCCATAAGCAGTTTTGTAATTGAAGAAGGCATGACATATGGCGAGATGAGAAACCAGCGAAGTAGGCCAATCTCCTTCAATGATTATTTTTAATGCATCTTTTTTTATTGACCGTATCATCTATTCTTTTCAGGCCATTTGTCTAGTGACAGAATGTTACAATTGTGATAGCCTTAATGAGGTTTCTTTGCACAAAGTCTTTAAAGTCATCAGATGTGAAAGCAGAGTCTGTCACCAGGACCATACCAAGCTAAAAATGCACTCTCTGTGACTCATGAACCTGGCACCCCCCTACCTCTCCAACCCATGCGGAGGACTCTCTTTCTGGAAAAAGCTCAGTGATGACGTCAGTGCCCTTCTGTACTTAGTAACATAGTAAATGACGGCAGATAAAGACCAGTATGGTCCATCTAGTCTGCCCAGTAAGATGGCAAGAGTAGGTGCACCTGCTGCTCCGTGCAGGCCACCCCTCCCCATGTCTTTGTTTTAGAGGTGAACCCACCGCTCCGTGTAGGACACCCCTGTATGTTGAGAAATTAGTTAAGTTTATTTTGATTTTATCCTGTTGCTGTAAGGCAGGGGTCACCAACCTCCAGAGGGCCGCGGGCCGCACAGCCGACTACCGGCAGACTCGCGGGCCGCACCCCCCTCCCCCCCCCCACCGTGCGAAAAAAAAACTGCTCATACCTGACCTTGAATAATCCATGTCAGCTCCCTCCCTTCTTCTGCAGCCGCGGCTCCCTGCCTCTTAGGGAACCGCGGCTGTGCTTGTAAAATCATCGCGGAGCCCTTCCTGTCTTGACGGGCTCCGTGCAGCATTGTCCCGCCTCTAAAGGAAGTTGTTTACCACTTCCTTTGGAGGCGGGACAATGCTGCACGGAGCCCGTCAAGACAGGAAGGGCTCCGCGATGATTTTACAAGCACAGCCGCGGTTCCCTAAGAGGCAGGGAGCCGCGGCTGCAGAAGAAGGAGTTGGTGAGTTTGCCTTGGCGGGCCGCACCGGGGTAGAGTCTCGCGGGCCGCACGGAGGGACCTCGCGGGCCGCAGGTTGGTGACCCCTGCTGTAAGGGATCCACTGTGTCTGTCCCATGCCGTTTTGAATTCTGTCACTGTATTTGCCGCCACCACTTCCATCGGGAGGGCATTCCAAGCATCCACCACCCTTTCAGTGAAAAATTATTTTCAGAAATTGCCTTTCAAGTTACCCCCTTGCAGCTGTGACTGTATTGCTCACGCTGCTCTTGGCATAACCCTGTCTGACAGGATCGCGTCTAGTAGCCGATGAGTTGCAAACAAGTGTTGAAGGACTTGCAGCAGATGTTTGTGAGAATACTGTGATCAGCTCAAGCTACTTGCAGCAAGAATCTACTACCATCAGGAAGGTTTTCCCTTGAAATGGACCTGGAAGGTGGGGGAGTTTGTTGGTTATGTCTAGACATCTGGCATGTGTCATACTCCTTGACAACTTTTTCAATGTCAGCATCTATCCCAGGCCACCAGGTATAGCACCTGGCCTGCATCTTCATACGCCCAGTTCTAGGATGTGTGGTATGCAGAATGACCTGATGACCTTTCCTTGGAATAAAAACACCATTCTCTAAAGGAGGTTTTCATTATGTCACAATAGTTCCTGCTGCCCTTTAGCATATGGTTTGAACTCCTCAGGCAATTTAGAACTTGGTCCGCCCCTCCACACCCAGTTCAAGACACAGGCTAGGACAGGGTCCTTTGCCATCAGTCTAGCTATCTGATAACTGGGGAACAACAAAAAACTGGTGCCAGTAGTGGTAGGCAGCTTAAAGGCATCTTTATGGGCAATTTCTTTTCCAGGCTTGTACACCAAGCTATAGGTACTCAGCATGACTTGCCAATACATCCATGACAACAAGATCAAGGGTGTGTGGAGAATATGCCCAACAGAAGTTTATGTCAGTACAGATTTTAAAAGTCTGGCCATACACATAATAATGGAAGTTTCAATCCTGGTTACCAAAGAAAGTACCTCTCTACCAATCTGATCATTCGGTTCAGATGAGAAAATGGTTTGCGAATAGTAGGTTATTAATACCCAGGGGCGGTCCAAGGGGGATGCTGGGCCATGTGCGGAGACTCAGTGCGGGGCCTCATTTGCATAAATATTTGCATAATGTTACCATACACTAACTTTTAGTAAACATGCCTCTTAATGAGTGTATGGATAAAGAAAGACTAAAAGATTTCTGCATTACTATAATCTATAATCCAGTGCCAACCGCCAGGCACATTAGGAACTACTACAAACATTACCCATTTAGAACCCATAGCAAACCTGCCGTATCGTAACAGCACTACCAGGACTCACAAAGCACCATACCCTACCTATCAAAAGGCAACACGGCAAATAAACCAATACATTTCAGAGAATAACAATACATGACCTACTGGGGAAAGAGAACAAGTGGCAATGTCAAATAGGAATTACATAAACAGAATACCTCAGCTCAATTACACATGCAGAACATAGACCATCACCAAACCCGGATCTCTGCCTGCCTTTCTGACATTGCTGCCTGGATGTCTCACCGCCACTTGAAATTGAACATGGCCAAGACTGAACGTCTTATCCTTCCCCCTAAAACCTCCCCTCCTCTTACTCCTTTCTCAGTCTCTGTGGATAACTCTGTACTCCTTCCTGTTTCCTCGGCCCGCAATCTGGGGGTTGTCTTTGACTCTCTCTCTCTTTCTCCGCACATATCCATCTCGTAGCTAAGACCTGCCGTTTCTTTCTCTATAACATTAGCAAAATCCACCCTTTCCTTTCTGAACACACTACTAAAATGCTTATCCACTCCTTAATCACCTCCCGTCTTGACTACTGTAACCTACTCCTTGCTGGTCTCCCTTTGAATCATCTCTCTCCCCTTCAATCTGTTCAACACTCTGCTGCGCGGCTAATCTTCTGCCAGCCTTGTCATGCCCATATTACTCCTCTTCTCAAGTCACTTCATTGGCTCCCTATCCGTTTCTTCATCCAGTTCAGACTTCTCCTGCTGACCTATAAATGCATTTACTCTGCAGCTCCTCACTACCTTTCTTCTCTTATTTCTCCTTACAACCCCCCTCGGGAACTCCACTCTTCCAGCAAACTGCTTCTATCTGTGCCCTTCTCTTCTACTGCTAGCTCCAGACTTCGCTCCTTTCACCTTGCTGCACCTTACACCTGGAACAAACTACCTGTGTCTGTACGCCAGGCACCTTCTCGACCCTCTTCAAAACCAGGTTAAAAACTCACCTCATCACTGCTGCTTTTGGATCTTGACTCACCTCATCTCCTTTTTCTTTCCCCTTGTTTTATCCCTGTCTACACCTTCTGTGTTTTGTCTTGACTAGATTGTAAGCTCTGATGAGCAGGGACTGTCTCCTACATGTCTGTGCAGCACTGCATACGACTTGTAGCGCTATATAAATGCTCAGTAGTAGTAGTAGTAGTAAGGAATCACAATTTAGAAACAGGAAGGCAATAATTAAACTGGGAACCCCAAACGCCAAACTTGTAATGTACAACAACACTGTAGAAATAAAACTATAAATTAATTTCCTCTTGTACTAAACAAAGCACAGACATTAATGATGCACATTTCCCAGAGCTGACATATTCCAGTTAATAAATTCAAAATAAGGAGATATCTTTCTACCTTTTGTGCATTATTTTTCAGTTGCAATTTCTCCAGACACTTTCTTCTGGTTTCTTTGTGTCTTCTGCTAACTCTCCATCGTCTGCTGTCCATTTGTCCTTTCTTCTCTCTTCTAGTTTTTTTCCATTCTCTCTCTACATCTGCTTTAACATACTAATCTTTCTCCTTTTGCTCTTTCCTCATTCCTATTTCATCCACTCAAATTTTACCCCTCCATCCTCAATCCCCACTTACTCTCCCAATACACGGCCAATTGTAGATTTTTCTTCCCTCCCACACAAAATATTTTTCCCCTCTCCGTTTCACTCTCCCAGCCCCATCCCATTCTAATCCTCCCCCAACATCAGCTCCCTTCTAGTGCCAACCCCACCTAGCATCCGCTCCCTTCTAGTCCCCGCATCAGCCCATTTCCAATCGTATCCTAGCCCCACCCAGCCCATTTCCAGTCCTAGCTCCCCCATCCATTTCCAGTCATATCCGAGTCCCTCCATCAGCTCATTTCCAATCCCAGCCCCCCATCAGCCCATTTCAAGTCCTTTCCTAGCCCCACCTTCAGCCCATGTCAAATCCTAGCTCCCCCTCCACTCAGTCCATTTCTAATCTAAACACCCCATGAGCCTATGAGCCTACTTCCAGTTCTAGCGCCTCCATGAGTCCATTTCAATCCAAGCCCCCACCACAGCCCATTTCCAATCTTAGCACCCCAACAGCCCATTTCCAGTCCTATCCTAGCCCCTCCATCAGCCCATTTCCTGTCCTAGCTCCCCCCCACTCAGCCCATTTCCAGTCCTAGCTCTCTCTCCTCACAGCCCATTTCCATTCCAAGCCCCCTCCCCATCAGCTATTTGCAGTTCAAGCCCCCTTCCACTCAGCCCATTTCGTCCTAGCAACCCTCCCCAGCCTATTACCAGTCCTAGACCCTCCGTAGCCCATTACCAGTCCTAACCCCCCATCAGCCCACTTCCAGTCCTAACCCCCCGTCACCCCATTACGAGTCCTAGTCCCCCCATAGCTCATTACCAGTCCTAACCCCCCATCAGCCCACCTCCAGTCCTAACCCCCCCCATAGCCCATTACCAGTCCTACCCCCCCATCAGCCCATTTACAGTATTAGACCCCCATATCCCATTTACAGTCCTTACCCCCCCCATAAGCCCATTTCCAGTCCTAGCCCCCCATAGCCCATTACCAGTCCTAAGCACCCCATCAGCCCACTTCCAGTCCTAACCCCCCATCACCCCATTTTCAGTCTTAGACCCCCCCATAGCCCATTACCAGTCCTAACCCCCCTCCCCCCCATCAGCCCAGGGAAAATTAAACAAAACAAACTGACTGCTGCTGCTGCCGTTGCCGCCATGGCAGCAGCAGAATCAAGTGTCCCGCGGGGCCCCCCCACCTGCCCGGCAGAGCCCTCCCTGAATCACTCCCCTCAGCGCCGGCTTTCAGAGCCATGAAAGGAGGGTTTCCCTCTCACGGCTCTGTTAAGCCCACCGGCGCTGATGGGAAACAGGTATTTCCTGTTTCCCATCAGCCCTGGCGGGCATAACAGAGCCACAAGAATGAAACTCTCCCTTCGCGGCATTGAAAGCCGGTGCCGAGGGGAGTGATTCAGGGAGGGCTCTGCCAGGTAGGCGGGGGGGGCCCCATGGGACACTTGAGTTTGCCGCTTCCACGGCGGCAGCGGCAGCAGCAGCAGCCAGTTCGTTTGGGTTTTTTTTTTTATTTTCCCTGGGCTGATGGGCAGAATGTTGTTTGCACGGGGTCCCCTGAAATGCGGGGCCCTGTGCAAACAACATTCTTGCTCAATGGACGGGCTGGCCCGTTAATACCCTGATGCCATCTGAAAAAGCATGACTTAGCACAGTGCCAACACCATGGCACTATGGAAAAGGAAATAACGAGTGAGGTGATCAAATTTGCAAATGACACAAAATTATTCAAAGTTGTTAAAACCCAAGCTAGATTATGAAAAATTGTAAGAGGACCTTGATAAATTGGAAGACTGGACGTTCAAATGGCAGATGAAATTTAATGTGGACAAGTGCAAAGTTATGCACCTAGGAAAGAACAACCCAAACTATGGTTATATGATGCAAGGTTCCACATTAGGAACCACCACCCAGGAAAGATTTAGGTGTCATCGTGGATAATATGTTGAAACCCTCCACCCAGTGTGCAGCGGCGGCCAAGAGAGCAAATAGAATGCTAGGTATCATAAGGAAAGGAATGGAGAATAAAACAAAGGATATTATAATACCTCTGTATCGTTCCATGGTGCGACTGCACCTTGAATACTATGTGCAATGCTGGTCGCTGTATCTTAAAAAGGATATAGCGTTATTAGAAAAGGTACAGAGAAGAGCCACCAAAATGATAAAGGGGATGGAAGGATACCCCTATGAGGAAAGGCTTAAAAGGTTAGAACTTTTCAACTTGGAAAATAGACGGCTGAGGGGAGATATGATAGAGGTCTATAAATTAATGAACGGAATGGAACGGGTAAACGTAGATCGGTTGTTTACACCATCAAAAAGTAGAAGAATAAGGGACACGCAATGAAATTGCAACGTAACCCATTTAAGACTAATAAGAGAAAATATTTTTTCACTCAATGCATGATCAAACTCTGGAATTCATTACTGGAGGTTGTAATAAAAGCTGTTAGTGTAGCTGGGCTTAAAAAAGGTTTGGACAAGTTCTTGGAGGAAAGGTGCATAAACTATTAATAAAGATGATCCGGGAAATCCACTGCTTGCCCCGGGACAAGCACTATGGGACTTATGTACCTTTTGGGAACTTGTCAGGTACTTGTGATCTGAATTGGCCACTGTTGGAAAAAGGATACTGGGCTTGATGGACCTTGGTCTGACCCATATGGCATTTCTTATGTTCACCATGTAAATGGGCACAGATTCTGATGTCAGAAGATTTTTTTTTACATTCTAGAAATCTGCATGTCAGTGTGTCCACTGACAGGGCACCTTATACCTTATATGGCAGTCTGACCCTGCCCAGTGCATTCCAGGATGCAATGCGTGGGCCAGGCACTGCCATTTTTCAAGATGGCAGCGGAGGAGCGGGAGCAAATAGGCAACACTCCCACTCCATTGTAAAGATACTGGGAGGAGGTGGGGGGTTTGGGGCTACTGGGCCAGCAGGCTTATTTTTAATTGGGGGGGAGGGGGAATCAGGGCTGCTTGGCCTCTAGGGATTTGATTTCTGTCAGGGGCATTGTCTCCCTGACAATATTTAGATGGCATTGGGTTTAGTTTGACACTTCACTTCAGATGATCCAAGCATCAGGGAAAGCACCTGATGCCATCAAAATGGTGATGGAAGCACACGCAGGATATTTAAGCCACCTCAGACTCAGGCGTAGAGAATTGGCGCTTCAGCTGCTAACAAAGTCTTCTACATATTTCTCTACATCGGGTGCAGACAATATTAACATGCCATATTAATACGCACAGCTCAATTGCCTATAATTTAAATACGCTTGGCGTTACCATCAATCTTGGCCTCTCGGAACTTGCGCATATAAATTGCGTTATCTTTGCAGAAAGGGCACGTTGGTCTTTCTGCATCAGTCCTTGATTTGCAATGTTCCAAGCTGGGATAATAAGTCCAAACAAAAGCAGGGGGGGAAAAGTATCCTTTGTCAAGCTCTGGCTGTTTCCCCAACCACTAAGCAAGCCCAGGTTTTCCTTTCTCCTGGTGCACAATATCTGCTCAGGGCTTAATCTCCTCCTCCCCAACAGTCCTACAAGTTCCAAGTCTCTAGATTAAGTGGCCTAGTGGTTGGGGCAAGGTACTTCAGGCTGGAAGGTCGGGGGTTCAAATCCCACTAGAGGACAGCAACCTTGGGCCGGAAGGACTGGGGTTTCTAGTCCCACAGGTGCTCCTTGTGGTCTTGGGCAAGCCACTTAACCCTCCATAGCCCATGTTCCCTGTAAATATATGTATAAATAGTTAATATGGTTATCCAAGTTGAGATCCCTGTTATTTGTAATTACGGTGTAATCCCCCACCATAAAATACCTTGATGTTCCATGTAAACCGCACTGATATCAAATGGCACGGTATATAAGAGAAATAAATAAAATTTGCGAAATTCTCAAATTAAAAAGTAAGCGGGGATTTTCAGCAGCGGCAGCCAGCACAATTAAAGCAGCTGCTCATTGTTGCTTCAACTTTGGCCTGGATATTCAATGCCAGACCATATCTGGGCCATGGACATTGACTATCTAGGTTGCCCGGATTGCAATCTTGCAATCTGGTCAGCAGCAATATTCAGCCACTGGCCGGATTGCAAAAACCACCTAAAGTTAGGACAGCCATTCGGCTGTCCTAACTTTAGCCAGTTAGGGTAATCGGCCAGCGGCACAGATAACCCACAGTGCTGCCCCCGCTCCTCATCCGGAACGCCCTGGCACTAACAGGCCGATGCAGAAAGCGAGTGTTGAAGTCACGCACTATTAGCTGTGTGTGCGTTTTCATAGTACGCCAATAGTGTGAGACTTCAGCGCCACCTTGCAGCAAAGGGTATGTATGAAAATAAGCTGTGCGGAAAACTTCGGCGTAAAGTTGAAAGGAGGGGAGCCAACGCATGCGCAAACAGATGCACTACAAGTGGCCGTGTACGCATGCGTTTAAATGTCAAACGCTCACTTTATACACACAGGCCATGCAGGTCCTTTTGCCGCTCACCCCATAATAATCAATACTGTTTCGCCCAAAAACATTTTTTATGAAATCACAACAGAGACCTAAAATAAGTCCAAAAAACACACAAGGATAAGAAGCAAAAAACATTTCTTCTTGAACATCGAACATTCGCTGATACGCTGAAAAGATACACTCAGAAAATATTCACGTCGAAGGTAACCGTTCACCGATACATATCCTGAAACAGTCTTTCCCTACACGGGCAAGACCAGGCTTAGAGATATTGGGCCCCTGCTGGTTACGGAATCCTCTACACATTTCTCTGTATCAGGCGTAGACCTTATTAGCATGCCATTTCAATATGCGCAGCTCATTTGCAAATTATTTAAATACACTTGGCGTTGCTGTGTGTGCATACTTTTCATTTGCTGTTTATGCGTGCATCAATCTCTTTTCTGCATTTGGCGTGGCGGAACTTATGCATATAAGTTGCGATACCTGCATGCAAAGGACGCATTTGTCATGTTTAGGGAGCCAAACCAGGGATATTCAGCGGCACTAAGAGCTTTACAAACGGTAAATAGCAGTAACATCCCAGCGAGCGGCATTTACACACTTGCAGGTCTGCAAAGTGCATAATTGCCTTTGGACATTCCCCCCCTAAACTTCTGCTAAAACAGGTTTACACAGCATGGGGCTGATTTTATAAGTATGGCAGAGAAAGTTACATGCAATATATTAACGTCCCTATTTTCAAGGACTTATGCAAATTGGAAGTTGGCATTGGGCGTTGGGGGGGGGAAGCAAACAGCCCCGTGGCACCAAAGTTTTAAGGTAAGCACCGTGAGGCTGTTTGTAGCCATTGCCACCGCAAGTCCTAAAGAGGGGCGGCAGCAGTGGCAGTGGACTGCCCCTGGACCATTGACGCTCTGGGTGTCTGCCTAGTTTGCCTAATGGTCTCGCTGGACCTTTGATCTAGCATGCCATGTTACACCTGCTCTATAGTCTGATTAAGTGACTGCATCTAGTCCCCAGCACATCTTTTATAAAGTAAAGCAGACACACACTCTGTTTTATAACATAGGGCCTACACGTCTGCATTGCTGTGTGTAAAACTTGCATTGGTATTATAAAATTACCCTCCCCAAGTCCAGCATAAATATAGGCAAAACACTTCCTCTCCTCTCTCCTGCATGGCTGGGAGCTAGTAGAGCAAGTGAAGAAAAAGCACTCCTGTGGTCCGTAGCCTGCTTCCTGGTAGTATGTTTATTGTGACTCTACACCAGGATCCTCACACCTTCAGTGTCCATGGGCTCTGCCAAGTCTTAGGGCAGAGAGGACCAGTTAAAAAGCAAACTCTCAGGGGGACCACTGCCCTCCACCCAACTCTGCTCATATCTCCAGGGAGAAGCCTCAGTCACACCCTCCTCCCTGGTTGCCTGCCAGGCTGTCCAATCACCTGCCCCTTCCCCAGAGCCTGTAAGCTGCTCTGCCTTAGAGACTGTCTCCCAATTCTCCACCAGGGATCCACTGTTTTTTCTTCCTTAGCATGTGTGGCCAACTATCCCTCCTCAGGGAAGGGAACTTGGACTCTAGGACCTAGTCTCTCCTTTCCCTTCTCAGGGAAACAGACTTACCCAGAGGAGGTCTGGAGACTGTGGACAGTTTAAGTACAGCTTACAGTCAAGGTTTCTCCCTCTCCCAGGGCTCAGGAGAGCTGTATTTCTCACATACCCTGTCCTTATGTTCCTGCTAGCTACGCCAAGCTGAGGCACCTATCTGCCTAACTCCTTTACCCTAGAGTTGCTAAATTACCCCGTTCCAGGAATGAGATTTTAAACTAGTCCTGGATTTCTGACAATCTTATCCTGATGCATTGTGGAGCCTGTAGCACTGATTTCAATGGGTAAAATCAGGACTACAAATACCAAACTGCACTGCAATGCAAATCTAAAATCAGAACTAGCCAAAAAATCTGATTCCTGGAAATGGATATGTTGACTACTCTGTTACCCGCAATAGCATATTAGCATGAATGTGCTCTTTCCCTGCCCTATGTGCACAACCCTCAACTTGTACCTCTGTAATACCAGGTGCCATCAGATCAAACAGGTATTAGTATGCCTCATCTGGCTTAACCATTTGAGAGGGGAATGATCTGCTATGAAGGTAAAAGTGCATCCTGCAAGATAGTACCTAAGGGGCTCTATTGCCCACTTAATGGCCAGGCATTCGTTTTCCGCATTACAGTATCGGCTGACGAATATAACAGGTGTTCCAGAATTGCCAAATTACCCAGTTCCAGGAGTGAGATTTTAAGCCAGTCTTGAATTTCTGACAATTCCATTCTGATGCATTTATGGGACCTGCAGCACGGATTCCAATGGCTAAAATTTAAAACCAGAAATAGCAAAAAAAATCTCACTCCTGGAGCTTGGTAACTTGGCAACTCTGGTGTTTTTTTGCCCTGATGTTCCTGTGATAACACCACCCCTAAGCCCCTAACAGAAGCATCTATCTGAAGGATAAATTCTCTGCTAACTTTAGTGCTGACTCCTGGCACCAGCTGATTTGGAGTTCTCTGAATGCCTCCATTTCCCTAGGAGCCCAACTGAGCTGGTTAGGATGGTTTGTCCTTAACATTTCTGTACGAGCATGGGCTCTTGTAGTGAATCAGGGATAAACCTTTGATATCCCACTAATTCCATGAAGCTGCAGAACTTACACTCCACACGTTATCTAAAGAAGGCCTGACTTTTCCATCCCAACTTGATACCCTAGGTATTTGACTTCTGTTTGCGCCGCTAAAACATTTCTTAGGGTTAACTGTAAGTCCAGCCTTTCCGGGAGCCTCCATCACTGCTCTTCTGGGGATATGACTTTTCCAATCTGGGGAGAAAATAATGACATCATCCATGTAGATCGTGGCATAATCCTCATGGTCTCTAAGCATGACGTCCACCAGTGGCTACTGCTCCATGTAGTCCAAAAGGCATAAGTCTAAATTGGTACAAGCCTTTTGGAGTACTAAACGCTGCCTTGACCCTGGAGGTAGGGGTTAAGGGAACCTGCCGGTACCCTTTGATCAAATCCAAGGTGATAAGATACTGGGCAGTTCCTAACCAGTCTAATAATATCTCAATTCATGGCCTGGGATATGTATCAGAATCAGGGCTAGCATTAACTTGGCAGGAATTGATGTAGAATGGTTGCATCACCTCTGCCTTAGGACTGGACTAGATCATGGGCTCTGGGACTCCTCTATCACCCCCGTCTCCTTCATTTCCTCCACTTGGCACATAACCTCTGTCCGCTTAGCCTTGGGCAACCTGCAGGGTCTCGGGAGTACATTTTCTTGGAGGAGTGATGTTATCATGCTCCACTAGGTGTGTTTGCTCTGGAAAAGGACAGAACATCGTGATACTCTTTCCCCTTTTCACCTAAGCTCCGATTGGGATTAATTTCAATTCCTCTCTGCTAATTGGGACCAAAGTTCTCCTCCCATTCCTTTCTTAGTGTGCCACTTCCTATTCCTGCCATGCCTTCAGCAAATTAATATTATAAGTCTGCATACGGTCCTTACTATCCTTCACCACAGAGTCCACTGGCTTTAATTTCTTTGCCAGTACCAATGGCCCTTTCCATCTGGCCGTGAATTTATGTGGTCCGTGATTTTACTAATATGAGCAATTTTGCTCCACCTCCACACCATACATGGTAAATCTGGTGAAATTTGGTTTCAAACCAAAAAAAAGGTAAACAGAAAGATATGGACTAACTTTAAAAAAACAACAGACCTTCCTAATGCTTTTTTCTTCAGTTGAGTATTTATCAAAACAGATATGGGTATATGCAAATCTGTGTGTACATCACTTTCTCTCTTCCTCAGTCCCCAAACAAAAATCATAAATGGGAATGAAGTATCCAACAGCAGGGGTGTGCATTCAGTCCGTTTGGGCTCTTGAAAATCTGTACGCGTAGACAGAACCTATGAATCAACGCACAATCAGTCTGCCTGCTTAAAAACGTCTAGAATGCACACAGCAAGCTCCTAAAGAACAACTGTGCGAAAAATGAGCATGAAAAATGCGCAGAATTGGGAAAAATTTATTTTAGCCTCATTTCAATATTAAGGGGCTGATTTTATAAGCAGACACATCAAGATGTAAGCCATGAGCACGTGCAGGTCACCTATTTTCAAGGACATACATGTGCGAATGGTCACTTACACGTGCACTTTAGGAAGCCGCGATTCGGTAAGCCTGCGCGTAAGTCCGATCGCACATACTTTCAGTGTGGGTGTGCACATGGGTGGAGTTAGTGAGTTATAAAATGCTGTAACGGCTCGAAAGATCTAGGCAAGGGCATGCACGGTGCTGTAAAGCAGGTGTAAGCGTTTGCGCCTAGTTTGCATGCATTTTTACATCACTTATGTGCCCATGTTATAAAGTAAAGTACCCACATGTTAGCAAATGTTACTGTAACTCCATGGATGCTTAGAAAATTTACCCTCTATGGCAGTCATTCCGATCCCCAAAAAGTGAGGTTGTACATCTGGCTTGGATGTACAACCCCCAAACAGGTCCGGGACTGTATTCTCCCCCTCTTGCTCCCCGTTGGAGAGGGTGGGACTGAGGCAGAGTAAGGGAATGGCAATATGGCTGGACATACAAGGCCTATTCAGATCAGGGCCCTGTACGTCCACTGGCTGTCTGCTGCACACCTGGTTTATTCTACCCCGAAGGTGGAATAAGTGCCAGGCACTGCAGCAATTTTTATCCTCTACTACCCAGCATGCCACACCAGGGGTAATTCTGGAGTCCAATTCCTGGCTTTGGGGACCTCCCCAAGGACTGGACAGCGGGGAGAAGGGGCGTTTTTATCACGGTGGCCGTTGACAGGATGCTACTGCACCGGCACACCAGCAGGAGTGTTGGGAGGGCTGGACGGGCAGGGCTCTGAGCATCTCCTGCAGCAGAATGTGGGGCACACCAGGCCGTCCAAGTGCCCTGATTCTGCTACTGCACCGGCACACCAGCAGGAGTGTTGGGAGGGCTGGACGGGCAGGGCTCTGAGCATCTCCTGCAGCAGAATGTGGGGCACACCAGGCCGTCCAAGTGCCCTGATTCTGCTACTGCACCGGCACACCAGCAGGAGTGTTGGGAGGGCTGGACAGGCAGGGCTCTGAGCATCTCCTGCAGCAGAATGTGGGGCACACCGGGCCGTCCAAGTGCCCTGATTCTGCTACTGCACCGGCACACCAGCAGGAGTGTTGGGAGGGCTGGACAGGCAGGGCTCTGAGCATCTCCTGCAGCAGAATGTGGGGCACATCGGGCCGTCCAAGTGCCCTGATTCTGCTACTGCACCGGCACACCAGCAGGAGTGTTGGGAGGGCTGGACAGGCAGGGCTCTGAGCATCTCCTGCAGCAGAATGTGGGGCACACCGGACCGTCCAAGTGCCCTGATTCTGCTACTGGAGGAACATATAACTCCCACAGTTGCAGAATCGGGTGTATATCAGCCCCGTGCAACTTTTGTGCATGCAGACAGCCCGGACGTGCCCCGCTCAGAATCAGCCTCCACGTATCTTTTTTTTAAGCCTTTGCCCATTGCATAAAAAATAGAGTATCATCTTTAAAACCCCCTAACAGCTGCTCCAACTTAAGAAGAATGATCAAACCAGATGTACATTGACGGGTAAGTTATCATCCCTACATTTACAGCCAGTGTATTGAAATCAGCATCGTCTATGAAAAGCTTTAAGCATCTTACATTGATGAAAAGGATTTAGCTCATGCCTTTCTCAGAAGTTCAAGGCAAATTACAGTCAGGTATTTTCCTGTCCAAGGGGGCTCACAGTCAAAGAGGCCGATGCAGAAACATTATCGCGCCACCTGCACATACATAGCACAACATCTGCGCCTATTTTTTATGCATAGACATCGGGCTGCAATGCAGAAAAGGGATTGCTGCAAATGCAATCAGCACACAGAAGCTAGCAGCAGCTCGTGCAAATCCATTCAGACTGCATGATAAGCAATAAGCTCTTCCGCATGGATGCAGAGACGTGCGCAGAAGTGAAGAGTGAACTTAACACTGGAAATTTAACTCCTACTCAAAGGAGACGTAAGAGGTCTGCACTCAGTGCCGAGGAGGAATTGATCTCTGTTTCATGAGCGGACAACCCCTCCTCCATTGTATTTTCCAGGCTTTGCTGAAATGCAATTTTTTTTAAAAAGGCAGGGGAATTGTGCTGGAATGAATGTTCAGACACTGATGTTGTTCAGAGTAAAACTTCTGAGCAAGGCTATCTGCCGCACAGAATTCCAGCACATGCGCACCAGTGCCTTTTTGTGCGCAGGATCTAGGAGCAGCTAACACAGATGCTTGTGTGCATGTTCTTGCTGGTTGGTGCAGACTTTCTGCATCTTCCTCATTGGCATGCCATTTGCTTGCTGCGTACAGACGCATGACTTCTGTGTTACTCTTGCGCCTGAAAATGTGTGCATGCCTGATATACACACAAGTCTAGTGCCAGATTTCTGCATTGGCCTGAAAGTTTGTATCTGAGGCAAGAGAGGGTTAAGTGACTTGCCCAAGATGACAAGGGGCAGTCGTGGGATTTGAATCTGGGTTCCCTGGTTCTCAGCCCACTGCTCTAACCATTAGGCTACTCTTCCACTTCATAAGCAAAGTGTTTAATAGGCAAAAGAAAAGATCCACTGACCCGAGACAAAAAGCACAGCTATAAAGTGTTAAAAATCCTCAGGCAGTAATATGATCCAGAACAGCAGAGCAGCTGTACAAAGCATCTTTTCTCTTTGTTTCTCTTAAAGAATTGTTGTAAAATGCTTCAATTTTTTCGCGAAGACAACTGTCGATCCCCTGACTGTGAAAGTATAGGTGGCTGCTTTCCCATGGAGATTTTAAAGGCAACCGTGTATTGTTTATGCACTAGTTGATGGCAATTTACTTTTTTTGGCTAGCTGGACCTAGCCACTTTTTGGTTCTTTACAAACTTTTGCCATTTTCAGCATGAGTTTGACCAATGCAGTTTTTTCCTAAAAGAACTGACATCATGACATTAATTATACTGTCAGCCTAGCACTGATACCAAAATGAAAAGCTGGCTGCTATGAATGACTAAAATTATAATTCAGGGGCCCTTTTACTAAACTTCCGTACGGATGTGCACTTAATGCATGTTTTAACACACGGTAAGTGCACAGCCTCTCCGGTAACCGGTGGGGGCAGGGGACATGACAAGCATGTTCCCAGCAGTTAACGCATGAATGCGTACACTAACGCGTGGCACTATTAACGTGGGTGCACCTAATGATACCCACAGAGGTATTCTTAGGTGCGCTATGCACTCGTGCTAATTGCCGCATTGACGGTGAATGCTCACTAATGACACCCACACTAATCACAATGTGCTCTCCATGCCTACTCTCTGCCCCTAACCCATCCACTCTCCAAAATAGCGCACAATTGCCAGTTCATGAGGTTTTAGAGGCTGGTAATTGGCATGCCTCCATGTTGACGTTCACCGTGGCTGGTTACTGCATGCTAAAACGCACATTAACCGGTTAGCGGTGTTTAGTAAAAGGGCCCCTCAGTTTCCCGATGCATTTCAGATTATAGGTCAATGTACAGTGAACAAAAGATCTAAGGATTGATTGTTTTATCAGTCACTGGGGAAAGAGGATTTTGGAGGTCAATTGTAGAGCAAAACCTTATGGCAACAAGATGCAAATTAACTATGCAGCAAGACAAAAATCATGGGATCCCCAACAGTATCCTACTCACCTTCCATTCTTGTCTGCAGGTTGTTCCGATCTTGATGCTGAACATGTGAATCTTGTCTTGAAACTGCCCAATTTCATCGCACCTCAAGGATGTCAACTGCAATATGCAATGCCTCGATTCTTAAATCACCAGCAAAATTTGCACAATATCATCTTATTCAAGGTGCTAGTATGATTTCTGTTGCAACCTCCCAGTCACAATATCTCAACCAACTGATAGGCCAGCACCATGCGTTGGCACGCAAATGCTTGCTGCTGCTAGTAGCCTAAATCCACTCTCCAAACAATACTAGACCATAAAAAAGTCAATGTCAAGACAGACAAAAGCTGCCACATCTAGAAAACTGGAAAAAATAACACTCAATCTTAAATCTGCTGAATATACTGAAACTTCTAGTACAACAGGGTATAAGTAAACCACAATTTCTCTAAAGTGCAACTCAAAGAAATTCACAGATTCACTTTTCTTTTTCTAAATTTTGAATCTATCCTCTATATACCATGGACTTAATTTCATATAAAAGAGGCAGGGCTGGCTCTAAGCAGCAACAAAACAACCATGTGCTTTGGGTGGTTCGAGGAGCAGCCTTTTAGCCATCATTTTGACAAGTGAAAATTTTGGATTTGCATTTGTTAGCGTCAGCTTGGTACATTAACAAGCCTTAAATATTTTAATGCATGCAAAATCAGTTTAACATGATTTAACTTCGGAATGAGCATGTATACAATCTATTTGGGCATGTTAAAAGGTTCTATTTGACTTGATTAAATATAGTTCAAACTAAGGCGAGATCCCTCCTCCTTGGAAGGAAACGCTTATTCGTCCATTATTGAAAAAGCCAGAATTGGATCGACAAACTGGGAAATTATAGACCAACCGGTAAAGCTTACCGAGAAGGCTGTGACTGAGCAGCTCATGAGATTTTGGAACTCAACCAATATTTTTTTTACCACAGACAGTCTGGATTTAGAACAGGGCACAGCACTGAAACTGCACTGTTAGGGATGACAAATTTATATCCATCTGGGTTCACGTAAAGATGTCCTGTTAATATAACTGGACCTAAGTGCAGCATTTGATATAGTGGACTGTTCATTGTTTGTTGACTCGGCTGGAGGAAATTGGACTTGCTGACACAGTCCTCTGTTGTTTCCAATCTTACTTTGTTAACACACATTTAAGGTTGTGATTGGCAACCATATTTCTTAGAAACATAGAAATATGATGACAGAAAAAGACCACATGGCCTATATAGTCTGTCCTTCCATATCAACAACTACAATAGTCCCCATTTTTCCTTTAGAGATCCTCTGTGTTTGTCCCATGCTTTTTTGAATTCAGTTACTGTCCTCATCTCTACCACCTCCACTGGGAGACTATTCCACGGATCCACCACTCTTTCCTTAAAGAAATATTTCCGCATATCACTCCTGAATCTATCCCCTTTCACCCTCATCCCATGTCCCCTCGTAGCAGAACTTGCTTTCAGTTGAAAGAGGCTCTCCCCCTGTGCATTTATGCCATGAAAGTATTTAAATGTCTCAATCATATCACCTCTATCCTGCCTTTCCTCTAAGGTGTACATATTAAGATCCTTAAGTCTGTTCTCATATGCTTTATATTGAATTGTGGGGTTCTCTATTTTGGCCCCAACATTATTTAATATCTTTTTGGCCCCTTCACCTAGATGTAAGCCTAGATATGAGCATTTAAAATATATGCTGATGATTTTCAAATCATCATTGTTGAGAGATAGGATTTTACTTTCTAAACCAGAATAAATTCATACTTAGCGGTTATTTTGAATAGGTTGGTATCTCATAGGCTCAAACTGAATACATCAAAATTGGCTGCAATCTGGTTCACAAATATCTCCCTTTATTTCAGCCACATTGGTTGGGTGTCTATATTCCAATTAAAAAGTCTATTATGTCTTTAGGAGTTGTATTTGATTGAAAATTAACATTCTATCCACACATCTTAGCATTAATGAAAAAGCCTTTCTATGCCCTTAGGAAAATTCGCTCCTTGAGAATCTCCTGCTTGGATGTTGGGGCACTCAAAGACAGTTTCATATGCACTCGTTTTAAGTAGGATTGACTATTGTAATTCTCTCGTAGTTGGAGTATCAAGGGTTTTATGGAAAAAGAATTCATCTTCTGCAGAACACTGCAGTGAAAATGATTCATGGTGCTAGACAATTTAACCATGTGACACCATTACTCAAAGAGCAATAGTGGTTGCCTCTGAATTACAGAATTAGATTTTAAATTACTTTTCTAACATATTGGATGTTACATTGAGGAATCCCATTATATCTTGACGCCCTCCTGATTCCATGCATACCATCATGAGCCTTGAGAACTTTACAGGCAAATCTATTAGACGTTTGCTTGTATAGGGTGCGGTGTTTTGAATCATCACATAGGTCTTGTTTTATTCGTCTTACTTCATCTCTCTGGGATTCTGCCCCAGAGTACCCACTGTTCGAATACTCTGCCAGAGTTTAAATTAGGATTTAAACGGTTGTTCGAGCAGGCATTTGCAAAAGTCTAGTTTTATAATTATCTTCCTTCCTTCGGTCCTATTGTGTACTGCATTATGAAAATCGTTAAGCTTATTATTATTGTGCTACTTCATTCCCCATCCTGGTGTGTCTATCTGATCATGATTTTTTATTGCTGGCTTTGGATTTGTTGTTTTTATCAATCACTATACCGCCTGCACCTGCATGTAATAGCCGCAGCTTAGATCTGCGGATGCTAGCTGAGATTGAAGAGGCGGTAAGAGAGGTACCTTTGAAGAGGCTGATGGCTTCAGCTCTCACAATGATGCAACAGACTGCTGACTCAAACCCATAAATGTGATGGGGGCTGCTGAGAAATAGAAAAGTTGCAGAAAGAACCCAGTTTTGGAGAGGGAGAACTCAAAATAGGGAGTGATTGGGCTATTTTGCATTCAAGAATAAACCTTCGAAAAATGGTTTGGAGGAAAAACGTTTTTAATGTAGATGGTCCAGAGCAGTGGAATAGTTTGCTCATTTTCCAGTGTGATGAACTTTTAGGAAAGGGGTTAAGACATTTTTATTTGCTCCTGGTGAATGAGTTTGTTATCGTTAAATTCCATTTCCTATGGAATTGATTTTAGTAATTCTGTATCTTCTAATATTTATTGTACTTTTCACTTTCACATTAATCTATTATCTTATTTAAACTGTAAATCATTTTGAATGACTTTGGTCACAAAGATGGTATAAATATTTTGGGCCCAATTCTGTCCCCGCTATTCGTGCCTTCTCTGCCCGCGTCTACCTTCCCTGCCAGTTGTGCGGGGAAGTTAAATGGGGGCGAGGAAGGGGCGGCTCGGGACCAGAGTCTGGGCGGGCAGTGGGCGGTTGCCGGCCCTGTACTTACAGGGCCGATTCTGATGTCGGCCCTGTACGTCCATGGCTGGCGACATGTGCAGGGAAGTTATTCCACCTCCAAGATCGAATAACTTCCCTGGACATGTTTTTTTTGTTCTGCTGGGGCGCGGAGGGGGCAGGGGGGCTGGAGAACATTCCCCGCAGCCCGACCCTGGCCTTAAGAGGCCAGATCGTGGGTCAGACTGCGGGGAATGAGCACTTTTGTCCAGCGACTTGCATTGTGGCTTTTAAATAGAGCCATGGTGCCATGGCAACCAGATGCCATGGCGCCGTGGCTCCATTTAAAGGCCCTGACCGAGTTAGTCGGACAGGTCATGTATGTGCAGGCTGGACGGAATCGCAGTCCCAGCCTGCACATACATGACTGTTCATGATTCTGATCCCGCAAGTCTAGACGTGCGCCGTGGGAACAGAATCACGATCCCCTCTGTACGTCCGGCTCAGACCAGACGTACAGAGGGGATCTAAGTCCGGAATGGAATAAGCCTGTTTGTAAATAAATAAATCTATTGCTGCTACCTACGTAACTTCCATTAGATATGATCTGATCTGCTCTTGTCTCCCCTGAACAAGCTATTTCCTCTCTGACTGCATTAACTAAGACTATTCATCAGCATTCTCAAGCACAGGATTTAAATTTATCAAGTCTGATGGGGAAAACTGAAGAACTGAGACAATACACTGATCAAGTGATGACTACAAGTTCCATTTGATGTCTGCCGTCAACTGATGGAAGTAGGCTAAGCAGAAAACAACAGACCCTGATGTTTGCCTCAGTTACTGTAAACATCTCAGTTGTATGAATCTGATGTGGATCTGAAAATATCTGATTAAGTTCTTTCTTAAACTCAGTCAAAGTTGCTAGCTCAGGGCTGTCTTGGTCCATCTGTGATGTTGCCATTTCGAGGAGTTCCCTTTTACCAAGCGTAGTGCCCTCTACATCTTTGTGCTATCTTCACTAAAGTAATCTTGATATATCTTGAAGTGCATCTTTACACTGGTAAAATACCCCTTTTTTGCCTCCAAATTGCTCTGAAGGTAGCAGATTAGGAGCAAATTGACTCCTCCATATCCTGGCCTCCAAGCATTGCCACCTCTGCGTTAACTATATTATTGATTTTGCCAGGGGCCTGATAAGCTTCTCACATTGGGGGTAGTTACGTATGTAAAATGGCTGTTTTAAAATTACCCGATGTGTTAAAGTGCATGCAATGGCAAGAATGCATGTACTTTTATGTGACCTGGGTGTAGATTTTCCTATCAGCAGAGTTAGGGCAGAGTCACAAATTAGGCACGTAGAGTATAAAATACACACCTATACACATTCTTCAGCTGCATACATTTGCACTGCTCACTGGCAGGCATAAATCGATACAATCCCATTTTAGACATGATTTATTCAACTCTTCTGAGACGATTTTCTAAAAATGCATAAAGGCCTATTTTAGATGGGTCATGGAGAGAGGAACTGAGACATCCAGGTCAGGGCATGCACAATTCCTCCTGCATTTTACAAAAGGTCCTGCTGGACACTGAGCCTTTTGTAAAATACCTAGAAGGATTTGCAGAAGTGCAGGTCATTTACAGGCAACAGCAATCTTAGAAATGGAACTGCTAAAAGGAGGCCAACCCCATTTCACACCTATGGTTGCTGCATCCAGGAACATTTCAAGTAACTGGTTGCAGCAACTCAGACAGGGAGCTCCACGTTGGGCCTGCTGTCTGAAAAAGGGGCCAGTTGTGGGATCAACGTACCCCCCTCCCCACCACCCTCCTGACATATTAGCTTACCTCTTTATTATACAAACAATAACCACTAAATTGCAAATATAATTAAACAAACATAAATCCAATGCAATTAATAGACCAGCTTAAAAATAAACACTTATACATAAAAACATTTTGAACTTAGAATCTTACAAAGGATACAAAAAATTTTAATAATAAATTTATTTACAGCATTTATGACATGTACTATGGGGGAAATACAAAACATACCAAAATTGCCACAAAAAACTGCACAAAAAACATATAACATAAACAATTAAAATACAAAACCCTCAAACCATAAATTCTTCAATATCATGTCATTACATACTAATTACATATAATTGTACTGCCCTACTTTCATATAGATATGTATATTACACAATCTTGCATACAATTACTTTAAATCCACTATTCTCTAACAATACCATATTAATATATATATTGCACAACCCTACATATGATCTTTCTCTAAATCCAAATTCATTCCAAATTCATTTGTTCCAAATATTCCATTTGGGTTGTGCAATATAGTACATCCCAGCCTGCAGCAATAGACCTCAGTTCCTTGTGGAACCTGGTAAGCATGCGTCTTGACTGAGTCTGGTCACTAGGTGTCACTGCAATGTGGCGACTGAGACCCCTTCCCCTTCCCCGCCTGGACCCTGAACACTGCTTCCACAGTCTCCTCGGCTTGGAGAAGAACAATCTAGGCTCAGAAATCACACCTAGGTCCTTTACAGTGCAATGCACAGCATTTTCCAACAACCCAAAATGGCTTGTCATTTTTATTTTATTAAATACTATTTAATTTGGTTCAGTTCTATAAATCTGGTACCTAGAGTGTTTTCCGATGCTTTCGTTTTTGTGAATGCTGCTCCTTACCATACAATCGGCTGAATATTGCATAACATACAAAGGATAGAGCGGCTTTTTAAATCCTTATTTAAAAAATAATAATTAACTTTAAATCAATTCATCAGAATTCCCTGGTAGACATCACTCTCGGAATGTGATTGCCCTTCGAGCTTCCCACTCTCATTTCGTAGCAGAAATTTAACTTTGCAAAATATGAAAAGAACAATAAATAGGCTTCATCACTGAGAAATCTCAATTTAATTGATTTAGAATCTCCCTGAAATCAACAGTTGCCACTAGTTAATGACCGGTTTGTTGTCGCACTGAACAGTTTGAAGAGAATCCAGAAACCAGTCATTAGCCGCTGGTATCAACAAGGGAAATTTTGTAACAAAACATCTGATTTACTGTTACAGTTGAGAACTGTTTCAAAACAAATACGAGACAGTATCCGGTTTTGCTTTAATAAACATGTCTTGACAATAGCATTCATCTATCGAAGGCTGAACTAGATGCTACTGTACAAAGATATTATTCTTGAGGCTTCGTGTAAACAGTGGCATAATAGTAGCCTGGAAACCGTTGTCATTTGTAAGAGCTTTAGTGGCGCAACCAAAAAGTAATTGCAGCATATGATTGAACCAGGCAGAGACGGAAAATAGAAATGCTGGCAGATAAGAAGCACTTGGTATCCCCAGTCTGCCCCCCTTTGTGTCTGCACGCTCTGCTTTCACCAGCGTTTCTTGACCTATCCCATACATGCACAAATTATGCTACTTTTTATAGGGATGTCCAGCCAAAAAATTTCATTTTAGGAACATGACAGCAGATAAAAAACATACAACCTATACAATTTCCCTTTCCATACCAACCACTAAGCTCTACAGTCCCTTTTTCCCTTTAGAGATCTTCTGTGTTTGTCCCATGCTTTCTTGAATTCAGATAGTTTTTGTCTCTACTACCTTCACTGAAAGATTATTCCGTGCATCTACCACTCTTTCCGTAAAGAAATATTTCTGCAATTATTCCTGAGTCTATACCCTTTCACCTTCATCCTATGCCCCCTCGTTGCAGAGCTTTCTTTCAATTGAAAGAGTCTCTCCTCCTGTACATTTATACCACGGAGGTATTTAAATGTCTCTATCATTCCTCCCCTTTCCCGTCTTTCTTCCAAAGTATACATATTGAGATTTTAAGTCTGCCCCCTATGCCTTATGGTGAAGCCCACTGACCATATTGGTAGCCACCCTCTGCAACGACTCCATTCCATTGATATCCTTGTGAAGGTGTGGTCTCCAGAATGGCACACAATATTCTAAATTAGATCTCACCAAAGAATTATACAGAGGCGCTATTTCCTCCTTCTTCCTGATGGCCATTCTTCTCCTTATTCACCCAAGAATCCTTCTGGCTTTTGTCGTCACCTTTTCTACCTGTTTAGCCACCTTAGGATCATCAGAAACAATCACCTCTAGGTCCCACTCTACTTTTGTGGACAGAAGCACTTTGCCCTTATACTGTGCCACTCCCTTGGCATTTTGCAGCCCAGATGCATGACCCTACATTTTTTTAGCATTAAATCTCAGTTGCCAAATTCTCAACCGTTCTTCAAGCTTCCGTAGATCCCTCCTCACTCTACTGCAGAGTTTGGTATCATCCACAAAGAGACAAACCTTACCCAACAGCCCTTCTGCAATATCACTTACAAAAAGGTTAAAAAGAATCTAACCAAGGATTAATCTTTCAAAAACTTCGGTTATTTGGTTCTCTGCTGGTAAACCTATCCCCTATCTTGTCCCGTTTCTCTCATCTGCTCCAATTCCTATTGTCACTTCACTACGATATCTTGGTGTTACTCTTGACTCAGCCTTGACTTTTAAGGATCACATTTCTTCAATCGTCCCGCGTTCTTTTTACACCCTAAGGCAACTTCCTGCAGTCCGCCCCTTTCTTTCTACATCTTCTTTAATCACATTGCTTCTCTCTCTTGTTATCTCACGTTTAGACTATTGTAACACGTCCCTAGCTGGTCTCCCCTCTTCCCAACTGCGTAGGCCCCAATTGGTACACCACACCGCCGCCCGCATTCTGACTCACGCCTCACAGTTTGATCACGTCACCCCCCTTCTCATCCGTTTGCACTGGCTTCCCATTCCTTTCCGGATTCAATATAAGATTCTCATTTTCGTACACAAATCACTTCACACCGGTATCCCTCTCTACCTCTCTGATCTAGTTCATTTCCACTGTCCCCCTAGAATTCTCAGATCAATTCACACCAGTCGGTTATCTCTTCCCTCCCCTTCCCAGGCCCATCTGGAATCCACACGCTCTTCTGCCTTTTTCTTTCTGGGTCCCCGCTTATGGAACTCTCTGCCACCTACGCTTCGTCTCGAGCTCTATTTTTCCACCTTTAAAGCTAGACTTAAGACGCATCTTTTTTGCATGGCTTTTGATCCTCCCCCTTCTTCCCCTCTTTCCCCTCCCCCCCATTGATATTTAGTTCTGTCTGTCTGTTTTGCTCCTGACTGTCCCCCCTTTTTTCTTATCACTTTTCTCTCGGACTATCTCTTTCCTATTTATTTTATGGCGTTCTTTTCCTTTCTTTTCGATAGTGCTTTTATGATTTTATTGTAAACCGCTATATGCCTATGGTTTCGGCGGTATATTAAGTTTTTAAATAAAGATAAAGAAAGAAAGATAAAGATCCCTGCGGCACACCACTGGTAACCTCCTTCTCCTCAGAATGAGCGCCATTTATCTGTACCTTTTGTCGCCTCCCACTCAACTACCGTAGTTTCTAACCCAGTCACTTTAGGATCTGTCCCTAGGGCACTCAATTTATTTTCTTCTTTTTGTTTTTTTCATCTTTGTATCTTTTTTTTTTTAATAGTGTGCCCTATTATTCAATAGAGAGCACTATTGCTGCTTTCAGTTCAAAATGAAAGCATATCCCTGCTTTTTTGCTCCTACCCACTGGAAGTTTTGTTCCAGTTGTCCACTGTCTTCTCAATTTAGGTCTTGTTACATTCCAAGGAACATATGCTGTCTGGAAAGCCCAAGCTCTTTTTTGTTAGTCAAAGAAAAGGTATCACTGCAGACAACAATTCCGGTGTTATGTAGTATCACAACTCTATATTACATAAAGGACGGGATGAGACATTTGTGTTGTCTGTATGTCTGCCACTGTCACTGGTCTCCTTTTTGGGATTTGAACCATTGCTCTGTACATTTCCTAAAATCACATTCTGAAAAGGGCTAAAGAAAGAGTGATTAACAAGCATTGAAAAACTGGATTAAACATGTGGAGGGTAATTTTATATAGGTCGGGCAAATGTATGGGCACGCCCAGAAGGGTGCGCCTGGATCTGTGTCATGCACATACCTTAAGTACTGGCAGCGCAAGTATAGCGCAAAGTACATGCTGATATGAGACAAGGGTGCTCAGCCGTCTGCATGTATGTCCACATCTGCGTACTGATGTGGCAGGCTGACGCCCTCTTCCTGGCCAGGCTTAAGTTGGGAAGGGAGTGTAGGCTCTTCCCAATGGCTGGCCAGAGGAGGGATTCAGAGAGGATATGTAGGGCCTGGGATAGGCTGGCCAAGCCATACAACCATGAAGCATCCTACCCCAGAGGAGTCAGTGCATACAAGGACCTGACATGGGGATTGTAGAGCCAGGTGGCGAGGAAGAAATGTACTCAGAGACTGCACAGGATCCCTGTGGGGCTGCTTAAAGGATGAACAGTGCGGAAGATCAAGAGACAGCCCACTATGCCAATTGCCACAGCCCCATAGGAATCACCCACCCTGATCTGCTACCTGCAAAATGCTTTCACCCAGAGATCACATATGTGTGCAGAGCTCATACTACATGTACCTGCCAGGGAAGGAGATGCCAAAGCTCACGGGGTTGATCTAATGTAATCACACTGTCTGTCACACTTGCTCAGCCATCTCAGATGGAAACCCTTGAAAGAGTGAATTGGACCAATGCCTTGGTTCTAAGCCTAAGAGAAGATATAGAATGTGCAGAAGCAATGGGAGTGGGAGTCAGACCACCAACCAGCAGGACATAGACATTAGTGAGTGGCACCATGCAGTAAACAGGGGTTGACAACATGGAGCTGTGGGAGGGGGGGATATATCAGTGGATGAGCTCACAGACTCCCTGGAAGGACACCTTTGAAAGCAGTTGCACAGCTACCACCTGTAAGGTCAAGCAGCCAACATATGTCCAGCAGTTCTGGACACATATCCTGCCACTCTATGGGACCCATAGGTAAGCACCCCCCGTGCATGCCTAGGAATAGCATCATAGAGAACAGATGGCCCAGATGCACACAACTGAGAATAAGTTGGGCCTGAGTACTCCCCTTACCCCCTCCCCATTAGGGAAGGGCACCACGTATGTATACAAGCCTCAGTATGGTGTGAAAGCAAATGATCCCAAGTGGGAATTCATCAGAACCAGTCCATCAAGACATGAGCTGCACAGAGGGCAAGTGCTGCTCAGCCACAGCCAGTGGGAAGAACTGAGAGTGGGGTTCCACACTTATAGGTGCAAGGTTGCTTTGAAGGCAGGCGGAAGTAAGAGTGTGTGCCAGTGCATATAAGTACTGGAGGCATGCATTGCTGAGGTGGCACACACTGTAAGGAATGGCTAGGCAAACATGGGAACCAAGCCTGCCCTGTGTTGGCAGGCATGAAATCTTATGGGCCCAATTTGCCCCAACAGGCCAGCTGAATGATGCTGCAAGACCTCTCCTGGGCTCTCCAAATGGTGCAGGTGCAGGCCTGATCCTGCAAGAACAGTTCTTGGAGGCATGTGGATCCAGCACACATCCAGAGGATGCTGCTAGGACCCCTGAGGACACACATACCTCTCCTTCCCATCCTACATGTCCACCCCGCCATATAGCCCATTCCCTGCCATGAAGCTCTGGTGAAGGTTGATGATGGACAGGAGGTGATCCTAGTGTTGGAGCCGGTGGAAGTTTTGTCAGCCACTTGCTGCCACTGGATGCATCTCCTGCAGCCACATATACATCGCCCCTTGTGGATGGTGGTATAGGTCATGGTTCCACCCCAGTCATCAGTAGAAATGCATCGATAGCTGCAGAGCTGTAGACACTCTGACAGCAGCTGGCTACCATGGAGAAGTATCTACAGTGCACTTCCCAGTAGCTAGAAAGGATGGCACAGGTTCAAGGGCAAATGATGGAGATACTAGTTCTGCTGACATTCACCCTTGAGCATGTAAGCATTCTGCACATGCCCACTGATCAAGTACCATCTTTGCCATACTTCCTGATGCTCGTCCTCCCTCTTTACCAGGGCTAGTTGGACTCCCATATATCCTATCTCCTCCCAAACCCACCTGATAGAACAGTGGGACAGTACAGTTAAATTGGCTTGTATTGTTAATGAATGTATATTTCATTTGAGTTAACAAATATCTGGAGTGGAGGAGTAGCCTAATGGTTAAGAGCACTGGCTTGGGAACCCAGAGATCAGGGCTTGATTCCCCCTAGCACTCTTTGTGGCCTTGGGCAAGTCACTTAACCCTCCATTCCAAGTTATCAATATCCCTGTTTAATGTACATTACCAAGTTTAAGTTGCAATGTAAACTGCTTTGATTGATAAAGTGGTAGATTAAATCTGTTACACATACTGATGTGCTGCAGTTCTCCATCTATGCATGTTATTATGTGGCCTCACTCTCTCCATCATGTTCCCAGAGGGGAACACCTGCAGAGAGTCCCCACATAGTGCTCCGTTTAAGGAGGCCCACCATTAGGACATGCAGCAACCTGTGAGGCCTCTGTACACGGCTCCTCAGATAGGGGTCCACTGCCTATGCAATATAGCCAGTAACAGAGGCATGGCTGTGGGATATGTAACACGTGAGGCACCTGTATAGTGACAGCTGCATGGCAGAGGTCCCATAGCACCATTTCCACATGATGCTGGCATCCTCATTAAGCACTACTGCTGAGTCGGTGGTCCAGTGCAAGAGGCCTGTATCTCATGGGGAATGGGGAGGCAGATATTTTCACCCTCATGGGACACAGCCTTCATAGATAGAGGTGGACATCTGTGCAACCCACACACACACAACAAAACATCCCTGAAATCTGCACCCTTCTCAACCTATGCACTCATGTCATGCCTGTTCCTCCGCTATGGATATCAGGACCACATGTCATTGTCCACTCACATACAGTAACTGTGGTCTCTTCCCTCCAGACAGATGGATACAGAACATACCATTCATCCAAGAAGACTGTGTGTAATATTGCAGAAAGAGAAAAAGAGGTATATATTGTAAGGAATACCTCCAGGATATACAGGGGACCCTAGAGGAAAGAGGGGTTCCAAAGACCTGGGTACCAGAGTGGAAGACAAGGAACCCTGGAAAGTGGAAATCTTGCCTGGGTAAAGGGCCCTTTAAAACTCCACAGAATAGGGAAAAGGGAAAGAGGGAGGAGTTTGCGGGGGAGAGGAAATGGGAAATACAAAGGCTCAGGGAGAGACTGGAGGAGGAGAGGAGAGGGAAAGAGGCAGATGAACAAGTGGAGTCTATGGAGACAGAGCCTTTGTTTATGTTTGTCTTTATCTGTTATACCCCAAATCTGTGACCAAGCTATGCAGTTTACAATAAAATCATATAAGAACCAAGAAAAGAATGCCACTTCTGCTGACAGGAAAGGAGAGCAAAAGAGAACAGATAAGTAGACAAGGGATTAGGTACCATGGAAACAAAAAAAAGGGAGGGAGAGAGAGAAAGAGTGCCACATGGACACCTTCAATCACAGGGACAAAGACCGGGCTGTTAGTAGAACCTGTGAAGTGGCCATGGTCTTAGTGGGGTTGAGTTTTAGAGAATTATTTTAAAGCCATGAGGCAACGCTTTCTAAACAAGAGTTAACTTAAGAGATGTTGGATGATAGCTCATCAGTTGAGAACAGAAGCAAAATGTCGTCTGTGTAAATGAAGCTAGAGATTCAGAGGCTTTGTATAAAGGATTCAAGGGGACTAAAAGATATTAAAGAGCTTAGGTGAAAGAGAGGACCCTTGGGGTACCCCACATGGAAGGCAATGTAGAGATGGGGGGGAATCGTGTATATGGCCCTGAAATGAACATTCCTAGAGGAAGGAAAAGAACCAGGAAAGTACGGAGCCGCAGAGACTCGTATTGAATAGATGAGTTAGTAGCAGTCCATGATCTACCAGATCAAACGTTGAAGATAGGTCCAACGAGATGGCATTAGTTATTTTGCCCTGATCCCATGCTCTGTGAAGGTCATTTAATACAGCCGCTCCTCCTCCACCCAATAACATAGCTCCGCTACCTCAAGCCACTCCGGCACTGAGTTCCACCCTGCTCGTTGACATATGCCACAGCTATGGCACTTGCCAAGAATATGTGGACAGCTTTGCTCACAAGAAGAGGATGAAACCTCTCCAGAGCCAGGTGGATAGTCCTGGCCCTCAACCAGATGACTGACCAGGAGGCCACCTTAGGGGTTCAGAGCCCTTGAACAAGCTGACCTAGACAGTGAGTTCCCCAACATTTCAGACTGGCATCTGTGGTGACTATCATCCAATCTGGTGCTTCCAGAGGCATCCCAAACAATAGATGGTGACACTATAATCACCATATTAACTGTTTCTTGATCTCTCAGGGGGAAAGGAAGGATGTGGTCAAACTGCTGGTAACAGGGAGACCACAGAAACAGCAGATGCCTCTGAAACGAGCACATGTGCACCCTTGCCCAAAGGATCAACTCCAGTGTCGATGCCACAGATGTATCTTTTTAGGAACCTAACAGGTACTTGTGTCCTGGATTGGCCACTGTTGGGAACAGGATACTGGGCTTGATGGACCTTTCGATCTGACCCACTATGGCATATAAAAAAAAAAGACACCAGAACTTGAAGATAGCCTTAAGCACAAAATAACCTGAGTTGGATCAGCAGATTAAGACCTCTTTGGTGACAAGAAAGCTCAACCCAGAAGCGTGCTGAATCAAGCCCCAAGATTGGAGTTGAAATGGAGGATCCTGTAGAGCCCATGGAAATAGAGGTCATGGAACCAAACCTACCAGGTGATAGCAGCCCATCAGTCCTAACAGAGAACAATGAGATGCAGATAAGTGGGGGGCAGGGCCAGTGCAAGGCCCTCCCCCCCCCACCCCCCCCATCCCGTTTAGTTTTGAAAGTCATTTACAACTCCTATAGGGAAAGGAGGGTTGACTGCTTGGTTACATTGAGGTTTGTTTAGTTTGCTTTTGGGCAGTGAGGGAGGGCCACTGTGAAGGGAAAACACTGGTGGGGTGGTTGCTGCCACAGCTTAGGGGCTACCAGGAGGCCCCGACTGAAGCTTTTCTTTTGAGAGTTTTGGACTATAAATAACCAAGAGACTAAGTTTGGACACATGGCTTACCGCCCTCCAAGTACTCCAGAGAAGAGAGGGGGTCAGTATGTTTCTGGTTCCAGGCAAGTTGACTGATAGTCTGGAGTTTTACTGTCAAAAGAGGAGTACTGCACAGCAAACACTACAGACTAAGCTCAGGCTGTGTTTGAACTGTTTCTTGAGGTCCTTTGTTTGGACTTGGAGGACTGTGTTATGTTATACCTATGAGAGTATGATCTCCATTAGGATTCCTCACCTATGGGAGTAGTCGACGCCCTGGCAACATGGACATAGAAACAGAAAGATAGAAAAATGACTGCAGATAAAGACCATAGGACCTATCCAATCTGCTCTTCCATGCCATGCCATACCAAGTTTTACAGTCCCTTTTTCCCATTGGAGATCCTCTGTGTTTGTCCCATTCTTTCTTGAATTCTTCTCTCTACCACCCCCTCTAGCAGACTATTCGATGCACCTACCATTCTTTCCATAAAGAAATATTTGCTCAAATTTCTCCTGTCTATCTCCTTTCACCTTCATTCTATGTTCCCTCATTGCAGAGATTCCTTTCAATTAAAAGAGGCTCTCCTTGTTGTTGTTGTTAAGTGCCATCGAGTCGGAGTGGACTCATGGCGACCCTCTGGATAGCTATCCTAAATTGTGTTCGGTCTTCAGTCAGGCGGCTCATTGTTGACAGACTGGTACCTGTAGCTGCTGTTATTGTATCGATCCATCTCATTGCTGACCTTCCTCTTTTGCGTTGACCTTCTATCTTGCCAAGCATAATGTCTTTCTCTAATGATCTCTCTCTTCGCATGATGTGTCCAAAGTATGAAAGTCGAAGTCTTGTCATCTGAGCTTCTAAAGAAAGCTTAGGTTTGATCTCCTCTAATACTGACTGGTTTGTTCTTCGGGCAGTCCATGGTATACACAGTATTCGCCGCCAGCACCATAATTCAAAGGCATCAATTTTCTTCCTATCTGTCTTTTTCACTGTCCAGCTTTCACATCCATATGATGTTATTGAAAATACCATGGCCTGAACAAGTCGAATCTTTGTATGGAGAGAGACATCTCTGCTCTTGAGAATCTTATCTAGGTCTTTCATAGCCATTCTGCCAAGAGCAATGCGTCATCTGATTTCTTGACTGCTTGTTGCTTCTTTATTGATACTTGATCCAAGTAGGTTAAAGTTGCTCACAATTTCAATTTCTTCTCCTTCAATGATGAACCTGTTGATTATGCCAGTTGTCATGATCTTTGTCTTCTTTACATTAAGGTGCAGGCCCATTTTGAGACTATGTTCTTTGATTGTGAGAAGCAAATGTTTCAGATCATCTTCACTTTCAGCCAGTAATGTGGTATCATCAGCATAGCGAAGGATGTTGATGAGTCTTCCACCAATCTTCACACCTCTGTTGTCTTTATACAATCCTGCTTCTCTGATGATTTGTTCTGCATATAAATTAAACAGGTAGGGGGAAAGTATGCAGCCTTGTCTTACACCTTTGCTTATTATAAACCATTCTGTTTCTCCTTGTTCCGTTCGAACTGTTGCTTCTTGATCAATGCACAGATTGCGCAAGAGAACGATCAGGTGTTCTGGTATACCCATGCTTCTTAATGTGGCCCAGAGTTTCTCATGGTTTACACAGTCAAAAGCCTTGCTATAGTCGATAAAGCACAAATAGATATCCTTTTGGTATTCTTTAGTATTTTCAAGGATCCATCTCACATCTGCAATGATGTCTCTCGTTCCTCGCCCTTTCCTGAACCCTGCTTGCACTTCAGGTAGTTCTTGTTCCAGGTATGGTTGTAGTTTCTTTTGAATAATCTTCAGTAGAATCTTGCTGGCATGTGGGATCAGAGCGATTGTGCGATAATTTCCACAGTCAGTTGAATCACCTTTCTAAACACAGATCTTTTCCAGTCAGTTGGCCATGATGTTGTCTTCCATATTTCTTCCATAGAGTCTGAACACTAAACTAAAAATTGGTCGTTTTAAATGAATGAATACTTAAGTATATTGAAACCAAACCTCATTCAATGAATTAACCAAACTCGTTATTCAGTATTTCTATATTGTCAGAAACTGAGCCTCAGAATCAACCAATAGCACTTAAAATATAGGAACCATCAGAATGTCCTTATTTCGTGCTGGTGTTACATCAATGGCTCTGGTAAAAAGGATCGAATGGCATATCAATTGTAATACTTCATTAATTTAAATAAAGAAAAATACTCATCTTATTGTATGGTAACATATGCCAAAAGAATTCCTTTAAATGCTTGTTATATTCGTTTCTGTTTTTGACTTTCGTTAATTACTTTCAGTGTCATTGGTACTGTGTTGCTGAAATGAGTGTGTCCCAACGCCAGCAATGAAAGGCGCCCATGCGTTTCTCCACAAATGGGTTTCTCAAGGGACTCCAACAACAAAATATCCTGCAAGAAATGACATCAATAGTGACTGAATAATACTGATTAGAAAAATCTTTCATGATGTTAAAACCACATTAAAATAAGAAAGAAAATACCCGCCCAACCTTATCTCAGCACAGCTTCTTATGTGAAGGCTCTCACTCCCGCTCGTTCTCTGGGGAAGCCAAAAAAACGCCGCGCATGCAGACTAGGAAAGAAAGCTGCCATTTTTAAATGTCTCTGTCAGCCCGAGTAAAATCAAGCTGTGTTACTATTGGTGGACCATTAAACACAAACTGCTCAATCAATGCTGAAGTTGAGGCCCCCCGGCTACACCGTGTCTAAAGTGTAGATCCACCATTGTTCACGGTAAAGTAATTGTTGGTCCCGAGATAGCCCTTGTGCACCTCCTGTCACTTGTTCAATAACCCAACAACACAGTTGGGAAAAAACATGTTGATGTGACATACAATGTTCTACTAGAGGAGCTTCTTTTTTAACACAGCGAAGCCTACTTTCATGTTCTTTCATCCAAACCTTAAAGGGACGGATCGTTTTGCCAATATATAGCAAATTGCAGGGACATTTTACTGCATATACTACATAGGTGGACTCACAAGTGGTGGTATGCCTCAATTTATAAGTAATGCCCTTGTGATCAAAATGCGAGCTTTCCATCGTGATATTACATACCGTACAGTGACCGCACCTGCTGTGTCCTATCGGAGAAGCTATAGGGCTGGCCACCAGGGGTGGCCATGGGCGCTACTTGCACCCCGTCAGTTGCCAATTTGTATATGGCAACATTTGAGAAGACCTTTTTTTCTAATTCCATTTATTTGGACAACATCAAGGCTTGGTACCGTTATATTGACGACGTTTTCATGCTGTGGAGGGGCACGAAGTTTCAATTTGATTCCTTTCTCCAGTGGCTAAATTCTTGAGACATCAATATTAAATTCACTAGCGAGATACAACCCAACAGCATCACTTATTTGGATTTACTAATCACTAGAGAAAGTTATGGCTGGAGCACCTCGGTGTACCGCAAATCTATCGATCGCAACACTTTTTTACATCACGATAGTGCACATCCTCCTCAACTGAAGAATAGCTTACCTTTATCTCAATTTCTGCGGTACCGGCGCAACGGTTCAGATGTGAAGACCTAGAAGGAACAGGCAGCAGGTCTAAAAAAGAATTTTCTTGACCGTGGTTATCCATTTTCCTTAGTACAAAAGGCCTATCAACGAGCTTTACACAATAATCGAGATTTATTATTGGTTCCCAAGAGCAATTTGGCAGAACCGAGTACGAATTGTAACATCAATTTTATCACCTCTTATTCTCCAATTAGTTCAAGTTTGCAGAAGATTTTGAGGAAACATCGAGCGATACTTCAGCTGGTCCCTGGTATGCAAAATACATCTATACGCTGCGTATGGAAACGCAGCCGAAATTTAAAAGAGCTTTTAAGTCCTACAAAATTGCGTAACATAATGGTGACCAGCCCTATAGCTTCTCCGATAGGACACAGCAGGTGCGGTCACTGTACGGTATGTAATATCACGATGGAATGCTCGCATTTTGATCACAAGGGCATTACTTATAAATTGAGGCATACCACCACTTGTGAGTCCACCTATGTAGTATATGCAGTAAAATGTCCCTGCAATTTGCTATATATTGGCAAAACGATCCGTCCCTTTAAAGTTCGGATGAAAGAACATGAAAGTAGGCTTCGCTGTGTTAAAAAAGAAGCTCCTCTAGTAGAACATTGTATGTCACATCAACATGTTTTTGCCCAACTGTGTTGTTGGGTTATTGAACAAGTGACAGGAGGTGCACAAGGGCTATCTCGGGACCAACAATTACTTTACCGTGAACAATGGTGGATCTACACTTTAGACACGGTGCAGCCGGGGGGCCTCAACTTCAGCATTGATTGGGCAGTTTGTGTTTAATGGTCCACCAATAGTAACACAGCTTGATTTTACTCGGGCCAACAGAGACATTTAAAAATGGCAGCTTTCTTTCCTAGTCCGCATGTGTGGCGTTTTTTTGGCTTCCCCAGAGAGCGAGCGGGAGTGAGAGCCTTCACATAAGAAGCTGTGCTGAGATAAGGTTGGGCGGGTATTTTCTTTCTTATTTTAATGTGGTTTTAACATCATGAAAGATTTTTCTAATCAGTATTATTCAGTCACTATTGATGTCATTTCTTGCAGGATATTTTGTTGTTGGAGTCCCTTGAGAAACCCATTTGTGGAGAAACGCATGGGCGCCTTTCATTGCTGGCGTTGGGACACACTCTTTTCAGCAACACAGTACCAATGACACTGAAAGTAATTAACGAAAGTCAAAAACAGAAACGAATATAACAAGCATTTAAAGGAATTCTTTTGGCATATGTTACCATACAATAAAATGAGTATTTTTCTTTATTTAAATTAATGAAGTATTACAATTGATATGCCATTCGATCCTTTTTACCAGAGCCATTGATGTAACACCAGCACGAAATAAGGACATTCTGATGGTTCCTATATTTTAAGTGCTATTGGTTGATTCTGAGGCTCAGTTTCTGACAATATAGAAATACTGAATAACGAGTTTGGTTAATTCATTGAATGAGGTTTGGTTTCAATATACTTCCATATTTCTTGGCAGAGCCTTGTGAGTACGGTAACAGCTGCATCAGATTGCTGCCATACTTCTATGGGAATGCTATCAATGCCTGGTGCTTTGTTCTTTGATAAGGCTTTCAATGTTGCTTCAACTTCTTCTGTCATCACCAATGGTTCCCGATCATAAGGTACAGGTTGAAACGGCTGTTGGTCCACTTGATCTTTATCATATAAGAACTCTGTATATTCCTTCCACCTTTTCTTGATCTTCTCAGCATCATTCAACATAGAACCTTGAGCATCTTGTAACATTCCAATTCGAGGCTGGAACTTTTTCTTTAACTCTGGTAGCTTTAGGAAAGCCGATCTTGTTCTTCCTCTAATAGTTTCTGCTTCTATTTCCTTGCAAGTGTCATTGTAGTACTTTTCCTTGTCCTGTCTTGCTGCACGTTGGAAATCTCTGTTGAGTTCTGCGATTGTCTTTCTTTCTCCTCTGGCTTTAGCTTCTCTGCGTTTCTGGGCAATTTTCAGAGTTTCTTCCGTCATCCATTTTGGCCGTTTTTGCATTTTCACCTTTTGTAGAGACTTCTCGCTTTCTTCCAACACAACCTTCTTGATGTCATTCCATAACTCTTCCGGAGCTCTGTCATTTGTATCTAAAGCAGCAAATCGATTTTGCAGGCAGTCTTTAAATTCCAGTGGTATATTCTCAAGGTCATATTTTGCTGCATTCATGAGTGGTTTGCTCTTTTTCAACTTTAGCTTTTAGTTTGCATACTAGTAGTTGATGATCTGTACCACAGTCAGCTCCAGGTTTTGTCTTTGTTGATGTTACAGAGCTTTTCCATCGTTGACTTCCACAGATGTAGTCAATTTTATTTTTATACAATCCATTGGGTGAAGTCCATGTGTACAGTCGCCGCTTTTGTTGCTGGAAGAAGGTGTTTGAGATGAATAGATCATTGGTCTTGCAGAATTCTATCAGTCTTTCTCCAGCTTCATTTCTGTTGCCAAGTCCATATTTTCCAACTACTTTGCCTTCTTCTTTGTTGCCAACCTTTGCATTCCAGTCACCCATGACTATCAGGATATCTTGTTTGCATGTTCTGTCAATTTCAGCTTGTACTTGTTCATAGAACTCTTCAATTTCATTCTCTTCTTCAGCTGTTGTTGGGGCATATACTTGAATTATAGTTGTGTTGATAGGCAATCCTCGTAGACGAATAGAGATTAAGCGTTCGCTGACTGCATTGTATTTCATTACAGTTCTTGCAAGTTTCTTCTTTATTATAAATGCAACACCATTTCTTCTTTGTCTTTCATTTCCAGCATAGTAGACCATGTGATCATCTGATGCAAAGTTCCCCATGCCAGTCCATTTCAGTTCGCGACACCCAACAGATCAAGTTGTACACGTTCCATTTCATTCTTGACCACCTCCAACTTCCCTTGGTTCATGCTTCGTACGTTCCATGTTCCAATGTGTAAGACATCTTTACAGCTTCTGACTCTCATTTCATGCGCAGCTACATCAGCAGTCAGACTTCCCAAGGGCTTTGATCCAACCACATCATAAATGCTGGCTTTACTCTGAAAAGTCTTCAGCTCTTCCCCAGTAGCTAGTTGAGTGCCTTCCGACCTGGGGGTCTCATCTTCCAGCACCATAGCACAATTTGTTTTGTTGTAAATATCCATTGGGTTTTCATGGCAAGATACAGAAGTAGATTGCCGGGCCTTTCTTCCGCGCAGTTTAAGTTTGGTGTTGTTGCCGTTGTCACAAAAATGTGATCCTCCGCCATCAACACTGTCCCATTCTGCTGCTGCCCAGATGGGTGGTTTGTCTTGGTCTGGCACCTCAGCTGAGACCTGTCCATCTTGGGAGACCCTGCCAGTAGTTAAACTACCGATAGTTTAGCTCTCAGCATCACTGATGCACGCAAGCCCTCACAGCACGACAAGCTGCAAACCAAGTGAGAGGAAGCTCTCCTACTGTTATGCAACAGAAGTATTTAAACATCTCTAGCATATCTCCCCTCTCCCGCCTATCTTTCAAAGATACATATTGAGATCTTTAAGTCTGTCCCCATATGGCTTATGTCGAAGACCACTGACCATTTTGGTAGCCACCCTCAGCATTGACTCCATCCTTTTTATCCCTTTGAAGGTGTGATCTGCAGAATTGCACACAATACTCCAAATGAGGTCTAACTAAAGACCTAAATGGAGTATCACCTCTTTCTTCCTCTCCCTGTGCACCCAAGCATCCTTCTGGCTTTCACCGTTGTCTTTTCTACCTGTTTAGCTACCTTAAGATCATCAGAAACAATCACCCCTTGATCCCACTCTTCTTTGGTGGACAGAAGTACTTCACCCACATACTCTACTGATCCCTGCATGTTTTTGCATTACATTTCAGCTGCTGCTTCACCCTCCTCCTCGCTCTCCATGTGTGGCAGTGCTGGGTCCTCTGGTTCAGGCATCCTGTGGATGAGAGCAAGATCGTGGAGCATGCAACAAATATGTCACTGGATTTGGCTGGGCTGTAGAGGAATTTACTGCCCAACCTGTCCAGGCACCTAAATTTTCTCTTCAGGATTCCAAATGTCCACTTTATGACAGCCTTGGTCTGTCTGTGGACCTTGTTGTAGTTCTGCTCTATTTGTCCCTCAGGCCAGGCTATAGGGGTCATCAGCCAGGTCTTGAGAGGATATTCACTGTCACCAGTTGGTTTGGAATACAGGGTCTGTGTGTGCCACATACTGCATATATGGATTATGCCATCTTCAGGCCTCCTTGTGGCCCCATCTTAGGGGAAGCCATGCAGAGTGCCCCAACTACTTTCAGTGGCTTGGGGGGAGGGGTAGTATGTGTGCTCACCTAGCAGCCATCCACCAGTGATCTGGCCACTTGGAAGCAGTCATCTATGCCCGACTGTGGCAGGATGTTGGCATCATGACATGAACCAGGATAGTAGGCACGCACATAGGTTATGATGTGTAAGGCATTGCAGACCATCTGCATATTAAGGGAATGAAAGGCCTTGTGGTTGCAGAACGTTGCCTCATTCCCACAGGTGGCCTGATAGCAATGTGTGTTCAGTCTACTGCCCCAAGTATCAAGGGGAAGTGTGCCATAGAAATGTGTCATAGTTTGATGTTTCTGCTGCTCAGTCTCAGGGAAGACAATGTACTCATGCCTCTTCTTAGAAAGGAATCTAGGAATTGAGCTATGCAGCATGAGGCTTCTGTTTGGCCAATGCCTGCTGCGGCCCCAAACGGTGTTTGGAAGGACCATGTAGCAAGGAAGGCTAGGGTTGTCATCGCCTTCATGTGCACTGGCAAGACTCTACCCCTCCATGCAGTGGGCTCCAGGGCAGTCTCCAGCTGGCTGCACAGATGAACTATGGTCTCTTTGTAAAATGTAAACCCCTGCAAGAATTCCTCCTCTGAGGTCCAGAAACGGTGTCCTCTTTGCAGTGGATTCCTCCTCCTCCTCTCTTGCCTCGCTCTCCTGCACATGAAGACACACAGGAGCCATCACTGATTCTGAACTCATGGTTGCCTGTTGCTCCTCCATCTGCAACCACCTCAACAACACCAACATCCTCCATCAGCAGCACCAACACATACCACCACCAGGAACCAGCAATAGGCTTTGCACAGGGACTCACTAATGGACACAGAACAACACACAGGAACAGGCACTGGAACAGTAGGCCTGTGACACACTCCCACAAATGCTAACACATACACAGAGCCACCCCCCCCCCCCCACAGACATATAAACCAGCACAGTGATACACCCACATAAACACAGCAACTGGTCCTTTAACTACACCCCCACAGACACAAACACTGGAACAGACAGTCACTGACACAAACTGGCACATACAGTTGCCTCAGCAGACACTCACACACATGCCAAGACACACTCTCACTAGCACACACAGAAAGGGAAAGGGAGGGAGTCACACGGCCATATATGCATGGAGGGCCAGGGGTAGGGTATTGAGGTTATGGGGGAATGGGGACTTGACAGGTGGTGCGGTGTTGTGGAGGGGGCTCCTGATAGCAGAGTGGTTGGGAAGGGACAGCAGAGGATAGAGGATGGCTCAGCTGGTTACAACAGGCAAATTAGCATGAGCAAGATATGGGACTGACCACACAACAGAAGATAAAACAGCAGCAACCACATGCAGGTCATGAAAGACAGCTTTCACCCTGCCTAGAAAATACAGCAAGCGTAAATGCAGCGCCAGTTTTGGTTGACGTCCGCGCACGTTTATAGAATACATCATCCACACATACATTTCAGGCCTGCCCAGAGCACGCCCATTCTCAGCCCACCCCACTTCCCTTTTATGGATGTGTATTTTTGGCCCCATCCATTCACACACTGGCACACTTTCTAAAACTGTGCTGAGTCCATAACACCCTTTTTCGGCATGAGGACGCCTCATCCCCACACATAACTGGCATGTATCTCTTATAAAATGGGCCCCTTACTATGGCAAGGAACATCAGTTACAGTAAGACAAACAATGCTGTTTAGGTGCTGTCATAATCTGCGATTAGGATTAGTCAGAAGCCGTACAAGACTGAAAGAATTCACATGAAGGAAGAACAGATAAATGAACTTAGCAGATCAAACATGATCAGCAGACTGAACACTAAAATTACCAAGGATGTCTTTCATCCGGATAAAATCAATGTACTTTAAAGTCATATTTGTCAGAAACAGACGGACAGCCAGTTCTGGGGTGGATGTTGCTGCTGACCTTTTTCAGCATGACGAGACAAGAATCCAGTGTCTGCAGGAGTCGGTGAGAATCCAGCCTGTCTGTTCTTCGTCTTTCTTTCCGCTATTTCATGTGTGGACAAAGAGGGCTCGAGGCAGACAGGATGGATGTTTACAGGAATGGAGCTACCTAACGATACACACTCCATCAGGGCTGGCACGTCACACAGAGCTGCCAAGAATCTCCTGTGATAAGTAAGACAGATTGACAGGATTCGCCATCACCAGTCCTACAAAGAACAGTAATAGCTCTATTTGGTAATTCTTTTAATGTTAGGCACCGGTTCTTGACAGTGATTCCTTAAACCCAGTCTCTGTCACAAAATACATTTGTCAGAGGCAGACCTGGACAATTATTTTGTCTTTGTTAGCTCTTCTGTTTGCTACTGCTCCCTTTCCTGCAAGCTGCTCTCTTCTGTCTGTGATTAACGGCGTGTGTAACACAGAGATTTAAGAGCCTTTCAAAGTTTTGGTTATTTATTCATGCGCGAAACGAGTTATCATTGGTTGCTGGGTTATGCTGTTTGATGCTGCAATATAGCACGGGGCCGTGGTAGTCAGGATTCCATCCAACCTGTATGGTAAAATGGAAGAGGTCTGTTCTAGTTACTTGTCAAGCGAAAAAGGGAAGCCTGCATCGGTCTACCTCTGGTCAGCCTCTGCTATATCCCGGAACACCTTGTTCTTGATTACGAGATTTTAAGGTTTTTTCCATCATTCCGAAAATAAACAAGAGCCAGCCTGATAAGTCAATGGTAACTGCTGTGCATTGCCATGCAAAAGGCCCCCAGTTCAATTCCCAGACTGGCCAGGGCCAGTGCAAGGATCTAGACAAACCTTTCTTCCTGCTGCACCCCTGCCGCCACACCTCTACAGCACAGCACTTACCAGAGCCTCTGAACCCCTGGGAGCTGGACCTGTGCTCTGGCTCGCAGGTTCTGCCCCAATGCAAGCGTGAAGTCTGTGTTGGAGGGGAAAGGACCGTTCAGAGTGCAGCACGGTGGTTCAGAGGTTTCAGTAAGCACCGCTTTGCTGTTTTCTTGTTGACAAGGTGTGGCAGAGACAATAATGACAGGCATGGGCTGCCCTCCAAAGCTTGTTGCAGTAAGCAACTGCTTAGTTTAGCTAGTGGTAGCACCTACCCTGTTTGCGTTTTCCAAATCTTGCGTCAGAAATGCTGCGGCGTTGATAACTTCAGAACAGGAGAAAGTTGCCCTTGGTAAATGCAACAGCTGGCGGTAGACTCCATGACACAGGGTTTTGGCTTCTGGTCTTAGGAACATTACTGCAAAGACCAGACTGGGAGCAGTGGGAGGGTTCATTAAACTAGGGGAGGAAATCCCAGTGCAATTCAAAATGAGCTGAAAGAAAGAGAAAAGAGGAGCTACAGGCCAACAAAAAAATAATAAAAAACGTCAAAGAAATTAATGAGTGAATAAAATTGCAGCAACGGGCTGGGAAAAGTTACGAGAGTACCCAAACTCTGCTCCAAGTTAAAGCTAACCAGTAAAAATTGTACACCTACAGTGTGACAAAATGGTGGATTTCCCTTAGCTTCGAAACATTTGTGACACGGGGTCCCCGCTGGCGGCGTTTCTCCTCTTGGCTACGCTTGTGGCCCACAGCTCTTCTTCCAGCAGTGGGAGATGGGGTTCCCACCACCTGCGGCTCTCCCCTTGACTGTGACCGCGGCCCGTAAATCTTCTGCTTGCAGAGTAGAGGGTTCCCGCTGGTGGTAGGTCTCAAGCAGTGCTGCTCAAAGGGTATAGGAATCTGTTTGCTTCCATGTTCTTACACATGCACAGATAGACAAGCCAGAGAACAATAAAAAAAAAAACAAATGCACCTTGCACAACAGGTGCTATCGCGTATGCTAAATGTGCATAAAAAGCAAAAAAGCTTTCTAGAAATACTTATTGATCTATATGGAAATTAGGTCTGCGGACAGGCTACAAGCAATGATTTGACGGAGGTCTGCTACTTAGTCTAGTACAGGAGTTTTCACTCAGTTCTTTGGACACATCCACTCAGTCTGGTTTTCAGGATAAGCACAATAAAATGCATGAGATAGATTTGTATAGAATGGGGGTAGTGCATGCAGAGCTCGGAAAAGCCAAGTCTCACTCATTAGGGGTGTATCCCATCCATTTGAAGGTTCTTACACTCATTGAGCTGCTTATCTCAAGCACTGGAGTCTCGTTGCCAGTGCACTGATCCTGATCATTGCTTTCATGAGAGAGAAGCCTAGGAGAGGAAAAACCAAATGGCTCAGCTCGTGAGATGAAATCTGAGCCCACCTTCCTGTGTACTGCCTTCTTCTTATTTATCACTTTTCCCCTGTACCTACAAATACAGGTAACTTTTAGCCACTGAGTGGAGAGAAAATCTCAGCCCAGAGAATTTACCCATTCTAACTCCACTATGCCTGTATCCATTCAGAGGCTCCAAAGAACGCCAAATGTCATTTCATGCTTTTTTTTCATTGGCAAAGCAATACTATATTTAAATATTTCTAGATTTATACCTTGGAGGTACCAATTGAAATAAATCTCACTCTTTGGACTTCAATCTCACTCTCAGGGACGTTAAATCTCACTCTTTGGAATGGTTCAACCTTGGCAGGTCTGAAATCTATCTCATGCACCTTCGTAGTGGAAAATCAGACTGACTGGCTTTGTCCAGAGCTCTGAACTGAGAACCATGGTTCTCGTACAGGGCCGCTTTTACCTGTGGACAAAAGGGGCAGCTGCCCTGGGCCCTTGCGCAATAGGAGTTCAGCTGTCCTCCTGCCCATAGGTAACAGCAGCCCTGCTCCTGCCCCCGCGCCCATTGCCATTGCTGCCACCCCCTTTCTAGGATGGGTGGCAGCGGCACTGCAGCACCAGATTTATCTTCTCTTATGGCGCTGCTGTCCCGTTTGTGCTTCTGCCCCCCCGTATTCCACTTTAACAGGCACCGTGGCACCATAAGAGAAGATAAATCCAGCGCCATGGTCCCTTTTTAAATATATTCCTGTGGCTGCTCATCCCAGAGAGGGGCAGCAGCCGTGGCTGGAGGAGTGGCCATGTGAACCGGGGAGGGGGACCCCACTGGAAGCATTTGCCTAGGGCTCCACAAGGAGTTGAAGCGGCCCTGGTCTCGTGTAAAGGTGCTGCCTGTGAGTTCCTTTGTTTTGCATTAAAAGAATTCCTGCAATTTGACGATATTGCACTGGGACATGGCAGGGACTTTGTTATCTGCTGTTAAGCAATAGGTGAGATGTCAAGCCTAAAGTGGAGCAATTCTAGCATCATCAAAGTATTTGAATGTTCCTTAAAAAATGAGCCGGACATATGGGATGCCACTGGGCGCAAGATGGTGGCAGGAAGGTTCCCCAGTACTGCGCTCCTGCTTTAACTCACCTCAACGTGCTTTTTCACATGGCCGTGACCTGTTTTCAATGGGCCGCAGGAAGCGCAAGCAAGCCAGCCAACCCTTGGACTTGGCTCTTTCATCGGTGACCAAGCAGAAGACTTTGGAGGCATGCAGGTTCTTGGTGTCTGGGGTTGGAGTAGCGTCCTTGACAGGGCCGCGGTGTGAGCTTTCCATGGCCCTGAGTACCTTGGGGATACTGTTGAGCCCTGAGCAGCATACACCTCCACTGTGACCTGGAAATGCTAGTCTTGTCAGCTGTGTGCTTCCCTTCGGCTTACTGACGAGCAAGCCTTTGAAGGGAGTTGGAGAGGGCACACCGACAGTTGCACCGCCTGGAGCTGAGCAGGAAGGAGAGGGAGCTACAGTTGGATTAACATCCCATTGCGGAATCGCTGCTGAGTTTCCAGGTTGGTGCAGCTTCCAGGGATCAGTGGTTTAGCAAGAGCGGCTGTAATCACCTTGGACGCCATTATAGCTTTAAACTCTTCTCTTCTGACTATGGTGGGAACTGTTAGTGTAGAAGTTTCTCAAGTGAAGTGTACTGTTGCTGAGGTATCCAGAGTGCAAGAGGAGCAAGGCGGATGGATTGCTCAGTTGGAAGAACAAATTGGACTGCTTTGGGATGTTAATGCGGCCCAGATAAAGGATAACTTGCTGTTGACCAGGAAGGCAGAGTATCTGGAGAATCAAGCTCAGAAAAATTTAAGACTTTTAAATATTCCTAAGTCTACTATTTTGTCCTCCATGGAGATGGTGAGGAAATGTTTCCGGGAGATCTTAAAAATCTCCCAGGTGGTTTCCCCCCCCCCCCCCCCCGGTCCGGGCACAGTTTCTGCCCCTGGGCTCTGGCACCTGGGGTTCTGGTTCTGATGGGGCCCAACTGGGGCAGGAGACCTTAGAGGTTTCCTGGAAAGCTCCCTGGAAGTGGTAAGTGAGCATCTACCCTGCTAGTTACTTTTGCTTTGGAGTCCGATAGGAATTTGGATCTTTCTTTGTACTTCAAATGCTGAAAAGAGCAGTTTATGGGGTCTCATGTCCGTATTTATCCTGATCTCTCTCGGGCTACTCAGTTAAGGAGGAGGAAATTCCTGGGTCAAGCCCAGGGTCCTTTCTATGGGGGCTACCTTTTGGCTCAAATATCTTTGCCGCTGTTGTGTTTCTTACAAAGATAAGATTTTCCCTTTTTTTAACCCCCAAGCAGTTCCTTTTGATTGCTAGGGAAGATGTGGTGAAGCTGTAATGTGCTGTTTGTGTCTCATCCGGCTGACATGTTAGTCTCAACCTTCCTTTTCGTGTTTTTTCTTTTTCCTTTAATGGGGTCCTCTTTTGGGTGATTCCCATTTATCACCTTATTACCTTGAGGTCTGCCCCCCCCCCCCTTTTTTTTCCTTTATTTTGGGGACTAATTTGCAATACGTTTTTCCTTGCTGTATTGACTTTTCTTTTCCTGAATGGATGTATTGCTAATTGTTTCTGTTCATTCATGTTCTATACTTGAATGTCTATTTGAAAATCTTAATAAACAGAAAGTTAAAAAAAAAGCCAAAATGACTTCATATTGTCATAACAGGGATGGTGTTATTTGTTTCGATGATCATAAAAATTAGTGATGTACTGTGCCTTTTATTGCTATGGCATCAGAAAGCACTTTCACCATTCAGTCTCCTTGTAGACTTTTACTCGTCTGATCCCACAGTTGCATTATACATGCAATTATGCTGTGCTGCCTACACGCTTCCCCTCAATGGCCATTTTGCCTAGATGATTATCTCGCGGAGTTTCTTAAGGGGCAAAATTATCTTCATTGCTTTTCGACATACAGCATATTTGAAACCTATGGATCTGGATTTCATTCCTTGCCTTTCCAATAGATTATCTATATAAACTGTAGCATAGACATAGAAGCTCAGGGTGAGTTATCTACAGGTATAATTCGTAGGTTCCTGCCCAAAGAGCTTTCAAGCGAAAGGCTAGATTTATTAACACTGCGGTTTGGCAAAGCTCTAAAGTTATTTGTAAATAGGCCCTCACAAAATATAATGGGGCTTGGTTAAATAGTGTTCATTAAATTACATTAACACACATTCATGCGCAATCATGCACATTAAAACATCAATGCATATTAGGAAATCTTGCCCTAAGTTTGTACCTTAGGAAATGGAGGGTGAAGTGACTTGCCAAGCTCATTAGGAACAGCCTTGTCTGTTACCCGGCCCTCTGTTCTAACTCCTAGAGGATGCAATGGGGGTCATTTTGGAAGCCCTATTTGTGCTTTGGACATCCGAAAATGGGCATAGAGACATACAAAGCACAGAGACGTCTCCAGAGCTATTTTAGGAGGTGGGTCTGTGGATGTAATTTCCTTTGGGGGTGGGACGCAGCTGCACAGCTCCTTCACAGAGGCGGGAAGGCTCCGCAACAGTTTGGCTTTTATTTAAACTGCAGATCGCTAGTACAGTCGCGGTTCTAAGATGCAGGAGCCGCGGCTGCTGGGAAAAGGAGAGGATGAGTCTGCAGCAGGGGAGCTAACATGGGTGGGGGCTGGTAGCGGGATGACACGGGGGCAGGAGGGTGCTGGAAGGGAATTGACATGATGGGAAAATGGGATCTGCAACAGGGCTGATACGGGGGGAGGGGGCTGGAAGGGAATTGACATGATGGGAATATGGGATCTGCAATGGGGCTGAAATGGGGCTGACATGGGGTAAGGAGGGGGCTGGAAGAAAATTGATAAGTGAAAGTTGGGGTCTGCAACAGGGCTGACACAAGGGGAGGAGGGGGCTGGAAGGGAATTGACAAGGGAAAGGTAGGGTCTGCAACGGGACTGACATAGGGGGAGGGGGGCTGGAAGGGAATTGACAAGGGAAAGGTAGGGTCTGCAGTGGTGCTGACATGGGGGAGGAGGAGGCTGGAAGGGAATTGACATGAGGGGAAGGCAGGGTCTGCAACTGGGTTGACACTGGGGGAGGAGGGGGCTGACACCGGGGAGGAGGGGCTGGAAGGGAACTGATAAGGGGAAAATGGGGTCTGCAAGGGAGCTGACATAGAGGGAAGGTGTGTACTGGAAGGGGGCTGAACCGGGGGGGGAGGGGGCTGGAAGGGGGCTGATACAGGGGGTGAGGAGGGGGCTGGAAGGGACTAGACATGGGGGTGGAGGAGGGGGCTGGAAAGGAGCTGATACCTGGGGATGGTACTGGAGGGGAACTGGAAAGGTGATGATAATAGGGAAGGGAGGAGAGGGATGGAAGGGAGCTGACACTTGGGGATGGGACTGGTAGGTGGCTGGGTAATGGGGGTGGGGCTGGGAGGGGGCACTAGCACTGGGATGGTATTTGGACTAGAAGGGGCTGGACAGTGGGAAGAAGGGGGACTGGAAGGGAATGGAGGAGTGGCCTAGTGGTTGGGGCAAGGTACTTCAGGCCGGAAGGTCGTGGGTTCAAATCCCACTAGAGGACAGTAACCTTGGGCCGGAAGGACTGGGGTTTCTAGTCCCACAGGTACTCCTTGTGGTCTTGGGGAAGCCACTTAACCCTCCATAGTCCATGTTCCCTGCAAAAAAAATAGTTATCTCCAAGTTATAATGCCCTGTTTAATGTAATTTCAGTTTGTTCAATGTAAACCGCACTGATGCAGAATAGCGCGGTATATATGAGAATATAATAAATAAATAAAATAAATGGACACCAGTGGAAGTCCTGGGAATGCAAGGGGGTTGAAATTGGAAGGTTCTGGGAGGGGAGGACTGGAAAAGGGGGATGATACTGGGGAAGGTTACTATCAATGTTCCCGCTAACCTGCGCTGGGTCCGCCGCCAACATTCTTGCCACCGCAGATTAAAGAGAACATTGCGAGGGTGCGGCGGGGTGTGTTAGACACAGGGTCTAACACACGCCGCAGCACCCTCGCACTGTTCTCTTTAATCTGCGCCAGGTCCTCCGCCGGCATTCCTGCTGGTGGGGGAGGGGCAGAACATCGATCGCTCTGCACCTCCCCCCGCCGGCAGGAATGTTGGCGGCGGACCCAGCGCAGGTTAGCGGGAACATTGGTTACTAGGACTGGAAATAGGCTGATGGAAGGAAGGGAAGAAAACAAAAGAGACAAGAAATGGCAGATGGACTATAGCCCATAGAAAGAGAGCTAAGAGAAGACAGGAAAGCAGAAGCCTCAGATCAAGACCTGCATGATCAGAGAATAAAATGATCACACAAGAAAGGTAGAAAAAATAATTTTATTTTCAATTTAGTGATTGGACTTTGCACGATCTTTATGGGGAACTACATCTCTTATTTATCTGATGTTGCACTTCATACGAAGTCTGGCTTCTTGGGGATTCAGTTTAATTTTTGTCTACATATTTTTATTTTTACTTTAGGTTGTAGTCACTTATTCTGTACTTGGTGAGGGTCTGTGTTCTGAGTGTGTGACTGAGGCCATGTGTTCTGTTAACATGCAGTTTGTGCATAGGGATCTATACTGTACTATAATAATTTGACTTGTTCAGCTTTTCAAATAAGTATATGGATATTCTAGGTATTACAGCAGTATTTATAAGTGCATCATTTTCCTGGGTATGCCCTTTATGTGAGTTTTAGAAGTTTATCCTGGTATGGTATAGTATAGTAGATTTGGCCTTGTAGATCTTCGGTGACTTTTGTAAGGTCTTATATTAGTTCCCAATATGCCTGTTACTGGAGAATGTTTGTTAGATGACCAGAAAAAGATTTGTTTTTAATACTTTGAGGTTTGTGGTTGAATGTCAAACTTGTGCTCTACACCCATTGTTGAGGGAGAAGTTTCTATGGATGTAGAATATATATTCAAAAAGAAAAAGTGAGAACCATAACACAGTTTATAACAAAATAAAATGAGTTATAATTTTATAATTTGGTACTATAAACTGTGCTGCATTTTTCACTTTTTCTTTGGTCCTTGGTGTGTGAGCATCTTGCATTTCCTTTCTTTTTGTTGGGGTTGCCAACATTGGACTAGCATATTGGGGTTGCCAAGCCCTTCTTGGTCACAAAGTCTCTCTTGTTTTTCAGAGGGTGGGAAGTACTGTGTTGGGGTGCCAAGTTGCTCCTGCTTTTGTGGAAGTGGGAGGTGCTGCATGGGTGCTGTTGAGCCCCTCTTGTCTGGCATATTTAGTAGCATGTTTCCTAAGCTCTGTGCCATACTGGGTCAGACAAAGGTTCCTCAAACCCAGTATCCTGTTTCCAACAGTGGCCAATCCAGGTCACAAATACCTGACAGATTCCCAAAAAGGCATACAGGTTCCTCAATGCTTGTCCCGGGGAAAGCAGTGGATTTCCCAGTTCCTCTTTAATAATAGTTGTATGGACCTTTCCTCCAGGAACTTTTTTTAAACTCAGCTACACTAACAGCTTTTGCTACATCCTCTGGTAACTAATTCCAGAGTTTGATTACGCGGGGCTATAGGCTAACTGCAGGGAGGCAGTTACATCCCCCTGCAGTTACCACATTTCAGCATGGCAAAACAGCTGCAGGTGCAACTAAGACCACACATGGCATTAGTTGCACTCGCACTACTTTTTATGTTAGTTTCTGCCGACAATGCAGATGCCTGTGTATGAGAGTTCTTTTTCTCGCCTCACTCTGCAGTAAAGTATAATTTTGGGAAAGAAATCCTGTAAACCTAAAGAATAATGGATAAAAGCATTTTTTGACTACATATGGAGTGGAGGAGTAGCCTAGTGGTTGGGGCAAGGTACTTCAGGCCGGAAGGTCGGTGGTTCAAATCCCACTAGAGGACAGCAACCTTGGGCCAGAAGGACTGGGGTTTCTAGTCCCACAGGTGCTCCTTGTGGTCTTGGGCAAGCCACTTAACCCTCCATAGCCCATGTTCCCTGTAAAATAGTTATCTCCAAGTTATAATGCCCTTTTCAATGTAATTTCAGTTTGTTCAATGTAAACCGCACTGATGCAGAATAGCGCGGTATATAAGAGAATGTAAATAAATAAAAATATGTCTGGTTTTAGTTTGTATTGATATATTCCCTACTTGGTGAGGATCCATCTCTGTTCTGCATGTGTGACTGAGGTTACATGTTCTCTTAGCATGGAGTTTCTATGTAGAGAGCTGTAGTAATGAGGCTTGTTCAGTTTTCTGAATAGAAATATGGATGTTCTAGGGCCCACTGCAATATGTGTGGTGCTGCCCTTTCTGGGTACGCTCCATGTTGTGTGAGTTTTGGAAGTTAGTGCTGTTATGGAATAGTAGATTTGCTCTATGGGTCCTGTACTCTGCGTTCTTGGTAAGGTCAACTTTAGGATGTTGGTTGGGTGAGATACTGGAGTATGTATTGTCTTTGAGATTTGTGTTCTTTATGCTGCCAGATTGAAATTTAAAATATTTTGTTAGGTCAGATTCAAGGAAATTTCAAATTTCAAGGGAACGTCTCAGTTTATGTTTGTTTAGTATCCTAATAGCTTCACCGCTGCTGAGTTCCGGACTTTTCCAGCTCTAACACAATCCAATCCAGCGTTTGAATTCATGGCTACCAGGATTAGTTTCTCATTTTATATCTTCCCTCCTCATCAATAATCTGGTCATAGCGAAATAAATCTGATGTGCAGATTGGTGGTGATCTGATTGGGGGGGGGCTGTGTTAGTTAATCAAATGTAATGTTTTATTATGTTTGTTTTATTGTAACATCTGTTGTACTAAATTGTATGTATATGTTTGGATTTAGATTGGTGGCATATACATTTTAAAATAAAGTATACTAAATTTATGCAAATAATGCTGCAATGAATCTCCGCACATGGCCCTGCATCACCCTCATGCCGCCCCTGGGAGGAAGTAGACAGTGGGGGTGGAGGAAAGCAAAAAACTCAGATTGGGACTAGCATGATCAAGAATAAAATGGTCAAACAACAAAGGTAGAAGAGAATTTTGTTTTCAATTTAATGAACAGTCTTGGTGCTGTCTTTATATTTTCTAAAGTACAGGGAAATGCATCTCTTTCTATTTCTCTGGCATTGCATTGTATGCAGAATCTGACTGTTTGGGGTTGCAGCTTAATTCTTATCTACAAATGTTTGTTATTAGGCTATGGTCACTTATTCTGTACTTTGGTGAGGGTCTGTGTCCTGCGTTTGTGGCCAAGGCCAGGTGTTCTGTTAACATGGAGTTTGTACGTAGGGATCTGTACTGTAGTAATCTGAATTGTTTCAGCTTTTCAAATAGGTATTTGGATGTTTCAGGGCCCACTGCAATATTTAGTTATGCTTTTTTTTGGGTAGGCTCTTTATGTGAGTTTTGGAAGTTGAGCTGGTATAGTATAGTATGGTATGGTAGGTTTGCTCTGCGGATCCTCAATGACTTTGTTGTAGAGTTTTGTTTTAGTTCACAATTTGCTGAGTACTGGAGAATGTTTGTTGTTATTAGTGAGATGATCGGAATCATTTTTTTTTTTTAAGATATTGAGTTCTGTGGATCAGTGTCCTAGTTCTGCTCTGCACCCATTGTTGAGAGAGGGGGTTCTGTGAATGCAAAATACATGTTCAAAAAGAAAAAGCAAGAACCATAATGCAGTTTATAACAACAAAATAAAAATGAGCTATAATTTGGTGTTATAAACAGTGCTGTGGTTCTCGCTCTTTCTTTTAGTTCCTTGGTGTGTAAACATCTTTCATTTCCTCCACATTATCTAATTGACTTTTTGGTTTGGTTCAGTCCCTGACTGGAGTTTTGAAAAAGCCTACCCCCCCCCCCACACTCCCCCGCTCTTGGGGGGAGCCGTTAAATCATCCCTCGCCTCAGGCAGCAGATTGCCTTGAGCCGCCCCTAACTATCAGTGCTTCTTTGCTCACAGTTTATATACTGGATAACAGTAACACTCAGCCCTGATAAATCTGAGGTTTTGTACATAGGTCAATCTGTTCCTCTGGCTGATGTCCCTCATCTGTCTTTGAATAGTTGCAAGTTAGTAGTGAAAAATGAGACACTCAACCTTGGTGTTTTTATAGATTCCAAATTGAATTTGAACTCTCAGGTCGCTAGAGTAGCTAAGAACATTTACTTTCAGCCTCGTACGGTTTGTCAGTTAAAGGTGTGCTTTAATGAATATGATCTTGCTATCTTTATTCATGCCTTTTTGACATCCTGTCTTGGCTACTGCAAAGTGTTATGCACTGGACTTCCAGATAAACTACTACAGCACTCGCACGTGTTCCAGCCGGCTGCTGCCTGCCTGTTGGGTTGCGATTCTCAGGCTCATACTGGCCCAGTTATGAAGGACGTGTACTGGTTCTAAGTTTATTACAGAATTATTACTACTAATAATAATCATTTGTAAAGGGCTACAAGGTGTACGCAGCGCTGTACATATAGATATAAGGCACAATCCCTGCTCATCAGAGCTTACAATTTAATCAAGATAAAACACTTAGAGCCCCATTCAGAAAGGGGCACGTCCGGCTATCTGGATGCCCAGAATTGACCGAATTTGCACCTGATTCTGATCCCACGGGGGCTATATGTCCCCACGGGATCAAAATTGGGTGCAACAGGCCTGGACGGGCAGGACCTGCCGCAATTCTGGGCCCTTGGATGCCCCACTCCCTCCCCATCCTTTCCAGCCATGGCTCCTGCATGGAGCCCGATGCCGTGGCATCCCGTCACCATAGCACTGGGATGCCGTGCAGCGGCCGCGCTCACCCCCAGATGCAGATTAGCCTTCTTTCCCTGCTGCTTGACTCCCGAATGGGCCTGCCAAGGCTAGGGTCAGGCTGCGGAGAATCTTTTATGCCCTTCCTACCTTTCAGGGTAGATCACTGCTGCAGATTGCCACATTTGGGGGGGCTTATTCCAATCAAGGTGGAATAAGTCCCCCATCTATCTCTCTGACCCTGGATGTACAGGGCCGTCACCAGAATCGTCCCTGTATGTCCGGGGTCATAAGGCTGTCCCCGCGCCACCCACTCTCCTCCCTGTCCCTCCCTCCCACCCCCATCCAAAGCTTCCTGCACAGCCGACCTGAACATGCGGGCAGCTCTGGACCTAGAATTGGGTCCCGGTGGCTACAGGGGGTTTGTATGTCCACCCCAGATGTCTGACCCCTCTAGTTGCCACTCTGCATGCCGCCCATAGTGAAACTGGAGACTAGAGTATGTTAAGATACAAATAAGTAGTGGGAAAGAGAGTGAGGGGCAACAGGACCCAAAAGCAGCCTCAAAGAGGTGGGTTTTTAGCTTGGATTTGAATAGAGCTAGAGAAGGAGCTTGATGCACAGACTCAGCTCATTTGTTCCAGGCATATGGAGCAGCAAGATGGAATGAATGAAGTCTGGAGTTGGGAGTGTCAGAGAAGGGCACAGATAAAAGGAATCTGCCAGAGGAGCAGAGTTCCCGAGTAGTGTTGTAGAGTGAGATAAGAGAGGAAAGGTAGTGAGGAACAGCAGAATGAATGCACTTATACGTCACTAAGAGAAGTTTGAACTGGATACAGAAATGGATAGAAGCCATTGAAGTGACTTGAGAAGAAGGGTTACATGAGCATAGAGACACTGGCAGAAGATAAGCCGTGCAGCTGAGTTTTGAACAGATTGAAGGGGAGAGAGATGATTCAGAAGGAGACTCGCAAGGAGCAGATTACAATAGTGAAGACGGGAGGTGACTAGTGAGTGGATAAGGGTCGTAGTAGTGTGAGTAGAAAGGAAGGGATGAATTTTGCTGATGTTATAGAGAAAGAAGTGGCCTTGTGTTTGACTTTTAAGGACTTGAATGGTTTGGCCCAGTTTACCCTCATAACTGGTTTGCTCGTATTTCGCTAACTCGATAGTTAAGGTTGCAGGATGGATTTTTGCTGATGGTGCCCTCTATGATAGACATTAAATCATTGAAGAAGATGTCCAAAGACAAATTCAAGCACACATTGAAGCTTCCGCTCCGCTGAACCTGTGTCAACATGGCTTTAGAGAGGCGCATGGGGTTGAAACACTCCTCACCACACTCTTTAGTACCATAATAGCCGGAATCGATAACATCCGTCAAGGATATGTGCTCATCTTCATGGACATAGCAGCCGCCTTCGATTCAGTCTGCCACAACCGCCTCCTGCAACATCTCAAGGAGAAAGGGATATGTGACACAGCACTAGAATGGTGCAAGTCGTATCTATCGGATAGATGGCAGCACGTACAATCGGGGAGTCAACATCTGAACCTTTCCACCAGAATCAAGGAGTCCCGCAAGGATCCTCTGTCTCTGCCCTGATGTTCAACATCTACATGCAGCCTATCTGTGATATCATCCGGTCATTCAAAGTGTATTGCCTGTTATACACCGATGACGTTCTCCTGTACATGCCATTCTCGACAGAGTGCCCTGACCTCTCTCCCCACTGACCGACTGTTTCAACGCGGTATCAAGCTGGCTACAAACCCAAAATCTCCGAATTCAGCATAAGAAAACTGAGGTCCTTTTCATTACAAGGAATCCAAACTTCATCACACCACCCTGCCTGAAAGTCAAGGAAGCAGAACTTCTTACCAAACCTTCGATAAGATACCTTGGAGTCACCCTGGACCAGCGACTAGACATGAAGGCACACATAAGTAATACACCACGAGCAGTGTATCACAAGATCTGAGCACTCAGACACCTACGCCCCCTGTTCGAACCGGATGACTTCCGGACAGTTTATCAAGCATTAATCATACCACATTTTGACTACGCAAATGCCATACTCCAGGGTCTCCCTCAATCTACTTTGCACCCGTTACAGCTTGCGATGAACTCAGCAGCAAGAGTTCTCCAAGGGACATCCAGGTGGGATCACGTGACATCCATCCTGAAACGGCTCCACTGGCTCCCTATACAAGGCAGGCTCACTTTCAAAACCTTAATACTGACTTTCAAAGTCATAAATGGGCTCTCCCCTACATCTCTAATGGACCTCATACAGAGCATCCCCTCTAATAGATCCAGAAGATCACAAGCAGTCAATAAACTAATAGTCCCAAAAGAAACAACCAAGTGCACCCAGGCAATGGTAAACAGAGCTTTCAAGTTCTGTGCACCTAGATGCTGGAACACCCTCCCTCCCAGCATCCGGGCAATCACTGATCTAGCCCAGTTTAGGAAGGTTTTAAAACATCACCTCTTCCTCTTGCATTACCCTGATGGCAGCGCTACAAGAGCCTCCTCATCGAGCTAACCAGTGCAGCACAAAGAGTTCCCCCTAGTCGCTATTGTACAGATGTAAACAGTTACCCAAGTTCTTGACCCAAGTTCTAGTACCTGTTAATTGTAAACGCAGATCAACCAGTTTGAAATGTGTATATAGTTATTTCATGTAAACCGCACTGATGAGGAATAGCGCGGTATATAAGAGAATGTAAATAAATAAAGTTGGATTCCTAATAGAGTTTTTTGCTCTTCTGTTTCCATTTCCCTTGGAGGACTGGGGTTTGGCAAAGCTCCAAGAGCTACAGAAGAAAAACGTGCCTTCCACGCTCACTTCACATAGCCTGATTCTGAAAAAACTAATCACCCCAGTAATATACTTAAAAAGATAATTTAGGAGGTGATATTAAAATTAACAGTTCAACTGTTAGCTCAAAGACATCAAGTTAAAAAAACAGAGACTGGGAATTAAACCCACTAAGGGGGTTATTTGAGAAGCCCTGTTGATACTTTGGACGTCTGAAAATGGGGATAGAGATCTCCAAAGCACGGAGATGTCGCCAGGGCTATATTAGAAGCCAGGCCTGTAGATTCTCCAGCATGAGGATGTCTAAGACGGAACAGGTGCATGATGTGGGCGTGTCTGGGACACTCACAGGAATTTGGGCAGTCTCGCCTGATTCCAGTAATACCCTGGACATCCTAAGCTGCGTCACAACTTATATCTGCTCCAGGCATGAACAGGCATCAGAAAAGTGCTGGTTTTGTTAGCCAGATATGTGGAGGGTATGGAGAAGGGGGTACACTCATCTCCTCTATATTGTCCATGTTGACAGCCAACACTGCAGGGGATTGTGGGTTCATGTTTCCATTTTGCCATTCCAATGGACATCCCAAATGCCATTTTGCATTAGATGGCTGTCCTTGCCTCACAGTTTCATAGTGGGGACGTCTATGTGGTCACCGGCACAGGCATCAGTGTCGGGAGCATCTATGTTTCTAAAATCGGGCAGAAACATAGACATCCATGATGTTTTTCTACACATTCTGCCCTGGACATCCCAGATTGCACTTGGATGCCCTATATAAAGCGCCACTTCATGTTTTCCTCTCTTCTCCTTACTTTTCATCTTGCTGGTAGGCTCCTCCAGTTCAGATCCTCTTCTTCACTTGTTCCTCTTTATTCCTCTTAGGTAATTTATTGGTAGAATTTCTCCTTTGCATCTTATTCTCTTTTGGAGTGGAGGAGTGGCCTAGTGGTTGGGGCAAGGTACTTCAGGCCAGAAGGTTGGGGGTTCAAATCCCTCTAGAGGACAGCAACCTTGGACTGGAAGGACTGGGGTTTCTAGTCCCACAGGTGCTCCTTGTGGTCTTGGGCAAGCCACTTAACCCTCCATAGCCCATGTTCCCTGTAAAATAGTTATCTCCATGTTATAATGCCCTGTTCAATGTAATTTCAGTTTGTTCAATGTAAACCACACTGATGCAGAATAGTGCAGTATATACGAGAATGTAAATAAAATAAAATAAATAAATAGACCTATAAAAGATATTCCATGCACTTTCACTTGTGGCTTTCTGGAATCAAGGGGGAAACCCATTGATTTATGGAGGCATTTGGGAGGAAATTGTATATACAGTTTTATTCTTTTTTTAATTTCCTTTAATTTGTTATAATATGTGTTTTTGCACACCGCTGAGAGCATGGCTGGATATGCGATATATAAGCTTAAATAAAAAAAATAAAATAATTGTTTGGTATTTTCCCACAAAAAAGCTCAAAACTTTCCAGACACTTAGGACTAGCTGTGCATCCCCCCTTCTGCCAGCTTTCCTCTGCTGGTCATAGACTCCTGTGGCATAGATTATATCCCTGGCATCCAGGCAGAGTTTCTTCTCACTGGTACTAGAAAGAGTGGCATAAGGGATCCTCCTTTACCCTGAAGACAGCACCCTCCTTCACATATAACATCTCTTTCCCTCTTTCCCCTCAGTTGGGTTGGCGTGGTGAGGGTCTACCCTCAACAGCATCAGAGGCTTCTGCTTATTAAGCCATAGCCTGGTTAATAGAAAGTAGGACCCAATCCCTCTTTATTTTAGTCTTAGGTCTTAGCCAACATCCTGGACCCGACTAATAAGGGAAGGCTTAATTACTCTTTTGTCCATTCTATGGTGAAGGCTTGGTTATATACACAGGCTTTTGGATTTGGGGTAATCTGTTAAGATTATGGGATATGTTTACTAAACCGTCTTAATGTGCGCTCTGCGACCTTATCGCGCAATAATGGCGCTTTATCGGGCGCACAGGTACCTTAGCACGCGATAATGCGCGCAGCGGCGCAAACGAGCGCTGAAGGCGGAGTAAGGCTCCCGGAGGGCGGAGGAAGGCTCCCCAGGGGCGGAGAGAGAGAGTCAAAAGGTGGAGAGTGGGAGGGGAGAGGCTCCCTGCACACTAACGCTGTGAAATCCGAGGCTCAAAACTAATGCCAGTGAAACCCTGGCGTTAGAGCCGATTTAAAGGGAAAATAAACCATTTCCGTCAGCAATGTACAGCAAAACCAGGGAAACATACAAAAAGTGATAAGTGTGATACATGTGCACGGAACAAAAGGGCAAATAAACAGTGAAAATGAACAGAAGAAAATGGAAAAAAAAAACATAACCAAGCTGGGCAATAGTGATATCAATGGGAAACAGCAAAACACACTCCCAAGAAAGCTCCAAAAAAAAGATATGAATTTTGGAAGGGTCTATGCTCCGTCCCCATACAAGGTGAATGAGCCCACAGTGAAATTGTGCTGAGCAGGGTTTCCGACCCCATTGGCCAGGTTTCCTATGGCATGCACATGTTCTGCAACAGCAGGGTGGGAATGTCGGAACGGGCAACTGGACAGATGCTGGAAAAGGGGACACAGAGGGCTGCAGGCGGCACATGCTGCGGTGCAGCTGGCCCACAGTGCGGACTAGGGTGATGCCTAGCTGGCCCATAGGAATGCTGAAACAGTAGAGCAGCCAGACAGCAACTGCTGAGGGCCCAACATGGGCACGAGTGTGCTTCCCACGGTGTCACAGGGGATAGTACCCAGCAGGTCGCCCCCAATGGCACAGAACATTGGCAGGCGGTGCTGGGGGGAAGCGTGGACAGCTATGCAGGCACCCCTACCCCAGAACCCGCACCATAGGCAGCCGCCTATCTGCACACTGGAGGGCCTGAGACTGCACACCACCAGCAGAAGGGCATGTCAGCATGGTGGCAGAGGGATACTGGTGGTGGAGGGGGTAGTGGCAGCTGCCCAGAGCAGACCATGGCCTAGCCCTGTGTAGGTGGGTGCCATGCACTGCAACAGACAGGCCCTGTTTGATGAACAGTCATGGTATCACCAGGGAATGCACTGTCTCTGTGGCTACACAGTGGTGCAGTGCACACAACCCATGTGTTCAGAAGCAGAAGGTCACAGGTTCAAGTCCCAGCTGTGGTTCCTGCCAACCCAGTCCCCATATTTTACCCACTACTAAAATGTGCTAATACAGACAGAACCTTTATTGCAGATGACGTAAACATGCCCAAAACACCTACATTTTACCCTACAGAGCACAGACACCATAAACATGCGCATTACCTAGAGCAGAGTCTCCCAAATGCAGTCCTGGAGGGCCAAACACCATTCAGTTTCCATGCTGTCTCTAATAAAGATGCCTGTGCTGCATTTCTATGCGCCACCCCCATGGTATGTAGATGTATCTCATGCATATTCATGAGGGACAGCATGAAAACCCGAACAGTGTCTGGCCCACCAGGACTGGAGTCGGGAACCTCTGCCCTAAAGCAGCGGCCAACAGGGGCAAACACACCTGCACCCACAGGCTCCATTATCCAATGCCTCCTGGAGAGGCAGGATGTTGGGCCCTGCGTGCATCTCCCAATACTAGCACTTGCAAACCTTAGCAATGCCACCCTAAACCTGGGAATACGGTACACAGCAATCAAAAGGTTGCTATGATTACTGGCAGATAGCAATTCCGAAGTTAAGTACAATTTTCTGAGTGAGCTGCATCATAGCAACCTTTCAGATGTCTGTCGAGTGTGCTACAGGTCTTGTGTCTGACAGTGTTTACCACCCTGGGGAGTGACTCCAACAGTATTGCGTACCATAGCCATGCCTGCACTGTGCCCAGGACTGGTGCGGTGGCCAGGGCTGCCAAACACCTCTATAGTTGCACAATGCTGGCATAGGTGTGGGGATTGTGTGTCTGTCTATCCAGTGTGTGGTGGCTGCCAACACCCTCCACAGCCCACACTGCTAGCACTGTTGCCAGTATTGGCCTGCCAATGTGCATAATGAGGAGCAAGGTACTGTGGGAATAGCCTGGATAGGGTGGCCTGGCCTGGATTCATCTGTACAGAGCATAGGGCAATGGCTTGGACATTGTAGTGCCCGGCCACCACCTGCACGGACAGGGTGGCCACAGCATGTCCTGCTGGGAGGTCACTCTCACCCTGACTGAGCAGTGACCAAGGCATGGCTAGGTTCCCCCATAGTGCTATATAGTTTCTCTCTCATGTGATATTTATGGGTTCTCTTTTGGGGCCCAATCACTGACTTATCTGCTTGGTGTGTATGCTGATGTCCCAGTTCTGGGTACATGTATCTTCTCCAGGAACATGCACTATGGCCTAGCTAGCAGACTATCTGCAGCTAGCATGTGTCTTGCTGGAACACCTTGCAGGGTGCAGCGGCTGGAGGCTTGCTGCTGGCGAATGTCAGACAGTGGTGGGGGACAGCTGAGCATTTCCAGGCCTACTGTCTGTCTGCTATTGTTTTATGGATGTGTACAGATCTGCATTGACTGCCCTGTAGGGTGTCTGTTCCCCAAAACACGAAAATCACTCCAATATACACATATGTGTTTCTTCTTAAATAACACTTGAAAATCAAAATGTACACCGGGTCTCAGCATACAAGGGCATATGGTGAGAAAACAGCCAAAATCAAGTTCAGGCCGTCTGCACCAGTACCAAGCCCAATAACATCAATGACCCAGTGACTAGCAACTGGCGATACCCATACCAAGCTTCTTAAATGTAAAAATACCAGCACTTAACTTGAGAGCCAGGTAGGGAAACAAACACACGCCAGCCACGTCCCCGACGTTATCACACAAGAGAGCCCTTTAAACGTTTCGCGGGACTAACCGCTGCTTCAGGGGAATCTATAAAAACACATGCAAACACACAAGTTAAACATAACCTTTATTTTACTGTGAAACACATCTAAAACCACCTGTAAAAATTAAAAAACCACAACTTCAATTGCCTACCTGCCAGCTAACCTTCAACCACGCCGAGCAGAAAAACGCCGCCCATGCGCACTCCACACAGCCACTGCGATTTAAAGGGAACCCAATGACGTCAAAACAACACATGAGACAACCAACCCAAAATGTCAAACTGCCAAAGCTGCAATGTCAACCCAGAAACCCAACCCAGATCATAAACAAACAGACCAATCGATCCAAAGATTCAGACCTGCCGGGGCTACAGTGTCAAGCCGAAAAATCCAGCTTTGCTCACGCAGCAAAAGAGTTTGCTCCCTGCTTTTCCCATTACGCCCAAAGGAAACCTGCTCTATACAGAAACAAACCACATCACAAAAGGAATGGTGAAACTCAACAAAATGAGACACAAGAGGCGCCTCCCGAACACCACACTGGAGCCTGCTCTTATGTTCCAATAACCTTTTGCGAAAGGGCCGACATGTGCTCCCAATATAGAGAAGCTGACACGGGCATCTGATAGCATACACAACAAACGATGAGTCACAAGAAGTGACATCACGCAACTTATATCGAACTCCATGGTACTCAAAAGACCCAGTCACACACGAGACCTCACAAACTGCACAGTGCCCACATGTCGAATGACCACCCACTAGCTCACTCCGCTCCCCTGAAGAATTCAATAGCTCACGGATGTTGCGCTGACGCTGCCAGACACATCTGACCTCTTGGTTTTCTAACCCGGGGACCGTGTGCACCACCGCCAAATGTTTGCGAACAATACGCTGAATACTAAAGCTCAAAGGTGAATACTTGGAGATGAAATTAACCGAATCACTGTCCATGTCAGCCCGTTTGACCTTAGGGGTCAATAACAGGGACCGATTATTAAATAATGCCCGCTTGTAAGCATCCCCCACTACCTTTTTGGGATAGCCCCGGGCCAGAAAACCATGAGCCAACAGCCTAGATTTATTCTTAAAATCTCCCACATCCGAACAGTTCCGCCTATACCGGATGAACTGGAAGAAAGGCAGGCTATTCCTTAAAGCCATTGGATGGGCACTGGAATAATGTAGTAGGGTGTTCTTATCAGTGGGCTTTCTATGAACTGAAGTGACCCATCCCTGGATGCCTTTACTAACTTCAACATCCAAAAACACAATCTTCTGAAAACTGTGGACACTGGTGAAACGGATATGATCATCACAAACATTGAGCCACTGTACAAAGGCCTGGAAAGCTTCAATGGTGCCACCCCATAACAGGAAAACATCATCAATGTACCTATGCCACGACAAAACGTGAACAGAGAGAGGGGATCTACCAAGCCATCGTGCCTCAAACCGGGCCATGTACAAGTTAGCAACAGAAGGAGCGCACGTCGCGCCCATCGCAACCCCGGCCTTCTGATGATACAGGGACCCCTCAAATTGAAAATAATTCTCAAAAATAGCTAACCGGGCCAACCGCCTAACAAAACCTACCATTGCAAAATCCAAATCACCCCGCCGCATGAGACACTCCTCAACAACATCAACCGCCGCAGCCTGAGGAATCGACGTGTACAGCGAAACTACATCCAATGTAGCAAGCAATAAATCCGCGGAACCAGCCAGATCGGAATGCTCCTGCAAAATGTTTAGGAAGTGCATAGTGTCATGAATATACGCGGGGATTTGCAACAACATGGGCCTGAGGAAAGAGTCAACAAACACTGACAGGGGCTCCAACACCGTGCCCTTAGTGGACACGATAGGACGCCCCGGAGGCCGCTGCAAATTCTTATGCACCTTAGGCAGCAAATAAAACTTAGCTAATGCAGGACTACGTGTGTTCAGGAAGGAAAACTCCTTTTTAGAGATCAATTTAGACAAAAAAGCAGAAGTAGTTAACTCTAAGATGGATTTCTGTAAATCAGCAGTGGGATCCATTGTCAGCACCTCATAGGTGACGGGGTCAGATAGCTGACGATGGGCCTCTTGCAAATATTCATCCCTCCCCCAAATCACAACAGCGCCCCCCTTATCAGCGGAGCGTATGACTAGATCTGGATTCGTTCGCAAATCAGCAAGAGCCTGATTTTCAGCGGGGGTTAAGGTAGACAGTTACCTCCGGGGTTGCTGATTTTTAAGCAACTTGTTCTTCAAGATGTAGCTCTTTTGGAACACTCTCGGTGTAGACAGTTGTCATCGTTTGTTGTGTATGCTATCAGATGCCCGTGTCAGCTTCTCTATACTGGGAGCACATGTCGGCCCTTTCGCAAAAGATTATTGGAACATAAGAGCAGGCTCCGGTGTGGTGTTCGGGAGGCGCCTCTTGTGTCTCATTTTGTTGAGTTTCACCATTCCTTTTGTGATGTGGTTTGTATCTGTATAGAGCAGGTTTCCTTTGGGCGTAATGGGAAAAGCAGGGAGCAAACTCTTTTGCTGCGTGAGCAAAGCTGGATTTTTCGGCTTGACACTGTAGCCCCGGCAGGTCTGAATCTTCGGATCGATTGGTCTGTTTGTTTATGATCTGGGTTGGGTTTCTGGGTTGACATTGCAGCTTTGGCAGTTTTGACATTTTGGGTTGGCTGTCTCATGTGTTGTTTTGACGTCATTGGGTTCCCTTTAAATCGCAGTGGCTGTGTGGAGTGCGCATGGGTGGCGTTTTTCTGCTCGGCGTGGTTGAAGGTTAGCTGGCAGGTAGGCAATTGAAGTTGTGTTTTTTTTATTTTTACAGGTGGTTTTAGATATGTTTCACAGTAAAATAAAGGTTATGTTTAACTTGTGTGTTTGCATGTGTTTTTATAGATTCTCCTGAAGCAGCGGGTAGTCCCGCGAAACGTTTAAAGGGCTCTCTTGTGTGATAACGTCGGGGACGTGGCTGGCGTGTGTTTGTTTCCCTACCTGGCTCTCAAGTTAAGTGCTGGTATTTTTACATTTAAGAAGCTTGGTATGGGTATCGCCAGTTGCTAGTCACTGGGTCATTGATGTTATTGGGCTTGGTACTGGTGTAGACGGCCTGAACTTGATTTTGGCTGTTTTCTCACCGTATGCCCTTGTATGCTGAGACCCGGTGTACATTTTGATTTTCAAGTGTTATTTAAGAAGAAACACATATGTGTATATTGGAGTGATTTTCGTGTTTTGTGATATTTTTCACTCCGTGAATTTTGACCAATTGCATTTGGGTGTCTGTTCCCCAGCAGGATTGAGGTTGATGGTCCCCTCTACTGCCACCATTGCAGGGAGGTAGAATATGGATCTGTTGGTGGGAGATCCTGTTTCCTACCCTGAGCCCCAGAGGGTGGGTTGTGTGGTGGTACATAATCTGCCTATGGGTCCAAACACCCCCCCTCCTCCTCCTCCTACATCATGTAACCATGGCACCATAACAGGATATGCACTATTCTGGGTGCATCATAGCCCATAAGGGCTAGACATGACTGAGAAATACAGAAGGACACAGATGTATCCTAGGTGTGTCTGCAGGAACTACCTATCACACACAGTAGCACTGATGGGGACCTGCAACATAGCATATTGCAGCCATGAAAGGTCCTGTGGACCTGTTGCTGGGCGCCCCACCTCACCCTCAGGGTGAGCACAGTACCCGCACAATGTGACAGTCTGTAGCTACTCTGTGCCAGTACCACACACAGTCAGTATCCCCTACCAGGCTGAGGTGCTGTGAGGGTGCACACGGTCAGTTCCTCCTACCAGGCCGAGGTGCTGTGGGGGTGCATACCCCATCTTGTGCGCATCTGTAGACTGCTGATTTGCATGTGCAGTGCATCATGGGTACGGGTGGGTTAACCCTATCTGGGGTTATTTCATAGGGCTGTCCAAGGCATTGTCTATTTTTAATGTACATTAGCACTGCCAGCAAAAACACCCTCAGTGTACTGTATCAGGTGTCCTCTAAGGTGCCTTATAGGGTGCCTTGGCGGACAGTGCACTTTATAATGTGCCCTATGGAGTGCCTTATAGGGTGCCTTATGCAGCACCTTAGGTTACAGCACGTGAAGGTGTGTTTGCTGGCAGCACTAATTAAAATACAACTAAAATGACTCAAACAGCAATAATTACACATAAAAGCTAATGTCTCAGCCAGCCTTAGGCACACTGGGGAATCAAACTCATGACCCCTGTACTCCCAGTTAGCATATTTACCATCGTGCTACACCTCTTTTTCTGTGTTTGCATGTCTGCGCGCCTACTTAAGATTACTGCGCGTTAACGTGCTTAGCGGCGTCTTGCCCGATAATGTGCGCAGCGCACGTTATCGCGCGATAATCTCATTTTGCTACATTAAGGCCAGAACGCCCACTTCTTTTATGGCAGCCTGCACACTAACGCCGGGCGCACGTTAAGATGGTTTAGCAAACATACCCCTATGTGTGTATATTGCTAATGCTATTTTTTCTTCTTCTTCTCACTCTTCTCCGTTGATGCACTGTAACTAATTTTATTTTATTTTATCTTGTGTTTGTCTTGTGGTGTTTCATGTTTTTGTTTCTTTTAATCCCTGATATTGTAAAACACCTTGTTCTTAATTCTAAAAGTGGTATATCAAAATAAACCATAGACCGTAAGGCTCTGTACCCCTTCAGGTTAGCTTGCCAAAAAAGTGAGAGGAAGACACCTTCCCCCTCCAAAACTCCCTTTCTTATAACTTCTATGACATCACAACACTTGCACTGACTTTCCTCATAGGAACCAGGTACAAAAATCCTCATTATTTATATCATTACACAGGGACTGAGGCAAAGTAATACCTTTGCCATAATAATTAACATAGCCAATCTGTTTCAGTCAAAATATTTAGCTAAGTGCTTCTTTAGCGCTAGGGCACTTAGGGGCCCTTTTACTAAAAAGCGTTATGATTTTGCACTTACTGCGCATTTTAAGTAAATATTAATGCATGGTTAGCGCAATGATCGTGCAGTAATTGCACAGAAAATTAGCATAATGCATGGCAGCAGAATTTGCAATTAATGCAGGTTTACTTGACACTATCATCGAGGTGACATTAAGCACACCCGCATTAACTACAACATTGACAGCACATGATATGTACCGCCTCACTAAGCGCAATGTGCTGTCTGCACCCACTCCTGGTCCCTAGTCTGCCCATTCCCTGCCGCATCGCGTGATGTGTAGTTATTACAGGAATTAGCATGCTGTAACGCTCATGCCTGCGCAGCTGCATACTAACAGGTACTGTGCGCTAATTCCTATGGTAACTGCTTAGCGCACCTTTAGTAAAAGCACCCTATGGTGGCCCTGAGATAACATATAGAGCAAGCTATGTGTGCAAAGGACTATGTAATTTGTATCTTCTCTTTGAAGAGCTGATTGAATTGGTAGACTGGTACACAGCTGTACATAGAGTAGAAGCTGTTGGGCAGGGACTCTCTCTTCCGTGTGTGTGTGTAGCGCTGCATATGCCTAGAAGCATTATTACAAATGATTAGTAGTGGTGGTATTTTATGCTCAACTCAGGAGGCACGAAGGTGGTGCCTGGAATAGTCTCTCGTATGTGTGTGTCTCTGCAACGCTGTGTATGCCTGGTAGCGCTTTAAACATGATAAGTCGTAGCGGTGGGTGAGCCGGCCCTGGATTAATGTGGAAGTGCTGGCTAGTGGGGCCTTACAATATGTGCTTTCTTGGTAGCACTATATTTATTTTATTACAGGCTTCGCATTCACCAAACCTTTCACAAAATACTAGTACCGTTTCGATCACACAGGCCTAAATGCTAGGCAGACTTTTCAGTCCTGACTGGTGGGGCAAGTATGGACAATCATATCCACATGCATACAACTGTGGGCCCTTCAGTTGGGGGGAAATTTCTCCAAATGAGTTTGTTTTGCCCATCCTACGACAGTCATGAACCTCATTCCTAAGCCAGGGTATGTGGTAGCACCTCCTTATCTCCTCCTTATTTGCAGGGATCCAAATTTAATCCTCTTCATCTTTCCATTAACTTCTGTAGTTTATTTCCTGCCACACTGGGTCCATGAACATGCTCACCACGGCCCTTATCTGTAGCAGGGATGTTCCCTGCATCTGCAGTGTCTGCACAATCGCTACCACCATCGTCAGCCCTAGTGCGTAAGCTACGGGTGGGCACCTTTTTATCCTGAGCGACAAGCAGCCAGTATGTATTTTTCTTTTTCTTCCCTACCATACTTTAATCATAGTGCTGCACTGCTGAGATCTGGTATAGATTTTATACAATGGGATCACCCCGTGAGGGTACTCAGCAAGACTTGAGGAGGAAACTTTGTTCTCTCCCCCTAAGAGATACACAGCAATTCACCAACCACTGCTAGTGAATTTTTTGTTGTGCTCCCAGTGGTATAGTGGCGTTTTTGATGATGTTACTGGGTGGAATGGTCTGTTAACCCTGCTGCTTTTCACAAGGAGGAGCCTCGTACCACAGTCCCCACAATTCCAGCTCTCCTCCATGTCTATTAAAGGATAAGTAAACCCACACCGTCTATGAGGCTCCCAGAATCTGAGAGGAGAGACCGAGGTACTAGGAATAAAACAAGGTTATTCTGCTCCAGATAGATTGCAGGAGACATGATAGAACCGGCTGTCTGCCTAAAAAAAGACAATTTTAAACAAAGCATTTAACTCTCATGCTGAATGTTAAAAGATATTCAAATGCAGACAATGGATTTCTGTTCAAGAAACGAGAAGTTAAGGCAAATTATTATATATAATTCAACATGATTATAGAAACATATATTAACTCCTTTTTCCTTTCTTTTCTCATTGTTCAGATTCATTTTCTTCAACAAAGTGTTTTCTTCCTAAGTAAAATTCACTCTGAATTCTTTTCCCACTTCTCTCTAGTTACACTTGGAAGCTCCACGAGTTCTCACTCTCTGTATTTCTTCTCTTGCGGGTTCGAATCCTATCACAAGTAAAACCAGCTACATTTGTTATAACATTTTGTTATGCTTTTGGAAATTAACTACTCCGGCCCTTTTGTTATACAAGTCTGCTGCTTTCTCTCCCAGCCAGATAAAACGAGCATGATCCGATATGTTTCCCAAACTTACTTGGAATCATGTACTTATAACTTGAACAGAGCTCTGCTTTTTACTGATACTCTGATTAGAATAGTTGTGTAACCATCTGTGCTTGTCAAATGTGCAACACACGAGCTCTACCTTAGGGCCCTTGAGATGGTTGTCTTCCACGGTTCCACAGGCTGGTCCTGATGAGATGGATTGGTCCCACCTTGCAAGCTCTCTCAACCCCTCTTCATCACATTGTTTAGTCTTCTCCTAGTCAGACCTCGACTTACGATGCATAAAGAACTCAAGAGAAAGTGCTTTATCTCGCTGGTTAATCTTTCACAATCTAGTGTATGTGTTGCTTGCCGGTCAGCGTACCTATTTTGAGAGTGAGGATCTTTCTAGTTTAAAAAAAAGAATTAGATTTCTGTGTATCCCTATTGCTGATGTCTTGTTGCAGCAAGTCTGGCAATTATACCGCTCTCTGCCTTTCTCACTCAACCACTGAGCCAATATTGAAAGACTACAAATGCTATTTTTTATAAATTCCATATATTTAGCACTATGGTCCACATTGCGAACGGCAATGAATATCCAGAAAGAGCGGCGAGTGGCTGCGCTATCCATTTAGTGGTGATATTGAGTTTGCTATCCAGAAAGCAATCCAAATCACTTTAGAGGAGCTTTTTTTGCTATATAACAGTTATCCAGATAGTTATCCAGATAGCAGAATAAATATTTCCACTCTGGATATTAGCTTCTGAATATCAGGATAAATATTCTTCATGCTTAAATTTGTTATTACATACACAATATTGATTCGTATGGAGCTTCCAGTCCTATAGGCAAATCCAGTTGCACACAGTATTTCCGCTTTACTGGAAAAAGCTTCTCATAGCACTTTTGAACACTATGGGCCTGATTCTATTCATGACATAGTTCTCCTTGGGTGTGAGGTTTTATTCCTTTCAAATCCTCTATTGGCCGCTCTCAGAAATGTATTTCTCTGAATCATTTTTTCCTCACAGGATTTCCCAGGTGAAGCTTTAAAACTGTTTCTTTCTGAAATCCTTTCTAAGCACAAATTCCACACAGCTTCCCCAGTCTTGGCAATATTATTTTTATTTTACCTTTCCAAAGCCTGTTTTACCCTGATTTCTCTTTATAAACCTCTTGTCTTTTGTAGATATGGTTCAAGATATGCACTCCCCAGCCAATGCACACCTTTTTCGTACACTCACATGTGTCATTTAGTTCACAGACATCCACAATATTTCTCAATATTTCTTACAAACTGCTCTTCTAAGCAGCTCTCTATGTGATTCAGACACTCTGCTTCTTTGGCGCTGTTCGGCCCTCTAGTTTTTCCGTGTGTACTGATACCCTAGTGCATTTTCTGCTGATCCATACCTGAAAGAAGTGATATTATCAGGAAACTGTACAGAGCTCTATGCCTGCTACAATGTGAACGTAGTTTCTGTCTCAATTCTTCTCTTCTGGGGGAATCATTTCATTGTGAAATCTGCTGGTGCTCCTGGGATAAAGCCACAAGATTAATGCTTTTGTTTTCAGTCTCCCTTCATGTCAGAGTGCAAACTATTTCCTGCTTTTGATATTCATGTACTTTAAAAACCCTTGATTATTTGACCAATGTTTTAAACTGGTCTTTTTACTTTGTTTTATTTCCATCTAGATCTTTAGTGATAGGAAAATTTGTAAATACATACATTTTTTCACTTAGCAGCTTCCTCTTGCCTTTGCTGGGGGATAAGGGACTTCCAGTTAAACTGGAACCGGTCCCAACAGTAGTTTCATTCACAGTCTCTCAGAGGCTCTCAACATATTTATTCTCTAACCCTGTTCACCTTTATAACCTACATCAGGCTTTATCTCTGGCCCTCTTCAAATCCAAGTTAAAAACTCATCTCGTCAAAGCTGCTTTTGGATCCTGATCTGTGTAGTCTCCACCTCTTCAACTATGTATTTTCTTACCATTCCCCTAGACCGCCTAGTCCCCAGCTGTTGTGCTCTCTGTCTTAACTAGATCATAAGTTCAAACTGAAGAAATGGATAGCAAATTGATTGCTGATATTGCAAAGACAGCCATGAATGGGGAAGTGATCATATTGGATGACTTTAATCTACCCAATATGGATTGGAAAGAAGTAAAAAAATTGTGGATGCCTTCCAAGATGCATTACTTAGAAAACTGGTGATGGAACCGACCAGGGAGAGCTCGGTGCTGGATTTAGTGCTCACCAACGGAGATAGTGTGGCGAATATATGGATGGGTGCCCATGTGAGCAGCAGTGATCATCACACAGTGTGGTTTGAGATAAAAGCCAAGGTAGAATCCAATCACAGCAAGCTTCAGTGAAATGGCCAAGTATCTGAAGGAGAAGTTGTCAGGGTGAGAGGGGATAAGGGAAGAGGAATTGCAATGGGCTAAACTAAAGGAGGCAATAAAAGGGGCAACAGATACATATGTAAGGAAAGTAAATAAAAACAAGAGGAAAAGGAAACCTATTTGGTTCTCCAAAGAAGTGGCTGCACAAATAAAAGCAAAAAACACAGCTTTCACAAAATTCAGAAGTTCGCAAACAGAGGAATACAGAAAAGAAATATAGGATCAAACTAAAAGAGACAAAAAGAGAAATAAGGATAGCAAAATCAAAGGTAGGAGAAAAGATGGCTAAAACTTTTTTCAGATATATTCGAGAGAGGAGGAAAATCAGAAGTGGAATTGCAGGACTCAAAGGTGCTGGGAATGGATTTGTGGAAAGTGACATTGAAAAAGCGAAAATGCTAAACAACTACTTCTGCTCTGTTTTTACTAGAGAAAATCCTGGAGAAGGGCCACCTGTGATTGACAAATATACAGATGGGAATGGAGTAGATACCACACCATTCACAGAAGATGATGAGTTAGAGCAGCTTGCAAAACTGAAAGTGGACAAGGCCATGGGACCTGATCGGATACATCCCAGGATACTGAAAGAGCTCAGAGAGGTTTATGTAGGACTGTTAAAGGATGATTTTAATAAATCCTTGGAGACAGGAGAAGTTCCACAGGACTTGAAAAGGGTTAATGTGGTTCCTCTTCACAAAAGTGGGAGAAGGGAAGAAGTGAAAAACTGTAGGCCAGTGAGCCTCACCTCGGTGGCGGAAAAAGTAATGGAGGCGCTCCTGAAAGAGCGAATAGAAGACTTCCTCGAAAACAACAGGTTGCATGATCCAAGACAATATGGTTTTACCAAAGGACGATCATGCAAAACTAATCTGATTGAGTTCTTTGACTGGGTGACCAGAGAACTAGATCAAGGGCAAACAGTGGATGTGATCTACCTGGATTTCAGCAAAGCCTTTGATACTGTTCCTCATTCGAGGCTTATCAATAAGCTCAACAACTTGGGGATGGGTCCCAAGGTGGTGAACTGGATCACAAATTGGTTAACTGACAGATGACAGAAGCTGATGGTAAACGGAACTCACTCAAATGAAAGGAAGGTGATTAGCAGTGTGCCCCAGGGTTCGGTCCTGGGACCGGTACTGTTCAATGTATTTGTGAGTGATTTTGCTGAATGAAAAAGTCTGTCTTTTTGCAGATGACATGAAAATTTGCAACAGAGTGGACTCCCCTGAGGGAGTGGATAACATGAGGAAAGGCCTACAAAAGCTGGAAGAGTGGTCTAATGTTTGGCAGTTAAGATTTAATGTGAAGAAGTGCAGTGTCATGCACTTGGGAGACAGGAATCCAAGGGAATTGTATGCGATAGGGGGCGAGAGGTTGGTGTGCATGGACCAGGAGAAGGACAGAGTGATTGTTTCTGAGGATCTCAAGGTGGCGAAACAGTGTGACAAGGCGGTGGCAAAAGCCAGAAGGATGCTGGGTTGCCTACAGAGAGGAAGTACCAGCAGAAAGGAAGAGGTACTAATGCCACTGTAGAAGTCACTGGTGAGGCCTCACTTGGAATATTGTGTTCAGTTTTGGAGACCATATCTCGCAAAGGACATAAAAAGACAGGAAGGTGACCAAAATGATTTGGAGCTTGCATCAGAATATTGGAGAAGAGACTTGAAGACCTAAATATGTACACTCTGGAGGAGAGGAGGGATAGGGGAGATATGATTTAGACTTTTAAATACTTAATGAACAAACAAACTTCTTCCAAAGATGGGGAAGCTGAAAAAACTAGAGGGTATAACATGAAGCTGCAAGGGGGTAAACTGAAAGGCAATGTCAGGCAATACTTTTTTACTGAAAGGGTGGTGGATGCTTGGAATGCCCTCCGGATGGAAGTGGTGGGGGCAAATACAGTGACAGAATTCAAAATGGCATGGGACAGACACAGTGGATCTCTTTACAGCAGCAGGATAAAATCTAAATAAACATAACTATCTCTTATATCTCAGCAAATAGGGGTGACCTACACGGAGCGGTGGGTACACCCCTAAACAAAGGATTGGGGAGGGGTGATCTGCACGGAGCAGCAGGTGCACCTACTCTTGCTGCCTTTCAGGGCAGACTAGATGGACCATGCTGGTCTTTATCTGCCGTCATATACTATGTTTCTATATATGTATGATGAGCAGGGACCATCTCTAACATGTCTCTGTGCACTGCGGCGTATGCCTTGTAGCGCTATACAAATGATTAGTAGAGTAGCAGTAGTAATCTCAGCATCATCCCTCAGTAATAGCCAGAGAAGCCTTCTACCTGACTGCAATACATAGGTGGTGTTTTGCAAAGTCGGGGTTTCTCTCCACTCTCCCTCTCTCTCTGTCTTCAGGGACTACGGGCATCGCCTGTATAACATCCTCATCTGGTCCTGTGACCAAAAGGCAAAGTTGCAAAACAAACTCAGGTTTCCCACAAGGCAGCATGCAGCATTTCCGATGCCGGCCTCAGTTGCCTGTATGATCTTCCATCTTTCTGTCTGTACTTTTGTTACATGAAGTGTAGAGCTAAAGATTACAGGAGAGCCACGGAATGCTGAGGTTTCCATTGATTGATGCAGTACAGTAGGTTTCAGCAGGTTTCAATCACCATCACTTCTGCACAGAAACTAACTTAAAACTTTATATGTTGAGTCCTGTGTGGTCACTGGCATCCAGCCTACATTCCTAATTATTACATTTTGGTACATCGCAGGCAGTGGCATAAATTCTTCTCAAACAGACCTTGCACTGCAGGGGGCATATAACTAAAATTCCCAGGACACCAAGTCACCCAGGCTCTGGTATCTGTCACTGAAATAGCTGATAAGAGAAACTGCAGCTGCTTCAGAAGGCCTGGACCCCACAGGGGGAGTTACCAGTGCTGACTAGAACCATTCCCTATCTCCATAGAAAAGAGGCTTCAGGGAGGGGGAAGCTACACAGAAACAAGAAAAATAAATAAAATATTAGACGCAAACACCAAAGATGCTAAAAATGACAAAGAAAAAGAGCATGATAGACAAAGCAAAAAAGAACAAACACAAACTAAAGAAATCTCAAGAACAGACAAAACAAAAAGAGATAAAAGCAAGAAGTCTGATAAATAGAGGGGGAAAACCCTGAGTTAAAAAGGCAAAAAACCCATCAAAATGCTAATCAGAAAGGCAAAAAAAGCAACAAGGAAAACAGTTTTTTACCCTGGCTCCTAAAAATGTTCGCTGATGCCTAACCTTTTGTAAATATCTTTCCATCCCTGAATAGAGCCTTTGGAAAAGGTTTTGTAATTGTGCACCATTCTGGGACTTATTCACTATCTGATGTACTCACCATGCCTGAGACACATTGGCTTGTAAGTTACGGATGGGGATTGTGAGTAGGGGGACATCTGCAAGTGTGTAGTTGGGGTCTGTGTGTGCATAAATGAATTCAAACGTATGTGTGACTGGGAGGGCAATATTATAACGGGGAACCTATGTGGGCAGACAAAAAAGTGTCTTTTCCAAACCTATTTTATAAAGACACGTAGGTGCCCATGCATCATTATAAACTTACCCCAGAAAAGCTGCAGAAATTGTGGCTGAAATGAAGCCTAGTTCAGAACAGGCATAAATGCTCACATGTAAAGTACCCACATAAATTGCAAATCTACCCATACTCCGCTTAAACTCCATCCCTGAACATACATAAACCCATGTAAAAAATATGTGGACTCTATCACTTTTGATTGTATGCTGTAATGGTATTGTTTCCTATTATACTTGTTATGATTGTCTTGATTTTGTTTGGATTAACTTGTAATGCTGGTTAAAATCAATAAAAAAAAAAAATTTATAAGAGGCTTTTTATGCAGGTCTACTGCCATATATGCAGGAAAAAGTCTTTATAGAATTATTCTCTGAATGGATTTGGGAGTGTGTGCACGCTACTGCTTGGGGAATGTGTTTGAGTGGGTGGGAGATGGCTACAATGTATAGTTGAGGTCTGTGTGTGCAGGTTTGCTCATGGTGACTGCAAGGGGGTGTATGTGTGATGGAGTGGAGTGATGTGATGAGTGAGTGACTGCATAGTTGATGAGGGATTAGATGTGGAGTACTTGAGTGGGTGAAGGACAGGGGATGGCTATTAAGTGTATAGTTGGGGTGTTGCAAGTTCAAGTATTTAAGTAAGTGCAAGGGGGTATGTGTTTATGTGACTGAGTGTGTGACTGCAGCAATTAGTGAATGACTGGGTACAATTTGTGAATCACCCCCTTTTTCTCTGCTATCACCCTCCTCCCCTGCCTTTCCATTTCCTTTTCCATCCTTCTCCCTCATACTCCTTCCCCTTCCATCTCCTCTCAGCCTCTTCCCTGTCCCTTTCTTCCAGCTTATCCCCCTCTCATTCTCCCCAAGGCTCCACCCCCTTCTAAATTCAAGATTCAGTCCCTTCCCCAGGGAGATGCTGAACCATAGGGTTAGATGGAAAGACAGAAGGGATGAGAAGGAGCTGGACTGCAGGAAGGAAAAGAGAGCGAGGGAAAATACTGCACTGGGGGAGAAGAGAAAGAGAGGGGGCAGGTAGAAGCTGTACCATAGAGGTAGAAAGGAATGGAGAAAGGATGGGGAGATGCTGGCCTGCTAGACTACAAGGATAAAAAGGGAAAGAGAGAGGGGGGAAGATGCTGCACTGGGGAAAGAGTGAAGGGGAGGAGGGAGAGGCAGACAGATACTAAACCATAGGGGTGGAAAGATACTGGAGTGTGGGGAGAGGAGACAAGGCTGGACCACGAGGGTGGAGGGGAATAAAGAAGGAATGGGGATATGCTGGACTACAGGGAAGAAGAGAGAGAGAGAAGAGATGCTGGACCATGGGGGAAGGAATGGGGAAGATGCTGGACTACAGGGGGGGAGAGAGAGAGAGAAGAGATGCTGGACCATGGGGGAAGGAATGGGGAAGATGCTGGACTACAGGGGAGGAGAGAGAGAGAGAAGAGATGCTGGACCATGGGGGAAGGAATGGGGAAGATGCTGGACTGCAGGGGAGGAGAGAGAGAGAGAAGAGATGCTGGACCATGGGGGAAGGAATGGGGAAGATGCTGGACTACAGGGGAGGAGAGAGAGAGAGAAGAGATGCTGGACCATGGGGGAAGGAATGGGGAAGATGCTGGACTACAGGGGAGGAGAGAGAGAGAGAGAAAGATGCTGGACCATGGGGGAAGGAATGGGGAAGATGCTGACTGCAGGGGAGGAGAGAGAGAGAGAGAAGAGATGCTGGACCCTGGGGTAAGGAATGGGGAAGATGCTGGACTGCAGGGGAGGAGAGAGAGAGAGAAGAGATGCTGGACCATGGGGGAAGGAATGGGGAAGATGCTGGACTGCAGGGGGGGAGAGAGAGAGAGAAGAGATGCTGGACCATGGGGGAAGGAATGGGGAAGATGCTGGACTGCAGGGGAGGAGAGAGAGAGAGAAGAGATGCTGGACCATGGGGGAAGGAATGGGGAAGATGCTGGACTACAGGGGAGGAGAGAGAGAGAGAGAAGAGATGCTGGACCATGGGGAAGGAATGGGGAAGATGCTAGACTGCAGGGGAGGAGAGAGAGAGAGAGAAGAGATGCTGGACCATGGGGGAAGGAATGGGGAAGATGCTGGACTGCAGGGGAGGAGAGAGAGAGAGAGAAGAGATGCTGGACCATGGGGGAAGGAATGGGGAAGATGCTGGACTGCAGGGGAGGAGAGAGAGAGACGAGATGCTGGACCATGGGGGTAGGAATGGGGAAGATGCTAGACTGCAGGGGTGGAGAGAGAGTGAGAAGAGATGCTGGACCATGGGGGAAGGAATGGGGCAGATGCTGGACTACAGGGGGAAGAGAGAGAGAGAGAAGAGATGCTGGACCATGGGGGAAGGAATGGGGAAGATGCTGGACTACAGGGGAGAAGAGAGAGAGAAGAGATGCTGGACCATGGGGGAAGGAATGGGGAAGATGCTAGACTGCAGGGGGGGGAGAGAGAGAGAGAAGAGATGCTGGACCATGGGGGAAGGAATGGGGAAGATGCTGGACTGCAGGGGAGAAGAGAGAGAGAGAAGAGATGCTGGACCATGGGGGAAGGAATGGGGAAGATGCTGGACTGCAGGGGAGGAGAGAGAGAGAGAAGAGATGCTGGACAATGTGGTAAGTACTGGGGAAGATGCTGGACTACAGGGGAGGAGAGAGAGAGAGAAGAGATGCTGGACCATGGGGGAAGGAATGGGGAAGATGCTAGACTGCAGGGGAGGAGAGAGAGAGAGAAGAGATGCTGGACCATGGGGGAAGGAATGGGGAAGATGCTGGACTACAGGGGAGGAGAGAGAGAGAGAAGAGATGCTGGACCATGGGGGAAGGAATGGGGAAGATGCTGGACTACAGGGGAGAAGAGAGAGAGAGAAGAGATGCTGGACCATGGGGGAAGGAATGGGGAAGATGCTGGACTGCAGGGGGGGAGAGAGAGAGAGAAGAGATGCTGGACCATGGGGGAAGGAATGGGGAAGATGCTGGACTACAGGGGAGGAGAGAGATAGAGAAGAGATGCTGGACCATGGGGGAAGGAATGGGGAAGATGCTGGACTACAGGGGAGGAGAGAGAGAGAGAAGAGATGCTGGACCATGGGGGAAGGAATGGGGATATGCTGGACTACAGGGGAGGAGAGAGAGAGAAGAGATGCTGGACCAGGGGGGAAGGAATGGGGAAGATGCTAGACTGCAGGGGAGGAGAGAGAGAGAAGAGATGCTGGACCATGGGGGAAGGAATGGGGAAGATGCTAGACTGCAGGGGAGGAGAGAGAGAGAGAAGAGAGTCTGGACCATGGGGGAAGGAATGGGGAAGATGCTGGACTGCAGGGGGGGAGAGAGAGAGAGAAGAGATGCTGGACCATGGGGGAAGGAATGGGGAAGATGCTGGACTGCAAGGGGGGAGAGAGAGAGAGAAGAGATGTTGGACCATGGGTGAAGAAATGGGGAAGATGCTGGACTACAGGGGAGGAGAGAGAGAGAGAAGAGATGCTGGACCATGGGGGAAGGAATGGGGAAGATGCTAGACTGCAGGGGAGAAGAGAAAGAGAGAAGAGATGCTGGACCATGGGGGAAGGAATGGGGAAGATGCTGGACTGCAGGGGGGGAGAGAAAGATGAAAGGCTCTGGAGGGTTGGCAAGGAGATGAGTGAGAGGAGAATAGAAGTAAATAGTACTGGGAAGGTAGTAAAAGAGGATAATCAGAGACTGGATGGAGATAAGAGATGGGGGGAGGGGATGACCAACAGGAAAGAAGCGGAAGTTGGTGAGGGAATGAGAGACAGAGGAAAGTAGATGAAAGCTGGGGTGGGAGCAGTAAAGAGGCAGAGATGTGGTCATGGACAGAAGATGAAAGACAGAAGGGAATAAGAAGCTGGGGAAGGAGTGAGACAATAAAATAGGAGAGCTATGAGAACTGATTTGGGCAGGAGATGAGAGAAAGAAATGAAAAGTTGATAAGTAAATGAAAAGTAAAAAGAGGGAGATTGAGGACTAGGCAGAAGAAGGCGGAAGAAATTTGAGTGGGTAGAGAGGTGGAGAAGAGATAAAGCTGGAGGAAAAAGCAAAACAAGGTAAAGATCAATATGTTAAAGACAGATGTAGGGAAGGAATGGAAGAAGACAGGAGAGAGGAGAAATGGCAAAAGGACAGCAAACCCTGGAACTGAGTTAGAAGACAAAGAGATTGGGACTAACATGACTGAAAAAATAAAATGCTCAAAGAAAAGAGGCAGAAAAATTCCTGTATTTTTAATTTATTAACAGGAATATTTTTGCTTTGGGAAATGTGTTCTCTGATGCTTTTGTATTTTGTTCAGGACAATAGGAAATAAATTTCTGCTTTTATTTCTCCAGTGTTGCACTACATACAGTATGGCTTCTTCAGGTCCCCAGTTCATTTTTGTGTTCATATTTCTTTTTCTAATTTGTGTTCTCTTGTTCTGTATTTGCTGAGGGTCTGTCTGTGCTTTGCGTGTCCCACTTGTTCTGTAATCCCAATAATAAATACTGTATATCAGTTTTCTAGGACATGGTATAATGTTTGTAGTGCTGCCTGTTCATAGTTGAGGTTGGTGCATTAGTAGTCATGGCAGAGTTGTTATGGTATGGCAGATTTGCTATAGATTGTAAGTGGTCTTTTTGCAGAATTTTGTAGTACTATATATAGGTACCTGGTGGTTGGCACTAGAGGGTCATGTAGAAATCTGGTTGTCTTACTGTAACCCCACATCAAATGTAAATTGTGTTCAAACACTCATATTAAGGGGCATGTTCACTAAAGGTTAGTGTAAGATGTGGTCCAGTTACTCTTCTGTAGGTCCTGGGTTCATTTCACTTCACAGACGCAGGAGGGTTTGTAATAAGACAAGCAAACAGGTGTGGCTTGGAGAAAGGTTTTTATGTAAAAATAGGCTTAATACATAGGTATTGAACAGAGGTATATAGTGATTGTTACAGAGCTGTTTTCAGTGTGCATCAATGAATCTGTGTGTGCATGTGTGAAGTGTGAGAGAGATAGAGGCCAGAACATGTGGGTCAGAGCCGCATGGTAGGCCAGAACATGTGGGTAGAAAGAGAGAGAGGGGGAGGGGTGAAAGGAATTGATCATCAGAGCCTCATGGTAGTGTCCAAACCTGTCCGATGAAGGAGGGAGAGAGAGAGAAGCAGGAAGTGTGTCTGTCCTTTATAGTGGACTGAATCCTTTCCAGCACTTCCCCTTAGCCACTCCCTTTAGGGTGTGTCCTTCTTGATCTAGCAAGGAGGGGCTGCAGACAGGTCCTAGAGACTGACATCACCAGGGGGTCAGAGTTTAGACTGAATTAAACAGAGTCCATAGCTGCATGAAAGGTATGCTGACAGTTAGCATGCATTAAGTAAAGTTAACGCATATTAAGTGCCGCAATGGCCCATAGAAAGGAATGGGTAATGGCAGCACTTAACGCATGCTAACTTTACTTAACGCATGTTAATGAGACACTTAAAGGCATGTTTACTAAAGGTTAAGTTAATGTTGGGACGGAAGAGAAGCTCTTGAAGAATCCATGGGGGGAGCACAGTAATTGTTCGCATGGTGCAGTGAAAAAGTAGTACCAGTCCTGCTAGACTCAACTATTCATTCTCCAGTGCCCCCCTCCCCCTGACCTACCCTTTTCCGCCAGACTGGCTCTCTCCCTCACTCTTTTCCAGACTCTGCCACTCATCTACTCACCTGATCTCTGCTCTTCACTCTTCGGAGCTGCTGGTGACGAGCATATTGAGGGGACAGACAGCAGAAGGACAGTAACTGGCTTCATGCTCTGCACTCCTTGAACATGTAGCAAAGAAGACAGTACATGCTTGCCATGCGCAGCTGTTGGCCATCTGATTCTGGCTCTGCATGCATTTTGTTTTTGTGCCGTGCAGACATGTACACAACCCAGATGAGCATTTTGCAACTCTATTTGAGGTTGCGATCCACAGTTTTGGAACCGCTTCCAAATATGTTTTGCTTTCTTTATACAAAGATGATTTAAATACGCTCTTTCTTTATCTGCAAGTGTTCTTCAGCTCAGAGCATCCTGATAAACAGTTCCTACCAGAAGGACTTTCTCTTATATTATTGTTGACCATCCATACCTTTTATTGCTAAATGCTGCAAACCTTACTTCAATAATATTTTGTAATTATGTCTAAAGATGCGTTACATAGTAACATGGAGCCTAATTCGGGTAGAGGTACATTCGGGCCATCCGGATGGCCCCAAGTAAGACAGGCCAGTTTGGACCATAGTGGGGCCTGAGGACAGCCTGGAGTGTCCCTGCTGCCTGCGGGGACATCCTCCCCACAGGCACCCCCATCTCCCTTGGCTTTGGTCCCCCTTTTCCTCACCACCCAAACCACGGCTGATCTGCCGGGGTCTGGATCGGGTGGCGGGGACCCCCCTGCACTCAGCTCTGGCCCCTGGGGAGATCCCCAGGCCCGATCGCCGGTTTTGTGCTGCTTATTCCATCTTTGAGGTGGAATAAGCAGCACATCCCCACAGGCCCAGCAGGATGTCAGACCTGTACATTCTGCTGGACTGGCCCGCCCCAATCCCGCTTCCTCCCGCCCCCCGCTGGCTCTCCCCTTCCTGATGCTCAGGACATACGGAGGGAGCCGGAGGGGGAATCAGGCCCAGACAGCTTGCAGAGCTGCACATCCCACCGGGACATGCAGCCCCGCAACCCGTGTCCCAGAATCCGGCCCATGGTAACATAATATAACAGATAAAGACTAGTATGGTCCATCTAGTCTGCCCAGTAAGGTGGCTAGAGTGGTTTTAGCTGCCGCTCCATGCAAGTCACCCCCCCCCTGCCTTTGTTTAGGGTTGTACCCGTCGTTCCATGCAAGGAGGTAAATTCTATAAGGAGCCTTAAAAGGTTATGTGCCATCGTTGTGCATAGATCACATATTTTCAGTAACTCACGCATATGGATGGACCTTTACGCATATACTGTAGACAGTTGCTATTCTAGAAGTATGCGCGTCAGGCCAATGACACGTACTTTCACCGAGGGTGCGCACAGGAGCGGATCTTAGGCAGAGCACAAATCTACATGCATAAGTTGTAAAATACTGTTACTTAGATGTTTTTCGTAAAAATCTAGGTGCGAGCATTCACACAGCCCTAGAGCTGGTACCGTAACGCAGTGTTTCTCAAGCCGGTCCTGGTGCACCCCCTAGCTAGTCTGTTGGTTAGGTTATATGCAATAAATATGCATGAAGCATATTTGCATGCAGTGGAGGCAATGCATGCAAATATATCTCATGCATATTCATTGTGGCTAAGGGGTACATCGGGACCAGCCTGAGAAACACTGGTGTAACTGATCGCGCCTTGATTTGCCGTGCGGATCACACCCCTACTTGATTTGATAAAACAGGCGCAATAGGTACACGCAAAACCGTGTGTTAACTAGGTGCGATTTTAGAAAATTACCCCCACATGGTCCTTTGATCTGTGCCCACCAGACTTTTGCTCTATTTGATTTGACAAAAATCATTGCTGTGGTAAAAGGATAAATGCTTCAGAAGCTGCCGTTTGAACTCGATAAAACAATTGAAATTCTGCTTGCAAGGAGGAATTTGATTCTGTTTTGGCCATAATATAATTTGTCTTTATTGCTTTCTGCGGGCTGCATAACCTTGGTTGCCATTATAGTTTCCCATGCGGCACACCAGCATCTGTTTTTCATGTGGGTCACTAGCTTTTACTGACTATAAGGGAATATAAGTAATATTGCACTGTGTCTAATTGTCTTACTTCTTGATGTATAATGGTATTCTTGCCTTAATGTCCTCAGTCCTTGAGATAGAGGCACCGTATACAGTGAGGACTTGATAATCCAAAGTCAGTTTCTCTTCCAGGTGAATGGAAATGGAAAAAAAAAACACAACATTTTAGAAAAGAGGTGAAATGCTGGAATCTTTTTGCATCCATCTAACACACGCATTGGAATTGGAGACCTGCGGTTTATTTTCTATGGGGCAGATTTTCAGTCATTGCAGTTCCCGGCTTAAGTTAAATGCTGGCATTTGACTAAACCCAGATATGCTACGCCACTGTATTTATAAGCAGTAGCACTGAACGTCTGGCCAGTGTGGTCACCAGGCCGGTACTATCTGTTTAGTTTAGGCCTGCTATTCAGGGAGGGAGAAACTACAAAGAAACAAGCACAAATAATAAAGTACTTGATAAAAGCAACAAAACTCTAAAAATTGCAAACAAAAAAGAAAGCAAACAAGCAAAACAGACAAGCTAAAAAAAAATAAAATAAAATGAACTAAAGAAATTCCACAAATAGAAAAAATAAAATGAGAAAAAAAATGCAAGAGCTCTGATGAAAAGAGAAAACAGCAAAAAAAAACCTGAGCAAAAAGGGCATCCCCTCCCACCACCTCTAATACCCAGGGCTTAATTTCAGGGAAAAGGGCCTGCAAAGTAGCTCCACCAGTTCTTTTCAAACTTCATAGAAACATAGAACCATGATGACAGAAAAAGACCACATGCCCTATCTAGTCTTCCCTTCCATATTAACCACTACAACAGTCCCCTTTTTACCTTTAGATATTCTCTGTGTTTGTCCCATGCTTCTTTGAATTCAGATACTGTCCTCATCTCTACCACCTCCACTGGGAGACTATTCCATGAATCCACCACTCTTTCCGTAAAGAAATATTTCTGCGCATCACTCCTGAATCTATCCCCTTTCACCCTCATCCCATGTCCCCTCATAGCAGAGCTTGCTTTCAATCGAAAGAGGCTCACCTCCTGTGCATTTATGCCATGGAGGTATTTGAACATCTCAATCATATCACCTCTATCCCGCCTTTCCTCTAAGGTGTACATATTAAGATCCTTAAGTCTGTCTTCATATGCTTTATAATGAAGACCACTAAAGGCCACTGTACTGACTCCAGCCTATTTATATCCTTTTGAAGGTGTGATCTCCAGAATTGCACACAATACTCCAAATGAGGTCGCACCAAAGACTTAGACAGAGGCACTATCACCTCCTTTCTTCCGGTGGCCATTCCACTCCCTATGCACCCAAGCATCCTTCTAGCTTTTGCCGTCACCTTTTCTACCTGTTTAGCTACTTTAAGATCATCGGACACAATCACGCCTAGGTCCCGTTCTTTATTAGTGGACAAAAGTACTTCACCCCCTATACTATATTGCTGCCTTGGATTGCTGCAGCCCAAATGCATGACCTTGCATTTTTTTACATTAAATCTCAGCTGCCAAATTCTAGACCAGCTAGATCCCTCCTCATGTTAACTACACCTTCCTGAGTGTCTACTCTATTGCAGATTTTGGTATCATCCGCAAAGAGGCAAACCTTACCCGACAGCCCTTCCACTATATCACTAACAAAGATATTAAAAAGAATTGGACCAAGGACAGATCCCTGGGGCACACCACTGGTAACTTCCTTCTCCTCAGAGTGAGCTCCATTTACCTGTACCCTTTGTTGCCTCCCACTCAACCAATTTCTAAACCAAGCAGTAACTTTAGTGTCCATCCCTAGGGTGCTAAGTTTGTTTATAAGTCGCCTGTGAGGAACAGTGTCAAAGGCTTTACTGAAATCTAAATACACCACATCTAGGGCGCTCCCTTGGTGCAACTTCCTGGTCACCCAGTCAAAGAAATCAATCAGATTTGTCTGACAAAACCTGCCTCTGGTGAATCCATGCTGCCTTGGATCCTGTAATCTGCTGGACTCCACAAACCTCACTATTTTCTCGTTCAGCAGCGCTTCCAATAATTTACTCACCATCAAAGTTAAACTAACCGGCCTGTAGTTTTCAACCACATCAGTATTTCCGCTTATGTGTAAAGGCACCACATGAGCCTCTCTCCAGTCCTTTGGCACCACTCCCGACTCCAACGAGGTATTGAAAAGATCAGTCAGTGGAGCTGCTAGAATGTCCCCAGGTTCCCTCAGTATTCTAGGGTGTATCCCATCCAGTCCCATCGCTTTGTCTACTTTAAGTTGAGCTAGTTTCTCATGAACACAGTCTTCTGAAAATTCTTCAAGATGCCCCTTGCTTCTATTCCTGTTTGTGTATGTTTTCTGAGGTCCTGCTCCCGGTTCTTAGAAAACACCCACAAAGAGGAACAGAAGCGAGGGGCATCTCGAACAATTTTCAGAAGACTGTGTTTGTGAGAAACTAGCTAGACTTAAAGTAGACAAAGCGATGGGATCGGATGGGATACACCCTAGAATACTAAGGGAAATTGGGGACGTTCTAGCAGCTCCACTGACTGACCTTTTCAATGCCTCGTTGGAGTCGGGAGCGGTGCCAAAGGACTGGAGAGAGGCACTTCGCAGCACTAGGGCTATTCTCCTTCAGCTCCTCCCTTCCAGGCAGTCTGTAGAGTAAAGGAGGGAGGGGTTAAAAGTAGAGCAGAGCAGAGAATGGTCACTGTGCTCCCTAATCCAAGCTCTCTTCTGCTATTGCTCCTGCCTCTGGCCAACCCACCCTCTCCCACAGCTTCACAGTTCCACTTCCCTTTTTGTGTAGAAATTAAGTCCTTTAAATACTCCAACCAAAAAGGCAAAAAAAAACCCCAAGTTAAAATAGCTTTTTACCCTGGCTTCTAAAAATGTTGCCTAGTTCCTAACTTTTCCCACCTCTCAATATAGCCTTTGGAGAATGTTCTATAATTGTATACTACTCTTTATGGGATTTGGTCACATTTCCATTCATGAGGCCCAAGCATAATGGAAAAAATATCCATTTAGAAGCAGAATATTGCTGTTAAATGGATAATTTGTTCCACCCTTGCTGTGCCTCCCTCCAACCCTTTCTTACAGTATACGGATGCAACTGGCCATTCAGTATACTACACCCACCCTTATATTATACTAGATGACTTTTCTGTATAGCAAGTGGGTGAGCAACAATTTGCACATCCTTTCTCTGTCTCTCTGCTTGTGAGACAGGTTCACTCTGCAGTCCTAAATTAAACCACATATCTATATGAACAGTAGCTAAATATCTCTGACTCTGTCGATAGTGTTAGGAGAAACACTCACACTGCATCCTAGCTCTGTCCTGGCATGATCGGGATAGTGTCAGGACGGTCTGTGAGAATTTTTAATTGCACTATACACATAGTGCTATTGAAAATTCATGGATACGGCATTTATCCATATAGCAGAATATCGGTCTGTTGTGTTTCTCTCTACATTGAAGGGTTTTCCATCATGTTTCATGGGACAGGTTTCCCAGTAGATACATTGTAACAAGCTACCATGTCATGGTTAGGTCCTTGATTAAATGGATAAACACAACAGAGCTCAATGGTCTTCTTTCAACCTAATGAACAATATGATTATATGTTTTTAAATGTATGTGATCACTACCATTTTGTGCCACTCTTTTCGATTTGTCAGCAGCCACTATAGATGAACATTTCTGTATTTCTCAGTGTCAATGACCATGCAGAGTGCAATGATGTATACACATAATACCTAATCGATTATACTCATCCATGAAGAAAGAGCACATTGAGGCCTGTTTACTAGAATGTGGAAAGGTTTTGCACTTAGCACTTATTAGATGCAAAAATGAATGCACAATTAAATGTAAAGCCTGTGCAGTAACTGGGCAGATAGCTGATGAGGATTCGGCCTCCCTCCCTTCCCCAACACCCTACGATGCGCATCCAAAACCCTTCTCCTTATTTGCAGCTCAATCTCTAAGGATAGTACCATGAAATGACCACTAGAGGTCAGAGCCACCATTTCCCTTTCAGGCGCTGAGGGAACAGGAGCCTCCAGGGACTGCTCCTGCCCCCCACTAAACAACAAGGAGTCTGTATGTGCGAGTACATAAGTGCTAGGACAGTGGTTCTCAACCTTTTTTGTACCGTGACCCCTTTTACCATTGGTCAACTTGTGGTGACCCCCAGTGATAAAATCGAATGCGTCTCTCTTCCTTTACCGTTAACGCATTGTCGCTGTAATCATTTGTTGAATTATTAATATATTATAGGCCTTTGCAATATGTTTTTATTTATAAAATTTACTTATTTAAACCACAATAATTAATCACAATAACAAGTAACAATATTTGATTTCAAAATTATGATGATTTGTTAGTAGAATCACTAATATGAAATAAAATTATTTTTTCTACCTTTGTTGTCTGACCAATTAATTCTCTGATCATGCTGGTCCCGATCTGAGGCTTCTGCTTTCCTGTCTTCTCTTAGCTCTCTTTCTGTGGTCTATGGTCCATCTGCCATTTCTTATCTCTTCTTTCGTTTTCTTCACTTCTTTCCATCAGCCTATTTCCAGTCCCAGTAACCCTCCCCAGTATCAGCCCCTTTCCAGTCCTCACTCTGAGTACCTTCCAATGTCAACTTGCATTCCCATGACTGCCACTGGTGTCCATTCCCTTCCAGTCCCCCTCCTTCCCCACTGACCAGTCCCTTCTAGTACAAATACCATGGCAGCCCCTCTCAGATCCACTTTCTTCCAGTTCCTTTCTCCCATCCCCTCGTATCAGCCCATTTGTAGCCTTAGCCCCCAGTTTTCTTCCAGGGCCAGCAGCTCTATCCTCCCCTCCCCACAATCAGCCCATTCCCAGTCGAAGCCCCCCAATCAGCTCGCTTCCAGTGCTAGTCCCCCTTCAATCCCATTACCAGTGCTAGCCTCCCCTAATTAGCCCAATACCAGTCCTACCCCCCATCAGCTCATTACCAGTCCTAGCCTCCCCTAATCAGCTCATTTCCAGTGCTAGTCCCTCCTCAACCCCATTACCAGTGCTAGCCTCCCCTAATCAGCTCATTTCCAGTGCTAGTCCCTCTTCAACCCCATTACCAGTGCTAGGCTCCCCTAATCAGCCCATTTCCAGTCCTACCCCCCCCCCCCCATCAGCCCATTACCAGTCCTAGCTCCTCTAATCAGCCCATTTCCAGTCCTAACCTCCCCCATCAGTTCATTACCAGTCCTAGCCTTCCCTAATCAGCTCATTTCCAGTGCTAGTCCCTCCTCAACCCCATTACCAGTGCTAGGCTCCCCTAATCAGCCCACTACCAGTCCTACCCTCCTATCAGCCCATTTCCAGTCCTAACCTCCCCGATCAGCTCATTTCCAGTGCTAGCCCCCCATCAGTTCATTACCAGTCCTATCCCCCTATCAGCACATTACCAGTCCCAACCCCACCCCCCTTGATCAGTCCATTCCCAGTCCTAGTCTTCCCTAATCAAGCCATTACCAGTCCTAGCCCCCCCCCCCCCCATTTGCCCATTATAATCCTAACCTGCACTGTCTCTCCCCTCTGTCCAGCATTTATTGCCTGTCTGTACAGTATGTCCCCCTGTCTCTTCCCTTTGTCCATGTCAGCCCCCCTCTATCCATGTCAGCCCCCCTCCCTCCATCCATCCATCCATCCATCAATGTCAGCCACCCTTCCCTCCCTCTCTCCATGTCAGCCCTCCCCTCCCTCCTTTCCTCCATCCATGTCAGCCCCCCCTCTCCATGTCAGCCCTCCCTCCCTCCCTCCATCCCTCTACGTCAGCCCCCCTGTCCATGTCAGCCCTCCCTCCCTCCCTCCATGTCAGCCCCCCTCTGTCCATGTCAGCCCCCTCCCTCCATCCATCAATGTCAGCCCCCTTCTCCATGTCAGCCCTCACTCCCTCCCTCCATCCCTCCACGTCAGCCCCCCTGTCCACGTCATCCCCCCTGTCCATGTCATCCCTCTCTCCCTCCCTCCATGTCAGCCAGCCCCCCTCTGTCCATGTCAGCCACCTCCCTCCATCCATCAATGTCAGCCCCCTCCCTCCCTCCCTCCAGGTCAGCCCCCCTCCCTCCCTCCCTCCATGTCAGCCGTCCCCTCCCTCCCTCCATTCCTGTCACCCCCCTCTCTCCATGTCAGCCCCCTGTCTATGTCAGACCCCTCCCTCCCTCCATCCATCCATCCATCCCTCCATGTCAGCCCCGTTGCAAGTTCCCTGCCCCCTCCTCCCCTCTCCCTGTCTGCCTGCTACTGCCCTGCTGTTCTTCTACAGCCGCGGCTCCCTGTCTCTTAGGGAACTGCGGCTATACCTGTAAAACCATTGCGGACCCTTCCCGTCTCTCGACGGGCTCCGTGCACCATTGTCCGTGTGGGCCTTGGTAAATGCATGTCCATAGCATGGAGTGAAGTGGAAGAGAAGCCTAATGGTTAGAGCAGTAGGTTGAAAACCAGAGAAGCCAGGTTTGCAACCCTCTGCTGCTTTCTTGTGGTTTTGGGCAAGTCATTTATCCCTCCATTGCCTCAGATACAAACTTAGATTGTGAGCCCTCTGGGGACAGCATGAATGCAACTCACCTTGAACTTCTGAGGCAAGTGTAAGCTAAATCAATTTCCCCTTCCTTTAAGAACATTCATACTAATTGGCAGCCATGACAGTTCACACTAACTCAATGTGCAATCCACACCCATTTTCTGCCCCATAAAATGGCATGCAACCAGCATGCGAATTAGTGTGTGTAGCCATGCAAGCATGTAATAGTTACCGTGCTTGTGTACTAACAGCATACGCCAATTTCCCCGATAACTGCTTAGTGCACTTTAGCGAACAGGCCCCATCAGATTTCTTGACAGCACATACTTTTTGAAAATGCTAATGTAACAAGTGCGGAACTAATGCATAGTATGGCTCATGGAATTCTTTCCAACCCCTCTGAATGTGCATGTGCATGTATACATGCATACCTTGTATGTTGCCTATGTGTGTTTGGGTTCTGTGTTTTGGCTATATGTGTGTATATCTCTATTCTTTATGTTTATCTGTTTTGTCTATATGTGTATCTCTGTTTTGTGTGTGTTTTTGTATTGTTCTGGGTAGGTATGTCTGTATTCTTATATGCATATGACAACAAGGAACCATTCAAGCAATGTCAGAGCAACTAGGCTTCAAATCAACTGCAACCTAATAGGTGTTGACAGAGGAATAAAGCCATTGAGAAGACGAGAGGGCTAGATGAATATCACTGTCTGCTTTCCAGAATCCTCTCTGAAAACTCCATCTTGAAATGAGTGAATGAAAACACTGTCTGTATCTCAGTGTGTGCTGTGAACCTTCAAAACTGCTGACAAGATGAATTGCAAACAGAATGTTTTACCCATGACTGCATGTAAACCAGAGAAAGACAGGAATTTGGGGAGGTTAAGGGAGATGGGACATAGAGATAAGGCCCTGCAAAGACCCATAAAACAAAAGAACAAAGAAGGAATGTGTTTCCGAGGTTGTTGTAAGGAATAACCATATAAGGGAACAGGGACAAATGTGTTAAAGAGAAAAAAACTGTAAAGTGAAAGTAGAATATAAAATGGGCAGACAATGACTGGAGCTCTGTATCGAGTAAAGCCACTGATAAGCGAGACCCAGAATCCCCAGGCGTCTGCAGGATCACATATCAACCAGACATGCCTTACCATTTGAAGCCCAAATGTCTCTTGATCGCAGCAAGAGCATTGGTGGGCTGAACACTGTGTGTCAGTGATGCCACAGAGAGCATGCTCCAGTGCCACTGATTCTGCAATGTCGCTTTCACCGACAACTTTCTTGAACTCCAATGAGTCCTCCGATTCGCAGATGGCAGACTCCAACAGCCCACTCCCGATCTACCAGAGTTGGAGAGCCAACACCAGATCTTTGACTGCAAGGGCCAATACAATTTTTAATCTGCAAGGAGCCACCGGAGAACAGACACCTAGCCCTGCAGTGAGCAGCATCAGCAGTACTGGAGGCATTGTACGCACCGACCGGACTGGTGGGAAGGGAGGTTCCTCTTTCCAAGAAAGCTCCACTGTGCCACAGGATGGCAAAACCCATAAAATAGATAGTGAGAGTGGGGAAGTGGAGAAAAGAAATGTGTTCACTGTCACAGGGCCTGCAGTAGCAGATTAGCCAAACATTGCAGCTGCAACAAGCAGAGAGACCTCTTTGGGGCCCACAATGTCTTTGCAGCCTACGATTTGCCTGGGGAAAGACACTTCTGGGCCTTGGTTGCACAGTACTGCACAGTACTGCATTTTTGAGAAAACATTGAGAGAGACTGTTTTGTCAGGACCTTCAGTTGTTATGCTGCCACCTACATTCACCCTGGATTGGAGTGCGAGGGTAAAAGCCTGGGAGGCCAGAGCTTTGCTCCCTCTGTCTGTAACCACTGAAGGCTTGCAACAAATAAAGATTTTGACACAAGTCTACCAGTATTGGATCTATTTAACTAGGGGAGCTTGGCCTTAGGGAGGGCTAGTGGAGGGCTCAGCCTCAGTGGTTTCTAACATATGATCGGCTTCCTGTCTGGAACCCGACCAGCTATTGTCTCCCAGGGGCAGTCATGGCTCCAGCCCTAGAGGAAAGAGGAGCTTCAAAAGAGGAAGTTTGGTAGATGGAAATAATGATGTGTTAGACCTGTCAATTTTGCCATTTTCCTGCAGAACTTAAGAGAGATCTATTGATCAAACCAGGTTGCCCAGGTGACTGTAAGTTGCTAGATTGGTCACGATCAGAGAAGTTGGTCACAGGGAGAGTCTAGGAGCTTTGGAGATGTGTCTACCCATATGTAAATCTACAAATTTATGAGTGTCGTAGAATTGAAGAGAAATGACTTTTTAAAAGATTAAATTTATTTTTGCATACAATAGCAAAAAAAGATGTTCCATTCAGAAACATGAGATACTGACAATGGGAGATAATCTGAGAGCCATACATTACTTGCTGAGCAGGATTCCTTCCAGAGGAGTCCTTGTGGAAAAAACAGATCCCAGGTGTTACCGTGCCTGAAGTGCTTCCAGGAGTTATCCACATACTTTCCAGAGACTATCTTATCTTGCTGTACCCATTAGCAACTGCTGTTTGTTACTCTTTTCAGACTTTTTCCTCTCTCTGTAATTTGTCTTGTGCTTTGTTCCAGGAACCAGGCAGACACAGCAGATGGCAGCACTGAGACCAAGCTCTGCCCTAAACAGTTGTTTCATCTAAGGATTATAATATATTGAATGGACTGCTAGCATTGTAATGCAAGTAGTTACCTTGCCTCTATTAATGCAGTATCAGCGTTGTCTTTTTTTCTTTTTTGTTTGTTCTCCAATAAACTTTTCAAAAAATGCTTTCTATAAAAATTTTGAAAAATGCTTCAAAAACTCTAATAAAAAAGTATAAAATTTTTAAAAAACTCAGTTTTCCATTAAAGGCACAAACATCAAAAATGTGTTCTGTGCCATATCCTTTTATCCTTATTATTTTTATGTATTTTATTGTAAAATACTGATGTTATGGCTATCTCATGTGTATTTGCTTGACATCTAACTGTTGCTAGGAGGGATATTGCTTGTTCTTTCACAGGACAATGAAGAATAGGGATTTGAAGGTTCTGTAAAATCTGTCATTCTACTAGCCATGCAACTACCAATTGAGTAACTATGTCGGATCTTGATTTATATATTGCCACCTGTTACTGGATGCCCCACTATTGGAGAAGAAACGCAGGTCCTTAGTAGGTGTGCCACTAATATTAGAAAGATGCATGTGAATGGCCAATTTACAATACTGCCTTGTTCTAAGGTTCTACAGCATGTGACATTTCCCAATCAGAGATAAAATAAAATTGAAGAGCTAGTGACTAGAAAGGTAATTTTTTAAAAAATTCAAGAAATGCTTCTGAGGGGTCGAAAAAGGTCTGACTCTGATCTAGAGACTTTACTAATGTTGCAGCTTGTGTTTCCGTCCAGCCGGGAAGACTTGGGATACTTGTTTGTGACATCGGGTCAAGGAAGGTGACCCTGCAACCAAGAGAGTCTGAGAGTGCTGCGATTTTCTCCTGACATGCAGGGAGATATATGTGAGACTCACTACTGTTTGTGAGCCTGTGTTTCCATCCTGAGATGCTTGGGATCATGAAATTCTCACCTAAATGTATGTTTTTGTAATGATTAGGACACGTTATCTATAAATAGTTTTTTTGCCCATGGGTGACTACAGCACCCTAGGCCAGTAACCTTTTCACCTCATTTACATCACACAATTAATGGTTCTTTTTCTGAAAAACAGAAGCAGCCTCTGAGACATGAAAAGTATGCAACTAGTTTCCTTTCCAGGGATGGATTCTGTGCTGAACGCAGACCTACTAAGTGCACATCTTAATATTTCTCTGGTAATGAAGCAATAAAGGAGTGATGAGAACAATGGTTTTACTTGTGAGTGATATTGTTGAAGGGCTGAATGGAAAAGTCTGTCTTTTTGCAGATGACACGAAAATTTGCAACAAAGTGGACTCTCCTGAGGGAGTGGAGAACATGAGGAAAGATCTACAAAAGCTGGAAGAATGGTCTAATGCTTGGCAGTTAAGATTTAATGTGAAGAAGTGCAGTGTCATGCACTTGGGAAGCAGAAATCCAAGGGAATTGTATGCGATAGGGGGCGAGAGATTGGTGTGCACAGACCAGAAGGACCTTGTAGTGACTGTTTCTGACGATCTCAAGGCAGCGAAACAGTGTGGCAGGGTGGTGGCAAAAGCCAGGAGTATGCTGGGTTGCATACAGAGAGGAATTACCAGCAGAACGGAAGAGGTGCTAATGCCACTGTACAAGTCACTAGTGAGGCCTCACTTGGAATATTGTGTTCAGTTTTGGAGACTATCTCGCAAAGGATATAAAAAATCTGGAAGAAGTTCAGAGGAAGCCTACCAAAATGATTTGGAGCCTCCGTCAGAAGACTTATGAGAAGAGACTTGAAGACCTAAATATGTACACTCTGGAGGAGAGGAGGGACAGGGGAGATATGATTCAGACCTTTAAATACTTAGAGCATTAATGAACAAACAAACCTCTTCCAAAGATGGGGAAGCTGTAAAACTAGAGGGCATAAAATGAAACTGCAAAGGGGTAAACTGAAAGGCAACGTCAGGAAATACTTTTTTATTGAAAGGGTGTTGGATGCTTGGAATGCCCTCCCAATGGAAGTGGTGGGGGCAAATAAAGTGACAGAATTCAAAATGGCATGGGACAGACACAGTGGATCCCTTTATAGCAACAGGATAAAATCAAAATAAACATAACTATCTCTTATATCTGAACAAATAGGGGTGACCTACACAGAGCAGTGGATACATCCCTAAACAAAGGCATGGTGAGGGTGACCTGCACGGAGCGGCAGGTGCACCTACTCTTGTCGCCTGGCTGGGCAGACTAGATGGAACATACTGGTCTTTATCTGCCATCATATACTATGTTACTTTATGGTTCACCATTTTTTTTAAATTGGGGGAGAATGTAAAGACATCTTGGAGATCATTGCTTTGCATGGCAGAGACCTCCAGTGTCCCTATTAAATTAGAAACATAGAAACATGATGACAGAAAAAGACCACATGGCCTATCTAGTCTGTCCTTCCATAACAACAACTACAACAGTCCACTTTTTACCTTTAGAGATCCTCTGTGTCGGTCCCATGCTTTTTTGAATTCAGTTACTGTCCTCATCTCTACAACCTCCACTGGGAGACTATTCCATGGATCCACTACTCTTTCTGTAAAGAAATATTTCCGCATATCACTCCTGAATCTATCTCCCTTCACCCTTCATAGCAGAACTTGCTTTCAATTGAAAGAGGCTCTCTCCCTGAACATTTATGCCACGGAGGTATTTAAACATCTCAATCATATCACCTCTATCCCCCCTTTCCTCTAAGGTGTACATATTAAGATCCTTAAGTCTGTCCTCATATGCTTTATAATGAAGCCCATTAATCATTTTAGTAGCAACCCTCTGCACCGACTCCATCCTGTTCACATCCTTTTGAAGGTGCGGTCTCCAGAATTGCATACCATACTCCAAATGAGGTCGCACCAAAGACTTATACAGAGGCATTATCACCTCCTTTTTTCTGCTAGCCATTCCTCTCCGTATGCACCCAAGCATCCTTCTAGCTTTTGCCGTCGCCTTTTCTACCTGTTTAGCTACTTTAAGATCATCAGACACAACCACGCCTAGGTCCCGCTCTTCTTTAGTGGACAAAAGTACTTCACCTCCTATACTGCATTGCTCCCTTGGATTGCTGCAGCCCAAATGCATGACCTTACATTTTTTAACATTAAATCCCAGCTGCCAAATTCTAGACCATTCTTCAAGCTTAGCTAGATCCCTCCTCATGTTATCTACACCTTCCTGGGTGTCTACTCTATTGCAGATTTTGGTATCATCTGCAAAGAGGCAAACCTTACCCGACAGCCCTTCCACTATATCACTAACAAAGATGTTAAAAAGAGTCGGACCAAGGACAGATCCCTGGGGCACACCACTGGTAACATCCTTCTCCTCAGAGTGAGCTCCATTTACTTGTACTCTTTGTCGCCTCCCACCCAACCAATTTCTAACCCAAGCAGTAACTTTAGGGTCCATCCCTAGGGTGCTCAGTTTGTTTATAAGTCGCCTGTGAGGAACAGTGTCAAAGGCTTTACTGAAATCTAAATACACCACATCTAGAGCTCTCCCTCGGTCCAACTCCCTGGTCACCCAGTCAAAGAAATCAATCAGATTTGTCTGACAAGACCTGCCTCTGGTGAATCCATGCTGCCTTGGATCCTGTAATCCGCTGGACTCCAGAAACCTCACTATTTTCTCTTTCAGCAGCGTTTCCAATAATTTACTCACCACCGAAGTTAAACTAACCGGCCTGTAGTTTTCAACCACATCCTTACTTCAGCTTTTGTGTAAAGGCACCACATGAGCCTCTCTCCAGTCCTTTGGCACCACTCCCGACTTCAACGAGGCATTGAAAAGGTCAGTCAGTGGAGTTGCTAGAACTACAATTACTACAATTTAACCTAGAGATGACCTGGTAATTTTCTGGAAAAGGGGAAGTCACCTTCTGCCCAGTTACATCAGTCTGGTAGGAGACTCCTCTGGGAGGGAAAATCCAAGTCATATATAAACATTCCCAAAGATAGAGCTTTGTCTTTGGCAGCCAACCACTGTTCCACAAAGAAGGAGTGAATACCTTGATTAGGTTGTAAGCTCTGATGGGCAGGGACTGTGTCTTACATCTATATATACAGTGCTGCATATGCCTTGTAGTGTATAGAAATGATTAATAGTAGTAATAGTACTGGGGAATGGGTGTTGGTGGCTATTCCCCAGCTCCTTTTACCATCTAGAGGGATTCACAGGTCCAGGAGCAGCTGAGGAGAGAACAGAGGTGGAGGAAGGTGTCACGGGCTCCAGCCTATAACAGAATGACTGTACAAATCCTGCAGCACCCCCACTAACTCATGTGGGAGAGCAGCTCTGCAGTGTAAGGAACGGAGTCACACACTCCAAAAGTGAAGAGAAGGCTCCGAGAAGGACAGGTCAGCACCCCAGTTACACCAGAGCCAGTGCTGCCCCTAGAAACTGCCGCCTGAGGCCACCGCCTCAGTTCGCCTAATGATAGAACCGCCCCTGACATCACTCTCATGCCTCTATCCACTTCAGTCACCAGAGGTCCCTCAGTATTCATCCAAAAGCATAAAGGAGAAAACATGGCAAGCCTCACACAACCTCGATCGTTGGGCAGGGCAGGCTCACTTGCTTAGGGGGGAGGATTAGAAACTGAAGACAGAGGTTTTAAACTCTGAAAAATGTCCAGAGTTGTCAGTTATAATCTCTCAAGTCCTAATTACATCTGACAGCACCCCCCTCCCCCCAAACATTGAACCCTGTCAGACGGGTGCCTGGGTGAGAATGTTCACAGTCTTGGCAAAGGCATATATCAATATGGTTTGCAAGGGATTGTGGGAAATGCAGTCCACACCAGACACACCCGCTCACAATAATTAGTTGTGCTTGAGTGTAAAGCCAATAAGATATTTATTTATGGGGTTATTTCTCCCAACACAAATATGCTTGGTAGCACATAAAACAGGATACTTGCTTTCAGTGTTAAACTTAGAAAAACAAAATCAGGAAAACAACAGTTGAATTTGTCAGGCAATCAAATCAAAAGAATAAAGACCTGGTTGGTAACAAACTGGTCTTTTCTGTAGGCTCTAGCTAATATTTTCTTAGCAGTGCCTCAAACAACAAACAAAACCCACAAAGTAGGGAAAAACTGTTCTTTTCAGGTTAACTTCTTATATCTTCACACATAGACTCAGAAGTGATTTCCTCAGAGCTCACAAGCAATTAGGTAAAGCTCAATTGCTAGCAGTTACCCAGCTGAAACCCCTTAGCTGGCTTGCTTTCTACTGCGTGGCTCAAAATCCTACTCAGGAGCTTTTCTGAGTAGATTAAAGAACAAGTTTGTATTTCTTTGTGATGGTTGTTGTACTTTGTAACAGCAAATTACCAAAGGAGTTTAGACAGAGAGCAATCCATGTATTCACAGCCTGTATCTACAACCCCTCCCCCTTCTTCAACAATCATGGGTTCAATATCATGGATTGGCACAGAGGAATTTCTCAATGGAGCACTCTCAGGAGAATACTTGTTTCCCTGCTGTCTTTCAAGGGTATAGCTAGGGCATAGATCAGTGTTCATACCTGAGCTTTCATTGCTGTTAGAGTTCCTCTCTAAATAGCCTGGCCAGTATGTAGTCCAGTTCTTATGTCCAGCCTTCCAATCCAGATCCCTGGACACTGGATCTCTCTTCACATACCTTCTGGCACGGGTCCTAGGGTCCCTTCCAAGTGCAGCCGTCTCCCTCACAGGTACCGTCTGGAGATTCCTAGCTCTGTAGCACCACTCCTCTGGTTTTCCCCAGTCCAATGGTGTATGCTGGCCTTTTGAATGTCTCCCAGTATACGTACTGCTCTGGACTCCTTTAGACCTCCCAAATGCTTTTCTCTTCTTTCTTCCAAAGGGTTTCTTGCCCTCTCTGTCTGTTCGCTCTGGCTTCTGCTTCTGATGATCCTCCAGATGATGAAGCTGTCCAAGATCATGAAGATGATTCTCTGTAGAATAAACTCTACCTTTATTCAGCAAAGATGAGTGCTCCACCCTAACACAGCGCAGCTGTGCTGAATCAGGCCCTGCCCTTTGAGATGAGTGCTTGGGGATTACCTCATAGCCCTCCTGATTGAACACACGTTTCCCCACTTCAGCTCCTCTAATGGCTGTTGGAAACCTGGTGCATTCTGGGACTGGTAGTCTTTTATGGAAAAATTCTGTTTTCTTATTTCTACCAGAACTGACAGATTGCTTGTTCAGAGTCACTTCACCTTTACTATAGCTCCTTCCTGAGCTATGATAAGCTTCCTTATCACATACCCCCCTGCTTAAGTTATTACGGACTGGTGTAACTGTTGAAACTTCTTCTCTACAGTCCGTAATACGGGAAAGGGCATCCGCATTCTTGTGTAACTTCCCAGCACAATGTTCCACTTGAAAATCAAATGCCTGTAAGGCCATGTACCAGCGTGTCAACCTGGCATTGTGGTTCTTCATTTGCTGCAACCACTTAAGTGGGGCATGGTCTGTGACCAACTGGAACTTTCTCCCTGTAAGGTAAAACCTTAACGCCTCCACTGACCACTTAATAGCTAAACATTCTTTTTCTATTGTGGAATACTTTTGTTCAGCCGGTGACAACTTCCTGCTCAGGTACATCACAGGATGCTCCTCCCCATCATGACACTGGGATAGAACCGCTCCTAGCCCTACATCAGATGCATCTGTTTGAACCAGAAAGGGTTTCCTGAAGTCCACCCCTTTCAGTACTGGTCCTGTACACAATTTTCCTTTTAGGATTGAAAATGCTTTTTCAGCTTCAGGTGTCCACTTTAGCTGGTTTGGACAATTCTTCTGCAGCATATCCGTGAAAATTGCACTTTTCTCTGCAAATTGCGGTATAAATCTGCGGTAGTATCCAATAAGTCCCAAGAAACTTCTTAGTTGTTTCTTTGTTGTTGGAGGGGGAAAATTCCTGATGCTATCTACCTTACTCATTAGAGGTTTAATTTTTCCTCTTCCCACTAGATGACCCAGGTATTTTACCTCCCTATTTGCAAAGGCACACTTGTTGTTGTTGTTGTTAAGTGCCGTCGAGTCGGAGTCGACTCATGGCGACCCTCTGGATAGCTATCCTAAATTGTGTTCGGTCTTCAGTCAGGCGGCTCATTGACGACAGACTGGTACCCGTAGCTGCTGTTATTGTAGCGATCCATCTCATTGCTGGCCTTCCTCTTTTGCGTTGACCTTCTATCTTGCCAAGCATGATGTCTTTCTCTAATGATCTCTCTCTTCGCATGATGTGTCCCGAAGTATGAAAGCCGAAGTCTTGTCATCTGAGCTTCTAAAGAAAGCTTAGGTTTGATCTCCTCTAGTACCGACTGGTTTGTTCTTCGGGCAGTCCATGGTATACACAGTATTCGCCGCCAGCACCATAATTCAAAGGCATCAATTTTCTTCCTGTCTGTCTTTTTCACTGTCCAGCTTTCACATCCATATGATGTTATTGAAAATACCATGGCTTGAACAAGTCGAATCTTTGTATGGAGAGACACATCTCTGCTCTTGAGAATCTTATCTAGGTCTTTCATAGCCATTCTGCCAAGAGCAATGCGTCGTCTGATTTCTTGACTGCTTGTTGCTTCTTTATTGATAGTTGATCCAAGTAGGTTAAAGTTGTTCACAATTTCAATTTCTTCTCCTTCAACGATGAACCTGTTGATTATGCCAGTTGTCATGATCTTTGTCTTCTTTACATTAAGGTGCAGGCCCATTTTGAGACTATGTTCTTTGATTGTGAGAAGCAAATGTTTCAGATCATCTTCGCTTTCAGCCAGTAATGTGGTATCATCAGCATAGCGAAGGTTGTTGATGAGTCTTCCACCAATCTTCACACCTCTGTTGTCTTCATACAGTCCTGCTTCTCTGATGATTTGTTCTGCATATAAATTAAACAGGTAGGGGGAAAGTATGCAGCCTTGTCTTACACCTTTGCTTATTTTAAACCATTCTGTTTCTCCTTGTTCCGTTCGAACTGTTGCTTCTTGATCAATGTACAGATTACGCAAGAGAACGATCAGGTGTTTTGGTGTTCTTCGGGTTTAAAGTGATTCCCGCTTGCTTCATGGAGCACAACACTTCCCTGATCCTCTTTAGATGCTCCGCCCAGGTGTTACTATGGATTATGACATCATCCATATATGCAAAAGCATAATTTTGGTGGGGTCGAAGTACCTGATCCACTAACCTTTGGCAGGTAGCCGCTGCTCCATGCAGTCTGAAAGGCATCCTCTTGAACTGGAAAAGGCCAACGGGGGTGCTGAATGCAGTCTTCGGCTTCGACTCCCTGGTTAGAGGGATTTGCCAATATCCTTTTGTCATATCAAGGGTGGTTAAGTATTGAGCCTGTCCCAGCTGGTCCAACAGCTCTTCAATTCTTGGCATTGGATATGCATCAAAAACTGATATTGCGTTTACCTGCCGGAAGTCAATACAAAATCTTAAAGATCCATCAGGCTTCGGCACCAGGACTATGGGGCTATTCCAGGGACTCTTTGACTCCTCTATTACTCCCATGTCCAACATCTCCTGGACTTGTGCCACTACTTCCTGTCTCTTGGCTTCAGGCAAGCGATATGGCCTTTGACGAATTAATTTCCCAGGTGGAGTTATTATTTCATGGGCAACCAAATGTGTCTCCCCAGGTATGGGTGTCAACACATCTGGGAATTCTTTAAGCAATTTCCTAATTTCTTCCTGTTGTACCACTGTCAGGTCCTCACCTATTTGGGGCTCTGATTTTTCTTTACAATCAGATACCTGGGGTCCCAAATCTTCCTCTTCATTCACCTCCCTCTCTCGGGTACAGGTGGCAGCTAGGCTTTTAACCCCTTTGACGTCAGTAGAACCAAAGCCTTTGGTTCCACGCTCAGAATTTTCCAGGGATGTGACCTCCTCCACAGGTGGAAAACCCAGTCTCTCACAGATCAATTGGGCAATTCTGTCTCCTGTCTTCACGTGATAATCATTCTGTCCAAAATTAAATAACAGAACTTTAATATTGCCCCTGTAATCGGGATCAATTACTCCTGCACCCACATCGATGAAATATTTAAGGGCTAATCCGGACCTTGGGGCTACTCTCCCATAGCATCCAATAGGTATTTCCACTTGGAGACCGGTGTCAACCAGGGCTCTCCCTTGGCTAGGTACAGTCACATTTTCTATACTGCACAGGTCAAACCCAGCAACTTGAGGGGTTGCCCGCTTAGGAGCTTGGGCCTTCTCTGTGACCCTATGGTACTTTAAGACAAATGTTTGCTTTGGGGTAGTTTGGTCTTCTGGACGCTTAACCATCTTTTTAGCTGGGGTCTGAGGACTTCCAAATAAAGGCCCGGGAGCTATTACCATTAATCCTTCTCCCTCCTTCTTTCCTAGTCCTTCCACTAGACCCTGTTTAAATCTTGGCCAGTCTCTTCCTAGAACCAAATCAAAGGGTAGCCTAGGCACCACTGCTAACAGGACTTCCTCTTGTTCCCCCAGGCACATAACCTTTAGCCTATAGGTGGGATATGATGTTGCAGCACCATGAATGCATCTGATGTGAACTTGGCTTTCAGGGGTTCTAGGCACAAATCCTTCTTGGGCCTCTATTCTCTTCCAAAGCCTTTTTGACATCATACTCTGGTCTGCCCCAGAGTCTAACAAAGCATTTGTGGTAATTCCTTGCACATCAACCATCAAAAGAAATCCTTCTTTGGGCTGTTTTAAATCCACACCCATTAAGCTAGTGTGTGTCTGGCATCCCTTTTCTAAATGTCCCCATTTTCCACATTTGAAACATTTCTTTCCATTCCACTGTGTCATCTGGTTTGCACAGTACATTTATTTTCAGAAACACTTTTAAGCATTTTCTTTTCTGATACAGCACAGCTTGCCTCAGCACCCATCTTCAGAGGGCCACCCATTCTATGGCAAGCCTGCGTGGCTTCCAAGAATCTCTCTACTAGCATGGTTGCCTCTCCAAGATTTTGGCAATTTTGCTGTATAAGGAAAGTGTGCAAGTCTTTAGGCACAGCAGACATAAATTGTTCAAGCATAATAATGTCTAATAACATTTCTACCGTCTTTTGCTCAGGCTCCAACCATTTTACAGCTAATCCTCTGATTCTCTGACTCAGAGCCCTGGGTGTTTCACCCACTCTCAATGTAGTAGCTCTAAACATTCGCCTATACTCTGAAATAGACAACCCTAGGCGATCTCTAATAGCCGCCTTTACATCCTTATAATTCAAAGCCTGGGCCGCTGGCATTGCTCTATAAGCTGCAAGCGCCTCTCCAGTTAATGAGGCTGCCAGCCTTACTGCCCACTGGGTCTCTGGCCATGCTAATGCTTGTGCCACTCTCTCAAAAGACTCTAGAAAATCATCAACATTATCATCTGGAGTTAGCTTCCCAAAACTAAATGCCCCAATTCCCTGATTGAGTCCCACACTGTCCACATGTGGTGTACCAGTATTTACTGCTGGTCTTGCATCTGGTCCACTTTGGTTCTGCAGTTTAACTAGGGCTTGCACCAGATCAAGCACTGGCCTCTGCTGGTCCATTAAGGCTTTCATAGCAGTGTCCTGAGCCTGCTGTGCTAGCTCCTGTTGCCTGCTAAACTGGGCTGCCATCCAATCAGCTAGTTCCCTTGGATCCATCTTGATCCCTGCAAGAAGACACAAAAAAAAAACACAGTGCACCACCTTCCAAACAGGTGTTTTTTTCTACTTTTTTTTTTCAATTACCCCTGTGCCTTACTCCCATCCACCACTAGACATGCCCAGGTACTTGTTACCTTATGCCAGTGATGAATCCAGCTCTGCACAGGGTCTTTTCCTCCTGGGACAGCTACCTGGAACAGCCACCTCTCCTCCAAAGTGCAGTTGAGGGAAAATCTTTTTTTTCCAGCTTTCAAACTTGAACTTTCTGGTTTCTTCAGACTTCAGTTGGAATCCTTAGCAAGTAAATCCCTTTGCGCAAAAGCAATCCGAAAAACTACGCCATTTGTCAGACGGGTGCCTGGGTGAGAATGTTCACAGTCTTGACAAAGGCATATATCAATATGGTTTGCAAGGGATTGTGGGAAATGCAGTCCATTCACACCAGACACAGCCGCTCACAATAATTAGTTGTGCTTGAGTGTAAAGCCAATAAGATATTTATTTATGGGGTTATTTCTCCCAACACAGATATGCTTGGTAGCACATAAAACAGGATACTTGCTTTCAGTGTTAAACTTAGAAAAACAAAATCAGGAAAACAACAGTTGAATTTGTCAGGCAATCAAATCAAAAGAATAAAGACCTGGTTGGTAACAAACTGGTCTTTTCTGTAGGCTCTAGCTAATATTTTCTTAGCAGTGCCTCAAACAACAAACAAAACCCACAAAGTAGGGAAAAACTGTTCTTTTCCGGTTAACTTCTTATATCTTCACACATAGACTCAGAAGTGATTTCCTCAGAGCTCACAAGCAATTAGGTAAGGCTCATTTGCTAGCAGTTACCCAGCTGAAACCCCTTAGCTGGCTTGCTTTCTACTGCGTGGCTCAAAATCCTACTCAGGAGCTTTTCTGAGTAGATTAAAGAACAAGTTTGTATTTCTTTGTGATGGTTGTTGTACTTTGTAACAGCAAATTACCAAAGGAGTTTAGACAGAGAGCAATCCATGTATTCACAGCCTGTATCTACAACCCCTCCCCCTTCTTCAACAATCATGGGTTCAATATCATGGATTGGCACAGAGGAATTTCTCAATGGAGCACTCTCAGGAGAATACTTGTTTCCCTGCTGTCTTTCAAGGGTATAGCTAAGGCATAGATCAGTGTTCATACCTGAGCTTTCATTGCTGTTATAGTTCCTCTCTAAATAGCCTGGCCAGTATGTAGTCCAGTTTTTATGTCCAGCCTTCCAATCCAGATCCCTGGACACTGGATCTCTCTTCACATACCTTCTGGCACGGGTCCTAGGGTCCCTTCCAAGTGCAGCCGTCTCCCTCACAGGTACCGTCTGGAGATTCCTAGCTCTGCAGCACCACTCCTCTGGTTTTCCCCAGTCCAATGGTGTATGCTGGCCTTTTGAATGTCTCCCAGTATACGTACTGCTCTGGACTCCTTTAGACCTCCCAAATGCTTTTCTCTTCTTTCTTCCAAAGGGTTTCTTGCCCTCTCTGTCTGTCCGCTCTGGCTTCTGCTTCTGATGATCCTCCAGATGATGAAGCTGTCCAAGATCATGAAGATGATTCTCTGTAGAATAAACTCTACCTTTATTCAGCTTAGATGAGTGCTCCACCCTAACACAGCGCAGCTGTGCTGAATCAGGCCCTGCCCTTTGAGATGAGTGCTTGGGGATTACCTCATAGCCCTCCTGATTGAACACACGTTTCCCCACTTCAGCTCCTCTAATGGCTGTTGGAAACCTGGTGCATTCTGGGACTGGTAGTCTTTTATGGAAAAATTCTGTTTTCTTATTTCTACCAGAACTGACAGGTTGCTTGTTCAGAGTCACTTCACCTTTACTATAGCTCCTTCCTGAGCTATGATAAGCTTCCTTATCACAACCCCTGGTATATGACTAGTCTGCCAGCGCTTTAATCTAGCCTGCCCATGGTAACAGACACTAGTTGGCCATATACATAGCAGCCAATAAGAAAACTGTATGATTCAATCACTAGTTTTCACAGTAGAATTAGCAACAAAGAAAATGAAATAAATGAAATAAAGATCTGAATAACTTAAAATGCAGCAGATGACAGAGAATCGTTTCTAATTGCTATGTGTATTTATTTATTTTATTGATTTGAGAAGTTTATATACTGTACCGCATTTTCAAAGTTCAATATGGTTTACATCAAACGGGACATAGCTTTTCATGGAATGTGTTAACATTACAAGGAACAGTGAACCAAAATATAAGACGCTCATATAACTTTATAGGGAACTAGTAAATATTCCAAAACCTTAACATTAATAACATGTAACTATTAAATAATCCAGAGCATTAGTAACATACCAAAATACCAGAAGAGATGCCGAACAGGTATATTTGGTATTTTGTTACTGAATTGTTGTTTTGGCAGAGTGAAGGAGGACTATGGGGTAGATGTGTCTTTGTGTGTGATTTAGTTGTGTTGCTCTCATGTTTGTTACGCCCTGGAAGTGCATATGGAACAGATGCGTTTTGAGGAGTGTCCTGAAATCCTTAAGGTCTATAGTAGTTTGGATTTTCACAGGGAGGGAGTTCCATATTGTAGGAGCATAGAGTGAGAAAGCTCTTTCACATGCTGATTGGTTGTACGAAGTCTGTGTGAGAAGCAAGAAGGTGTTCTGCGATGTTTCTTCTTTGTCTGTTATTGGAGAGTTTTCTTATAATGGTCGGTAGGTAAACAGATTGGTCTTGGAGTAATTTAAAGATAATAACAATATTTTTGTATTTGATTCTGTCTGGTTGAGGTAGCCAGTGGAGCTCTTTCATGATGGGGGTGATGTGTGAGACCTTTGTGTATGTGTGTATGTGGTTGAGTATGTGTGTGTTCTCTATGTTGTGCATGTGTTGCTTGGGAAATGTTGGGCGTGTGAAGTATTTTCAGTGCATTATTTTGACGGATGAGGCTGTTTGGTGGAGTGAAGCAGTTACATTGCAGTAGTTTGGGAGGATTGTGGGTGGGTGCAGATGGCAGGTTAGTAGAGCAATTGCATTTGGGTTATTTAATTGGAGTGGGGCATTTTGCGGGGTGGTGAGGCAGTTTTGGGGACAGATTTTGGGAGTGGGGCAATATGAGGGAGGGTTATTTTTTGTTAGTGGAGGCAATTTACAAGGTGGTGAGGCAGTTATGAAGGGGTAGCTTTTGGGGCTGGGGCAGTTTGAAGAGTGGAAGGACACTTGCAAAGGGGTAGATTTTGGGGTTGATGCAGTTCATAGGGGTAGGCAGTATGTGGGATAGTTTATTTATTTATTTATTTAAAGGCTTTTCTATACCGCGCTCTTTAATATCAGTGCGGTTTACAATTAACAATTCTTGTACAGAGCAGGAAGGACCTGCCTTGTGCTTACATTGAACAGGCACAGTACTTGGAGTTGTAACTGGGGTTACTATATACAGGTTAGACCTTTGCCACCATGCTGTATAATGACGTGGTTGGGTCTGGATCTTGTCAGTTATTTACAATTTTACAGTTTTATTATAATTACATTTGTTTAACCTCATTGTCATATCCGGTAGTTGGATTGGCGTCAAACATTGTCCTGGTCTGCATGTGATGTGTGGGGGGCGCTGCTGGTGTGTGAGAGGTGGGGCGCACCATTAGGCTGTGAGTAGTGTAGAAGGAATAGGTGATGCTTAAGGGCTTTCCTGAATTGGGTGAGGTCCCTGATCGCTCTGATATTGGGAGGGAGGTTATTCCAGCACTTCGGTGCATATAATGCGAAGGCTTTGTTCCTTGTTGCCTGAAAACATTTTGTTGTTTCCATGGGGATTACCAATGTGTTGGTGGCTAATGTCCTTCTTGATCTGTTGTTGGGGGTGGGGGTGAGGAGGTCGGTGAGGGAGGAGGAGGATATCTTGTTGATGGCTTTGAAGGTCAGGAGTAGCACTTTGTATGTGAGCCTGCAGTTGATTGGTAGCCAGTGTAGGTCTTTCAGGATTGGGGTTATGTGGTCTCTTCTGGATATTCCACAGAGGACGCAGGCAGCAGCATTCATCACAAGTTGTAATGGGCTTAGGGTGCTCCTGGGGAGACCATGCAGAATGGCGTTAGCATAGTCAAAATGGGGTGTTACAAGCACTTGGAAGATTGTTCAGAAGTCCTCTGGCAGCAGCATGGGTCTTAGGTATCGTAGTGTCCTGATCTTGCGGTATATGGCCCTGACGGTGTTGCTTATGTGCGCTTTCAAATCAAGATGCTGGTCTAGTGTAACACCCAGGTAGCGTATTGTGGGTTTACTTGGGAGCTCTGCGTCTCTCACTTTTATTGTCGTGGGGGGAGAAAAGTTTTTGTTCTTTGTGATGAACAGGACCTCGGTTTTTTTGAAGTTGATTCGGAGGTTCTGGGAATGAAGCCAGTCTGTGATTGCATTGAAGCAATTCACTAGAGCTGTAAAGTCGGGTTGCATGATGTTGATTGGAGCAAGTAGCAGTACATCATCCGCGTAGATCAGGCAGGAAATTTTGAAGGAGCGGATGATTTCGCATATGGGCTGCATGTATATGTTGAAGAGTAATGCTGATAGAGAGGAGCCCTGGGGTACCCCCTGGCCTTGTTGAAAAGGCTCAGATGTCTTGGATCCTATCCATACATATTGCCATCTGTCTGCTAGGTAGGATTTGCACCAGTCGCAGGCCAGGCCCTGGATTCCCTTCTCATGGAGGCATGTCAGGAGCTGATCATGGTTGACAGAGTCGAATGCAGCGGCGATGTAAAGGAAGATAAGTGCAAACCCATTCTTGATATTGTCTATCCCTCTGGTTAAGGTATTGGTTAGCATGGTGAGTAGCGTCTCCACTCCGTGTGATTCCCTGAATCCGTGCTGGCAGGGGTCTAGAGGGGCTGCAGTATCGATGTGTTGTTGGATCTGTCTTTGGATTTTATTTTATTTATTTATTTAACAGTATTTCTAAACCGCCTTATCTTAATAATCAAGGTGGTATCACAGCAAGCAATCAAGTAAAGTGTGTGCGTTGTACATGCAGTGAGGATGAAACTTAGTTGTGTGAGGGCTGTGTTGGGTGCTTGATTTGTTTGAGCTATGTACAAGGTGGGCTATTTACAGTGGTGCTAAAACACATTTTATATACATACAGTTGTTTAGGAGGATTGGAGTGCTGTTATCCATTCTCTTAGGTTATGTGATGTGACCATAGTGCTCTATGAACAGCATGGTTTTCAGTTGTTTTCTGAAGTCTTTGAGGTCTGGAGTTGCCCTTAGATCGTCCGGTAGATTGTTCCATATTGTTGGAGCAGCCATGGAGAGAGCTCTGTCTGTTGTGTCCTTGCGTGTGTGCTTGTATTCATTTGGGGTACTGACTCGGTTGCGTGTTTGACTTCTTCTAGGACGTGCGCTGGTTTCCGGTTGTATGAGCGTGTGGAGGCTGTTGGCTGATGTGTGCTCTTTTATCTTAAATAGGTTTATGATAGTCTTGTATCTGATGCGAGCACTGATTGGGAGCCAGTGTAAGTCCTTTAATGTAGGTGTGATGTGCTCCTGCCTTGCGGCTCCGGATATGATTCGAGCTGCAGTGTTTTGTGCCAGCTGGAGTGGTTTGAGAGCTTGTTTTGGTAGTCCAAGGTATATCGGATTGCAGAAGTCCAGTATTGGGGTTATCAGTGCTTGACAGACGGTACGGAAGTGTTCTGGGGCGAGGAGTGGTTTCATTCTCCTGATGATTCGCATCCTGTAGTAGGCTTTTTGGATTGTTTTGTCTATGTGTGGTTTGAGGTTGAGTTTACTGTCCAGCGTAACCCCAAGGTATCTCACCTCTGATCTTATCGGTATCGTGGTGCTTTGTATCTTTATGTTTGGTGGGTGTATGAAGCTTTGGTTCCGAGTGATGATTAAAGCTTCGGTCTTGTTGTAGTTTATTGCGAGGTTGTTGTTTTGGCACCACTTCGTCATTTGGGTAAGGCAGTCTGTTATCTTAGAGAAGTCCGGGTTGTCGATTGATATCGGGGAGTATACCATGATGTCGTCTGCGTATATTGTGTATTGGATGTTGTTCTCTTTCATGATGTTGCATATTGGTTGGATGTAGATGTTAAAAAGGAGTGCTGAGAGTGCGGATCCTTGCGGTACTCCTTGTTGGACGTTTATGGGTCGGGAGGTGTCATGTCCCACCTTGACCTGTAGCTGTCTTTCGGTTAGGTACGAGTGGAACCATTTCAGAGTGGTACCGTGTATACCAGTGTTCTTTAGTCTCTCCAGGAGCATATTGTGGTCAACTGTGTCGAAAGCTGAGGAGATGTCGATGAAGATCATTATAATTCCATTCCTGGTGTTGTCAATTATTCTTATGATGCTGTCGAAGAGGTAGATCAGTAGAGTTTCGACTCCATGGTTGGGACGAAATCCGTGTTGGTTGTCGTCGAGAGTTCCGTGTTCGTCGATGTGTTCCTGAAGTTGTAGTTGAACCGTCTTTTCGATTATTTTTGCGAGGAAGGGTATGCTGGAGATTGGTCGGTATGCTGCTGGGTCCTTTTTGTCGAGAGTAGTTTTCTTTGTGATTGGTCTTACTGAGGCAAGCTTTAGTTGCTGTGGCATGAGTCCTTGAGTGAGTGAGTTGTGTACCATTTTATGAATGGTTGGTATGAGGCTTGATTTGGTGGCTTTGACCCATGACACTGGGCAAGGGTCTGTAGGAGCAGTGCTTGTGTTGATTGTGGAGATGATGTGGGATATCTGTTGTTTTGAGGGTGAGTAGAATGTGCCCCAGGTTTTGGGGTGTACGTTCGTTCTGATGGTTTCACTGAGTGTTGTGCGCTCTGTGGAGTGAAATTTGTCTTTGATGTGGTCGGCGAATTTCTGTGGATCCACTTGTACTTCTCTTTCTGCTACTTGCTCTTTTGTTAGGGTTTTTACTATTTCGAAAAGTTCTCTGGGTTTGTTGATGGAAGAATTTATCAGGTTTGTGTGGAATTCTCTCTTTGATTGGTTGATGTGTTCATTGTATTGTTTTTGCTTTGTTAGGTAAAGATGTTGGTCGGAAGTAGTTTTGTTTTTTCTCCATCTCCGTTCAATCTTCCTGAGCTCCCTCTTTTCCTGTCGTATTTTTGCCGAGTACCATGGCTTGTTTTGTCTCTTGTTGTGGTGTCGTTTCGCGGTCCTGTCATCGGATGGTTTGGCGGCGTTAGCTAGAACGCTGTTCCAGTTGGAAACTTGTTCCTCCAGGTCCTCTGAGTCAATGTTCAAGTGTTGTATTGTGTCCTGTATGAATTCGTCCTTGTCAAAGGACTTGAATCGTCTTTGTGTGTGTGGGATGTTTGCTCTTTCGTTTGTCCGGTCTTCTTGTGATTGCAGCTTCGTCTCGATTAAGTAATGGTCAGACCATGGTACTGGGGTGATGTGGGTGTAGAAATTAGGTCTCTTGAGGTTAGGTAGTTTGATGCGAAGATGAGGTCTGGGGATGATCCAAGTCTGTGTGTTGGTGCATTGACTATCTGTGTGAATTGAAGTGAGGTCATTGCTTGAAGGAAGGCCTCTGCATCTTTTGTATTGGCAGACTTGAGGTTGAAGTCTCCGATTAGTAGTGCTGGTTTGTTGTTTGTTGTTATGGCACAGGCTTCTTCGAGTGTGAAGGCTAGTTCGTCGGGTGGAGCACGGGGTGCTCTGTAGGTTAGGCAGATTGCAATATTCTTGTTCTTGATGCTAATTGTGTTACACTGCTGTGTATCTGTGAGGTTCTGTGTCTTGAACTTGAGTTTTGTTTTTGCTATTATTAGGACTCCTCCTCCACGCTTGTGGGTGCGTGGGCAGTTGTATGCTGAGTAGTTGTTCGGTACTAGTTGGTTGAGTAGTACACTGTCGGTAGGGTTGAGCCATGTCTCTGTGATGCATATTATGTCGGGCTTTCGCTCTTCTATGTGGTCTACCAGAGTGTGTATCTTGTTGCAGACGGATCTGGCGTTTATGAGCTCAATTGTTGTTGTCTTTGTGGAAGAGGTTGTTACTACATGTGCTTCCTTCGAGCCGGTGTTGGGGTTTGATTTGTGTCTGTTTGGTCTCTTTGCTTGGGAGGTTGCGAGTGTCTCTTTGTGTGTGTGTTGTGGACCGAGATATGGCAGTGTAGTTGGAGGGTACCATGGTGTGTTTGTTTGAGGGTAGTGGAGGTGTGTGGTCGGTGGGAGGAGTTGTGTGACTAGTAAGTATAGAGGGAGGAAGTATGTGGTGTGCATGTTGGTAGTTTGTGATGTTCTGATAGGGTGACGCCTGTCTCCTTAGGTCTTTGTCTGTTGTTTGCTTTGGGGAGAGCTGTACTTGTTGCGGTGCGGGAGCCTGTCCCGTTGATGTGGAGCTGGATCTGATGCGGTGCGGGAGCCTGTCCCGTGGGGGGAGCCTGTCCCGTGGATGTGGAGCTGGATCTGATGCGGTGCGGGAGCCTGTCCCGTGGGGGGAGCCTGTCCCGTGGGTGTGGAGCTGGATCTTTTGCGGTGCGGGAGCCTGTCCCGTGGGGGGAGCCTGTCCCGTGGATGTGGAGCTGGATCTGATGCGGTGCAGGAGCCTGTCCCGTGGAGGGAGCCTGTCCCGAGGATGTGGAGCTGGATCTGTTGCGGTGCGGGAGCCTGTCCCGTGTAGGGAGCCTGTCCCGTGGATGTGGAGCTGGACCTGTGGCGGTCGCCTTGGTGCGGGGGCCTGTACCGTGGGGGGGAGGCCGGAGCTTTTATGGAGTGTGATGTTGGAGAGGGCGTTTGGTAGTGTGTGATGTGTTATGTTCTGTGAGAGATTTACTTGCGGTTTTGATGTCCTCCTTGGTCTGCTCCTCTGTCGGGATCCGTTGGTATGCAGTCGGTGCTGCTGAATTCCTAGGATGTTTCCTGCTTTTCGCCTTCGTGCCGCGCCTAAGGGCCACGCCAAAGGGCCCTCTGGCGAGGCCCTCAGGCGCGGGCCCGCCAGGCGCGGGCGCGCCCTGCAGGGACGCCGCTTTTATCCCCGGCAGCTGCTGTGGTTTCGGGCTCCCACCGCCCGGATTGGGCGGGAGCTGAAGATGGGGTGGAGACTCCTGGCAGCGGCGTCTCTGCAGGCAGGGACGCCGCTTTTATCCCCGGCAGCTGCTGTGGTTTCGGGCTCCCACCGCCCGGATTGGGCGGGAGCTGAAGATGGGGTGGAGACTCCTGGCAGCGGCGTCTCTGCAGGCAGGGACGCCGCTTTTATCCCCGGCAGCTGCTGTGGTTTCGGGCTCCCACCGCCCGGATTGGGCGGGAGCTGAAGATGGGGTGGAGACTCCTGGCAGCGGCGTCTCTGCAGGCAGGGACGCCGCTTTTATCCCCGGCAGCTGCTGTGGTTTCGGGCTCCCACCGCCCGGATTGGGCGGGAGCTGAAGATGGGGTGGAGACTCCTGGCAGCGGCGTCTCTGCAGGCAGGGACGCCGCTTTTATCCCCGGCAGCTGCTGTGGTTTCGGGCTCCCACCGCCCGGATTGGGCGGGAGCTGAAGATGGGGTGGAGACTCCTGGCAGCTGTCCCGTGGGGGGAGCCTGATTATTTTGGCTAGCAGGGGGATACTCGAGATCGGGTGGTATGATTCAGCCGTCTGGGGATCTAGTCTGTTGTTTTTCAGAAGGGGTCGTATGGAAGTCTGTTTGAGAGTTGATGGGAATGTTCCTGTTGAGAAGGATAGGCTCATGATCCTGGCTAGGATTGGGCTGAGTTCTACGCGCATCACTCTGATCCAGTATGCAGGGCAGGGCAGGGCAGTATGCAGGGCAGGTGCAGTAGTGGTATTGATGGTAGCGATGATGTCCTCGATGCATTTCTCGGATGGAGGCATGAGTTCTGTAAGCGGTGATTGTAGGCATGGGTTATGACTAGGTGTGGGTCTCCAGGCTGTGTTTGCTTTGATGGATTTGGCCTGGAGGTAGTCGGCATATACCTGGGGTTGTATTGGTCCTAGCTGGGGAGAGGATGGTTCCTTCGTTAAGGACTTTACTAAGTTGAAGAGGTCCCGGGGCTTGTTTAGGGAGCGGTGAAGGAGCTCGGTGTGGTATTCTTTCATTTTGTCTGAGATTGTTTCGCAATGTACTTTTAAGTGGGATATGTATGCTGACTGGTCTGTTGGGGAATGGGAACATCACCATTTTCTCTCGAGCTTCCTGAAGAGGAGAAGAGAAGTCCGCAGATCTGTGGAGAACCAGGGGGACGGCTTCCTTCTTCTTGCTGGTCTGTTAGGATCGGGTGGTTTGTCCGAGGAAGGTAGTCGAGACAGTGAGCTCAGGGTGTCGTTCCACCTAGCTATCATGTCGGTAAGGTTGGGTGACGGCTGTTTGAGTTTTGGAAGTACATGATTGATGATCTCTTCTTTGTCGAGGGACTTGAAGCGTCCTGCAGGTGCCCATGATGCGTCGTTTGTGCCGCTGGGTGAATCGTGTTCTTGCTGTGGGGGAATCTGGAATGTGATTAGGCTGTGGTCAGACCACGGGACGGGGGTGATGGATAGGTTGAGGTCATGGGGCGGAGACCAGGTCCAGTGAGTTTCCTCTGTGGTGGGTGGGAGCATTGACAACCTGTTTGTAGCCCAGCTCAGTCATTGCTTCAAGGAAGGCGTTGGCGTGGTTGCTTTGAAGTGATGTAAGGTTAAAATCACCCATCACCCAGTTTGGTTTGTGTGGGTTTTCAGGGTTACAAGCTAGGTCAATTATGTTAGAGAGGTCTTCCGGGGGGGAGGTTGGGGCTCTGTATATGAGACTGATGGTGCTGTGTTTGTTAGCTATGGTGATTGTGTCTAGGTGCAGTGTGCTTTTGGAGGAGAGCAGCTGGTATTGGAGCTCTGTTTTTACCATGAGTTTTTGGTGGTGAAGCAGTGTGCAGGGTGAAGGAGCATTTGTGGGGGGTATTTTTGGGCAATGAGGATGTTGCATTGAGCAATTGGGGGGGGGTGTATATTTTTCTGATCTGACCCTTTTTCAGACCTGATCTGTCTTTCTAACATTTTATAGCCTCATGCTAAGTTTTATCCCATTCGGTTTCATTTTCGGAGCGTTATTTTGCCCCCAAACAGATGGATAGGCAGAGAGACATTTCTAAACCACTTTTGTATAAATCTTTCCAACTTCCGTTGGATTAGAAAGAATAATTACAGAAATGCAAAGGAGGAAAAGCAGTGCAGGAGAAAACAAAATAAGAACATTTCACTTTGCTCAAACTGATCACAGAAGTCATGATCCCCCAGATTAGAAACTTCTATCGGATCGTATTAAGGGCTGGTTTCCTCCGCTTAGACTGCCATGAAATGTGAAATTGAGTTACAGCTGATAGGCATTATCACAGTCATCTGTTATTAATGAGCTTTCAGCTGTTGTTAGCAGAGGTGGAGAGGAGATGTACCGGCAGCAGACTATATTAAAGCCGTCAAAAGTCAGTAATTGGCATGAAGTTAGAAAATCCACCTGGTTGATTGTATTACAGTATGTAGAAATTCTCTCTTTTTGGTTGGTAGATTGCAGCTGTAATTCTTTTGGGGAAGGTGTGGGGAGAGGGGGGGGTTGTTAACCATAAAACAATGTCATTGAAATCTATAAGACAGAAATTCCAAGTAGTTAAGCAATGAAGAAATTGTTATAACCATGAGCACCACGTAAACTATCTACAGAGGATGACATGATGAGGCAGTGATGCACTGGGTGAAGAACATTCCATTAAAAGCTATAGCATTATGGTTTAGTGGTAGAGGGAATCTAAGGTTTAGTGAATTTTGCTGGAATCAGAATGTGAACCTTGGGCATCTCATATTTGAACTCTTGGACATCTCACACGTGAACTCCTGAGGGCTGAAAATGCCAGTCTTTAGCCAGATGTGGAGGTTTAGAAAACTTGGCAAGCCTGGCATATTCAATGATTGAGGCAGGATTCAGCATCAAAGTCAAGTCTTCCACTTCAGGACACCTGCCAGGGTCTTCAGGCTATATGCCTCCCTAAGCCAGGGTTGGCTTAACCATTGCGCAGGCCAAGTGGTCACCTAGGGCAGCAGCTTCTCAAAGACAGCAAAGAGCAGCTATTTCCAAAGCATAACAATACATCCTGACAGCTATACTAATTTAGTCATTCGGAACCCATGGCTTCTGAGCCTCAAACGGCAAATGTTATATCTAAATGAAGTTTTGCTGCTGACACTAAGAAGAAAACAAAGACACAGCCTGAGCTGGAGACCCTGCCTCCTCGTTTTTGTGTACTATGGGCAACACTAAAGAGAAAAAATATTGTCAACAACATTGTTCCATGTAGAAGTAAGGGGTGTCACTGACCTATGGCTGTCGCAGGAGGAGGAAGCGGTGTAGCAGCTTAATTGTGGACAAGTGATGCTAATGTTGCCTTCCTTTTCTTCAGCGCTGCCTGTGTGGCATAAAGTTGAGAAAGGATGCCTTTAGCCTGTGCGGCCTTTCATGCTTTTGTAATTCAGCACCTACAGTCCTGAGGAGACAGCAGACCTGGACTTCGAGCAAGGGAGGGAGGCTGTGACCCATGTTGGTGTGTGTGAGGAAGAGCCATGAAGCCATATGGTCTGCAACTAGGAAGGAGGCTGCCTCTTTGACCTAGGCAGGTGAAAAGCCCGAAGATGGTTCCTCTGAGAGAGAGACAGATGGCTGGTGACGAGCGGGAACTAGAGAGAGAAAGAGAAAGAATGACTGCTGGCGGTGAGGGGAGGATTACAAACAAAGAGAGAGAGAGATTGGGATGAGGTGATGATATACTGTTGTGGTCAACATTATTGGCACCCTTGCAATTTAGGTATGGTATGTACAATATCTTGAGAAATAATTGGAAATATTACAACTGCATTCATCATAATTTAATAGTATGTTCAAAAGAAAAGATGTCTGTGCAACTTAAGAAGTAATCCTTTTTGAGAAAAAAACAAAATATGACCTTGACCGGATTAATGGCACCCTTCACTAATATATGGTTGTGTAACCCTTGTCATGGATGACAGCCTTTCTAGTAGCCATCTATAGGTTTTGTACATCTGTCTGCTGGTAGTTTCTTCCACTCTTCAACTACAATGTGTTCCAGCTCATGAATGTTTTCAGGATTCCTTTTACCAGTGGTAGACTTCAGCTCCTTCCAAAGGTTCTCAATTGCATTGAGATCAGGACCCATTGCGGCCAGTTTAAAAAGTCTGTTTGTTCCTTTTTAACCATTTAACCATTAACCATTGTACTTTTGGATGTATATTTTGTGTCATTATCCTGCTGGAGGACCCATGTGGCCACTTTTTGTTAGGAGATATTAGACATTAAGGGGGTCGTTCTGATCCTAGTTTAGCAGGCCTGGATATCTGATCCAGATGTCCAGACCCACTGAATGTCAGGATCATGCTGCCAACGACAGAGCTCCCCCGCACATATTGACAATTTCTGCAGGGAGCTCTGTTTGTGGGCGGGAAGGGGAGGGCCGTCGGAGGAGCAAGGGCAGGCAGTGGGCAGGAACGCAATCCTGGACTACAGGGCCTATTCTGTACATCGGCAGGGTAGATGGGCCTATTCCAGGGCCTATTCCAGTGTCGGCAGGGTAGATGGGGGACTTATTCCACCAGGAAGTGAAATAATTCCCCCTGGATGTCAGGGGACTGCAAAGCCTGGTGACCTCAAAGAAGTGAGGAGGTGCAGTGGGAGCCCCACAGCCCGATTCTGGCCATGGGAGGCCAGATCAGGGTTCGGGCTGTGGGGAAAGAGCCTTTTCTTTGGTAGCTGGGGATGGCAGCTCCTGAATGGAGCCACGGTGCCATGGTGATGGACACAGTGGTACTGTGGCTCCATTAAGGAGCCTGGATGAAGTAGCCAGAAATCTGCTGGGCATGTGGCTATCAGAATCAGACTACGGCCTGTACATCCAGGCCAGTAGACTTTATTCTGATCCCACGGGCACATCTAGCCCCCACGGGATCAGAATCAACTGCTACCATTGTATGCCCAGATTCTGATTGGCCATACAGGGGCAAGATGGCCAGGATGGAATTTCCCTCCACAGGGTTGAACTGCAAGAGTGCCAGTAATGTTGATCACAACTGTATATAAGTGTCCCGATTTGTGACAGGCCCTGCAGCTCTTAGAATAACTCAAAGAATCATCAGCATGTACTTTTACCCATAGGGAGGTGGGAAGTTTCCAAATTACCTATTTACCCAGATAAATGGATAATTTGGAAATTGCCATCATGGAGAATAACTTTACAAGGGACTTGAGTGTGTAGAACAGCATTTTGAGTGTTGAAATGTGCTCTTATAAAACTGCTCTCGAGGATCTGTGCACATACAACGTAGACAGATTTGACTTTATAGAATACTAGCATAAGTGGCAGCTAACATGTGGACATTTAAGGCACGGTCGCTTACAGAAGCTCTAGAGCTAGCATAAATGACGGTACGGATCTACCGTGCATACGTCTATATTCTATAAGATACATATGCAAATGTGCACTCCACCCTAGCCCTGCTCATATGCAGACCCACAGTGAAGGTATGCACGATGGGCTCCGTGCATGTACTTACACGTGCCTCCTTGCTAGAATACCATGATTTATATGTCTAAATGGTGCATATATGTCCATGATCCCCTACAGAATACCCCCATTGTGCCTATCTTTATGCGATACACACATGGACGTTCCTGAGGATGGAGAACAGGCCGAGCTGGGGTGGGATTGGCACTGACGCGCGTGCTTTATAAAATGTGTATCTGCATGCTTTTCTTCCTGGCATATACACAACTACACCTGCCTCAGAGCAATTGCAAATGCAGAGCTGCAGCCAGGGCTGTGTGAGCAGTGCGGCCGCACAGAGCGCACGTACAGAAGAGAAGCTTATGTCATCACCGGGGCTTCCAGGAAGCTCAGTAAGAGCAATTTCAGTGCATGGCTGGGTGGAAGAAGGGGGGCGTGCCAGCTTCACAAGTCGCACGGGGCACATTCCTAGCTTGCTATGGCCCTGTGTAAATGCGGGTGTCTACTTTCCCGGAGGTCATTTATATAGGCACATAGGTGTGCTTGTAACCCTACAGGCAAAACACATGTGTCTATATGCCTTGTCAGCTTAGACACTCTGTTCTAAACTTAGTCTCAATGGGGGGTAGTGTGATAATGTTTTTTCTACATGTAAAGCATATTTAATAAATGGGAAAACCGTCATAAAATTGTGATAGGGTATGCATGTGTGCAATGTAGGCACATGAGAAGATTGTGCCTAGTTTTACATGATGTGCATGTAAGCATTCCTGGAAGCATGCTATGAGTGAACACAATACATTTGCATAAGAAAATGTGTGCGATATCGGGGGTCATTGGAGACGTATGCTTTATAAATGCACATAGGTGCCTATATTGTCTTTAAAATACAGAAACCTTTTAGACATTCCATGTGGGTGGCTTATTATGAAATTACCCTCTTTGGGGGTCATTCTGAACCATGGATATCCATCACCGCTATTCGTGCCGGTTTCAGCCCCCGACTAACTCCCCGCCAGTTGTGCGGAGAAGTTAGTCGAGGGGCGTGGAATGGGTGGCCTGGGAGCACAGAGTGGGCAAGCAGTGCGCGGTCGCCGACCCTGGATGTACAGGGCCGATTAAATGTCAGCCCTGTATGTCCAGGGCTGGCGAAATGGCCGGGGAAGTCATTCCACCTCCGAGGTGGATAACACCCCTAGACTTTTTTTGTTTTAATTTGGGGAGCAGAAGGGGCTGGGGGGGCCAGGGGACATTCCCCGAAGCCCAACCCTGGCCTTCGGAGGCCAGATTGGGGTTCGGGCTGTGGGGAATTTGCAGTTTTGGTCAGCAGCAGGCATCGCAGCTTTTAAATGGAGCCGCAGTGCCATGGCAACATGACGCCATGGTGCCACGGCTTCATTTAAATGCCCTGACTGAGCTAGCCGGGTGCAGTCCTGCACATGCAGGACTGTTCGCAATTCTGATCCCATGGAGCTAGACGTGCCCCGTGGGATGAGAATCGCGATCCCCTCTATGCATCCGTTTCAGACCGGACACATAGAGGGGATGGATGTGCGGGACAGAATCGGGCCCTTTATGTTTAGATATATATATAAATATATGAAACAAAGTTTAGTATTTTAAACTATAATGTCCAATTATACATTTTTACAGTATTGAACTGGTTGAGATGGTTATGAATGTTGAGTTTAATTATCAAAATCAGACTTAGGGTCATGTTTACTAAAGGTTAACACATGTTAATGAAATTGCCAATCATTAAGGGCCCGATTCTGCAAGGCATCCCAGTGAGATGTGCAGCCCTGCTGGCCGTCCTGTCCCGATTCCTTATCCCTCCCACCCTGCATGGCCAGAGCTGCAGTATGGGCAGAGCCGGTGGGTGGCTGGAGAGAGCGGAGAGTGGGCAAAGCGGGGGCGGGCTGAGATGGAAGGACATACAAGGCTAATTCAGGTCACAGCCACCGTGGCTGTGTGAGGAGGTGAACTGGTGAAGCAGGCTTCGGGTCTCACTGGCTCACCTCTTGCTGGCCAGGTGTGGGGCCTGTTTGAGAGCAGGGCCATATTTACTAAAGGTTTTGTTGTTGTTGTTGTTAAGTGCCGTTCAGTCGGAGTCGACTCATGGCGACCCTCTGGATAGCTATCCTAAATTGTGTTCATTCTTCAGTCAGGTGGCTCATTGTTGACAGACTGGTACCAGTAGCTGCTGTTATTGTATCGATCCATCTCATTGCTGGCCTTCCTCTTTTGCGTTGACCTTCTATCTTGCCAAGCATGATGTCTTTCTCTAATGATCTCTCTCTTCGCATGATGTGTCCAAAGTATGAAAGTCGAAGTCTTGTCATCTGAGCTTCTAAAGAAAGCTTAGGTTTGATCTCCTCTAGTACCGACTGGTTTGTTCTTCGGGCAGTCCATGGTATACACAGTATTCGCCGCCAGCACCATAATTCAAAGGCATCAATTTTCTTCCTGTCTGTCTTTTTCACTGTCCAGCTTTCACATCCATATGATGTTATTGAAAATACCATGGCTTGAACAAGTCGAATCTTTGTATGGAGAGAGACATCTCTGTTCTTGAGAATCTTATCTAGGTCTTTCATAGCCATTCTGCCAAAGAGCAATGCGTTGTTTGATTTCTTGACTGCTTGTTGCTTCTTTATTGATAGTTGATCCAAGTAGGTTAAAGTTGTTCACAATTTCAATTTCTTCTCCTTCAACAATGAACCTGTTGATTATGCCAGTTGTCATGATCTTTGTCTTCTTTACATTAAGGTGCAGGGCCATTTTGAGACTATGTTCTTTGATTGTGAGAAGCAAATGTTTCAGATCATCTTCACTTTCAGCCAGTAATGTAGTATCATCAGCATAGCGAAGGATGTTGATGAGTCTTCCACCAATCTTCACACCTCTGTTGTCTTCATACAATCCTGCTTCTCTGATGATTTGTTCTGCATATAAATTAAACAGGTAGGAGGAAAGTATGCAGCCTTGTCTTACACCTTTGCTTATTTTAAACCATTCTGTTTCTCCTTGTTCCGTTCGAACTGTTGCTTCTTGATCAGTGTACAGATTGCACAAGAGAACGATCATGTATTCTGGTATACCCATGCTTCTTAATGTGGCCCAGAGTTTCTCATGGTTTACACAGCCTTGCTATAGTCGATAAAGCACAAATAGATATCCTTTTAGTATTCTTTAGTCTTTTCAAGGATCCATCTCACATCCGCAATGATGTCTCCCGTTCCTCGCCCTTTCCTGAACCCCGCTTGCACTTCAGGTAGTTCTTGTTCCAGGTATGGTTGTAGTCTCTTTTGAATAATCTTCAGTAGAATCTTGTTGGCATGTGGGATCAGAACGATTGTTCGATAATTTCCACAGTCAGTTGGATCACCTTTCTTTAGTATTGGTACAAACACAGATCTTTTCCAGTCAGTTGGCCATGATGTTGTCTTCCATATTTCTTGGCAGAGCCTTGTAAGTATGGTAACAGCTGCATCAGATTGCTGCAATACTTCTATAGGAATGCTATCAATGCCTGGTGCTTTGTCCTTTGATAAGGCTTTCAATGCTGCTTCAACTTCATCTTTCATCACCAATGGTTCCCGATCATAAGGTACAGGTTGAAACGGCTGTTGGTCCACTTGATCTTTATCATATTAAAAAAAAAAAACTCTGCATATTCTTTCCACCTTTTCTTGATCTTCTCAGCATCATTCAACATAGAACCTTGAGCATCTTGTAACATTCCAATTCGAGGCTGGAACTTTTTCTTTAACTCTCGTAGCTTTAGGAAAGCCGATCTTGTTCTTCCTCTAATAGTTTCTGTTTCTATTTCCTTGCAAGTGTCATTGTAGTACTTTTCCTTGTCCTGTCTTGCTGCATGTTGGAAATCTCTGTTGAGTTCTGCGATTGTCTTTCTTTCTCCTCTGGCTTTAGCTTCTCTGCGTTTCTGGGCAATTTTCAGAGTTTCTTCCGTCATCCATTTTGGCCGTTTTTGCTTTTTCACCTTTTGTAGAGACTTCTCGCTTTCTTCCAACACAACCTTCTTAATGTCATTCCATAACTGTTCCGGAGCTCTGTCATTTGTATCTAAAGCAGCAAATCAATTTTGCAGGCAGTCTTTAAATTCCAGTGGTATATTCTTAAGGTCATATTTTGCTGCATTCATGAGTGGTTTACTCTTTTTCAACTTTAGCTTGAGTTTGCATACTAGTAGTTGATGATCTGTACCACAGTCAGCTCCAGGTTTTGTCTTTGTTGATGTTATAGAACTTTTCCATCGTTGACTTTGACAGATGTAGTCAATTTGATTTTTATACAATCCATTGGGTGAAGTCCATGTGTACAGTCGCCGTTTTTGTTGCTGGAAGAAGGTGTTTGAGATGAATAGATCATTGGTTTTGCAGAATTCTATCAGTCTTTCTCCAGCTTCATTTCTGTTGCCAAGTCCATATTTTCCAACTACTTTGCCTTCTTCTTTGTTGCCAACTTTTGCGTTCCACTCACCCATTACTATCAGGATATCCTGTTTGCATGTTCTGTCAATTTCAGCTTGTACTTGTTCATAGAACTCTTCAATTCCATTCTCTTCTGCAGCTGTTGTTGGGGCATATACTTGAATTATAGTTGTGTTGATAGGCAATCCTCGTAGACGAATAGAGATTAAACGTTCGCTGACAGCATTGTATTTCATTACAGTTCTTGCAAGTTTCTTCTTTATTATAAATGCAACACCATTTCTTCTTTGTCTTTCATTTCCAGCATAGTAGACCATGTGATCATCTGATGCAAAGTGCCCGATGCCAGTCCATTTCAGTTCACTGACACCCAACAGATCAAGTTGTACATGTTCCATTTCATTCTTGACCACCTCCAACTTCCCTTGGTTCATGCTTCGTACATTCCATGTTCCAATGTGTAAGACATCTTTACAGCTTCTGACTCTCATTTCATGCGCAGCTACATCAGCAGTCAGATGTCCCGAGAGCTTTGATCCAACCACATCATAAATGCTGGCTTTACTCTGAAAAGTCTTCAGCTCTTCCCCAGTAGCTAGTTGAGTGCCTTCCGACCTGGGGATCTCATCTTCCAGCACCATAGCACAATTTGTTTTGTTGTAACTATCCATTGGGTTTTCATGGCAAGATACAGAAGTAGATTGCCGGGCCTTTCTTCCGCGCAGTTTAAGTTTGGTGTTGTTGCCGTTGTCACAAAAATGTGATCCTCCGCCATCAACACTATCCCATTCTGCTGCTGCCCAGATGGGTGGTTTGTCTTGGTCTGGCACCTCAGCTGAGACCTGTCCATCTTGGGAGACCCTGCCAGTAGTTAAACTACCGATAGTTTAGCTCTCAGCGTCACTGATGCACGCAAGCCCTCGTTTTAGCATGCATTAATTGAAATTAACATGCATTAAGAGCCTGCAGTCCTTTTATTTCTATGGATGCAGTGACATATGAAGCCCGATCCCAACAGGGGTACATCCGGGCTGTCTGGATGGGCCCAAGCAGGACAGTGAAGCAGGCTTCCTTTGCTCCCACGGCTATGTTAAGCTGAAGCCACCAGCAAGACAGAAAGCACCCCAGTTTCACTTTGAGGGTCTCAGCAGTGCCCGCAGCTGTAGCTTACTCAACCTACTAAATAACCTAGCGATTTTCAACATAAACTTTTTTTGTCGAATCGTTTGCCGTGAGCAGGGATGCTTCCCTCTCTCGTAGCAAACCCTCCTTTTTTCTCTTTTAATAAAAGAGTATATTTACCCTTTTTTTATGTGTATAAGCTACTGAGGCAGAATTACAAAATAATCCTCAGCATATTACAATCACCATGTTCATGAATGATAAAGGAATGGAGAAAGAGCTACTTAACTCAAAGTCCTGGGTCAGCAGTTAAAACACCTCCATATTATCTTCAGCCAAGTCGGCGTCTCCCGTACATCGCCATAAGAGACCATAGGTTTCAGAAGCTTAGATGGCGTATTATTGATCACATTCCACCCTTCATACGGGGGGGAGACCGCTTACAGAGATTACAGCATAGAGAACAATTTTGGATTTACCGCCTACGATCAGTAACACCTAATGGTCTGAATCTCGCACTTGATTGGTGGAGTTTGATTGATTGAGTTCCTCTCATAGCCAATGATAGCCCATTTCTTTTGCAATTGCTAACGAGGCTGAGTTCAAAATAGGTGAGGGGAGTGAGATTGGAGTGGACATAGATGCATGAGGAAGGACCAGGAGGTTCATGGTTCAAAACACAACATTGTGTACAGAAGATAAAGGAGTACACGTCTTTTTGAACAAATTACACATTAGGAATGATTGGAGAAGAGAATTTAGAGGCTTTTGAAGGGTCTTGAACACTGGGAATGGCCTCTGGTTTACAACATACCAAGAATTTGGAAACACCAAGGTATTTCTTCTCTTATGGCGATGTATGGGAGACGCCGACCTGGCTGAAGATAATATGGAGGTGTTTTAACTGCTGACCCAGGACTTTGAGTTAAGTAGCTCTTTCTCCATTCCTTTATCATTCATGAACATGGTGATTGTAATATGCTGAGGATTATTTTGTAATTCTGCCTCAGTAGCTTATACACATAATAAAGGGTGAATATACTCTTTTATTAAAAGAGAAAAAAGGAGGGTTTGCTACGAGAGAGGGAAGTTTCCCTGCTCACGGCAAACGATCCGACAAAAAAGGTTTATGTTGAAAATCGCTGGGCTATTTAGTAGGTTGAGTTATCTCTTATTTATATATTAGTATGCAGTGGGATAACGTTTACAGTTTCATAACTATAGGCAGCTGTAGCTTAGCACAGCTTCAGGAGCGAAGCAAAGTGCTCCTGTAGCTGTGTTGTGAATGCAGCTGTGGCTCACAGGTAGAAGGGTGATTGGCTGGGTCTGAAGCTGGAAAGGGTGGGCTGCTACCAGAAGAAGACTGTGGGGACTGGAAGGTAGATAATGTTTTGGAGGGACTTGGACTGGAGGAGGACTGATGCTGGGGGATTAGGACTGGGAATGAGGTGCTGCTAGTGGATGGGGAGACCGGGACTCCAAGGGACATGATGCTGGGAGGGTCTGGGACTGGAGGACTGATGCTGGAGGGGAGGTCTGGTATTAGAAGGGAGATGATGCTGGGGGGTGCTATAACTAGAAAGCAGGTAATGCTGGGAGGGACTGGTACTAGGACTGGAAGGGAAATGCTGCTGGGAGGGACTGGGACTGGAAGGGAGCTGATGCTGGGGGAGGAAAGGAAGGGGGTGATACTGAGGCTAGGGTGATGAAAGGGGGCAGATGCTGGAGTCAGGGTGGAGAAAAAGAGGCAGAATCTAGGGGAGTGAGGGTGGAGGGAGAACAGATATTTTGTGGGGGAAGGAAGAAACGAGGTCATACAGAGGGAAAGGTTGAGAGGGAGGGGCTTAAGAATGGATACTGCAGTAAAGAGGAAGATACCCAAGGTTAAAGAATATCAGAGAAGGAAGTAGCTGGGTGGGTGTGGGGAATAGATGTAGGAGGCAGGAGGGTAGGTACTCGGGCCAGAGCAGGGACTGGGACTTAGGTGGAGACTTTAAAACTGAGAGCGAGAAAAGAAGACAGACTCTAAGATTGGCTGAACATTGGGAGAGTAAGTGGGGACTCAGGCGGCAACCTAGGGCTGGTTCAGCTCACTATGCATGCAGCCCAGGCAGCAGAAAGATTGCAGCACTGTGTGGGCACCATCCCCAGCTTCGCCTTTCTTTTTCCAAGTCTGCAACAGCAGCCAGTGCTGCCCATAACATTCACTTCCAGTATATGGGGCCATTGAACTGTGCACCAGAAGTGAATGCTGGAGGCAGCACTGTCTGCTGCATGCTGACTCGGAGACAGAAAGATGATGCTAGGGATGGTGCCATGTGATATCTTTGCCATGGGAGGAGGAGGGACAGAGACATAGAGAAAAAAAGAGAAAGGGAGATCTTGGGTTATAACAGAGAGAAGGGATATTCTGTACTGGTGGGGAAGGACAGAGAGACAAAAAGAGAGGGAGATTTGGGGTTATGAGAGAGAAGGGATATATTTGATTGGGGGTGATGAGGGAATAGAGGGAGAAAGAGAAGATGCTGGGCAGGGAAGAGAGATGGAAGAAATGCAAGACCACTGGAAAGGGAGGGTATGGAGAAGTAGAAGAAGATAGAAAGCTGCTGGTCTATGGAGTGGAGAAGGGAAAAAAAGGCTGGGGAGAGGGAGATGCTGGGTCTTAGTGGTAAAGGGGAAGGGGATTGGGAGATGCTGAATTGGGATGATGAGACATAGAAGAGATATGGTGGGCATAGTGGAACTATGTGAGAGAGGCCATGGAAGTTGGCAAGGAGATGAGGATGGTGATTACAGAGGGTAGAAATGTGGTAATGGGGAGTGAGTGAAAGACAGAAGGGATTAAGAGGTTAGCGAAGGAGTGAGATGGGAACTAGGATAACTGGGGAGATGGACTGGGCTGGAGGTTAGAGGAGTAGATGGATGGTTGATAGGTGAAAAGTCAAAAAAGGATTGAGGGCGGGGTACAATTTGAATGGATGAAGAAGCAGTAAAGTGAGAAATGGAGGAAAAAGCAAAAAGGGAAAGATCCATATGTCAGGAGGCAGATGTAGACAGAGAATGGAAAAAATTAGAAGAGAGAAGAAAGGACAGATGGACAACAGACAATGGAAAGTTAGCAGAAGACATAAAGAAAACAGAAGAGAGGAACTGGAGCAATTGTAACTGAAAAATAAAATGCGCAAACAACAAAAGATAGAAAATTAGTATTTTATTTTGGATTTATTAACTGGAATATGTCCACTCTGGGATATGTGCATCACTGACGTCTTTGTGTTTTGTTCAGTATAAGAGAAAACGACTTTCTAGTTTGTCTTTTGGGGTTCCCAGTTCAATTATTGTCTTCATATTTCTAAACTGGGATCCCTTGTTCTGAATTTGGTGACAGTCTACTTATGTTTTTCTTGTGTGACCGAGCTAAGAGCTGTTTGTGTAGTTTCCATATAGTAGTCCCACAGCTCCTATTTTCCCAGTAGAAGATGTATTGGTATTTTCTGAGATGTATTGGCTTAATATTTGCAGTGTTGCCTTTCGATACAAGCATTGTGGAACCTGTGTCCCTTGGGGAAACTGCTAGGTACATATGACCTAGATTGGCCACTGTTGGAAACAGAATACTGGGCTTGATGGACCTTGGTCTGACCCAGTATGGCATATCTTATGTTCTTATGATAAGTAGGGTTTGGTGCTGTGTGAGTCCTGGTAGTGCTGTTATGGTATAGTGAGTTTGCTATGGGTTCTAAATGAACAGAGTTTTGTAGTACTTCTTAATATGACTGACAGTTGGCACTGGAGAATAGTAATGTAGAAATCTGGTAGTCCTTTCTTTATCCTCAATGTCCATACAAATGGTATTCAGACACTCATTAAGAGGCATATTTACTAGAAGTTAATGCGCATTAACAAATGTTAACGTGTGCTAAGTGCAGCAGCACCCATTTATTTCTATTGGCACAGTGGCACTTAACACACATTAATGTTTAGTAAACATGCCCCTAAGTCATTGCTGGGAAAAATAGGCTTTTGAAGGGCTCCTATTGAAGCCGCCTAGAATTTTAAATGGGCAGCATTTGCATTTTAAAATAAAATAAATACAAATTTATACAAATGAGGCCCAGTTGATATGCAAACATTTAAGCAAATGAGGCCCCCCAAACACATCTCTGCATCACCCTTGCCCTAAGTCATTTTGGGAAGGGATAAGATAAACCATATATACCAGACAGCACCAGTTGTTTAGATACTGGTAATCAGGAAGCAATCTTGGAAATTGTTTAAAGAAAGAAAAGAAAGGATACAGGCAGTCTCTTTTCAAAGGATGTCAGTCTTACAATGTGATAATAACTGGGTTTTTTTCCAGACAGCAGCTGCTCAATCTGCATTTACACTGCCACAAAAGGAAATGCTGTGTTTATACAATTCTGTAAACAAATACATACTGTAATTGTAATATTGTTGTTTTGTTTTGTTTCAATAATGTCAGTTCATGTCTTGGAAGAAGGTTCAATGGAACAGGACGTGGAGAGCACGATTGCCATCCGGCAGCCAAAATTACCCAAGCAAGCCAGAGAGGATCTACCCAAAAATAGAAGCCATGAATGTAAGAAAAGGAAAATCCAGAGGTACGTTCGGAAAGATGGGAAATGCAACGTCCATCATGGGAATGTGAGAGAGACTTACCGCTATTTGAGTGATATCTTCACCACGTTGGTTGATCTCAAATGGAGGTTCAACCTTTTCATCTTTGTCATGGTCTACACTGTGACGTGGCTCTTTTTTGGAATGATCTGGTGGCTAATTGCTTATATTCGAGGAGATCTGGACCATATAGGAGACAAGTCATGGAATCCATGTGTCGATAATCTTAATGGGTTTGTCTCTGCTTTTTTATTCTCCATAGAAACAGAAACTACCATTGGGTATGGTCACAGAGTCATCACAGACAAATGTCCTGAGGGCATAATTCTCCTTTTAGTTCAGTCCGTTTTAGGTTCTATAGTGAATGCTTTTATGGTAGGATGCATGTTTGTGAAAATTTCTCAGCCCAAGAAGAGGGCAGAAACATTGGTCTTTTCTACAAATGCAGTTATTTCCATGCGGGATGGGAAACTGTGCCTAATGTTCCGAGTTGGGGACCTTAGGAACTCACACATTGTTGAGGCATCAATACGAGCCAAGTTGATCAAATCCAAACAGACAAAAGAAGGGGAATTTATCCCATTGAACCAGACAGATATCAATGTAGGCTATGACACTGGGGATGATCGTCTATTTTTGGTGTCACCGCTGATTATCTGCCACGAAATTAATCAACAGAGTCCTTTCTGGGAGATTTCCAAAGCACAGATGGCCAAAGAGGAACTAGAGATTGTCGTAATCTTAGAAGGAATGGTGGAGGCAACAGGTACCATTGCATTTTTCTTTCTCTTTGATGTGGCAACTATGTTTTGTCATCAAAAAATGATTTTTAACAATGCCAGTACAAAGAAGAGATCCTCGCATTGCTAATTCAGAAAAATAACTGATATATAGTATGGGGTCTATTCTGTCCCACGAACAGTGGGGATGGATGTCCCATTGGAACATCCATCCCCGCTATTCGTCCCCCTTGCCATCCACGATTAAGTCTCCCTGTACGAACAAGGAGTTTGTACAGGGAGGCTTAGACAGGGGTAGGAGGGGGTGGTGTGGAGGCGGAGTTAGGGCAGGCAGTGGGCGGTCCGTGGGCCTGGACATACAGTTACGATTCTGAAGTCATCCCTGTATGTCTGGGGCCGGTAGATTGGACGGAGGATCTATTCCACCTCAGAGGTGGAATAGGTCCTCCTAGACATTGGGGGACAGGAAGTCCGGCCAGCATCAAACAGGTGAGAGGGTGCAAGAGATTCCCCACAACCTGACCCTGGCCATAGAGGCCAGATCGGGGGTCAGGCTGCAGGGAAAGGACAGAGTGGTTGGCTGACTAGGATCGTGGCCCCTGAATGGAGCCACGGTGCCATGGCAACTGGACGCCATGGCACCGCGGCTCCATTCAGGAACCTGATTGAGTTAGCCAGGCTTAGGCTCAGTACGGGCAGGCTGATTGGAATAGGGACCGGCCTGCATGTACAGACCCTAGACCCGATTCTGATCACACCGGGCATGTCTAGCTCCTGCACGATCAGAATCGGGTCTGCCTCTGGGCATCCCGTTCCGACAGGACTCACGGAGGCATGGATGCACACTATGGAATGTGCCTCCACATGATTTGGATATGATTTCATTGTAAATACAATTAATAGAGTTTAAAATACCTAACCCAGCTGAAATCAGGCAAATTGGATAAAACAGAGCAGTGGCTTTCCAGTCCTTAGAACACTGCCAGCCAGTTGGATTTTCAGGATTCTCATAGTGAATATGCATAAGACAGTGCTTGCAGATCTATCTCATGCATTTTCAGTATGGCTATAACCTAATGGCTTAATGACCAAGAGACTAGGGTCCAATTCCCACTAGAATTCCTTGTGGCATTGGGCAAGTCAATTAACCCTCCGTTGCCTTGAAAGAAAAGCCTGGCAATCTACTTCCAGTTACACGGCCAAGAAAACCCAGCAGCTGCTGGGTTGCCAGAAGTCAGCATTGACGCAAAGGCATACACTGCATTTTGCATCCTGAAAACTTGACTAGCTGGATGCGCTCTAAGGGCTGAGTTGAGATCCACTGAAATAGAGGAAAAGGGCAAATATTCCCTACCAAGTGTCCTTTACTAAGATGCTGTTAATGGCGTCTCATATTATTAGACTTACATATTAGTAAAATGTCTGTATATTTGCATACATTTTACTTTATCTGACACCCCTTCTCTCACTAGTATGAAACTAAACTTGTGGTTTTGAAACTATATTTAATCGTTGCCAACTGTGTTTAAATAATGAAGGTATAGAGACCATGGCATAATGATGCATGTTTATTATGAACAATGGAAAATGATTGGCTAGATTTACGAATGTGCAACTCTGTGTTATTGCATGCTAACGCTGTGCATTATTTACTACAGGTCCTATTTTATGCCTATGTACCTGGGGCCTAGGTACTAATATATGCATTAACGGCATTAGTACATACTAATGCAGTAGCACATTTTAGTACAGAGCTTGACAAACCCCAGGTGCCATGATGCCTAGGAACTGGACCCTGCAGTCCAGAATTTGATGTCCCCCAATCCTAGCTGCCTCCACCACAGAAAAAGGCTTTCCTGCTTAGTGCACTATGCTGCAGGTCTCTCAATTCATTCAGGTCATGCAGTAAACATGCTCCAATTTGCATCTGGAAGCGATGCTAGAGCAAACTGATAAACTAAGTAGTAGCCAACACCAGGACCTAATGGTATCATCTCAGAGTTCCAAAGCAACTCAGATACAAAATGTCATGCCTACTACAGGTAGTCTGTAACCTATCCTTCAAATCTGCCTCAGTACCTGAGGGGGGAGGGAAGCCAGTGTAAGGCAATTTTTAAAAAGGGTCTGGGGTGGCCATAGTAACTGCAGACTGGTAAGCTGCTATCACTATTACTACTACTTCTTATTTACTATAGAGCTACAAGGCATACACAGATCTGTACACGTACTGTAAGAGACAGTCCCAGCTCAACCTTAACAATCAATTCAAAACAAGTAGACCAAACAGGGGATTAGGGTATTTCTTAAGGGAAATGTTTTAAAACATCTGCTATTAAACAGGAGAATACGGGATTCGGGATCCAAAAGCAGCCTTAAAAAGGTGGGGTTATAGTCTAGATTTGAATCGGACCAGAGACAAAGCCTGACGTACCAACACAGGAAGTCTATTGCAGACATATGGTGCAGTAAGACAGAAGGAAGAGAGTCTGACGTTGACAGTGGAAGAGAAGGGCACAGATGAGTGATTTATCTGCTGCGTGGAATTCCCGAGGAGAGGTGTAGGGAGGAGAACTAATGAGGAGCTGCAGAGTAATTGCATTTGTAGGTCAGCAGAAGTTGGAAGTGACAAGAAAATGGATAAGGGTCATAGAAGTGTTTTCAGGAAGGAAGGGACAAATTCTACCAATGTTACAGAGAAAGAAACAACAGGTTTTCGCTGTCTGTTGGATATGTTTTATTCGTTATTTATAGATATTAATGACACCACTGTATCCCACTCAATGAGGAGTACAACAGGAAAAAAAAAAAACACAATACAAACCATTAACGAGTACATCCATCAATCACACTCTCACCAACCAACCAACAACTCTCATCCCCAATATCAAAATTTCACAAATGCAGACAAAATCCCCAAATCACCCCCTCCCCCATCAATAATAACTGAATCCTACCCTCAATCATTCGCTCAACCCCTGAAGGCCTTCCTAAACAAGGTTTTTAATGCCTTGCAAAATAGCCAGAGATCATCAATGACTCAGTTTTTAGGATGGAAATTCCACAGAGTAGGTGCCTGAACCAAAAAGGACTTACTGCTTAACTTTCCACCTAGCTTTTTAAGATGACACCACCAATAACCTGTCTGTGTGCAATCACAAGCAACAACTGGGAACATAGAGCCTTAACTTTGAAGAAACATAAGCAGGTATCATATTATATAAAGCCTTGAACATCAGAAGCAAAACCTTTCACTGGTAACCAGTGGAGCTGAATCAAGGCAGGAGTTAGAATCGTCTTAATGAGCTTTGCCACAATGTTTTGTTTCAGTGCAATGCGCAGCAAATCCTTTCGGGGGAGGCCCAAAAGCAAAGTGTTACAGTAGTCCAATAGTGGCATCATTAATGCCCTTGTAACCTCATCTAAACAGCCCCCAGGTAAGTAGTGTCGCAACTGACAGATCCGACGTAGCAATAGAAAAAGATTCCTAACAAGATGGGAAACGTGCACACTCATACGTAAATAAGAATCTAAAATCACTCCCAAATCTCAGCACTCAGATCGGACGTCCCTCACATTGCCCTTATTTAACAGAGTGCTTATTTCAACCCTCCTTCATCTGCAAGCAGTCACAAATCCATTTTGGATACATTAAGTTTTAGCCTCATAAGCCAAAACCAACCCAACAACAGTGACAACTGACCCTGAATCACTGCATCCAAATTACACCCCCTCCCCCCCCCCCCCACTCCAGTAGGGAGAGGAATTAAGGTCTGTACATTGTCAGCATAAACATAAAAATGACATCCTCGCCATTCATATGGCCCTATACAAACGAACCATGAAAATGTTAAACAAAAATGCAGAAAGGATCAATCCCCAGGGCAGATCTTGCTCTAAAGAGAAAGTTGCAGACACATAATCCACTAACAGAATAGCTTGCCAGTGGCATACCAAGGGCGGGGCAGTGGGTAAGGCCCACCCTGAGTGACGGCCAGGAGGGGTGCACCCCTGCCAGGCCCATGGATTCAGCTTGGCAAACAATAAAGCAGGGCTTGCCGCCCCAACTTCCACCAGGTCCAGTGTTCTTTCTCCCAGCCGAAGTCTCAGGATTCATGAGATTTTGGCTGGGAGAAAGAGAGCCGGGCCTGGAGGAAGTCAGTGCAGCAAGCCCTGCTTTATCATAAGTTTGCTATGCTGAAACTGAGGGCCTGGCAGGGGCCTGGCGGGAGGGTGAGTATTGCCACACCACACCCCACCACATGGAGGAATGCTGGTTGTGTGGGGGGAGAGCGTCTACCCCAGGTGTTGAGAGGGCTGGGAACGCCACTGCGACTTGCATCTTTTGGGCCAAATAGGATGCGAACCATGCAAGGCTCAGCCACCAACCCCCAACCAAGAAAGACAATCCAACAACAGGCTGTGGTGAAGGGGTGTCAAATGCCACAATTATCTAACAATAGTAAAAGACTATTTTGGCTATTATCCAGAATGGTACAAATATCATCTATGCAGAGAAAAACAGAAAGGAGTCAAAGATGAGCCCAAGGTTAAGAGCTAGGGAAGACAGGAAGAATGATAGTGTTATGCACAGAAACAGAGAAAGGAGGAAGGGGGAGGTGGGTTTAGGGAGGAAAGTAAGAAGTTCTGTCTTGGCTTTCAGATGGAGGTGGGACATCCAAGCAGCAATGTCACAGGCAGGCTGAGATTCGGGCTTGGATTCTTGGAAGGATTTCTGGTGCAGAGAAGTACATATATCTGGGCGTCATCAGCATAAAGATGGGACTGAAACCATGGGAGAAGATCAGTGTGCCAAGAGAATAAGAATAGGAAGAGAAAAGAAGAGGTCCCAAGACAGAGCCCTGAGGTATACAGCTGAAATTGGAAAGCAACAGAGAAGGATTCCTGTTCTTGTTCCATGTATAGAACCCAAGAGGCAGGCAGAGCTCCAGAGTCTTAATGCATGGATGAGGTGATGGTGCAGGGAAGAGAGGGTTTTGATTGGTTAGGAACTGCACAACATTCTGGGGAGGTGGGATCTTTTCCAGAAGGACTGGCTCCACTTTAACCAGGCTGCTGGAACTAACTTATAAAAGGAGATAGAACAGCCTTTAAACGAAATTTTGGAGGAGAACCAAAAGTCACTCAGGAATATATGGATCAGAGTAATGTGTATTTTAAGAATACTATCAAAACAGGGAGATTAGGGCATCCCCAGAGAGAAATTGTAATAAAGGTAAAAGTAGTTCAGGTGCTTTTAAATAAAAAGCAGACAGAGTTGAAAGATTCATTATTTGGCATTCCTTCACCACTTTTATTGGTTTTTAGTTTTGTAAACCACCTTGCCTTTATTAGAAAGACAATGTATAAAGTTTTTAATAAACATAAACATTCCGAATTATCCCGTTAACTGATAAACAGGTCATCAAAATGAACAAAAAACGTACTTTAAAATGCCTGGGTACAAAAAATAAGAGTTAGAAAATATAGCACTGAATGAGGCAGTAGATATAACTGGCATCTCAGAGACCCAGTGGAGGAGGATAACCAATGGGACGCTGAGATACCAGGGTACAAATTATATTGCAATAGTAAGGTAGATCAAATTGGTGGAGGGATGGCACTATATTGGCAAGATACAGATAGGTAATAGGCTGGAGAATAAAGGGATCAGGATTCAAGTTTAGAGAATAAGGGGGTTATTCTGTCGCACGAATAACTATTCGTGCCTTCCCCACTGACTGTATGGGGAAGTTAGATGGGGGCGGGGAAGGGGCAGCTCAGGGGCAGAATCTGGTTAGGCGGTGGGCAGTCGCCGGCCCTGGACATACAGGGCCGATTCTAATGTCGACCTTGTATGTCCAGGGCCAGTGACTTGTGTGGGGAAGTTATTTTTTTTTGGGCCTGGGGCATGGATGGGATGGGGGGCCTGAGGACATTTCCCTCTGCCCAACCCTGGCACTAGGAGGCCAGATCAGGGGTCGGGCTGTGGGGAAATCAACTTTGAAGTCCAGCGGCCGTGATCGCGGATTTACAATGGAGTCGCGCTGCCATGGCAAACAGACACCATGGTACCGCAGCTCCATTGTAGAGCCCTGACTGAGTTAGCTGGGATCAAGCCTGTATGTGCAGGCCGGGCTGAATCACAGTCCTGGCCTGCACGTACAGGCCTGTTCACGATTTTGATCCCATGGGGCTAGACGTGCCCCTGGGGATCAGAATCACGAGCCCCTCTGTACGTCCGGCTCAGACCAGACGTACAGAGGGGCTGGATGTCCGGGATGGAATGAGCCCTTAAAGGTTTCTCAGGAAACAAAACTGTAGAATTTTTATGAATAGAAATTCCATGCAAGAAGGGGAAGGGAATGAACTACTGCCTAGCCAGCTTGAACTGACAGATGATGAAATGCTAACAGAAATTAGGGAAGCTAAAAAAACATGATAACATAGTATTAATGGATGATTTTGATTACCCAGTATTATGGTTTATGGTTTATTTAAAAATTTAATATATTACCTTTCTCATAGCGGTTTACATCAGGACACACTAGTGAAATAAAGTTTCTAGATGAAATAAATGACTGCTTCATGGAGCAGCTGGTTCAGACGCAGACATGAGGAGGAGCTATTTTGGATCCATTCCTAGTGGAATGCAAAATCTGGTGTAAGAAGTGATTGTCAGTCCCACTTTGCAAATGTGATCGTAACATGATCAAATTTGATCTAATAAATGGAGGGAGCACAGCAAGGAAATCTACTGCACTAGCTTTCTAGAGGTAGACTATAAAAAAATAAGGAAAATGGTAGAAAAAAAACTAAAAGGAGATGCTGCAGAAGTTAAGAGTTTATGTCAGGCCTGGCACTATTTAAAAATACAATCTTGGAAGTCCAGATCAGATGTATTCCATGCTTTAAAAAAGGTAGAAGGAAGGCCAAACAACTGCCAGCATGTTACAGCCAAAAACATCTTTCCAAAAATGAAGGAAGGATCCAAATGGAGAAAACAGGAAACAGCATAAGCATTGGCAAGTTAGCATAGTTATTCACTTGTAACTACGCTAAAAAACAAACTAGCAATAGGGCCTTTGAATATGTTGCACCAACTTTGTGAAACACTTTACCAGACAGAATAAGAAATATCTCAGACACGTCCAACTTCAGAACCCAACTCAAAACGTTCCTCTTTGTTGCCCATTTTGGAGTCAATGAATGATATAACACTGGCCCAACTTGAACACTAGTAACGCCGTATCCCTCACAAAATCTGCCCCCCACTCCCTTTCTGCCCCCCACCCCCCGGGTTGAGAGAGTCCATTGCGTCTGACGCATGTGGAATCCAGCATATGGGACTACATGCACTGTGGAGTCCAGCATATGGGACTACATGCACTGTGGAGGCCATATGGCCTAGCAGGTTTTAGAAAGCAGTGTGCTGAAACCTCTTGGCTTTGTCGCATGCTTGTGGCCAATTCTATCTAGCAGTTCATGCAGTCCACTGAAGGAAAAGCTTTGCACTACTTAGTGTCTAGGACGGCAGCTATGAATTCCAACCTTTGTGTTGGAATAAGGTGTGACTTGGGAAATTTTATGCGAACCCGAGGGATTGCAGAAGGATTAGGGTCATTTGTTGAGACGAGCAGAGTTCTTCAGGAGAGTCTGCTTTTATCAGCCAGTCGTCCAAGTAGGGGAAAACATAGATCTTGTGTTTTCAAAGATGAGCCGCCACTACAGCCATGCATTTTGTGAAAACTCTTGGTGCAGATGCCAGACTGAAGGGGAGAACCCTATATTGATAATGGGTTCCTTGACATATGAACCTGAGATACTGCCTTTGGCTTGGGTATATCAGGATATGTGTATAGGCCTCTTTGAGGTTTAGGGAACAAAGCCAGTCAATTTCCTGGAGGTAGGGAAGAAGGGTCCCCAGGGAGATCATCTTGAATTTTTTTTTACCAGGAATTTGTTTAGATTCCTGAGATCCAGAATGGGCCTGTGGCCTCCTGACTTCTTTGGAATGAGGAAATAGGGGGAGTAAGCAGCCTTTGAAGAGGAACTGGCTCTACAGCTGCTTGTGTAAGGAGAATGTTTATTTCCTGCTGGAGGAGGGCCTCCAAGGGGGGAGGGGAGGTTGAAGGATAGTCCCCTCTGAGTAAGGGGGAAGCTCTCAAAGGTTGAGTTGATACCCCTTCTGTATAATGGTGAGAGTCCAGTTTTCTGTGGTGATGGTATGCCATCTCTGGCTGAACAGCGAGAGTCTTCCTGGAATGGATATCTGATCCTGCAGAGTCTGTTGGGGACTGGCTATGTTCCCTAGTTGGGAGTCAAAAACTCAACGTAGCAGGAGCTGGGTGGGTTGTGTCTTAGTGAGTCTGGGCTTCTTGGCCTGCTTGGGCCCCTGCTGCTTTTGTTGTGGGTGGTAGGCTGGCTGGGGGTAAGAAGGGTAAAACTTCTTCTTAGGGTAAAAGGCTTTTTTAGATGGTACCTTCTTTCTGGAGGGGTCAGATGTCTTCCTAGAAAGCCATTTGAGGGTGGCATCATCGGTCTCCAGTTCCACTGCCTTCTCCAACCAGTTCTTACCGAATAGGCTTTCACACATGCAGGGAATGTTGCGAAGCTTAACTCGGACCCATTGTTCCAAATCTGAGGCCTGAAGCCAAGCCAGAAGCCTAGCCCCTATAGCTATAGAAGATGCTCTGCTGGATGGCTCAAATGCATTAAAGGTGGCTCTGTTGACAAATTTTGATACATTCTGACTATGGGAGAGGACAGCCTGGAAGGCTGGTTGTTTTTCCTGTGGGGGGAAAGGAAGGAATCCTTCCCAGTCCTTGTTCAGTTCTTTCAGGAACATCCCCATGTAGAGGATGTAGGAATTAACTCTACTAGCCAGCATCAATGCCTGAAAAGAGCGCCGGGCAAAGGAATCGAGGTTCCTCGATTCACGGCCTGGAGGGATCGAAGCATGGTTCTTCCCGCTCTTTATCTGGTGCATTGCCGATTCCACCACCATGGAATGGTAAGGAAGCTGCGATTTTTGAAAGCTGGGGCAGTCAGGCACTCGATACATAGTATCCAATCGATGACTTAAAGGGAAGATGGTAAGAAGGGTCTCCCACATTCATAGCACCAAATTGTGTAGAATTTGATGCACAGGATGGTGGCTTCTTTCGGTGCCATGGGGTAGTGGAGGATCTCCAGCTCCTCCGCCCTTGGTTCCGGTTCCGATGCCACCTGGATTGAGAGGCCCACCGCTATATCCCTGATGAATTCCTGAAAGAACATGTCCTCATGAGGGGATTTTCTTTGGGTATTAGTCGATGGTGGTGAGGGTTCCGATATTTATTTATTTATTTATTTAACATCTTTTATATACCGCACTCTTCGTCATCAGCGCGGTTTACATTTTAACAAATTGTACTTAAGCATGAACATATGTTAAGTTTACAGATAACAGGGAATGAACTTGGATAACTGGGGTTAAATAGATAACAAGAATTCAAACTATTTACAGCAAGAAATCACATGATATGAAGTGTTGAAGGTCATCGAAGTCCAGCATCCGGTGATCGGAAATGGATACATCAGCATCAAACTCCGATGAGTATCGACAGTGCTGATGCCGAGTATCACGTTGATGCCTCTCGATGTCTTCAGGGTCGAAGCTCTGCACTGTCCAGGAGGAATCCATGGACAGTGGTGGTATCGGTACCGGAACAGAAGTCTCAGTGTCTCGAGGCCCCTGCCTTGTTGTCGATAGTACCATTGGGGATGGCTGCTGATGATTGCTGAGGGATCAAGGTCAGTGCCCCTAGCCAATTTTCCGGGGCTGTCAGTGTCAGTGCCACCAAGAGAACTGCTATGATCCTTTCCAAGGACAGCATCTGCTGGTCCAAGGATGGAACCTGTGCCTGGTCCATAGATAAAACGGGGCTGGGTGCCACCATACCAGTGCACAGCATCGAGGGTTCTGCAGAGGCTGAAGCCCCTCCCACCGGAAGATGCTTGGACCTATGGCTTGAGTCCGACAAAGTCCTGGATGATTCTCAGTGCAAACGGGAACATTGTCTCGATTCCTGAAGCTTTCTGGATGAGTCCTTGGACTTATGACTCAGTTCCTTCAGAGTCTCTGAGGGTTCCCAGGGTCTGGACTTATCTTTTTGAGGGTGAGACAGAGAAGAAGGCTTCTTTAATTTCTTCTCCTCGTGTCTGGCCATGGAATGTTTAGAAGTGTGAGAGCCCGACAATGCCCTTGAAGGAGTCAAGTCCAATGATACTGCGTCCGAAGAAAAAAGCTCTCCGAACTTCTTGTCCTGGTTCCCCAGGTCCCTCTTGGTCATTTGCTTGCACAGAGAGCACTCTTCAGGGATGTGGTTGGGACCGAGGCATTTAAGGCACCAATCATGTTTATTAGTGATCAATATGGTGCTTGAACATTTTGTGCATTTTTTGAAGCCACTGGCGGGCTTTTCCATGATTGGAAAGGGGTGGGCAAGGCCCACAGGACATGAGGCCCTAAAGGAAAAATCCTATTTTTTTAAAAAATAAAATAAAGAATAAAGGGAAAGGTAGTATTGCTTGATAGTGAAGTTAAGCGGAAAAGGAAGGTATGTGATGATTCTTCAGCGGTAACAGGGAGAAGTCCTGTCAGCTCTGTGGAAAAAGAAGAACCAAGGAGAGTACGTTGGAAGAGCAGGAAGGCACCAGCACAGGTGCAATGGACTGCTCCCAAAGACTTTCCTATTGGTAGCTAGGGAGCTTCCTGTGAGGGCTCCATCAGTACCCAATGTCACCCATATGTGAAGACTACATTCCTGCTTGTTCCTGGAGATGTAAAGCAATAGCAAGGCAGGCAAAGATAGAATCTGAAAAAAGATTTCTATGGAAGCAAAAACTCATAATTAAACTTTTTCAGATACATTTGAAACAAAAAGCCTGCGAGGGTCTTAGCTGGACCATTAGATGATAGAAGGGCAAAAGGGGGCACTAAGGGAGGACAAGGTCTTATTAGGGAAACTAAATTAATTCTTTGCTTTGGTCTTTATGGAGGAAGATGTAGGGGAGATACCCATACCAGAAATGATATTTAAAATTATGAATCGAAGGACTTGACACAATTCTCTGTGAACCTGGAAAAGTAATAGGGCAATTTGACAAACTAAAGAATAGCAAATCACCTAGAACAGATGGTATACATCTCAGGGTGCTGAAATAACTCAAAATGAAATTGCAGATCTGCTGTTTGCAATTTGTAAACCATCATTAAAATCATTTATAGTACCTGAAGATTGGAGAGTGGCCAATGTAACACCAATTTTCAAAAAAGGTTCCAGGGATGATCTAGGAAACTAAAGATCGGTGAACCTGATGTTAGTGCCGAGCAAAATGGTAGAAAGTGAAACCATTATAAAGAACAAAATTACTGAACATATATGGTCATGGTATAATAGGACAAAGTCAAGATGGATTTAACCAATGCCTCACACCAATCTGCTATATTTTTTTGGAAAATGTGAATAAATAAAATAATAAAATGGAGTGGAGGAGTGGAGGAGTGGCCTAGTGGTTGGGGCAAGGTACTTCAGGCCGGAAGGTCGGGGGTTCAAATCCCACTAGAGGACAGCAACCTTGGGCCGGAAGGACTGGGGTTTCTAGTCCCACAGGTGCTCCTTGTGGTCTTGGGCAAGCCACTTAACCCTCCATAGCCCATGTTCCCTGTAAAATAGTTATCTCCAAGTTATAATGCCCTGTTCAATGTAATTTCAGTTTGTTCGATGTAAACCGCACTGATGCAGAATAGCACGGTATATAAGAGAATGTAATAATAAAATAATAAATAAAGAAGTAGATGAAGGCGAGCTGGCTGATATAATTTACCTGAATTTTCAGAAAGCCTTTGACAAGGTCCCTCATTAGAGAATCTAGAGGAAATGAAAGTCATGGGATAGGAAGCAGTGTCCTGTTGTGGATTGGAAATTGGTTAAATGATAGAAAACAGAGAGTAGGGCTAAATGGTTAATTTTCTGAATGACGAAAAGTGAATATGGCATACCCCAGGGATCTGTACTGGGCCCACTGCTTTGAAAATATTTATAAATGACCTGGAAATGGGAAAAACAAATAAGGTGATCAAATTTACAGATGACACAAAATTATTCAAAGCTGTTAAATCACAAGAGGATTGTGAAATATTGCAAGAGGACCTAGAGAACTTGAGAGACTGGGTGTCCATAGGGCAGACAAAATTTAATGTGGACAAGTGCAAAGTTATGCACTTTGGGAAGACTAGCAAAAAAACGTAGCTACACGATGGAAGGTTCCACATTAGAAGCCACCACCCAGGAAAAGGATCTTGGTAACATCGTGGATAATATGTTCAAATCTTCTGCTCAGTGTGGAAAGGAAAGGAATGGAGAATAAAAGAAAGGATATTGGAGAAAGCAGCTATTTGGGCGGTGCATGGACAGGGAGGAAACCGGCTTTACCAGGAAGATCCCAGGACACCTGCTAATGTTATCTGAAGGCACTCCTCATATCATTTAAGTGAGCTGCCGGAAGGTCTCAAATAGCATGTGCCCCATGGTCCAGTGAGAGAGTGGCTGTTTGGACGGAGCATCAGACAGGGAGGAAACCGGTTGTACCTGAAAGATCCCAGGATACCTGCTAGCATCATCTGAAGGTGCACCTGAGGTCATCTAAGCCAGCCATCGGAAGACCTCAATGTGCCCCACAGCTGCAGGTATACCCAAAGGCACCTTCAGAGCATCGGTTGAGTACAGAGGAGCGGGAAAACATATTAATAGAAGAGATAACTAACTGCGAGTAAATAGAAAAGTAAATCTAAACAGCAGGTGACTTCTACTCCCAGAGTGAAAGGTCTGATGGACAAGCACGTGGCACCGGGCTCTTTATAGAGCACAATGGGCCTGGAATCCTGGAAGGAGTTTGGTTGAGCTCACCCAAGAGGCTCCCTCAGTCTCCACACATGTGTTTTGGAAGTTGTTCCATTTAATTTTTCTGGGAAATATGCAGTGGAAGACTCTAATATTGTAGGTTTCTTAGGAAGGCAATTTCTCAAGCCGTGATATTCCTGGATCAGGTGGTTTCTGACTCCTCCTCGAAGGTAGTTCCTCAGAATATTTCCTTGGCAGATATTTGGAAAATAGTGTCCAGAACTGAGACTGTGTTTGCAGGGCCGATGACACAGCTGCCCGGTTATGGCCGCCGCTCCCGGAACGCCCCAATGCACGCCCTGATGCTAATCGGTTAGCAGCGGTGTCACCCAGGGGATAGTCATCAGCGGGGATAGTCATCAGCATTAACTGTGTTAGTGCCACTGAATACTCCGGATAGAGGGAATAACACGGTTAGCAGGTCTGCTAACCATGTCAATCTCTTTGAATATCGGCCCCTTAGTGTGTAAAATATGAGCATAGATGTGTATTTATAAAATCTGCACATAAATTGGGACTCCGCCCATGCTCTGTCCAAACCCCTCCCCTGAGTATGCCTAGTCTAAATCATGTACAACAAGTACACGCCTAATTGCAGTACATATACTCTGACATGTGAGTTAATTTTATCAGGACATTTAGGCACAGGTACTACGTTTTATACTGGTTTATACGCATGAAAAAAACCTTTATAAAACTAGCTACACACTGTAATATCGGCCATTGTGTCACAGTGCTGGTGCACACTTTTCAACTTGCTTTATCTCGATCCTGCACAACTTCTCTGATCTTCCAGCCCAGTAACAGTCAATAAAATTAACTTGATCTCTTAAAATGTGAACACCATGTTGTTAAACCATAACTTAAATGTGACTTGTTAAACTTTAGGGAATCTATTTTTGGAAGAACATTTCTGTAGCAGCTTGCCACTCATTATGCAGCTCTAAAATTACGGAGGGCCACTACCTTCGTCCCATCCTCAATGGCTGCTGCGGAAGCAACTGGAATTTGCTGCTTAACAAAGCACGAGACACCTCTGGGTCTCAGAATGAAATGTGCTGTACGCCTGTTCTGTTTAATTATTTATAAACAAACACACACACAAACATGAGTCAAATTTGCATCTGGAGCAATTTAGAAAATGGAAACAAACATACCTCTCACGCTCCGAGGAGTTTCCCAGCATAATTAATCATTTGATTATAGGCGATCCGGTCGAGGGAGTTAGCCTGACAAACTGCAAAACAAAAACAAAGAGAAATTGTACTGTATGTGCCAGGGATACAGTACCTGCTGTTAACAATTAGTCACTGGTAATGGAAGAATAATTGTAGGTCACACATGCTTCTGTAACAATATTCCAATAAGTTTAAATCCACTGTAAAAAAAAAGAAGGAAGAAAGTCTCTGATCTTGCACTATAATTGTTAAAACACAGGAAACTGCATGATTGCTTCAGGATGCCTAGTTTCTATCTTTGGTGCATACATTTGCATATGGTTATGACTACTAAGAAATGATAGCGCAGTTTTCAAAGCATTCACGGTCAAGCAATGGCAGAACAGCTTTAAAATCCTAGATGACATCACAATCTGCTTTTTCCTCCTTCAGAAAGAGGTGACTTGTGTGGCCTGCTGTGTATTTCAAACAATGTAATCCTGGACTCACAGGCACGAACCAAAGGCATGACAGCTCTATGACATCACAATATGCTTTGATCTACCTGAAATTTCAACTGAACTGGCTGTTTCCCTATAGGAAATAAAAGAAATTAAGGATTCTAATTGTTAGGGTATGAAGGCACGAGGAAAGCTAGCAGGAGCTACAGGGTATTTTACTGTCTGTTGCAGAAATTTGAATGAAATTGGATGAATAAAACATTTGAACCAGAGAATGGGAAGAATCACACACACAGAATTGATGATCCTACAAGGCCAGTTCCACTATAAGTCAGTGGTTCCCAAACCTGTCCTACCAGTTGGGTATTCAGAATATCCATGATGAATAGGCATGGGACAGATTTACATGCAGGTTTATCTTGGTGAATATCCTGAAAACCCAAAAGCTGGGGGGTCCTTCAGGACATGGTAGGGAACCACTGATCTAGGGAAAGATGTCTGCATAAGGGATCTGGCTACATATAATTTTTTAAGTTGGTTAAGAAAAATATCACAACCTCCCTGGTATCCAGTCTCTTCTAGGACGAACCCTGTTATCATGGCTGATGCGAGGATATTAGGAACTCTAGGTGAACTTTCATTTTGGTGCCCCCTGTGGGGCCCTGTACCCCACACCCCCTCCTCAATTATCTTTCTGGCCTCTAGCACCCAACTACCTCTAAGAGTTTGATAAGTAAACTCAGCACCACTGCCCACCATCCCCGCAGGTCATACTATGCACTGTTAGTTCTGTGACTTAGTGTGACTGCAACTGCTCTTCCCCCCCCCCACCCCACCCCCATTACCTTGCCATCCCAGGCGTCCATCTTATCTGCCTAATGGTTAAGCTGTCCTTGCCTGTTACCTGTGTGTTAGAAATCTGCACCGTGCTGAATATTGTAAGAAAACCACGTCTGCATCCTATTACCTTTCCACGAGAGCATGTTCTTCTATTCTTTGTCCTGTTGAACACTGAAATGTTTGAAAGTGATCAAAAGACTTTAGTAAACTGGGAATTTCCAGTAAAAGAATTAATTTGCACTGCAGAGAGATTATGTGCTCTGAGAGGAGACAGCTGCCCTACTTGCTATATAGCTTATGGGCCCCATTCAAAGTTTCTTTGATATTTCTTTTTCCTGTTTCATTGCTGATTTTGTCTTTTTTGCAGGGCTGCCTGTGATGCAAGCGTGTTGAAAGTCTGGAGCGCCTATGGGAATCTAATCCCCAATGCTTTTCACAAGCAGACCTATACAACAGACACATACCATGTTCACCCCTTCACCAAATGCCTTCCTGCCTTTCTATAGGAAGAAGTAGCAGTCGCAGCTTATGAGGGAAGCCCGAGAGGCACTAAATAAAAATGTGTAATAGGCACTAGTACTCAGAACCAGAGAAAAGAGCTCCAAAAACCTCTCCAGTGCACAACATCAAAGGGCCCATATAAGGAGGAAGAGGTAAACGACTGGTAGCGCTATATAAATGCTCACTAGTAGTAGTAAAGCTCAAGGCCCTCGCTGGAGATGAATAAGGCAGAAACGCTGCCCAAAACAGGGGAGATACCAAATGTTCAGTTACAATCGTGGCTTCAGATTTTTGGTTATAATCAGAAAACCCTGATAAAATACCCCCAATGGGGAATTTGGGGTTTCTGATTATAACCACAAAAAACAGAAAAATCACCCTTCCTTGGATGATCCTATAACATTAACCAGCAGCTAACGTCATAGCTAGAGTACAACACTAGAGTGCGCCACTGCAGCAACAGGAGCTGCGCCTTTGCTCCCGCCACTACTGCCGGCACAGGGGGACGGTTTGAAGCACAAGGACAGGCGCTTCCTATTTCTCATGTGCCAACTTCATTTGCCTTTTCAGTGCCGACATTCAGAAAAGGCATAATAAAAGGAGCTGCTCCTGGAAAGTTTGGGCAGCAGGGGCGGCAATGGCTAAATTTTGCCTAGGGTGACTAATTGGGTCCCTGCAGGCAGACAGCTGCGTCTTCCCCCCTTCCTTGCCGAGGGTATGCCTAGGCATGTTTTTGTGCATGCTTGTATATGAGCAAATATATGTGTACAGACAGACAAAAGTTCTGCCAGCTTGACCCTTGACAGCAGGTGCTACGCTGAGGCGAAATGCACCCAAAAATGTTGATCTCTGGGTTTAAATATTGCCCTGTCTGTTTTTACCTGTTAGATGTGCTTCAACTGATAATATACCTGCTAATGTTGTAGAAAAAGTTAAAAAGTAGTTTGAAAGGGATAAAATAGACAGACAATTATAGACATTGGTTGTGGCTGAAAAGTCTAACCTAGATATGCTTTGGCTTATACTTGGACAACTCGGGCCCGATATTGAAAATCCGGTTATCGCCGCACAACCTAGAAGCTGCAAGAGCTAGCTGGGTAGCACCGATTTTTGATGCTACACGGTTAGCTCCATTGCCTTAAAGATAGGCGAGGATTTTCCATGCCTGTCTTTAAGGCACCGAGGGCTACCCGGTTAGCGCTTGCCTCTGCCCCCGCTCCTCTCCGGGACGCCCCCAACACACCCTGATACTAAGCAGATAGCCTCTGGGTGCATTAGGGACTTAACCGTGATTTTCCAAAGGCATTACCCATGTAGGTGTCTTTGAAAAATCCCGGTTAAGGCATTTACACGGGTAACATGGCTGTTACCCGTGTAACTGCCTTCGAAAATCGGGTCCTATGTTTTTAAGCTGCTTCATGCTGTTGTTACTGGGGAAATTCCTTGCATAAAGCTTCTGCTGAGCCCTTCTCCATTCTCTGCCATCGCTATCTCTTCCTAATATTGCTTACATATGATCTAAATGATGTGCCATCCCAATCCAATCAGACATGCAATCAGTTTAAATCCTCTGTGATCATTGATTTTGTTTGCAGAAACCAGTTTTCTTCTTCTACTTGCTTTTCACCTTTCTTGATACCTTGAGTCTTCATGAGACTATTGCTAGTGCTACTTTACCTTTTCTGAGGTGCCTCGAGGTCTTCTTTCCTCCATGGTGCATAGGGGAAATGACTGCTGCACCTCCTAGCCCCCAGTTACCAAATGCTCTCAAGGATAACATTTTCTAGGCTAACAAATTTCATGCACTTAAGTACCCAAGTGACCATGGGGTATTGGTGGCAGTTAGAATGCCGATCTAGCCACTTAAGCCCAGTAACCAAATCGTTGAGGGTACCCCCCCCCCCCAACACACACACACACTGAACACCAATACCCAAACTTTTCATCCTCCTTGCCTTGGGTCGGTCCTGTCAATGTTGGTGCAGCTTTACTCCTCTTCCAGTGCCTTTGGGTCTTCTTGCCACTGTTCCTTTATTTATTGGTTTGACTTTACAATCCTTTATCCCCAGAAGATGTATTTGGGACTCATTAATAGTAGCTCCTTTGTGACAGGGGAACAATACGGATGAACCTTTAGGCTGCATTTCAATCTTCTTTTCAAAATAGGGGCCCTAAGTCCTTTCATGTGTTCCTTCTGCAGTAAGTAGACAGAAAGTAGGTTCTTGCCATCAAATTAACTGGCACAAACCACATATAGCAGCCATAGCAGAGAAGAGCTGGGATAAAAGAATAGGCCACGTTGAAGACTGTGGGTAATGGGAAGGATTAAAGATCTGAAAGCTTAATGTGGTTTTTTCTCCTGGATGGTTTTTTCCTTATTTTTGTGAGTGGCTGCTATACGTGGTTTGTGGCATTTTTCAGGAACGCTCTTGTGAATTGGGCTTGTGCTGGTTGATTTTATCAAATTCACTGGGGCAAACCTGTCTGTGGAGACACTTGGATGCTCCTTAAGCACCCCTCAAATGAGCACATTTCCTCACAAAACTCTGACCCTAACCTAACTCTTTAGGTGCTTCTCTGCTCCACACTCAGGATTTGAGATCTTTATGCCAATATTGACGTTATTTTACCCCTCACCAGGTGTCTTGGAGTTTTCCTGGCAATGTTGCTACTACTTGACGTCTTTTCCAATGCCTTCGGGTCTTCATACCACTGGTGATGCTCTTTTACCCCTTCCAGTGCTTTGGGCCCTCATATTTATTGTTCTCTAGTTATTGATTTCACGTGTTACAGTCCTATTGTCTGAGAAGCTATATTTGGGACTGATCAATAGTAACTCTTTGTGATAGAGGAACAGTACAGATGAACCTTTAGGCTGCTTTTCAATCTTCCTTTCAAAACAGTGGCTGTAATTTTTTAATGTGATATTTCTGGCAGTGTGACACAAAGTAACATAGAAACATAGAAACATGATGACAGAAAAAGACCACAAGGCCATCTAGTCTGTCCTTCCATAACAACAACTACAACAGTCCACTTTTTACCTTTAGAGATCCTCTGTGTTGGTCCCATGCTTTTTTGAATTCAGTTACTGTCCTCATCTCTACCACCTCCACTGGGAGACTATTCCATGGATCCACTACTCTTTCCGTAAAGAAATATTTCCGCATATCACTCCTGAATCTATCTCCCTTCACCCTCATCCCATGTCCCCTCGTCGCAGAACTTGCTTTCAATTGAAAGAGGCTCTCTCCCTGAACATTTATGCCACGGAGGTATTTAAACATCTCAATCATATCACCTCTATCCCGCCTTTCCTCTAAGGTGTACAAATAAATAATGCTTTGGACAGCCCTATCAAATAACCCCACTGTGGGTTTGAACCCATGACCTCTGGTTCCACTGGCAGAAGTAGGTAGGGCTCTTGCTGTCAAATTCTCCTGGGCAAACATGTCTATGGAGACACTTGGATACTCCTTCCTGCATCTCTCTAATGGGCTCATTTGTCCACCAAACTCTGATCCTCACCTAACACTGTTGGTGCTTCTTTGTCCCTCACCAAAAGGATTTGGGGTCTTCATACCAATATTGTTATTGCTTTGCTCCTCTCCCAAAACCTTAGGACCTTCCTGCTAATAATGCTGGTGCCCTTTTTCCACTCTCACAGTGCCACGGGGTCCTCATCCCACTGTTTGTGCAGCTCTGCCCCTGGTGGCTTGCAGTCTCCATGCCATTGGTAGTGTCCTTTGCACCTCTTTTGGTGCCATAGCAACTTTATGCCATTCTTGATGTCTTGCAGTTTGGCCTCTATGTCTGATGCCTGTCGGCAGATTTTAAGCAAGTTTCATTAAAAAAAGGGAAGGGGAGGTAGTGATGTCACTTAGTGAGATGGCTCCCTTAGGCTTGAGTTATGTACAGCCAGCATCAACTGAACGGCGAATCAACACTCATCAGTACAAGAGCAGGCTTAGAGCTTGCAGGTGAGCAATTTGAGCTATGATGTCATCTAAGCACAAGACGATTTGCAAGAGTACTCCAACATAGGGGCAAATCAGGCCTAAGTGAGGAAAGCAGCATCACCCTAGAGGACACCACAGATTAAGATGGAGCTAGCTGGTAATTCTAATACAAACCAGTCAATTACCAGGGAGGGTTTGAAGAACTGGTTTGCTGAGTTCAGAGTGGACTTTGCTGCAGTTAAAAAAGATACTGCTGAATTAATTGCTGGCCTTAAAGCATAAATGAGTGACTTGGGATGCCATATAGAGGAATCAGAAGGACAATTAGAGGGGCAAATGGGGGAGACTCAAGGAGTAAAAATCTGTATAAAAGATGAGAAGCATGTGATCACGAAGATGAGTGAAAAAGTGGAGGACTTGCAAAACAGGTTCCATAGAAATAATCTCTGACTACATGGTGTCCCCGAGCTCGAAGAATTTAATAACGCCACAGAGACTTCACAGCAGATAGAAATGGAAAAATAATGGTAGATAAAGACCATATGGCCGATCTAGTCTGCCCATCCATACCAACTACTAAGCTCTACATTCCCTTCCTTTCCCTTAGAGATCCTCGGTGTTTGTCCCATGCTTTCTTGAATTCAGTTCTCATTTCTACCACCTCCACTGGGAATCTATTCCATGCATCCACCATTCTATCTATAAAGAAATATTTCCTCAAATTACTCCTGAGTCTATCCCCTTTCACCTTCATTCTACGCCCCTTAGTTCAAGAGCTTTCTTTCAATTGAAAGAGGCTCTCCTCCTGTGCATTTATGCTACAGAAGTATTTAAACATCTCTATAATATCTCCCCTCTCTTGCCTGTCTTCCAAAATTTACATATTGAGTTCTTTAAATCTGTCGCCATATGCTTTATGACAAAGACCACTGACAATTTTAGCTTTTTCCCTCTGTACCAGCTCTATTCTGTTATATCCTTTTGAAGGTGCGGTCTGCAGAATTGCACACAGCACTCCAAATGAGGACTCACCAAAGACTAATACAGATGCACTATCGCCTTCTTCTTCCTACTGGTCATTCCTCTCCCTATACACCCTAGAATCTTTCTTTCACCTTCATCTTTCTTATCTGTTCGGCCACCTTAAGATCATCAGAAACAATCCCCCCCAGATCCCGCTTTTCTTACCCCCTATAGGGGGTCATTCTGAAACGCGAATAGGCCACCTGGATGTGTGAGATAGACGTTTTTCTCGCAAAAACATTTAGAAGCGTATTCTGAATATTCACGGCCCTGCATGAACACTGCATTAAAATGGGAATCTCAGAACGTGAGCAGGAGGGGGCAAAACGGGGATGTGGCCAGCCACGGAGATGTATAAAGCATATTCAGAAGAGGCCCATGTACGTCCTCAGTATTCCCTGTGTACGTCCATGTTATACCTGCGGAAACGTGGACTTAGAAACATTTCTGATCTGCTCTTCAATGCAGCCCATATTGGTGAATGGATGTGACACCTATGCTGTGCACCTGTGTGCCTGCAGTCAGGACAACCACATAATGCAGTAATACAGAGCAGAAAGCAGAGGAGAGGGAGGTTGTAAGTTAACGAAACGTTAATAAACACCGCCACATATGTATTTGGAAGAGCAGTGGTATGCATTCCAGCTATGCTGCCATCTGCTGTGTGTGCTAAAGGGGCAAATCATGGGTTCCCTAACAATGCCCAAGCCCTGCAAAGGGGACTGGTAATGGAGTCCTAGGACTCCATGCAATAATGTTACCCCAGCTATCGGTGAAAGGGGCAGCTTGAGTTGTGCGCTCTACACAGTGGATCTTTTCAAGTTGCTCTAGTCAATGTGTACATTCCCCAGATGCAGGTAACTTCAGTTATTGTCTTCTGGAAACACAATATTGGGTGATGCATTAAGCCAGTGGCTATATGTCAGATATTTTGTGCACAGTTCACTGTTTAGGTTGGATGTAAATGTGGACCTATGAGTATGATGTACAATGAGCTTACTAGTTTTGCCCCTTGAGGCTGATATACTGGAGGGTCTGTTTGGGCCTATTGAAGCTCTACATCTGTTTAGGGTTCACTATATTATTTATCATCTATTTAATTATACATTTAAAAATGTAGAAATCATGTATTTTGCAGGGTTATTTTATACAGATTTCTATGTTTGGCTTTATATTTTTTAAGTTGATAGGTGCAGGGCATCCTTTTGGCAGACATATGTTGCTGTGGGACTGCAAGTGAGAGTGCATGTGCGTGTGTAGTTGGATTGCTGCACGGGAGGATCTAGATTGCTCATCCACATATCTGGGGGGGGACAGGAATGGCTGGCGGGTACCTGGACCGTTGGGATGACTGCAGCGTCACCAGGTGCCAGTGAGATCAGGCAGGAGTAAGCAGAACAGGTCCTTGGTAGCTTACCTGTCCAAACATATCCCTGTCACTAATAAGGGACCCTTGGAAGGGAGCATTCAACAGTGCAAACAGCAGTTAGACATGCCCATGTGCATCTTCATTGCTCTCTACAAATGTGCACAGTTGCAGAGAGCGACAATGGTGTTTCTGGGCATGTCTGGGTGCTGCTTGCTGTCATTCCGAAGGCCCCTTATTAGTGACAGGGGTATGTTTGAACAGTCCCACCATGGGGGACCTGTTCTATTTTGTTCATGTCCTCACCTAGCGCTGTACATACATGTTCCAGGGATGTCAACAACATGCATACCTTGGGAGGTCTTCTACTGCCATGTATGTTGTGCTGCACTGCATCTTGAGCCAAACAGGATCACCCTGTACTTGTTTTTCTACTACTTTATAGTGCACTGAGATTGCTTTGTAGGGTTCTGGCCATGCCACAGACTGCCTGAAATTGTCTGCCTTGCATCCACTTATATGTATCATCAGCCTTCATTGTAAGTTTGCATCAAAGCATCACTGTCCGTGAGCAGCGCAGCTTAGGAGATTCACATTTTATAGGGGAGGCGTGGCCATTCACGGGTTTGTCGCAGAGATGGGCAGGATCACATACATCCATCTTTTCTGAATATGGTGAGCGCAGGGTCATATACAGCCATTGGGTACATATACCCGTCTCTTGCACACCATAGTGCTATGTACACGCTGTGCCATGTACATCTATGTCCCTGAATCTGCATCCGCGGCTGCATCTATCCCCACAGCTGCGGAATTAGGTTTCATTCGGGCACGTTTTCAATTTGGACGTGCCCGCGAGCCAGACATGCATGTACTGGAATTGGCCTCATACTCTATTGCTCCCTTGAATTTTTGCAGCCCAAATGCACGTCCTTGCATTTTTTTAGCATTCCATTTCAACTGTCAAATTCTCACACATTCTTAAAGCTTCACAAGATTCCTTTTCATGTTATCTAGATCTTTCCGGGTGTCTATCCTATTGAAGATTTTGGTATAATCTGAAAAGAGGCAAAGCTTACCTGACAACCCTTCAGCAATATCACTTACAAAACTCCAAAGACGCATTGAAAAGACCAGACATTGGAGCCACCAGAACCTCCAAGAATTCCTTCAATACTCTTAGATATATCTCATTTGGCCCATTGCTTTGTCTGCTTCTAATTTAGCTGGCTCTTCATGAACACATTAAACATAAGATATGCCATACTGGGACAGACCAAAGGTCCACCAAGACCAGTATCCTGTTTCCAACAGTGGTCAATTCAGGTCACAAGTACCTGTCAGGTTCCCAGAAGGTAGACAGATTCCATGCTGCCTATTTCAGGGGTAAGCAATGGATTTCCCCAGTCCACCTTAATAATGGCTAATGGACTTTTACTCTAGGAATTTGTCCAAACCTCTTTTAAACTCAGCTACACTAACAGCTTTTATTACAACTTCTGGCAACAAATTCAGACTGGAAAAATATTTTCTCCAATTAGTCTTAAATGCGCTACATTATAGCTTCATTGCATGTCCCCTAGTCTTTCTATTTCTTGAAGAAGTAAACAACCGATCTACGTTCCACTCCATTCATTATTTTAGAGACCTCTATCATATCCCTCCTCAGCCGTCTCTTTTCTAAGCTGAAGAGCCCTAACCTTTTCAGCCTTACCTCGTAGGGATATCGTTCCATCCCCTTTACCATTCTGGGGACTCTTCTTTATTCCTTTTCTAATTCCACTATATTCTTTTTAAGATATGGTCACCAGAATTGCACACAATATTTAAGGTGCAGTCGCACCATGGAACAATACAGAGTCGTAATAATATCCTTTGTTTTATTCTCCATTCCTTTCCTTATGATTCCTAGCATTCTATTTGCTTTCTTGGCCGCTGCTGCACACTGGGCAGAAGGTTTCAATGTGTTATCCATGATGATGCCTAAATAATTTTCCTGGATGGTGGTTTCTAAGGTGAAACATCGTGTAACCATAGATTGGGTTGTTCTTTCCTAAGTGCATAACTTTGCACTTGTCCACATTAAATTTCATCTGCCATTTGGATGTCCAGTCTTCCAATTTTTCAAGATCTTCTTGCAATTTTTCATAATCCTCTTGCATTTTAACAATTTTGAATAATTTTGTGTCATCTGAAAATTTGATCACCTCACTCATTATTCCTATTTCCAGATCATTTATGAAAATGTTAAAAAGCAGCAGACCAAGCACAGATCCCTGGGGTACTCCACTATTCACCTTTCTCCATTGGGAAAATTGGCCGTTTAGCCCTATTCTCTGCTTTCTATCTTTTAACCAGTTCCTCATCCACAATACTATACTGCCTCCAATCTCATGGCTTTTTTATTTTGCCAAACATTTTTCATGTGGGACATTGTCAAAGACTTTCTGAAAATCCAGATACAATATATCAACCGGCTCACCTGTTTATTCACAGTTGTTCCCATCCCACTAACAACTCTTTGAGATATTGGCCTATCTTGGCAAAATTAGTTTTCCTAAAGTCTAAGACCCTCGCATTTGAATGGATTTTATCAGCCGTAGTCCTAATACTGAACCACAGCATCTGGTGATCACTGGATGTGAGATGATCTCCCACTATAACATCAGAAACACTTTCCCCATCGGTAAGCACCAAGTCCAGTATGGCCCCTTCACGTATGGATTCTGTTACCAGTTGCCTGAATACTTCTTCCTGTAAAGAATCCAGGATCTCCTTGCTTTTAGATGACACAGCAGCAGGGATGCACCAATCAACATCTGGCATATTGAAATCCCTTATCATAGCACTTCCCCTTTCCTGGCAATGCTGCATATTTCTTATAATAAATTTCCATCCACGTCTTCTCCCTGTGAGGGAGGTCTGTATATCACTCCAATGCAAATTGATTTCTCTTTCCCTCTTTCTAGTTTAACCAACACTGTCTCCCTCTCTCCCTTTTAAGCCCTGTATTTCCATAGCTTTAATATTATGTTTTACATATAGTGCCACTCCTCCTCCCCTTCTTTCTACACTATCCTTTCTGAATAATGTTGTGAAACCTCTAGACTGTTTTCAGTTAAATATACCCCACTCCTCAATGCAGATTTTAGAGAAGGGATAAATGGGAGAGGAGAAATAGCTCATGGTTAGGGAGCATTACCAGTATGAAAATAAACATAAGAACATAAGATATGCCATACTGGGTCAGACCAAGGTCCATCAAGCCCAGTATCCTGATTCCAACAGTGGCCAATCTAGGTCATACGTACCTAGCAGTTTCTCCAAAAGACACAGGTTCCGCAATGCTTGTACTGGGTCAAGCATTGATATCCTGGGTCCCTTCTTAATAATGGTTTATGGACCTTTCCTCCAGGAACTTGTCCAAACCTTTTTTAAACCCAGCTACACTAACAGCCTTTACTACATCCTCCGGTAACAAATTCCAGAGTTTGATTACACGTTGAGTGAAAAAATATTATCTTTTATTAGTCTTAGCTTCATTATATGTCCCCTAGTCTTTCTATATTCTGATAACATAAACAATCGATCTACGTTTACCTGTTCCACTCCATTCATTAATTTATAGACTTCTATCATATCCCCCCTCAGCCGTCTCTTTTCCAGGTTAAAGAACCCTAACCTTTTTAACCTTTCTTCATAGGAGTATCCTTCCATCCCCTTTACCATTTTGGTGGCTCTTCTCTGAACCTTTTCTAATAACGCTATATCCTTTTTAAGATACGGTGACCAGAATTGCACACAATATTCAAGGTGCGGTCTCACCATGGAACGGTGTAGAGGCATTATAATATCTTTTGTTTTATTTTCCATTCCTTTCCTTATGATACCTAGCATTCTATTTGCTAGGTATCATAAGGAAAGGCCAGTTCTGTTCAGGGCATGTCCACCCCATCCGGACATCCAGAATCTAGATGGGCCGGATTTGCACCTGATTCTGATTCTGTGGGGGCTATATGGGCCTGTGGGATCAGAATCAGGTGCAACCAGCCTGGATGGGCAGGATGTGCCCCAATTCCGGTCTGCTGGACTTCCCAGATCCTGCCCAGCTAGCCCAGCCTGGACTCCTGCATGGAGCCACGGTGCTGTGGCATCCTATTGCCATGGCACTGCATCGCCATGCCAGAGCCCCGATCACCTGCACCGCAACAAATGTCCTGTTCCCCGCTGCCCGACCCCCATTCAGGCCTTCCAAGGTGGGGGTTCAAGTCCCACCTGGGGACAGCAATCTCAGGCCAGAGGGATTGGGATTTCTAGTCCTATAGGCACTCCTTGTGGTCTTGGGCAAGCCACTTAACCCTCCAATGCCCATGTTCCCTGTATGTATTAGTGTGTGTGTCTCATATCCCCTCATGTTAAATGTATCCCCCAATTGACCGCTTTGACCCGGTGAAAAGCGGGATATAAATACAGCTAAATAATAATACTTTCCAGAATGGACTATGGTGATGTAGTTTACTCAGATCTCCCTGTCCACTCCTGAAGCATCTCCAAACTGTGCAAAAGATTACCATAAAACTTATACATAGTTCACAAAAACATGATCATCTCACCCCCTTACATCCTTCATCACTGGCTTCTTGTCACTTATGGGATCAAATTCAAGATTCTCCATATAGCTCACCACTCTTTATACTCTGGTTTTCCCCTATATCTCTCACCACATCTCACACCTTCCTCTACTCGTCCTATGCGTTCTCAACATTAAAACCTTATTGCCCTCCCTACTATACATCATGCTCAGCTTTCCACTATTTGCCAGTGAGTCTTCTATTTTCTTGCCCCTTCGCTATGGAATTCCCCTCCTACTAACATCCACATAGAATCCAGTTACAAAAAATTCAATACTGACCTTAATACTCTATTTTTCAGCTAGGCTTTTGGGGACCGAATGGGTAGCAATCCTCCCTCCTGAGCAACTTCCTCCGGGTCCTTTCCTTTATATTAACCATCTGCCTTCTTCTGTCTCTCTTCCTCCAACCCTTCCAATCCCTCACTATATTTGCCATGTTTATGTCTTGCCTATTTTAGTATTGTAAACCACTATGACAATCACTGAAAAGCAGTGAAGCAAATAGATAAATAGTCTTTGAGGTATATTTACTAAAGGGTGTTAAGGGAGCAGGTGTTCTGCTAATGCCTGTTATTGGCACCCGTACGCCCTTAATGCTGTCATAAAAGCTACATTAATGAGCATTAAAGGCCCCTGCAGCATTAAGAGAGCAGTAGACAAAGAGTGGGCATAAACGGGATGAGAGGCAGAGAATGGGCATTGACCACAAGTGTTCCCTTAACGCCTGTTGCATAAGTTTGTGTTAGAGCCCGTTAATGCTGGGAACCTTAATGGCAATTAAAACCTCATGGAAAGGGTGTATTTTGAGTGGAGAGAGCCTATTTTAACATGTGCAATGTGATGCACAGACAAGGGAGCCCAAGATGGTGATAGTAGTGCTCCATTAGCAGCAACAGCATAGTGCCCAAGTATAGAGTGCATCACGTTGATGGTGCAAATGGCGCAAAGGAGGTGGCACATTAGTCATGCAGTGGAGGTTGCTGGGGCGCAAGGCCAACCAGGCAGCTGCCCAGGTGGCACATCTGTGATGTCCATCATGATCCCACATCAATAGAGGCGGCACATAGACATGCTGCCGCTATGGAAAGGTGATGCACCACATGGGGCTGTCCAAGGGTTCCTGGCACCATAGGCAGAGACTCCAGCCAGCCCCTACCCCGCTGCCACTGAAGCCAGATCCGGAGGAAGAGACCAATAACACCAGCAGCTGTAGCGCTACAGGGAGCTGCAAAATGCAGGTGCCCAGGTAAACACCACAGTTGTGCTGTCTGCCTTCTCCAGAGATGTATTGGCGGCAGGTGTGGATGGGGTCCCAGTAGCAGAGGTTAGTTGGGGGGGGCAGCGTGGCCATCAATGTGTGCCTCTGCCCCTCATCCTGACCTGGTGCCCTAGGCATCTGCCACAGCTGCATGGTAGATGGGCTGGGACCACGCATCACCCCTACTGGCAGCATGCTGGCATGTGGCAGGTACAGTGGCACCTGCCTGCAGCAGACAAAACCCATGTCCTGGTCCTGTGTGCATCACAACATGTGACAAGGTCTGTCTGAAGGGGAACATGTCAGCCCCAGGGACTGCTGAATCCAGATAGCAGCTCTGTGGCTCAACACCTAAAGCTTGTATGCAAATGAGTGGAGGGTCACAAGTTCAAGATCTGGCTGTGGCTCGCATGTCCCTGTGGGTAAAATTTAGCCTACAGCGCCAGCATGTGCAACCCTCAATGAATCGGCCAGCAAGAGTACAACACCCATCAGCCACACAGACAGGCTCCACTATCCACAGCTGGATGGAAAGACAGGCTGATAGCACTGGCACACTGAGCAGGCGTGAATTTCAGATCGAGCTACTAGTGCCTGTACAATGAGCACATTTTAACAATGTTTGAGCTGATACAGAGACCAAAGTAGCAGGCAGGAATGCCAACCATCCCCACTTTTGCACAGCATGGCAATGTGAGTATGTTTGTATGTCTCTCAAGAATTCTGTGGCCTTCTGCACTGCACTGTGCCTCGCATTACCTAGGCTGTTCCTGGCGTTAGTCTGCAAATGTGAATGATGAGGAGCAGGGGATCGTGGCTATGGCCTGAAACAGAACAGTTTGATCAGGATGTGTATGCATCGGAGGTAGGGTCAATGACTGAGACCTCATAGAGCCCGTCCAACGTGTGCATGGCCTGGGTGGCCACAGCAGTTTATGCTGTGAGGTCACTCTCACTGTGATCAAGCTGTGACCATGGCACGGCTATGTATCCACATAGTGCTATATAGTGTCCAGCTCCAGTGATGTGGGTGTTCTTCCTGCCCTGGGAGCCCCATCACTGTGCCAAATTCAGGGTGACCATGTTTTGTCCCAAGCCAGGGTATACATGTTTGCTCTGTGCACATGCATAGTATGCTGACCGGCAGCAATTGGTATGTGCATGGCTGAGATAGCCCTGTAGTGGGCAGCAGGTGCAGTCTGACCGTGCTTGCTGTGGTAGATTGGTAGTCCCAGATAGTTGAGACAGAAGGTGTTCCTGACCTGTTCACTGTGGTCATGGCAGGACCAGCAGGATGGGAGCAGCAGCCCAAGGCAAGCCTAGAAGTCCCCACTGCATCTGGCATCAGCTGCCGCAACACTGGGCACTGACATTTATTTATTTATTTCTTTATTTAACAGTTTTTATATACCGTCTTTCTGCGAATCAAGACGGTTTACAGATAACATAACAATGCAGTGTGTTTCAACTGCTTACATTGAAAATGGATATGTTTAAGTATAACAACAGAACTTTTTACAATGATCAACTATTTACATGGATTTGCATTATTATAATATCAACTATTTACATCACTTTGTACAGGTTACAGAGGGGTTGTTAGAAAGTGAGGTGTGTCGGCTAGGGAGGGGAATTGGATTCGAGGGAGGGTTGTCGGGTGTGGGCTATGGTGGTAGGGAAAAATGTTCTTGGAAGAGGTGTGTTTTTAGTTTCTTCCGGAACTCTCTGTGATCTGAGCAGTTCCTTAGTTCGTATGGAACGGCGTTCCGTAGAGAAGGGGCATAGAGGGAGAAAGTTCGGTTGCAGGTAGTTTGCTTGCTGTGTCTTTTGGAGGTTGGGATGGTAAGGAGATTTTTGGTGAAGGTACGGCGTGTTCTGTTGTTGTTGGAGTTAGATAGGAGTGAGGAGAGGCATGGTGCTGACTCATTGGAGATGATTTTGTGTGTGAGGGTGATAACTTTGAATTTAACTCGGCATTGGATGGGAAGCCAGTGGAGATCATAGAGGATTGGTGTGATGTGTGATCGTCTAGGGTTGTTTGTGATGAGACGGGCTATAGTGTTCTGGGCCATTTGAATAGGGTGCATGTTGGTCTTAGGGAGGCCCTGGTAGATAAAGTTGCAGTAATCGAGGGAGGGGATTGTGAGTGCCTGGCAGACTACGGAAGGAGTCAGGAGAGGTTGGAGGTTCCGAAGGGTACGTAGTTTTGCATAAATTGTATTAGCTGTCTTCTTTATTTGTTCAGTGAATGTGAGGTTCTGATCGAGTATGATTCCTAGGTATTTTACTTGGTTTTTTAAGGTAAGGGTGAGGTCACTGAGAGTAAGGGTTGTTGGTGGGGTATATGATGTATTGGTAAATACTTGTAGAGCTTCTGTTTTAGATTGGTTAATTAGGAGGTTGTGCTGTAGGAGCCATGTTTTTAGGTTTGTAAGGCAATTGCTTAAACTGGTAAAGTCAGGGGTTGCTAGGTTAAAAGGGGTGAAGCACATAATGTCATCTGCATAGAGTTGGTAAGAGATTCCATGGTTTTGGAATTCTTGCAAACTGGTTGAAGGAAGATATTGAATAAGAGTGCAGAGAGACTAGATCTCTGGGGAACACCTTGTTGTAGGGTAAATGGTAAGGATGTGTCATTCCGTATACGGACCTGTTGGGTTCGGTTGTCTAGGTAAGAGTGGAACCACTTTAGGGTTGTATCAGTCCTATTTCATGGAGTCTGGATAGTAGTTGATGATGGGGGAGGGAGTCAAAGGCTGATGACAGGTCAAGGAATATAAGGAGGCATCCTTGGATGGGGTTCTGGGTGTGTAGGTATAGGGAGGCGAAAAGGGTTTCGACACCGTGGTTCTTTTTGAAGCCATGTTGGAACAGATCAAGGGGAGTGTGTTCGTCTATGTAATTCTGCAGTTGTGTTTGGACTAGTTTCTCTGTTATCTTTGCAATTCTGACATTCTGTTCTAGGAGGAGTCCCTGTCCAACAGGGGCAGGACACAGGGCCCAGATGTGACAGGTGCCTATGGCATACTGCAATTGTGCAGAAAACAAGGTGACTAGCACAGCACACTGCAGACAATATCTGCCACACACTTTCAGTGGTGTGGATCTGCAGCACAGCTACCAGAGACTAGCTCTAGCAGTGCAAGCTCTGGGGACCAGGTGCTGGGCGCCCATCCTCACCCTCAGGGTGACCGCTAAAACTGCTCAGTAGCACCATTTGTAGCTGAGGTGATGGATCAGTGCATTCTCCATTTGGTGATCAGCTGCAGACTGCTGTTCTGTGTGTGCAGTGCATCATGGGTACTGGAGGGGGCTAACCTATACTGGCACACACAGTAGTCATTTTAGGCAGTTAGCTGCAGTCTCTTTGAATCCAGCCATTGCTATGCAGTGAGGTGGAGTTATAGCCTACTAGTTAATGCAATGTCTCCATAAGCAGGGGATAGAGGTTTGATTCACTTGTTCTTTTTTTTGTGACTATGTGCTCCTCAGTTCATTTTCATGCCTGTAACAGTCCAGGCTCTGCTGTGACTGGCAGACACACTTCTTTACAATTTGCAATGTGTTCTGGCCACAATTTGGGTCAGCAAAAGGACTATTCGCCATCATGCCCTTCTGAAAGCATGGCTTTATTGGCTCTGCTGCAGCCCATTACAGAGGGGTCAAACATGTTCAAATGTTGGGCAACTGCTTGGAAGTGTGATGCAATGGTCATGGCACTCGTTTAAGTCTCAAAACCAGGGTTTGAGGCCCATTTAGCACTCTTTTTTTTTTGCAGCAGTTTGGAATGTTGTACTCTTGTGTGTTTTATGTATGCCATAACCTTCATGGATTGCCCACACCTCCTGGTTACCTTGGGCAGGTCACATAATCCTTCATTGCTTCAACTGACTGCAGATTATTACAGTCCCTGTATTTCATCAGACATTAACACTTTTTTGGTATAATGTAACCCGATGTGACTGCACTGATGCAGCGATATACTAACAGGCAGTTACATGCATACAGCTGTAATCTATTTGTGTAACATGAGTCAGGTATGACATCATGACTGTGACTGTATAGCTTTGGCTCCATCACATATCTGCATTACATGCAGACACATCCTACCCCTCGGATAGTCACCTCTAGGTATCAAATCATGTCTGTATGTGCCTCTTTTGCCCAGTTTGAGTGACTCCTGTCTAGTTGTTGTATGCATTTTTGTCTGGGTTGTTGTATGGTGGTTGAGTGGCTGGGACAGGTGTGAGACACACATGTCTTGTATCAGGCCTTATATGTGGCACTGACACACGTTTTTCCCACACAGTACACATGCGTTGGGGATGGCACCTCCGATACAACGGTGCTGCCAGTCCGTGCCACTCTCTCCTCTGCCACCATCCTTCCTTTAGCCCATCCATCAGCCTCTGTCAGCTATGTGCAGTCATGTCTTCTCATGCAAGCTGCTACATCATGGCCTACACAGGTTCTCTTTTCCACATTTGGCCGCTTCACTCACGCCTCTCCTGTGCCTGATCTGCATGTCGCCACTCCTGCTCCATCTTCCTTTCGCTGCACACATCCTGCTACTTCTGACTCTGCTGGTGGACATGTCTTCCCCATCCTATGCCACACACTGACACTGCACCATTTTACATCGGCACACCCACCCCCCCCCCCCCCCACAGTGAATCAATACAGCTGCCTCCCACATGCTCTTCCACATTACTAGCTGCTACGTAGGGTGCCAATGGATCTGGCAGGTCCATCAGCTCCAACCTGTCCTTCCATCCATCACCTTTATATTGACTTTCTTTGATGCTCCCTTATCCAGCGTTAGCATGACAGCCATTTTCATATGTTAAGGTGCCTGTTTGACACCTTAATACCCAATGTTCTGTTAACGCATGTTAACTGGCCCATTGCACCTTTAATACTGGAACGCCTCCTACCTGCCCAGAGCCTTTTTCACATGTAACACCCCCTTATCGCTGCTGTTAACGCCTACTACCTTAACACCCTTTAGTAAACATATCCCTTTGTCTTCTATATTAGTGGAAAATGGATAGAAGGTGTTGTTTTGCTCCTACCTCATCCCTGGGTGCCTGCACAAAATGGAGAGGTTGCCCAATGAGAATTCTTGGTGAAATTGGGGCAAAGGATAATTTTTTACACATGCAGTGGATTCAAGCTTACTGAAAGATATTAGTCTCTTTTATTAAAGAGATAATGGATCAGGAACTGAAGTTGGATCCTAAATATTTTATCTAGGTCTGGGAAAAGCAATGGAAAAATTTGTTTCATTATGCATAGTTAGAGCTAGAAGTGAAATTGAATTGTTTTGGAAGACAAGGCTTCCTTTGGGGATACAGAGACTGATTAAATGCATTGGTACTATCTATTACGAGGAAATAACAGCTATAAAAAGACAGTTAGGCAGTTTCAAGTAGTAAGGGGACCCTTCTGTGAAAGCAGAGATTGAGGAGATGTGCTCTGCTTGACCGATGATTGGATAATTTAATTGGCTGTTTCATGTCCTCGGGGATGGGAGGAGGTGCAAGGGCTAGCCGAGGAAAGGTTGAAAGTTTTTGGAAGATTATAAAAAATTGTTATGGGCCTGTCTATTAATGACTTCATTTGGAATGTAAAGTCTGGTATGTAATTATGCGTTGTTACTTTCCAATAAAATGTAAATTTAAAAATGGATGGATAACCCCACTGTCAGGGTGCAAAATTGTTTTTCTCATGAACTTTAGTGGAACTGAATGAAATGAGCAAAACATTGATTTTCATGTTTCACAAATGAATTCAAGGGTAATTAATTCAAAACCAAACCAAACCAAAAGCTTTTCCCTTCTCTATGCTAAGCTGGGTCCTTGCCCAGTCAGCTTTCAACTCTGGTCTCTGTGACTTATTGTCTTTTTGCTCCCAATTGAATGGACGGCGTCGTTGGCACCTGATAATTGGCAGATCCACAGACATGCTCCAGTTGATATGTTGGGCGGAAATTCCAACTCAGATGACAAATAAATATTTCTTAAGTCTGCTTTGCGTACAAGAGAGCGTTGTGGTTATTTCAGCATTTTTGATGGTTTCAAAATATCAGTAAGAAAAAGAAGTTGAGTTTGCATCAGTTGAAGCCACAAGAACCTTTTCAGACCTTCCTTTGAGTAGTGCAGTGGTGCACTAGAATCAGGAAGGAATTTGCTCTAGGTGTGTAACCCCCTGCCAATGTGTAGCCCTTGCGGCCTCTGTACCCGCTGCTTGGTAGGCAGAGGTCACAACCATCGAAAAACAATGCAGTCTTTCGCTCTCTGTTCTTGGGAAATTGTAATGGGTTTTATGAACAAGACCAGTATACACTGGGCACTCTTGACACTCACTCCTCTATTCTGAAAATAAGAGAGTCCAGGCTAGAATGTGCGTTCTGAACCAAGAGTTTACATAAAGAACTTTAGGATCACTAATTCAATAGCAACGACAATAAAAGCAGAAAAAAAGTTTCCATCTTATTGCCAATAAAGCAAAGATAAAATTTGTAATTATATTACAAGCGTTGTATCTCCTCTTTCCATTCAGCCAGTAAAACAGTTAACATTATATAAACTCTCATCTATGCGGTGTTGGAAGTTATTTCAAGCAGCTTCACTACTTTATTCCTCTCTCTCTCTTCGCTCTTACTTGGCTACTCTCAGGGGAACTGTCTTCCCCAGTGTGTACCTTAGAGGTGACGGCTTCTGTAGACAGGCCCCCGAACCTGCTCTGCAGGTGCTCCTGACTCTTGAGTAACAGAGCTCATAGATGTTCTTGTAGTTAGCTTCTTCTTTTCTCTCTTCAGTGTCTGTTACTTGCAAGTTCTGGAGCCGCCTTCTCTTCCCTACAGGCAGGGCTGCTCTTCTGCTGAGCTAGTGGGGTGCTGACTGATTGGACACAGTCGCATAGGAATTCAGGTGCATCTTGAGCATGAGAATGTTCCAACCCCTCTGGCTCTCTCCCACTCACAGCCTCTAGCCATGTACGTCCCTCACACACAGCCAGGGCCAGCCCCAGATTTGGTTCAAGGTGTTGGCGTGCTTAGTTTTGAATGCCCTGCTCTTTGCTACCCACCTGAAGCTGCTGCCCTAGTCAGCCACCTAGTTTGCCTGATGGTTGGACTGGTGCCCGCTGTCCAATGTCCCTCTAGGACAGACCCCCTCACCTCCTCATAGTGTAGGGGCTTGCTGCCAATGACACCTGCCCCTAAAGGCAGACACCCTTACTCCTGCATGGTGCAATGGCTTGCAGCCAGAGTTCTGCTTATGGAAGTAATTTATATATGAGTTGGATTTTCTCTCCCAGAGGAGTCACCTTCCAGCATGATGTAACTGGGCAGAAGGTAACCTCCCCTGTTCGGAAAACTACCATTTCATCTCTAGATTATATTGTAATAAGTTGGTAGGGTCACTGTAGGTCTCTGCTGCTCAAAGCAGCAGCATCCAGAGGATCGCTACAGGTGCCATGTGGCAGGAAACTAAACTTATATAGTACACCATTGCAGAAGTGCTTTGGTAAGTACCACTAGTACATTTCTTGTTCAGCTTTCTAGCCCAAAGAATCTGGAAAATAGTTTCATACTAGTATTGGATAGAGACAAATTATGGTTGCCTTGGGTTCTGGATGGCACGCTGGGCATGGGCCCCCAACTACCATGACCTTTCATCCTTACCCTTAATCCGACATTGCATAGGTTTCCCTTTAGGCATAGGCTCTGGGTGACTACCCCATCTTCCATCTCCCCCATCTCTCATTTGTTCCAGATCACAGAATAAATTGTTTTTAACCATTATGGATTGTGCTTAAAAGAGGTTTGAATCAAGCTGCACCTGAGTTTATTTCCTGGGTCAGGCTTCTGCTGTTTAGGCTAGCTGGGATTCAGAATGCTATGGAGGCAATCAGCCAATAGAGAGAGGGAGCTTCAGTCACTGATCAATGGTGACACCTATTGGCCAGACTTAGAATTCACATTTGTTGAGTTCCAGAGGAAATGATTTGTGGCCTGTGTCTAATGGCTTTCACTATGATGATTGTGCTTAGTTGGTAGGTTGATAAACAAATAGATCTCGATACCGACGTGGACATCCCGGCCCTCTGTGCGTCTGGTCAGAACCGGATGCACAGAGTTAGCTGGGATTCTGATCCTGCGGGGCACGTCTAGCCCCACGGGATCAGAATTGCATCCAGGCCTGCACGTGCAAGCTAGGACCCCGATTGAGTCTGGCCTGCACGTACAGGCCTTGCCCGGCTAGGTCAGTCAGGGCTGTTCAATGGAGTCTTGGCGCTATGGCGTCTGGTTGCCATGGCACCGTGGCTCCTTTGAAAAGCCGCGATCCCTGGCCGCCAGCTCCAAAAGTGCTTTCACCACAGTCCGACCCCCGATCTGACCTCCCAAGGCCAGGGTCGGGCTGTGGGGAATGTCCTCTGCCCCCTGTCGCCTCTTACCAGCCCCGAGCCTGCCCGTTCCTCCCGACTAGAGGACTATATTCTACCTCAGAGGTGGAATAAGTTCCCCGTTCAAGCCGCCGGCCCTGGACGTACAGGGCCAACATTGGAATCAGCCCTGTATGTCCAGGGCTGACGACCACCACTGCCCGCCCTAACGCCACCCCCAATCTGCCCCTTTCCCGCCCCTGTCTAACTTACAAGCGGGGAAGTTAGTCGGGGTCAGGAGGGGGCCCGAATAGCGGGGATGGATGTCCCAACAGGACATCCATCCCTGCTATTCGTGCCTCAGAATGACCCCTATAGGATTCAAAATTTCTGGGTAGTTGCTAATGTAGGCTTCTGGTGACATAGAGCGAGAAGGACTTTAGGATATTTAATCTTGTATGCTTCCATTATGATCCAATAAAATTTACATGGCAAAGAAAACAGCAAAAATAATTTACACTCATTTAAAATTCATGTTCACCAATAAACTGGTGATCCAATTAACAACAATTACAGAAAATACAATATCCAAAAAAAGGTTATCCCAGAGAACTTTAACAGAGCTAAAGATCCTAACCCCAGTTACTATTTTTTTGTCCCTAATACCACGTCAAGAGGTATCTAAAATGCACAATAACAAACAGACAGGGCACCTATTAAATCACTCCGTTTCACGTCCAGACATGCTAAGAAACATCAAAGTTATATTTCCTTCTGCACAGTTTTTGTTAAAGCCAAAACCCCTCACTCCCCAATGTCAGAATAATTCCATCCCCTGGTTCAGGTGCTCAAACCAGGAGTGCCCTGGCCCTGGTTGTCTGGACCAGAGATAACTTTACACCAGATGGTTTCGGTGATGGGAGTCAGGATTCGAACGATCAAAAGGTAGAGGGTCTGGGGCCCCTCTGGTCCACCAGGGAATTTATGCCGATGAGGTGTCAGGAACTGAAATGTTTTACTCGCAATGCAGCAAACGGCTACATATTACTGCAGCAGTGTATGCTGCTTTTTTCTGACAGTGCACACTTTTCACCATCTCTGCAATTTACGTGCCATTAGTTTACTCCATCTGCAGCAAAAGCTTTTTTAGCACATAGGTTAGAACACTGTTTGTGGAAGCTTACCGCAGAGCTCTAACACCCCGCTTACTGCATCAAGGTCAAGTTGCCTTAGCTGTTGAAACAGGAAGCAACCCTACTCTAACAATAGCATTCTCTTGAGTATATCAATGGCGCCATGTTCCACCAGCTATCCCACACAGCACAAATTATTTCTCTCCCAATAGATCTGGGGGAAACTCTAAATTATAGCAAATGGTCAGAAAGGGTGAATATTTTTTCCCAGTCCATAAACTGTCCCAGATAGGCCCTCCATATCCAAGCGGTGTGGAGAACAAAGGGTTAGTAGTGTCCACGTTAGATCTAATCACACAGGGAAGATGGGGACTAGAGAGCCCTCCATCTACCCTTTGCCCAACTGTGACCCACTGCTTGGTCTGCACAGCTTGCCACCCCAATAATACTACACTATAGTAGTTTTTAAAACTGGGGATCCACAGACTCATACCTCTTGGATTGTAGAAGTGCTTCTGAGCCACCCTAATACTCCACTTTGAAGCATTTTGAAAACTCTGTCGTGAATGAGAAGTGGAAGGGTCTGGAAGAGGTAATAGTGTTTCAGAAGAACCATTATCTTAGTAGGGGCTTCCTCTCCTCCAGTCAAAAAATGTTTGGTTTAGGCCATTTAGACAGATCTCTGGACACCAAATCCATCAAGTTTAAGCTGAATATTTTCAAAGTCAGTTGCAATCTTCACTCCCAGATGGGTTATACTTCCTGTCACTCACCTAAAGGAAAAGTTCTCCTTGTTCTCTTTAAGAGAGATTAAAGTATTGTCAGAGAGATTAATATTCAGAGCCTCTGACTTTTATATGTTGAAAGCTCCCATACTGCCGCACCTCCTGAACTGAAAGAGGTAACGATATGTTGGTGAAAATAAAGAATATATCATCTGCAAAGAGCAAGATTTTATATCTATTGGTACCAACTTTCACTTCCCAAATACCCAAATTTAATTTTCTGAGCCACAGGCTTCATTGGCAGTGAAAAAAGCAGGCGGAATAAGGGGCTACGCTATTGGATGCCCCTCCCCAAGGAAACGAGTACCTCCTATTCATCTTTAGTGCATGCTTGGGGAGCTCGATACATAGCACTGATCCAGGTAACATATCCCGTGCACCCATTTTCTGTAGAACTTTGAACATAAAATTCCAGTACTGCCTACTGAATGCTTTCTCAGCATCAATCAACAAAGAGCACAGCCTCCCGCAGTACAAAACAAAATCAGATTGGACCAGTCCTGGAAGCAGGTTGTGGAGCCTTAAACCAAAATTATTGCCAGAAGTTTAATGTCAACGTTCAGAGGTGATATGAGCCTATATGATGCACACATGGTAATGTTCTTCCAGTCTTTTGGTAGGTGGATGATATTAGCAGTATAATTCGAGTGAGAGAGCATTCCTTCCACAAGCATTGAATTGAGAAGTCTAGTCAATAGGCCTGCCATTTGCATTTGGATTGTCTTAAAAAGTTTAATGGTAAAAAACAACTTACACCTGGTGTTATATGACATTTCAGCATTTAAATGGCTATTGCCACCTCACCAGTAGAGATTGGTTTATCCAGTAGATACTGCTGCTATTCGCTAAGTGCTGGGAGAGTAATTTCTGCTAGGTAATGCTCAATAGACTGGTCCTGAATTGCCAAATCTGCTTGTTATAATTCCTTGTAGAAATGGGCAAACCTAAAACAGATGGGATCATTAGTGGTCAACAGGCCAAATATCAGCTGCATAAATAGCCTACAACTGCCCCCTAGCTCCCCCCAGGCAAGGAAGGATTTTACTGCTATTAGCATATTCTAAGACTCTAAAGACCCAATATTAAAAAACTGAGCTCCTAAATATAGGCTCCTAAATTTGCACCCTATTTTCAGTGACACTTAGGAGCCTAAGTTTACAGCTGAAAATTCATCCTAGTTTAGGAGCTTAAGCCTGCCTTTCTTTTGCCTAGATTTATGAGCCTAATTTAGGTGCCTAATGCTGAAAATCAGTGCTATGCCCCTAACTTCTTTTCCCCATCCTAAATCCACCCCTGTTGCCACCCACTTTTTATACTCCTAAATTTAGGAGCTTGGTGAAATTTTAAGAAAATATTTAGGCACTCAGCCCTTGTAAATTTTCAAAGACTTCAATGTAGGAGTATAACTATCAAAGTTAGGAGCATAGATCTTTTGCATATTGGGCCCTAACTCCATACTGGAAAGGGACAGCATTTTTCTTTTTGGACCACCTCACAGTCAGTTAACCTCTTATCACTGCCTTTGTTCAGTCCCAGACCACTCGTGATATTTCTCCATTATCATTTTTAGAATTACTCTCTAATAGGGTTTGCCTTCATTTCCACTTAACAGTCTATCATTAAGCGTAAGAACATAAGAAATGCCATACTGGGTCAGATCAACGTCCATCAAGCCCGTATCCTTTTTCCAACAATGGCCAATCCAGGTCACAAGTGTCAGGTACCCAAGATCCACAGCTTCCACAATGCTCATCCTGGGGAAAGCAGTGGATTTCCCGGGTCCTCTTTAATAATGGTTTATGGACCTTCCCTCCAGGAACTTCCGAATTGATTTTTCCTTTTAGGTACATCATTCATTAGCTCTATCCAGACTGGCGGCATGTTCCGAGCACGTAAGATTTTCTATCTCAGTGAATGCAATCTTATGAATAAAAGACACATCAGTCATCAAAAGCCTTATTCTAGCATAGGAGGTATAGGGAGCAGTGTGGAAGGTATAATCATGACCCTTAGGATAGAGAAATGCCCAAGAATACACAGACCCAGCCCGGCACATTAGCACTACCAGACACCCTGGTACGCACTTGTATATAGTCACCTAATTGTGTAAATAGTTGCCAAGCAGCCCCTGTCGCCACTGCACATCAGTGGCCCGACTGCGTAGCCTGTATATAGTTACCCCAGTTAATCAAAGTTGAAAAACCTGTTCATTGTAAGTACAGTACCGGCTCGGCCGGACTGTACAGATTTGTTGTTGACTGTAAACCGAGCTGATTTTAAAAAGTGCGGTATAGAAAAGACTTTAAATAAATAAATAAGAATCAATCAAACTGTACAGACCCATCTACTCTTTCTGAGTGAAGCTGCTGCACCCAAAGAGTTATCCAAGGCAAGATTGAGTGTAAGGTTACAAATCTCCCCACCCCAGCAACAGGGAACCAGAGCTCAAGCTTAGGAGTTGGTCTAACAAACATGCAAGGAACATTTCGTGATCCACATTGGGTGCATATACATTTGCCAAAATGAGCATGCTACTGTACACAGATAATTGAATGAAAATAAAATGTTCCTCTCAATATACTATAGCTTGGCCACCCTAAATGAACCTACTGTTGGCTAATCTCAGAAGCTAAGCAGGGTTGGGTCTGGTTAGCTCTTGGATGGGAGGCCATCTTGGAATACCAGGCACTGTAGGCATACTGTGTGAAGGAAGACCAGGAAATCTACTTCCAATCACCCCTTGCAAGAAAATCCAGGGCTAGGTTGCCAGGAGTCAGCATTGACTCAACAGCACACATACACTTAACGTGCCTAAGACCCACCTAGAGAATTCAAAATTAAGACTGCTGCACACTCTAATGTTGAAATTAATTGCATGCAAAAGTAATCCTTATTCTTAACTATGCCTTCATCCCTCTATCTAGCATGATGGTGTCTCCCAACCTCTTTGCTTGCCTAAATAGTGCAGCATTTCACATTAAGGCCAGCAATTTTCAGGTTATTATTCTTATCTCTAAGAGATGAGCCCTCCCCCCGCCCCCCCACCCCCACCCCCATCAGGAATTATATGCAAAAACCAAGTACAGAGTAGAGATTATATAACCGCAAATTAGTGCCTCCATCACACAGCTCAATAGAAAAAGCAATAAACAGCAAACTCTAAACATTCTCATACTATACCAGACACCGACGCCATCCATCCATTTCCCCCACCCTTCCCCTTCCTGTGCCTATACAAAAGGTTCAGTATGTACTGCCTGGATCTGTGTGAGTCAGAGAAAGATGAACAAAAAAGAAAGAGTCCCCGATTTATAAATGTACACACCAATGTTCCAGTTTATGAGTAGAAACAATAAGCGTGAAAAGCTGCTTCTCTTGGGCAAAACATCATGCAAGATGATGATCTCAAGGCCCACCTAGGAGAGACAGTACCCAAGATATTGATACTTAGCTCAAACTACTGATGTCATAGTCTCATATTATCAGACAAATTGCAACAAAGCCTTTTCCCCTCTTTGTTTGCCTATTGCCACTGTGGTAGGTCCCAGCAGAGTAAACCTGAAGCTTTTGTGCCTTCCAGTAGACCTGAGAGATCAGCAACATCCAATGGCTTTTTTGCTTCCTGCACAGTCCGGACACTAGGGCGGTCATTTTAAAAGCCCTATTCATACTCTGCACCAACTCCTGTTTATATCCTTTTGAAGGTGCGGTCTCCAGAATTGCACACAATACTCCAAATGATGTCTCAGCAAAGACTTATACAGAGGCACAATCATCTCCTTTTTCCTGCTGGCCAGTCCTCTCCCAATGCACCCAAGCATCCTTCTGGCTTTTCCCATTGCCTTTTCTACCTGTTTAGCCACTTTAAGATCATCAGAAATAATCACGCCCATGTCCTGCTCTTCTTTCATGAACAGAAGACTTCACCCCCTATACTATACAGCTCCCTTGGATTTTTGCAGCCCAAATGCATGACCTTGCCTTTTTTTGCGTTAAATCTCAGCTGCCATATTCTCAACCATTCTTCAAACTTTGCTAGATCCCTCCTCATGTTATCTACACTTTCCTGGGTGTCTATTGCAGATTTTAGTATTATCTGCAAAGAGGCAAAATTTACTCGACAGCCCTTCCACAATATCACTAACAAAATTGTTATAAAGAATCGGACCAAGGACAGATCCCTGCAGCACACCACTAGTAACATTCTTCTCCTCAGAATGAGCTCCATTTACTGTATCTGTATCCTTTGTTGCCTTCCACTCAACTAATTTCTAGCCAGTCAATATAGGATCCATTCCTAGGGTACTTCATTTATTTATAAGTCACCTCTACAGGACAGTGTCAAAGGCTTTACTGAAATCTAAGTGCACTATATCTAGGGCTCTCCCTCAGTCTAACTCTCTGATCATACAGTCAAAGAGATTTTCTTTGCTTTGTGTATTCCAGGCATTCATGTCTTCTTCCTTCAACATACTTCTTGAAGTTTTATTGTACAATTGCATAAATATAAAATAAAAAAGAAAGAAACTTGCCCTCCATTCCTACAGGTAAAGGTATGGGCTGATGATGAATGTGTGACTGTCAGGACCTATCATTTTACTTGAACTGCAGTTGCTCTCTGTCGTCCTCTAAATGTTGGCACCCTGGGTGACTGTCTAGTCTGCGTAATGGTTAAGCTGGCCTTGCTTGCACCTGTTATCTTTCATTCAGAAGCTAGCTTAGTGTTCTTGCTTTATCCCAGAGAGGCTCATCTGGATTTAAGGCATACGCATCATTAATGCTTGTCTAGCCATTATGCTAAACACTAGCAAAAACTCTCTGCACTCAGGCTGAGAGCTAAAAATGGATAACAAACAGCCACCATAGTCCATCCTTCATTTCCCACGACTAGAGTTTATGGGAAATCTATTTAAATGGGAAATAAATGATTAACTAATGGAGCCTCTGAACTGGAGTTCAGCCTTTGTGCACCACTGGTGTTCATAAATCTATCAGATCCCTTTAATCAAATTATGGACTTGCCTTTGGTAAACAGAGACTGCACATCTAGATGAATTTTGCTTACAAGTGCCTGTGTCTACAAGAATGAGGGAAATATCAAGAGACAATAATAAAAGAAAGGGTATGGCCAACTAATGCCGGCATTGATCTGCAATGTAAAGTTCTGGGATGCCTACATAGACTCTTCTACCATCACTACCACTCACTGTTTGTATGATGTTGGTTAAGTAGCTGTAGCTTCCAGTAAATATTCTGCTATTATTTACAGGGATGATGTTGGTTAAGTAGCTGTAGCTGCCAGTAAATATTCTTCTATCATTTACAGGGGTGCATAGGGTCAGTTGGAGGCCATCCCCTGGGATTCTGGGAAACCAAAACTGCCGCCAACGCCACCATATGTTCCTCTCATTCCTGTCATCCCTCTCATCATGCATGGACCAAACAAACCTTCTGTGTTAGAACAACTTGTGCAAATGAAAGTGGACAAGGCCATGGGACTGGGTGGGATACATCCCAGGATACTGAAAGAGCTCAGAGAGGTTCATCTACCTGCATTTCAGCAAAGCCTTTGATACTGTCCCTCATAGGAGGCTTATCAATAAACTCAGTAGTTTGGGGATGGGTCCCAAGGTGGTAAACTGGATCAGAAATTGGTTGACTGATAGACAACAGAAGGTGATGGTAAATGGAGCTCACTCTGAGGAAAGGAAGGTGATTAGCGGGGTGCCCAGGGTTCGGTCCTGGGTCCAGCACTGTTCAATGTATTTGTGAGTGATATTGCTGAAAGACTGAATGGAAAGGTCTGTCTTTTTGTAGATGACACGAAATTTGCAACAGAGTGAGTGCTTAACATGAGAAAAGATCTACAAAAGCTGGAAGAATGGTCTAATGCTTGGCAATTAAGATTTAATGCAAAGAAGTGCATGTCTTACTTCAACAAAGGCTAACACACCTTGTTAATGAAGACGTGCGTTTATTTATAATACAAAGCAGGGATAACTTGAATTTCACTTATTTAACTTCTTAATTCGTACTTATTTAGAAAGGCAAGTAATTCATATATCTACCTATGATTAGTTAAAAAGATATCTGGAAAACTATTAGAATAAAAGCACTTAATTACAGAATAGATAACTAGAAAGATAATTACAGAAGAAGAATATACTTCACCGAAAGAGCTTTACTTCATCCCTTGTCACACGTCGATTGAATGGATCCCTGATTCAACCAGACAAGAGAGACTTCTCAATCGGGAGTTTCTCTAGGCAATGCGTCCATTCCTAGATGAATCCATTTCTCTCTGTCTAGCTGAAAACAGGTACCCATTTTATCCAGTTGCAAGAACAATCCAGTTATTTCCTATCATGTGACACATACGTAGTATAGAGTCAGTTATCCATTAAGCACATCCAAGACACTGGTCAGGTGCTTGAAAATGCTCAAGGGAACCCCCCACCCACCCTGGGCTACATTCCAATTGTTGATTTCTTAGGAGAAATGTTTCCAAGTAAAGGTTAATTGTCCTGTTTTGTCCTGTTAATGGGTTTCAATTTGTCTGCTAGTAGAAAGGCTCCTAGGTGAAGTGTTCTTTTGTTCTCTGTAATGGGTCTCCATTTGCTTGCTAGGAAGGTCTCCTCCCTGATCTTTCCAGTATCTGTAGTTATGTAAATTGTTTCAACAGTTTCAAGTGCCCCTATTTACAGTTGAGGCATATTCACTACTGAGGCATAATCAATAGTCAAAATTCATCTGTACCACAGTGCAGAGTCATGCACTTGGTTAGCAGAAACCCAAGGGAAATGTACGCGATAGGGGGCGAGAGGTTGGTGTGCACGGATCAGGAGAAAGACCTTGGTGTGATTATTTCTGTAGATCTCAAGGTGACAAAACAGTGCAACAAGGCGGTGGCAAAAGGCAGGAGGATGTTGGGCTGCATATGAGGAGGAATTACCAGCAGAAAGGAAGAGGTACTAGTCCCACTGTATAAGTCACTGGTGAGCCCTCACTTGGAATACTGTGTTCAGTTTTGGAGACCGTATCTTGCAAAGGACTTAAAAAGAATGGAAACTGTTCAGAGGAAGGTGACCAAAATGATTTACAGCCTGCATCAGAAGCCTTATGAGAAGAGACGAAGACCTACTGTAAATATCTACAATTTTGAGGAGAGGAGGGATAGGGGAGATATGATTCAGACCTTTAAATACTTAAAGAGAATTAATGAACAAACAAACCTCTTCCAAAGATGGGGAAGCTGTAAAACGAGAGGGCATAACATGAAGCTGCAAGGTGGAAAATTGAAAGGCAATGTCAGGAAATACTTTTTCACTGAAAGGGTGGTAGATGTTTGGAATGCCCTCCCGATGGAGGTGGTGGGGGCAAATACAGTGACTGAATTCAAAATGGCATGGGACAGACACAATGGATCCATTTATAGCAACAGAATAAAATCAAAATAAACTGAACCATCTAACTTCTCAACAAATAGGGGTGTCCTGCATGGAGCGGTGGGTTCAACCCTAAACAAAGACATGGGAGGGGTGGCCTGCACAGAGTGGCACCTACTCCTGCCATCTTACTCCGGCCATCTTACTGGGCAGACTAGATGGACCATACTGATCTTTATCTGCCGGCATTTACTATGTTACTCTGTAAACCTTTCAAAATCAGCCACCTAATCTGAGCTGACAGCAGGAGAGTATAACCAGCAGCACTGCAGGCCCACTAATTCTCTAATTCATCCTTCATCCCTTGTCCATGCGCTTTACAGCTTGGATTAGTTGTTTGGCCAGTACCTTTTTTGTTGCCTTGTACGAATGATTACTGCACTGCCCCCTACCTGTCTCCACTGTCACTGTTGCCCCACCCTTCACCAGTTCCAGTGGAGCCCTTTACAAGCCTATCTTTTGTCCCAGCATGTTGAAAATTCTGAGATGGTAGTCTGGAATAGCAAAAACGACAGAGGCAGGTGGCACCTTTACCCTAACCAATTTATTGAGGTGTGAACGTTCAAGAATAAGAGTTCCCATCAAAGTGAACTCTTGTCCTCGAGAGTTCATGCCTCATTAAATTGGTTAGTCTATAATGGTGGTTCTTAACCCAGTCCTCTGGAACTCCCAGGGCATTCAGGTTTTCAAGATATCCACAATGAATATGCATGAGATAGATCTGCATGCACTACTTCCATTGTATGCAGACTATCTCATGCATATTCGTTGTGGATACCCTGAAAACCCAACTGGACTAGGGGTCCCAGAAGACTGGATTGAGAACCACTGGTCTGTGAGGTTTATGTAGGGAAAAGCCCCTCATTTCCTTTCCATGTATAATGACCCATTGCCATTATAGATAAAAAAAAAATTTAAAGTGTCTATGAAAATGTCTGCTTCTAGGCCTCATGATTCATTTTCTTATAAAGGGTTGTGGCCACCATATTAGTCCACTTGAATGCACAGAAATAAAGGTGAACAAATGATACTGGTTTGTGCAATAAAAAGATAACATCTTATGTGTCTGTTTACCTTTAGTTCTTTTTTCCTAGAGAAACTGAGGGTGGAAAGGAGAGAGAAAAGAATGGTCACACCACCTTCTGAGGTCAAGAAAATTCCACTCAAGAATAAAAATTAAGCTCTCTCTGTAAAATAATTATGGGGCAATCACTGAGAAAAAATAGTCTCTACGAGTGCACAAAATACTCAATTTGCAGGTTCCCTAATTACTGCTTTCAAAATGGGTACTCCAAAACATGGCAAAGGGAATGGAAAGATATCCCTATGAGGAAAGGCTTAAGAAGTTAGGACTCTTAAACTTGGAAAAGAGACAGCTGAGGGGAGATATGATAGAGGTCTATAAAATAATGAATGAAGTGGAACGTGTAAATGTAGATCAGTTGTTTACTCCTTGAAAAAGTAGAAAGACTAGAGGACATGCAATGAAGCTACAAGGTAGCACATCATTTAAGACTAATCAGAGAAAATATTTTTTCACTCAACACGTAATCGAACTCTGGAATTCATTATTGGAGGAAGTCATAAAAACTGTTAGTTTAGCTGGATTTAAGAGGTTTGGACAAGTTCCTGGAGGAAGAGTTCATAAGCTATTATTAAAGAGGACCAGGAAATCCACTGCTTACCCCTGGGACAAGTATCATGGAACCTTTCTACTTTTTGGGAACTTGACAGGTACTTGTGACTTGGGTTGGCTACTGTTGGAAACAGGATACGGGGCTTGATAGACCCTTGGTCTGACCTAGTATGGCATATCTTATGTTCTTGAAATTCCATCATGTCCAGAATATCAGTGTCCCTCCCTCTCTAAGGAGCTGACTGAAATCATTTAATCTTTATTTTGTGAAATAAAACATACTGCCTACAGAAATTCCACCACCTATGGGGAATAATGAAACAGAAATGAAAGGTTGCAGGTCTTATTAAGGCAAAGGCTCTGAGGGAAATTTCTGAAGCTGGGACGCTAATAATAATAAGCAGTAAATAATACAGAATGTTGTTGTTGTTGTTAAGTGCCGTTGAGTCGGTGTCGACTCATGGCAACACTCTTGATAGCTGTCCTAAACTGTGTTTGGTCTTCAGTCAGGCAGCTCATTGTTGATAAAGTGGCATCCATAGTAATGACAGGACAGATAACCTCAGTTACGCACATGGCCAAGTCCAGCGCTGTCCTTGGCCGATGGAAAATGCACTGGGGCTTGCTGTCTTGCTCTCCGGTGCCTCTCAGGAAGCTTCCCAGCTCACCCTTTGCCGCCTCTCCTCATGAAGGGTGTCAAAAGGGTCCACTTCCTGCCAATCTGAATACAGTAACAGAGGCACGCCTCACCTTCTGCCATGGCTGCCACCTCACCTCGCCTGGCCTTGCTTCCTCTTTTCTTTAATGCCTATCTTGTTGTTGCTATGAATTTGAAAAAGAAGAAAACTGCAATGGGGCTTTGGAGTCCAAGCACCTGCTGCATGTCTGACTCATCCCCGCCTCCTCTGATGTAACTTCCTGTTCCTAAGGGGCAGGGACGCATCAAACATGCGGCATGCACATGGATTCCAAAGCCTCAGTGCTGTTTTTTTTGTTCTGCCTCTCTGCTGTCCATTGCCAGCTGCCATTCATCCTACAGCTGGGCCCAGCTGGCTCACTGTGCCAACCATGCTGCCCTCCTATGACTGCTGCCCCATGCGAGTGTACAGTTTGCACAGTGGATCATGCCGGCCCTGATTATGCCCTAAATTTCTACAATGTACCATGTAGCACAAAGAGCTTTAAATAAAGCAGGAAAAGGTGCTGGCAGCAGGAAAAGCAAGTTAGAGAAGTGCCCCCCACCCCGATCGTGCCTATAATTCCACTCTCCTGCTGCCAGCTAGGATCAGATTGTAGGAACTAAAGGGTCATCAGGAAGATGGGAGGAAGAAAGGGAGGCAATGGACGATGCCTATGAATAGCAGGCAGAGGCCAGTAGAACTGCCACCCAAGACTTTGCTTACTAAAGCAGCTGCATATCATAACTATATAACTGCCAGGATTCACAAAGCACTAACCCCAACCTATGAAAGAGCAACACTGCAAACATTACAATCCTAATACTGCTCCTATTGGGAAAAGAAAACAAGTTGGGCTGCTAAACAGAGTAAATAAACACTATCAGAACTCTACGCCTCAATCACACTGATTGTATCGGCATCTATATGTAGAGACCCTCTAGGTCTGTTGCTTTAGTAGCAGCAGAGTCCTCAAGTGGCCTTACTAAATGACTGCAATGTAACCTGGAGATGAACCAGTAATTTTCCAGAATAGGGGAGGTTACTTCTACCCAGTTACATCATACTGGGACCAGATTCCTTTGGGAGGGAAAATTTGAACCATATATAAACCACTCCACTGTACCATGGAAAAGTAGTGGAGTCTGCTCTTATGGGGCAGGAGGCTATGGCTATCCTCTAGCCCTCATTCTATCTTGAGGAAGCCACAAGGCCAAAGCTGCAGAAGGAGAGAGCAGCAGGGTTGAAAGATGTTTTGGGCTACACAGTGGCACATCAAGTACCGGGCCCCTACTGCAGAGCCAGTGCAACAAACCTACCTTAACACCATGGGTTGCTTACCGCACTGCCTCGGCTCCAGGCCCGGCGTCTTTTCCCTCCTGGATGAAGTCTTGTGAATCGCAAGTCTGGAGCAGAGGTAGTGCAGCAAGCCACCCACGGCATTGTTTGCTGTGCTGGCTCTGCAATGTGGGCCCAGTGGGGGGAGGGGGGTTTGGAGCACCACTGGAGCTATAACAACATTCTTTTGTGACTGTATTAATCCTGCCGGCAAACCCACTAGCAAAATAGGAGAGCAGCACAGCCAGTGGTGAAGCGAAGGAGCTACCTTGGGAAACGATCTTCTTCAAGGAGAAGAGAAACCACAGAATCCATCAGCAACCAGTGGCATCAGAGCCAGATATGACCATAGGGCAGTATCGGAGAAAGATTACTAGAGCAGGAGGAGGGTTCCCTCTCAGGGTAACCACAAGGAGTAATTAAAAGTAAAGAAGTAGAGAAGCTTGGAGTATATTTCTGTCACCAGAATATAACAGAGTGAGAAGAGAAAGAATTAATATGCTTGTAATACATAGGTGAGGAGTTAATTGCATGTAATATAGTTGTATTTTTGCCTCTGCTAGTTACTGTACCAGTGACTTTAAAATTCTTTAAGTAAACCCATTGGTTCAGAACCTACAATCTGGCCTGGACTCAGTTATTTTGAGAAGGGAGAAGGAATGAGTGGTGTTTTAAGTGCCAAGGCCTCCCACTGTATACTGGTCCCATTTGAAAAACCCACTATTTTTTTTCCCCAGGAATAGACTGAAAGACTGCATTGCTCTTCGATGGTTATGACCAATGCATGCCAAGCAACAGGTGCAAGGACCACATGCAGGCAGGGATGGCAGCATTGTGAGATTGTTGTTTAGATATGTAGATCTAGCACAAGGCTTCTAAAATGGCCTCCATAATATCCAATTATGTGTTTTTACAGAATCATTCTTGAGGGAGGAAGGATTGCAATCGGTGCTTTAGTAATCACAATTTTGGGTGGAGGTACTATGGGCCTGAGCCCGGTTCTTTTAAGTACCTCAAAATTCTTCCTCCAGCTATTAATAGGCACCATCTGCCGCCACTTTCTCTTTCTTTCCTATTAACCTTGTTTCCTTCTCGCTCCCGCGGTTTGATCCCAGTTGATGGCAGGAGAGTAAATTTAATGAGGTGATGGCCAGACACTTCTCTAACTTGTTCTTTTTGCTGCCAGCATTTCTTCTGCCTTAATCAAAGCTCTTGGAACCACATGGTGCCCTGTAGAAATCTATAGAACACCATGCTGGCCTAGGTAACGCTTATAAATTTAGGCCGGCCATTCATTTGCCAAAACGTATGAGGCAAATTGAAGTGCCTAATGCAGAAAATAAGTGCTAAGCTCTTAACCTTTTATCCCCCTTCCTAAATCTGCCCCTGTTACTCACCAGCTTTTCAGAATCCTTAATTTAGGAGTTTAGAGAAATTTAGAGTATATATTTAGGCATTCGACCTAGTAAATTTTCAAAGGCACCAATTTAGGACCTAACTCTCAAAGTTAGGTGCATAAACCCTTTGAATTCAGTGACATGACGCTTATGTTGACACCCTTAGCATTCTAAACTGAGCTGAATTTTCTGCTGAAAGGTTAAGTGCCTACGTTTGGCTGAAACTGGGGAATAAGTTTAGGCACTTAACTTGGGTGGCTAAATTTAGGTACTCATGGGTCAATTTTCAGTTCCCATGGTCAGTGGGTATTTTTAAATGCCTACTACAGCATTTAAAATAAATCCATATATTCCGTGCTGCTATATGGATAATCATCAGTGCTGAAGGTACGGATGCACCAGTGGTCGCCTGTGTTGGTGATAGTCAGCATCTCAGCAGTTTATTTATTTATTTATTTATTATAGTTTCTTATATACCGCGCTATTCGGTATCAGCACAGTTTACATCACAACACAACGACCATAACAACAAGCTGTCTGATTTTACATCGAACAGGAGTACAAACTTGGACAACAGGGTAAACTATATACATAAGCTATTTACACTGCAAGGATAGGTAAAAATCAGATACTGAATGTAAGGGCCTTTCTAGAATGGGTCATTTCTTGAGAGGGATGTCTAGGTTCAATTGCAGGTTGTGTAGTATTGGCGGAAAAGGTGGGATTTGAGTGCCTTCCTGAACTGATATAGGTTGGCGATGGCCCTAATGTCAGCGGCTAGAGCATTCCAGCATTTGGGGACATAGAAACTGAATGCCCTGTTTGTGGTTGTCTTGTTGCACTTTGTCGATGCCTTTGGGGTTACTAGCAAGTTTACGACTGTTGCTCTTCTGGATCTGTTGGGGGGGACAATGTGGATAAGATGTGTGAGTGAGGAGGATGAGATACCTTTGATTGCCTTGAATGCTAAGAGTAGGGTTTTGAAGGTGATCCTCCCATGGATAGGTAGCCAGTGAAGCTGTTTGAGAATTGGGGTCACGTGGTCGCTTCTGGATGCTCCGTAAAGGACCCTAGCTGCGGCATTCATGGCCAACTGTAAGGGGGTTAGTTTAATCTAGGACTGCTTTTTGGCAGGCCAATATTAAACCACTTAGCTGAATCCGTGGCAGCTGAATATCACCACTATGAAGCCAATTCAAATCGGGGTGCCTCCAGCCCGTTCGGACATCCAGAATCTGGATGGGCCAGAAATGCACCCAATTCTGATCCCACAGAGGCTACATGTCCCCCGCAGGATCAGTATTGGATGCACCCGGCTTGGACGGGCTGGCCATGCCCCAATTCTGGGCTCCCAGACATCCAGCCATTTACCCAGCTAGCCCACCCAGGCTCCTGTTGCCATGGCACCGGTGCTTCATTTATTTTATTTTATTTTATTTAAAGTCTTTTCTATACCGCACTCTTTAAAATCAGCTCGGTTTACAGTCAACAGCAAATTTGTACAGTGCAGGAGGCGCCCGTACTGTACTTACAAAGAACAGGTTTTGCAACTTGGGTTAACTGGGGAAACTATGTACAGGCTACGCAGTAGCTTGGCTACTCATTTAAGTAACTATATACAGGAGCCATGATCCCCAGGAGACCCCAAAATGATCCTTTCCCTGCTGCCCGATCCCTGATTGGGCCTGCCATGGCCAGGGTCGGGCTGCGGGGAAACCTCTACACCCCCTTACCTCCTTTTTCCTGTCCAGAGCAAGCATTGGCTGCCGTCTATTGGGACTTATTCCACCTCCAAGGTGGAATAAGTCTCCGTCCAAATGGCTGACCCTGGAAGAACAGGGCCGACTCCAGAATCGGCCGGGATAGGGGTCACACCTCTGGCCCGCCCCTCCCACCCCCATACAGAGCTTCTCGAACATCTGTGCTGAATGTGCAGGGAGCTCTGTGTAAGGAATCGGCACCCTGGCATTTAGTGGGGATATACGTCCAACCCAGACATATATCCCCGCTAAACGTGCATCAGAATCTGCCCTGTATGTATAGCATAATCGCATTTGACTTAATAAATGGAGGGAGGACAGCAAGGAAATCTACATTGCTACCTTTTAACTTTCAAAAGAGAGCCTATGATAAAATGAGGAAAATAATTAAGAAAAAACTAAAAGGAGGAGCTGCAAGGTATTAAAAATACTATCTTGGAGGACCAGACCAGATGTATTCCATGCTTTAAGAAAGGCAGAAGGAAGACCAAAAAACTGCCAGCATGGTTTAAAGCTGAGGTCAAAGAGGCTGTTATAGACAAAAAAAAATCAGGAAATGGAAAAAGGAGCCAAATGATGAAAACGGGAAACAACCTAAGCACTGGCAAGTTTGATGCAAGACATTGATAAAGCAGTCAAAGAAAGAATTTGAAAAGAAGCTTGCCTTGGAAGCAAAAACGCATAATAAAAATTTTTTCAAGTACATTCATAACAAAAAACTTGTGAGAGAGTCAGTTGGACTATTAAATAGAGGGGCAAAAGGGGCACTAAGAGGGGACAAGGCCATAGCGGATTAACTGAATCAATTCTTTGCTTCATTCTTTATTGAAGAAAATGTAGGGAAGTTACCCATGACTGAAATGGTATTTAAAGGATATTGTATCCGAAGATTTGAAAGAAATATCAATAAACTGGGAAGATGTATCACAACTAAGGTCTATAAATTAATGAATTGCATGGAACAGTTAAATGTAGATTGACTGTTTTTTGCCATCAAAAAGTAGAAAGACTAGGGGACACACAATGAAGCTACAGTGTAACCCATTTAAGACTAATAAGAGAAAATATTTTTTCACTCAACATGTAATCAAATACTGGGATTTGTTACTGGAGGATGTAGCAAAAGCTGTCAGTGTAGCTGGGTTTAAAAAAGATTTGGACAAGTTCCTGGAGGAAAGGTCCATAAACCATTATTAAAGAGGACCCGAGAAATCCACTGCTTTTTGGGAACCTGCCATGGTACTTGTGATCTGGATTGGCCACTGTTGGAAACAGGATACTGGGCTTGATGTATTTTGGTTGACACAGTATGGCATTTCTTATGTTCTTACGTTCTTAACTATTTGATAAACTAAAGAATAGCAAATCAGCTGGGCCACATACATTCCAGTGCTGAAAGAACTGAAATATGAGATTGCAGACCTACTATTATGAGTAGTAATCTGTGAACTATCATTATTTATTTATTTATTTATTTAAACATTTTTATATACCGCCCCTTCCAGTGATCAGGGGTGGTTTACAATGAACAGAACTCGTTTACAAAGAACATAGACCATATCAAACTATATTACAAGGTACCATTTACAAATCAGCTGTTCACATATACAGCAGAATAGCAGATGCTGAGGCAGAGCTATTTACAGTGTAGGGTGGGATAAGGGAGAAATATATTAAATGGAGTTTCATAAAGAGAAAGGTTTAGAGGAGGGAGAAGAGTAATTACCTAATTAAGCTATATCAAGTGAGAAAGAGGTTCAGGAGGGTATGTATTTATTGTATTTGTATTTCTCCAGTATATAGCGGAGAGAAGTAGGGGGGGGGATCATGGTGTTCGAGGGGGAGTAATAGAGGTGTTGAGGTTAAAGTGTTGAATGAAGAGGAATATTTTAAGCTCTTTTCTAAAAGTCTGTAGATCTTTTATTAGTCTTAGGTTGTCTGGGAGAGCGGTCCAGAGAGTAGGGGCTACAAACAAGAACGCTCTTGAACTTGTAGTTTTGATTGTGTTATGAAAATTGGCTGGAATTGAGAGGGTATTCTGGGTGCGCGTTCTTCTGGATCTAATGGGGTCACTGGGGTAATAAGAGAGGAAAGGCATGAGGGGGCGATCTTACTGTATAGTTTGAAAGTTATCAGTAGATATTTGTATTTGATACATGTTTCTATGGGTAGCCAGTGGAGGGTCTGGAGTAGTGGTGTGATGTGGTCGTATCGGTGAGCGTTGTGAATTATACAGGCAGCAAGGTTCTGTGCCATTTGAAGTTGTTGTGTGGTATTTTTGGGTAGGCCATGAAGTATGATGTTACAATAATCGAAGTGAGGCGTAATGAGGGCCTGTAGGACTGAGTAGAAGTAGCTATTATCCAGAAGGTGTCTTAGTGGTTGAATTGTTTTTAGTTTAAAGTAAATTGTCTTGGTTACAGCTTTTATATATGAGGACATGGATAGTGACTGGTCCAGAATGATACCTAAGTATTTGACTTCCTGTTTAACTTCTATGCAACTTCATTTATGTAAATTTTAGCGGGTGGTGAAAAGCTCTGATCCCGGGTTATGTATAGAATTTCTGTTTTATTGAAATTGATGTGTAGGTTGTGTGCGGACAGCCAATTGGTAATGTCCTTGAGACACTCTTGAATTTGGGGGCAAAGGGGGTTAGAAATATCTATTGGGTGATAGAACATTATATCATCTGCATATAGATGATAATTTACTTTATGTTTCCTGAGGATGTTGCAAATGGGTTGCATATAAAGGTTAAAAAGGAGGGCAGAGAAGGAGGAACCTTGAGGAATGCACTGGGTCTGGTTGAAGATAGAGGAGATTGCTGAACCAATCAGTACCTGTTGTGTGCGATCTGCGAGATAATATTTAAACCAATGTAGTACAGTACCTCGTAGGCCAATTTGTTGAAGTCTGGAAATGAGAGATTTTGTCGCAGACGCTGTCAAAGGTGGCAGCTATATCGAGAAACACGAGCATAAATACTTGTTTGCCATTGTTAATGCCGCAGATGATTGTGTTCAAGAGAAACAGCATAAGGGATTAGACACTGGTGTTGTCTAAAACCATGCTGTTGGGTGTCCAAGGGGGCATTTAAGTCAATAAAGTCTTGTAATTGGATCTGCACTGCTTTTTCGATAATTTTTGTCAGCAGAGGAAGGCTAGAGATGGGAGAGATTTGTCAGTTACATTGGGTTTGAGGATAGGGCGAATGATTGCTTGTTTCAGCGTTGTTGGCATTTGGCCTGTCTCCAAGGATCTATTAACTATGTTAAGTATGATAGGGGAGAAATCATCTTTTGTGGACTTAATCCATCTAACAGGACATGGATCGGCAGGGGATGTGGTGGTGTTAAGGTTTGCTGTTATATTTTTAGGTTGTTTTATGGTGCTGGGATAGAATGAGAATCATTTAGCTTGGTTTAGGTGACTGACATTATTTGACTCATGGTAGTTGGGGCTAGGTGGGGGCTCGCAAGTGGATATGGGTATAAGTTTACTCATATAATAATCAGCTATTTATTTATTTTATTTTATTTATTTATTTTATTTGAGCACATTTTTATACCGCTCCTTCCAGTGGTCAGCAGGGGTTTACATTTAACAATTAACTCTGCAGTTTAGCAGTTACATAAAACAATGAGAAGATAATTTAGAACATTGGAAGGTAACACTGATTTAAGATAACTCAATAATTCAAAACTATTTACATAATAGAAGGGAAACATGTTAGCTTACATGTTATAAGTTTAACTATATACAGTATTTGAATAGTACATGCAAGTAGATTTACAAATTAATTAATTCTTTGTGGATTTGGGGTATTCATATGCTAACATATAGTTGACCTCCATCAAAATTGTTTCAAGCCCAGATTACTCTAAGTTATTTCAGTCTGGTTGAAGTATTCTTGAAATAAATGTGTTTTAAGGCTTTTACGGAATGATGTGAGATCTTTGTTAGTTCTTAAGGTGTCTGGGAGTCTGTTCCATTGTGTTGGAGCAATGTATGTGAATGCTCTATTACTAGTGTTTACCTTTACTTTGCAAATGGAGGATGGAGTTTGTAGTGTATTTAGTGGGTTGTGGTTTTATGAGTGAGGCAAGGTAAGATGGGGCAATACTGTGAATTAACTTGAATGTTGTAATTATTATTTTGTATCTTATGCATGCATGTATAGGTAGCCAGTGAAGTTCTCTTAAAATGGGTGTGATGTGATCTGAGAAAGGTACGTTCATCAGGATTCGGGCTGTGACATTCTCTGCCATCTGTAGTATGTTTGTTGTTTTTTTGGGAAGGCCTTGTAATATGCCATTACAATAGTCCAGATGTGGTGTTATGATTGCTTGTATTAGTGATCTAAAGTCTGATAGTTCGATTATATTGCGTAAGGGTTGTAGGGTTCTTAGTTTGTAGAAAATAGTTCTATTTAATAGTCTTAGGTGGGTTTCCATGTTAAGTGTCATATCAAGGGTGACACCTAGGTATTTTAGTTCTTGTTTAGTGTTGTAGGTTGTATTATTTAGTATGATTGTGAGAGGGTGTTTAAATTCCGGGTTTTTAGAGATAAACATTACTTCTGTTTTTTTATGATTGATAAACATATTGTTTTGTTGGAGCCATAGTTGTGCTTCTTTAAGGCAAGTTTCTAAGTGGCTAAAATCTGGGTTACATATATCCAGTTGTGTATAAAGCATTATGTCATCTGCATATAGATGATAGTCAATTTTGTGTTTTTGGAATATTGTGCAGATGGGTCTTAGGTATAGGTTAAATAGTGTGGCAGATAATGCTGAGCCCTGCGGGATACCTTGTGTCTGTGGGAAGGTATTAGATAGATTTTTATCAAAGTATACTTGTTGTATCCTATTAGATATATAAGAAGAGAACCATTTTAAGGGGGTTCCATTTATACCTATTGATTCTAATCTTTCTATGAGGATCTTATGGTTCACTGAATCAAAGGCTGCTGTTATGTCAATGAAGATTAAGACAAACATTTTTTTGCAGTTTTCAATGCCTCTATAAAGTTTATCAAATAGTACTAGTAGAAGTGTTTCTACTCCATGTGATTGTCGAAAACCATATTGTTGAGCATCGAGTGCATTTGTGTTATCTATATGATCTTGCAATTGGTATTGTACGGATTTTTCAATGATTTTGGCTATAAAAGGTATACGTGATATGGGTCTGTAAGAAGACGGATCTGATTTGTTTAGTGATTTGTTTTTTGGTATCGGTCTTATAAGAGATCTTTTTAGTTCTGATGGCATGTTTCCTTGTAGTAGAGATTGGTTTACTATGTTTAGTATTTTGGGTGCAATTTCTGCTTTAGTGGTCTTGATCCAGTCTACCGGGCAAGGATCGAGGGGGGATGTGGTGGTGTTTATGTTTGAGATTGTGCTTAGTAATTGTCTGTTATCTATAGAGTAAAAGTTTTCCCACACCACTGTGGGGTTAGTATGTTGTGTTACCCTTTGAGATGCGTTATTTTTGCTTTTAAGGGAGATTCTCTCTTCGTTAGGGTTTAGTTTTTTAGAGTAGTTATCTGCAAGTGCTTGAGCATTTATTGGGAAATTTGTATTGACGTCTTTTGGGGGTTTGGTGAGTGATTTTACAAGCTCAAATAATTCTCTTGGTTTATTTAATGCGTTAGTTAATTTTTTGGTGTGATAATTCTTTTTTGCCGTATTTACTATTTCTTTGTAGGATTTAAGTAGTGATAAGTATTGTTCTTTGATCTCAGTTGATTTCCTAGTTCTCCATTTTTCTTCCATTCTTCTGAGATCTTTCTTTGCTTTAGCTAGGTCTGCTGTATACCAGGGTTCGGACCTTTTCCTTGGCTTATTGTTTTCATTAGAGGGGATTTTGGGTGATTGTTTAGAAACAGTTTCTATTCCATTGTTCCATTGTTTTATTAATTCTTCCAAGTTAGAGGTTTCCGTTTTTACATGAGAGAAAATTGATTTTATTAGTGTGTCTTTATCTAGTTTTTTAAACATGCTTTTTTGTGTGTTGGTAATAGCTTCTATCTTGGGTGATTGTATTGGCATTGCAAACGTGAATTGTATAAGATGGTGGTCTGACCATGGCACCTGTGTTATTTTTGGTGTTGTACTTGTTACTATGTTGTTTGAGTATTTTTTGGGAAGGAATACCATGTCTAAGGTATTACCCTTGTCATGGGTGGGTGTTTGGATTATTTGCTGGTATCCCATTTGATCCATGGCCTCAGTGAATGCATTAGTGTGTGTGGTGTTAAGTGAAGCAAGGTTTATATCGCCTAGTATCATCTGATACTTTTTTATTGAGGTTTCGCATATTGTTTCGAGCGCTGATGCTAGTGCTTCATGTTTTCCAGAAGGTGGTCTGTAAATGAGGGAAATAGCAAAGGTTTTATTTTCCACCTTGAGGATGTCTATTCCTTCGAGTGACTTCTGGGCGCTACAAGCTAGTTTTAGATTGTCTCTTGCTATTATTAGTACTCCTCCACCTCTTCTGTTAGTACGGGGGGGCAGTTAAATATATTGTATCCTGGTGCACTTAGTGTGTTGAGGGGGATTGTGTCTGTCTCTGAGAGCCATGTTTCTGTGATGCATAATAGATCAGGTTTTTCATCAGTAATTAAGTCCTGTATAATATGTATTTTGTTTTTGATGGACCTGGTATTTATTAGTAGGCATGTTTGCGGGATTAGCGTGCTAGGTTTATGAGGTGTAGTATTAAGGGTAGTTTTTATTGTAATTAGTCTTGAGCATGGTTTTATTACCTTTGGGTTAGATTGATGTATATTGGGTTTGGTTTTATATGGTAACCACTGGGTGTGTTGTGTTAGTTGATATATGTGCATGTGGCTTGGGGTGAATATATGGGATATGTGTATAGGTATGCTAAGGATGTTTTTGTATACAGGAAAGCACATAGCAAAATGATCAGAAGCATATTCAGGAATTCCATCTTTAGCTTTTTGTGTGTAATCTAGTACCTGTTTGTTGTAAGAATGTGGGAATAAGAGTGATATTTTGTATGATCTGGGTGTGATAGTATTTGGACCTTGTTATCCTTGAGTGTTACTATGTAAACCAAAATGTATCAAAATTCTTGATAATTCAAATATTGTATCTACCTTAGAGTAAATTGAGTATTGTATCCACTTTTTAGTAACACAATAGCACTTTTGTAAAAGTCAGTAATTCAATGGTAGGTGTATCACAATAGGTCTGGTAGTAATGGAAAATACAACAATATCACAAATTATGTTAAACCTTGGTTTTAGACATTTTAGAGGTTCTTAAACATTTATCAGATTGGATGTTATTAAGTAATAGCTTTAGTTTCAGTTATTATAGCAGCAAGTACCTGAGAGTGGGAAGTTGGGTATGATTAACAGCCGTTTTGATGCTCCAGGGTAGGTGAGGCCTGTGATACTGGCAGACCGGTCTTGATATTTATTTATTTATTTATTTATTACAGTTGCTTATATACCGCACTATTCGGTATCAGCGCGGTTTACAGTATAACAAAAACAACCTAAACACAATTTGTTTGGTTTTACATAGAACAGGAATAACAACTTGGATGATGGGGATAAACTATATACATATGGTTTCTGTTGTATCTGTTAGTGAGGTCTGTGAAATTGAGGTGTTCGGCTGAGTAGAAGAGGGAACGCAACTTTTGTTATTGGATTGAGTGCAGGCACGATGGTTGAGCAGTCGTCTGACCAAAAGGCACTCTTCTTTGATTGGGTAGTGGAGCACACAAAGGGACGTCTGAGGCAGGTCCGCGGTCAGCAGCAGAAGACACACTCCCTCCTAGGAGCTGTGTAGGACCGAAGTAATAATAAATCGCAAGGAGGCTTTGCGCACAGCTTAGAGTGGATTCTTTGCACAGTTTTCTGTCTTTTTATTGGCAGACCTGAAAGGTGACAGCACAGTGTTGCAGGGTAGTTCAGTACTGGATCCACAACAATCAAGACAATAGTTTGGAGCCCCGATATCAGGTGTTCCGTCGATACGGCTTCAACATGGAGTTCTTCAAAATTACGTTGCTTTTCTTGTTGGCAGTTTGTCTGATTACAGTTCTCAATTTCAAATGTTGGTGGGCTTGAACTTCTTTTCAAGCTATATGGTCAGTTGATATATGAAAATCGGCAAGTGGCTTCTTCTTCTGCTGTTGCGTTACCACCGCCTCGTGTCACGCCAAAGGGCCCTCTTGCGAGGCCCTCAGGCGCGGGTGTGCCGGATGGCATTTCCTTTTGTAGGCCCCGCCGGCTGCCCCGATTGGTCAGCTGGGACTTGATGAAGGCGGTCCTGTTGCCCCCGGCTCTCTCGATCCCCGCCAGGAGAGATGGACATGAGCCGGAGGTGCTGGAGCAAGAGGCCGCATGCCGGACGGCGTTTCCTTTTGTAGGCCCTGCCGGCTGCCCCAATTGGTCAGCTGTGACTTGATGAAGGCAGTCCTGTTGCCCCCGGTTCTCTCAATCTCCGCCAGGAGAGATTGACGTGAGCCGGGGGTGCTGGAGCAAGCTATGCTTTGGGGATCAATTTGGGTAAGGTCCGAATCAGGGTTAGGGGTTTTAGTGAGTAGTACCTGAAGATTGGAGAATGGCCAAGGCAACACCAATTTTTAAAAAAGATTCCAGGGGTGATCTGGGAACTACTGAGCCTGATGTCAGTACCGGGCAAAATGGTAGAAACCATTATAAAGAATAAAATTACTGAACATGTAGATAGTCATGGTTTAATGGGAGAAAACCAACATGGATTTAGCCAAAGAAGATCTTGTCTTACTAATTGTTATATTTTTTTTGGAGGCATGAATAAACAGGTAGACAAAAGGGAGTCGGTTGATATTATGTATATAGATTTTCAGAAACCCTTTAACAAGGTCCCTCATGAGAAACTCTTGGCAAAATTAAAAAGTCATGGGATAGGAGGCAGTGTACAATTGTGGATCAGGAACTGCTTAGAAGATAGAAAGCAGAGAGTAGGGCTAAATGACCAATTTGCTCAATGGAGAAAAATGAATAGTGGAATACCCCAGAGATCTGTGCTGGGCCCACTGCTTTTAATGACCTGGAAATTGGAATAAAGAGTGAGGTGGGCCAAGATGGCGGATGCGTGCTAACCATCTTCTCGTCAGTTCCTGCTTTTGCCTATTTAGTTTTCCTTTACCTTTTATGATGCCACGGAAATGCAAAACAAAGTTGTGGGAACTTCCGAAGGGTGCATCTCCAGTTAAGGGGCCACTCGATGAGTTCGTCTGGCCCGCTGGTGCAGTTGAGAGTGCTCTGGTGCAGTGTGGCTCATTTTCAGTTCACAGGGGAGGAAGGAGGCTCTTTGCATTCTTCTGAGCATGATATCTCTTTGAGCCCAGAGCTGAGATCTGCCCCGGCATGGCCCTCTATCCCCGGCGTTGAATCTTTGGTGGTGGATTCTGCCATTAGTGCAGAGAGTCATCTAAAGATGCCGGTGGTGGGAGAGTGTGTGTCAGCTGCTTCTGTGTCAGCTGTGATTCCCAATGGGGTGCTTGGGACCATGGCTTCCAGTTTGGAGAGTGTGGGGGATCAAGTGGATATAACTCCATGCCTGTTGGAGCCAATGCTGCAGAAACCGGTTAACATTACTTTGGAAACGCTGTGGGGAGGCTTGCAGACTTTGGAATCTTCTCTTCTTACCAAATTTGCCTTGTTTCAGTCTCTGTTGGCTCATCATATTCAGGCTCTGGAGCAGCAGAAGGAGTCAGTTAATGCGTTGGTAACCAGAGTGTCTCAATTGGAAGTCAAGTTTGAAGATAGTGCTGCTGTGTCAGGTACTGTGACTAAAGATTTATCAAATGTTCATCTGAAGATAGAGTCTCTGGAGAACTGTGTGAGGAGGAGGAACTTGCTTTTGCTAAATTTTCCAAGGGTTCCTACTATTTCTCCTAAGGAACTTTTTCATTCATATCTTAGTTATGTGTTGAAAATACCTGTGGAGTCTATTCCTCCTCTTATGAGGGTTTTCTATTTGCCAACTGCTAAGCGGAAAGAGCCTGTGTCTTCTTCGCTGCTTCGGAAACCTGTTTTTGACTCTTTAGACCTGACTAGTTTCTTAGAGACCTCGGAACCTGAGGCTATTCAGCACTTCTGCTGATCTTGGTTTTGGAACCAGATCGTGACTGGCTGATGAAGATGTATTTCAAGGCTAGGAATGAGTTATTTATGGGTGCCCCTATTAGAATATTTCCTGATGTCTCGAAGGCCACTCAAAAGCATAGGCAGCAATTTTTATTGCTGCGTCCAAAGGTTTTGCAGTTGGGGGTTTGTTTGTTTGTTTGTTTGTTTTTGTGATACCCCTGTAAATATTTGATAAAGCACCAGGGTGTGAATTATATCTTTTTTGATCTCTCTCACCTAACTCAGTTTGTGGTTAGCAAAAGTGTTAGTGTTCTTCAGGAGTTAGTGAATCCATGAAGGTATCTCTCCTTAGAGTTGATCTCACATAGTAGGTAGTAATGCATCAGTATGGATTCTATTTCTTTTGAAAGTTTTCCTGTGATTTGTGTCTGGCCTCCCTTTTTATGGTAGACTAGTAAAATGCTATGTCTTTTCTTGGTTTGGTAGGGCAAGGGGGGGGCTATTTCCCCTTCGTTTATTATTATGCTTGGGTTTTTTTTGCTTTTTTGTAACAGGTAATTTTCTTGTGTAATATTATGAAATTGCATAAATAAAAATTTTTAAAAAAAAGTGAGGTGGTCAAATTTGCAGATGACACAAAATTATTCAAAGTTGTTAAAACACAAGAAGATTGTGAAAAATTGTAAGAGGACCTTGATAAATTGGAAGACTGGATATCTAAATGGCAGATATTATAATGCCTCTGTATCGTTCCATGGTGAGAGGCACCTTGAATATTGTATGCAATTCTGGTTGCCATATCTTAAAAAGGATATAGCAGAGTTAGAAAAGGTACAGAGACGAGCCACAAAAATGGTAAAGTGGATGGAAGGATACCTCTATGAGGAAAGGCTTAAAAGGTTATAGCTCTTCAACTTGGAAAAGAGAAGGCTGAGGAGAGATATGATAGAGGTCTATAAGTTAATGAATGGAGTAGAACGGGTAAACGTAGATCAGTTGTTTACTCCATCAAAACGTAGAAAGACTAGAGGACACACAATGAAGCTACAATACAATACAATACAACCCATTTAAGACTAATAAAAGAAAATATATTTTTACTCAATGCGTAATCAAACTCTAGAATTTGTTACCAGAAAATGTAGTAAAAGCTGTTAGTGTAGCTAGGTTTAAATAAGATTTGGACAAGTTCCTGGAAGAAAGATCTATAAACCATTATTAAAGAGGACCAGGGAATCCACTGCTTATGCCAGGAGAAACACTGTGGAATCTACGTACCTTTTTGGGAACTTGTCAGGTACTTGTGACCTGGATTGGCCATTGTTGGCAACAGTATACTGGGCTGAATGGACCTTGGTCTGACCCAGTATGGCATTTCTTATGTTCTTATGTTCCTATGTTCTTATACCTATTCGCGCTCCCCTAACTCTGCCCTGGCATGATGCAGATAGTGCCGCAGCAGAGAGAGGAATTTTCACTGGCACTATCTGGATAAGGCTTGCATCAAAAGTAATGTACCATTTATACACATAAGTCCTTATTTTCAAGGAATTATGTGTGTGAGAGACACTTACAGAATAGCAAACACTGTAAGCAGACCCGTATGTCGCTGTATATAGGCGCCATAGCGTCGTGCATGGGGGCGGTGTTTGGTTAGAGCTAAGGCACAGTCTGCACTGATTCGCATAAGTTTTAAAATACTAAGACTCAGGGCCATACCGAGCGTGAATCGCGCCCCCCTCCCTCGCACTTCCATCTAGCCACTTTCTGGATGGCGGCGGGAGAGAAGAGGTGAGCCCAATGTGCAAGTCACCGGTGCGCTAAGCAGATCTGTCCCTCCCTGCTCTGATGCCGCGTCAGAGGAGGGAGGGACCAGACCTGCTTAGCATACCTCAAGAAGGTTTAAGGGACATATTTCAGCTGTCTGCCATTGCCTGCCACCACTGAGAGAAGAAAAAATGGCGGCGGCAGGCAACAGCAGACAGCTGAATTGTGCCCCTTAAGCCTTTTCACCATGTGCGGCCACACCGCTCGCACAGGGCTAGGTAGGGTCCTTCTATGACTTACATGCAACAGGTCGCTGATCTAGGCCTGCTCTCGGGCAGATGTAACTGAATGTCTATATGCCCTTATTTTATAAATCAAAGCATGGGCATGTTTTACTTCATAAAATGGGCCCAAACCGCGTGCACGGTATCATGCTTTATCTGCATAGGAGTATACAAAATTACCTTCCACAGGGCGGCCATTAAATATATATGCCTCTGAATATTGGCCTCAGATTTCTTTTAACATTGGCCTCATTGTTAGTCATTAGTTTAGAAACTTCTACAGCTGTGCCCCAGTACGCTTGGCGACAGTCTTGGATCAGATTGGTCCCCGTTGGTAGTGATGTCATAAGTGACATATGGCAGCCTGCAGCGACCAATCCTGCTGCATGAGATAAAAGGTAATTTGTGATCCTATTCCAATCATGGCTACTCACGGGGATGGAGGTGAATTACAGCAGACCATCTGTCATACATTACAAAATAACTCAGCAGTACACTGAGTAAATACTTTGGCCGAGTAGATGAATTTTTAAAGTATTGCAAAGAACACAATACCACTAATTTTAAGTCTGTTTCTCTCTCTGAAAGCCCCATGTCTGTGAAATTGCACCTGCAAATCAGGTTGTAAAGCTGTGCTTTAAACTTTTAATTAAAATTGTGACTATGAAATGTAGTGCACACTATTCCCCATTAGACTTTAAGCAGCAAGAGATCAGGATATTGCCTTTGCTTATGATGATGACAGAATAATCTTTCTGATTTTATGAGCAAATTTAAGCTGTGAATGCTTTGCTTTCACTGATTTAAAGATTTTAATAAAAAGTAAAAGTCTCGAGTACAGACGCTGGTTGACATGGAAACTGAGCCTGTGAATATACTGACATTTGCCTTGACAAATCTTAAAATTTAGATGAGGGGAGTTACTTTGGTGGATCCGAACAGTGTTATGAAATGCCTCTTGGAGAACCTTCCAGACAGGTAGGGTTGCCAACTGGTTTTCAGCTGATCTATGTCTGTATTTTCTATGGTCAGGCAGATTAAAAACCAGCAACAGAAAAACCTGTTTTAGTGCATCTCAGGGGCAGGAGAAGTAAGAGAGTAGTGACGGAACTTTAGTTAATGTTGGGATCCTCCAAAGATTTAGATGGCGCTAGCAGGGAGGAAGAGTGCAAGCCTAGGGGGAATAGAGGTGGCTACCAACCTAGGACAAGACCTAAAATTCATGTGGTGTCACAGTGACACACAACCATAGCACTCGTTGCACAGATGAGTTGAGACTGCTCAAGTCTCACAGGGCGCGATTGCAGCTTGGTACGGCCCTGTGTAAAAACATCTTGCATTCCCTCCATATAATCTAATTGGCTTTTTGGTTTGGTTCAGTCCCTGATTGGAGTTCTGAAAAAGCCCTGCCCCCCTCTAAGGGGGGGGGGGAGGCGCCATCTCATTCTTTGCCTCAGGCAGCAGATTGCCTTGAGCCGCCCCTGACAAGGAGCACCTGTGGGTCTAGAAACCCCAGTCCCTCTGGCCTGAGAATGCTGTCCCCTGAACCCCTGGCCCTCCAGCCTGAGGTACTGTGTCATAATCACTAGGCCACTCCTCCCTCAATTAGTTTTAAAATGAATGACTAAAGAGGGGAATATGGCCCATAGTGGGGAGGGAAAGAAGGAGTGAGGCAATCAGTCAAAACTGTAACCCACAAATGGATTAATAATCAAATTAATTGTATTAAGTTGAATCTTGCATGACTGTGTTTTGGAAGGAAATTCAGGTCATCATGCAGATGCAGAAAGGTGTGTAGCAAATGCTCACTGTGTTCCTGCGAGTCTCTTGATATACTCAGGTCTCTAACCCCCGACACAATTTCCTCATCAATTGTTCGGAGCCCCTGTCGCTCCAGGTCAATGACTGTCTGCAGCTGGCTATCTCGTCCTCTCCTCAGGGCTTTGGACTTGGTCCTCCTCCTGACCTCCCTCCACATCCGATTCAGGTCCTTGGGTTCTCAGTTACAAACAGGTGGAGGAAGGTCTACAAAAGATACTCACTGTGTTCCTGGGAGGCCCATGAGGTATCCAGGGGCCATAATTGCAGGGTTCCAGAAGAGGTGTGAAGGAGAGGAGTATCATTTCCCAGCAGCCACGCCTGTGGATAGAATGCAGGGTGCAGACGTATTGCACTCCTAAGTAACCGTCTGTGGTCGCCTACTAAGGACTCAGGGAAAAAGGTAGAGCTTGAGGAAGAACCTCTGTTGGTGGTGGTGAATAAATGACTCATGACACCTCAGTTTGGGAACTGTCTGCCCATGGCAGTGATTACGTTTCAGACAGGGCTGATTTTACCTAGGACAAAAGGGGCAGCTGCTCCGGGCCCTGCATAACAAGGAGCCCATGGGTAGAAGCTGCCCAGCATGCAAGACCAGCTACCTTTGCCATTAAGAAGTATCTGCAGGATTCTACACTGCGGCATTCAGATTTTAGACTCCTCTAGTGCCTCGGTGCACACAAGCACATTACTCCTGTCTTGCAGAGAAGATCGACTGGGTTGGCTTGGTGCATGTGTACCCATTGTAATTACATGCACTGTTGCACACAAACACAGCTAACCCTGTCCCGCAGAGGTCCGAAGGGCTGGATCTGCACATGTGCATACCATACCCATGCTGGCTGCTGGCACATGAGCATATCAGGAGGCTGGGCTCAAGTTTGGAGTCAACTTCTTTGTTGTCTCAGCCGAGATTTTTGCCACAGTGCCAGCCTGCAGGAAGGAATGGTGAGCTCGCTGTCACGGGGGATATCGGATCATATCATGTGTTGGAGCTGAGCTGATGTGAACATATATATGGGTGAGATCTGTGGCAAATGAAATGTAAGACTGAAGAGCTCTGACGTTGTCGAATGTATATATGTGTAACAATAAGGGAGGGGGGGGTCCTAGGTGCTGCTACCATCTCTGCTGTTGCAGTGCGATCTTGGATAAGCTCAACTGTAACAAAAAAGGTTTTGGGGGCAGTTGTTCAATTATTGCTCACAGAGTAGGAGGAGCAGAGAGCAAAATAAGCAAGGGGCAGAGACAGGGGCTGCGTTGTGGGTAGCAAAGGAGGGAGAGAGGCCAGGTGATAGATCAAGTGGTGGGTTTTTTCATTTAAAAAAAATTGGTTGCCCTATTCCCTATGGGGGTTATTCTGAGGCATGAATAGCGGGGATGGACGCCTCCAACGGGACGTCCATCTCCGCTATTTGTGCCGGCTCCTGCCCCTGTATAACTTCCATGCCTATTTTGCAGGGAAGTTATATAGGGGCGGGGAAGGGGCGGAGAGTGGGCGGGCATTGGGCGATCGCCGGCCCTGGACGTACAGGGCTGATTCTGATGTCAGCCCTGTACGTCCAGGGCCGGCAAAATGTCTGGGGCACTTTCCTGGATGTGTTCTTTCGGCAGCTCCGGGGTGCGGAAGGAGCTGGGGGGGGGCAAAAGCTAATTCCCCACAGCCCAATCCTGGCCTTAGGCAGCCGGATAGGGGGGGTCGGACTGCAAGGAATTAACTTTTTAGCAAGTGGCTGGCATTGCAACATTTAAATGGAGCCGCGGTGCCATGGCAACATGACTCCATGGTGCTGCAGCTCCATTTAAATGCTCTGACTGAGTTAGTCGGGCTTTGCATACAGCGCTGTTCGCAATTCTGATCCCTGCGGTGCTAGACGTACCCCACGAGATCAGAATTGCGATCTCCTTTGTACAGCCGGGCAGCCCAGACATACAAAGGAGATGTACGTCAGGATCAGAATCAAGCCCTATTTATTTATCTTTTTTCTATACCGCTTTATCTGGAACCAAAGCGGTTTACATCACACATTCAACTGCATTACACTGAACATAGTAAACAGTGTGGTTAAACATAGTAGAAGCTAACATATAACATTGATATTAAAGCTTTTTACAGAGCGATTTGCATTGAGGGGGCAGGAGCTCTGACATGTATGAGAACTGGGAGTTTGTTGAAATTTCTTCGGGGATAAATTATCTGGGTGATGGTGGGAGCTCCAGTTTCCTTGTTGCTGAATGCTCAGCCTCTGACATGTTCATTCCCTGAAATGTTCTCTGAATAAGTGAGTCTTAAGGTCTTTATGGAATTGTGGCAGTTGATGTATTTCCCTTAGGTTATTAGGGAGGCTATTCCAGAGCACTGGCGCATACATGGAAAAAGCTCTTTTACGTGTTGCTTGATTGGCCTTTGTTCGTTTAGGTGGCAAGGCTAGCATGTTTTGTCTGCATTTGCATGTGCCTCCAGTGCCTGCTTCATTTTGGATGAGTGACTTAAAGTACATTGATGATTGGTTGTGTGTGACTTTGAAGATATTCATTATTCTTTTGTATTGGATTCGGCTAGTTAGAGGTAGCCAGTGTAGCTGTCTTTGTACTGGCGTAATGTGATCACTTTTTGTTGCTCCTATTATGATTATGGCCACCGTGTGCTGGGCCATTTGTAATTGGTGTAATGCGCATTTGGGAAATCCTTGGTAGATGCTATTGCTGAAATCCAAGTGTGGGAAGATGAGAGCTTGAAATACGGAGCGTAAGTCAGATGTCGTTAGTAACTTAGGGGTCGATATTCAACGCAGTGGCCATCACCATTTTTACTTAAACCCAGATAGTCAATGCTGGGGTCATATCCGGTCATTGGCATTGAATATTTTGATTGCTTGGTTAGTGATTTAGATAACCGGTTAGCTGTGACATTCAGTCGATAACTGAACCAGTTATCGACTGAATATTGCAGATAACCTGTTGTCTTTGGGCGCCGCCCCTCTCTGTCCCCGGAACGCCCCCGATGCTAGCCGGTTAGCATCAGGGCGTTTAGATGGGTAGGAGGGGATATTCAGCAGCACTAACGGGGCAAGTGGCACTACATGTCCTGGTCTGCAAACCGCGTAAATGCCTTTGAATATGCCCACTTAAGGACTTTTCAAGCAAATGTTAAAAAGCAGAACCATCACAAGACTACTTCCCTTTACAACAGATTGGTAAAGCTCTATCCTGCAACACTTTTTGCGGAGATGGGCAGCCTGACGGGACATCCATCCCAGCTATTCGTAACAGCTCCTGCCCCCGACTAACTTCCCCGCCAGTTGTGCAGCTCTGGTTTCACGTAGGTTCCAATTAGACTGGAAGCTTAAAGGCACATTTTAGAAAGGCATTGTAAGTGAAACACAGGATGTCCAAGTCAAAACAGCTGAAAATCAGATCAGTGGGAGGGGCAGCAGAGAAGGGGAGCATGTGTGCTTTGTAAAATAGGCCATTCCCCACCCTAAAGGACACCTGAGTCTGCAAAATAACAGAGAAAATGGGGGTGTGCAGAATAATGGATCAGACACATGCAGGCTTTCACACAATTTTAGAAACTTGCACGTGTCAGATACGGACATCTGCCATTCTGGGAATATAAACATGCCTGCAGTCATATTACTGAACGCGCCTATGTATCACTCATGCATATGTGCCCCGGCCCACCATCTTGAGAACGGAGACATGCAGCGGCACAGGAGCTAGGACAAATGCTTTTTTTCACGTACTGCCATGTTTTTTTTTTAAGAAACGAAAAATATCAGGGGAGTGAGAGGATATTCCTTCCTTGTCCTTACAGTTGTTGGTTTGCTAAAACAAGCACTGTTCAGAGGCCGATTAGTGCCATGGAGCAGTTATAGCCACGGATGTCTCCCGCGGCAAATTGAAACACGCAGTGCCAATCTAAAACTGGGTGCATGTGTGTACCTTTTTTGACCGGCCTGGCCACGCCCCCAGCATGCCCTGTGCACTTCAGACGTGTATAGATTCAGTGCTTTCTAAAATGGCTCTAGGGACGTCCGTGTGATTTCCACATCTCATTGGGCATTTTCAGAAATGAAAATCATGAATAAGACTTCTAAGATGACCCCCCCTTTGTATGGAAGAAGATGAGCCTGACAAAATACAGTATGAAGGTAATTTTATAACAGGTGCCTACTTTTCTTTATAAAATACCACCAAAGTAGATGTGTCCTTTACCACTTAAGGTACACGCCCCTTATAAAATGACCTCCTCTGTGCTGGTAGGAGCAGGGCCGGATTTACCTATACGCCATGTACGCCATGGCGTAGGGCCCACAGCTGGCAGGGGCCCACAAAAAAAGAAGAAGTTAATTTTTTTTAAATAAAATTAAAAAAAAAAAGCTGCTGGCTGCCGCCGCGGGGCCCCCTCTGCTGCCGCGGCAGCACCGACTGACCCGCGGGGGCCCCCTCTACAAGCTAAATCCGTGGGGTCGGGTCGGGTCGGGTCGTTCCATCCACCCCCTCTCCCTCCGTGCTGGGTGTTCCTTCCTCCATCACTCCCTCCGTTCAGGCTGTTCCTTCCTACATCTCTCCCTCCGTGCAGGCTGTTCCTTCGTCCCTCTCTCCCTCCGTGCAGGTGTTCCTTCCTCCCTCTCCTCCCTCTCTCCCTCCGTGCAGGCTGTTCCTTCCTCCAACTCTCCCTCCGTGCAGACTGTTCCTTCCTCCCTCTCTCCCTCCATGCAGGCTGAATCTGTTAAGCCGGCAGGGGCTGATGGGAAATTTCCCATCAGCCCCTGCGGGCTTAACAGAGGCGCGACGGAGACACTCTCCCTTCGCGCCTCTCACAGCGGGCACGGAGGGCGGGAGGGAGGAAGGAACGAACCCGACCCGACCCCACGGATTTAGCTTGTAGAGGGGCCCCGCGGGTCAGTCGGTGCTGCCGCGGCAGCAGAGGGGGCCCCGCGGCGGCAGCCAGCAGGTTTTTTTTTTAAATTACATTTTACTTTAGGCCGACGGGGGTGGGGGGGTAGGACTGGTAATGGCTATTGGGGGGGGGCTGGGGCTGGACTGGAAATGGGCTGGGGGGGGGTTAAGGCTAGAGGTGGGTTGATGGGGTTAAGACTGGTAATGGACTGTGGGCTGTTGGGGGCTTGAACTGGCAATGGGCTTTGGGGGGGCTTAAGACTGGTAATGGGCTGTGGGCTGATGGGGGCTGTCTGGTAATGGCTATGGGGAGCCTAGGACTGGAAAGGGCTGGGGGGTTAAGACTGGAGGTGGGCTGATGGGGTTAGGACTGGTAATGGGCTTTGGGGGGGGTTAAGACTGGTAATGATGGGCTGTGGGCTGATGGGGGCGTCTGGTAATGGGCTATGGGGGGCCTAGGACTGGAAAGGGGCTGGGGGGTTAAGACTGGAGGTGGGCTGATGGGGTTAGGACTGGTAATGGGCTTTGGGCGTTGTTAAGACTTGTAATGGGCTTTGGGGGGGGTTAAGACTGGTAATGGGCTGTGGGCTGATGGGGGCTGTCTGGTAATGGGCTATGGGGGGCCTAGGACTGGAAAGGGGCTGGGGGGGTTAAAACGAGGTGGGCTGATGGGGTTAGGACTGGTAATGGGCTGTGGGCTATGGGGGGCTGACTGGAAATGGGTTGATGGGGTTAGGACTGGAAGTGGGCTGATGGGGGGTTAGGGGACTGGTAATGGGTTATAGGGGGGCTTAAACTGAAAATGGGTTGATGGGGGGTTAGGACTGTAAGTGGGTTGATGGGGGGCTAGGACTGGTATTGGGGTTGGGGGTTGCTAGGGACGAAAATGGGCTGATGGGTGGCTAGGACTGGAAATGGGCTGGATGCAGGGACTAGAAGGGAATGGATGCTGGGTGAGGCTGGAACTAGAAGGGAGCTGATGTTGGGGAGGATTAGAATGGGATGGGGCTGAAGAGTAAAAATGGAGAAGGGAAAAATATTTTGTGTGGGAGGGATAAAAAAATCTACAATTGGCCGGGTATTGGGAGAGTAAGTGGGGATTGAGGATGGAGGGGTAAAAATTTGAGTGGATGAAATAGGAATGAGGAAAGAGCAAAAGGAGAAGATTAGTATGTTAAAGCAGATGTAGAGAGGGAATGGAAAAATCTAGAAGAGAGAAGAAAGGACAAAATGGACAGCAGACGATGGAGAGTTAGCAGAAGACACGAAGAAACCAGAAGAAAGTGGCTGGAGCAATTGCAGCTGAAAAAAAAATGCACAAAGGTAGAAAAATATCTCTTTATTTTGAATTTATTAATTGGAATATGTAAGCTCTGGTAAATGTGCCTCATTAACGTCTGCGCTTTGTTTAGTACAAGAGCAAATTAATGTATAGTTTTATTTCTACGGTGTTGTACTTTCCAAGTTTGGCTTTTGGGATTCCCAGTTTAATTATTGTCTTCTGTTTCTAAATTATGATTACTTGTTTGATGGTCGATGTTCTGCATGTGTAACTGAGCTGAGGTGTTCTGTTTATATAATTCCTATTGAACATTGCCACTTGTTCTCTTTCCCAGTAGGTCATGTATTGTTGTTCTCTGAAATGTATTGGTTTAATATTTGCAGTGTTGCCTTTTGATTGGTAGGGTATGGTGCTTTGTGAGTCCTGGTAGTGCTGTTAGGATACGGGGGTTTACTATGGGTTCTAAATGGGCAGTGTTTGTAGTAGTTCCTAATGTGTCTGGCAGTTGGCACTGGATTATAGTAATGTAGAAATCTTTTAGTCTTTCTTTATCCATACACGCATTAAGAGGCACGTTTATTAAAAGTTAGTATATGGTAACATTATGCAAATATTTATGCAAATGAGGCCCCTTATGCAAATGAGGCCCGCACCCCCCTTGGGCCGCCCCTGCTGGGGGCCCACAATTTTTGTTGGCGTAGGGCCTCACTCAAGGTAAATCCGGCCCTGGGTAGGAGGAAGGTGTGCTTATTCTCCACATGTGCATACAAAAATTGTCTTGAACACTGAGACACTCTGACAGCAACACATTAAGACTGAAAGTGATTCTGGAAGATTTATCATGGAGCCTACAAACAGATGCACAGAATAGCCACGTGTACATGAGGTAAGGTCATCAGGGCATAATCTGCGAAACTGTTTGGAGGTTTCCACTGATCTGCCACCTAATGGATTTTATAACTGATTTCCCTTCTAATGTTTCTCCTTATTACATTGCAATATGTTCTGCTTATTTTATTTTTCATGTTCCTTAGGTTTAGGTATTTCATACGGGGGCTTGCATTATGGCCCTACAGATGTCTTTCCCTGTTTACAGTGTCTACCTTTACCTTCTTTTCTTCATAGTTAATCTCCATGATGTCTTAAATTTTTGAGATTATTTTTACATCTAACACCTTATTAGGAAGCCATTCCATCTATCCAGAACCCATCCTACAAATACATATTTCTTTTTGTTGCTTTTGAGTCTCATATCATGGCCTCCTGTTCTAGGAGTTCCTTTTAATTAAAAACAAAGAAGGCTTGCCCTTTAGACACTGTTTATCATACCCGCCCCCTCTTCTGCCCATAAATCAGCAGTATGCTGCAAGAACACTTTTTCTCTTCAGTTTCCGTTTCCTGGCCTCTTTGCCGGAGTGCACAGAGCATAGTGTACTACCTTCATTCCCATAAATGCTATCAGTCCAAAAGAAATTTTTTGTTGGACATATTTTCCAAGAAGCCAGCCTATGATAACCTAGTTCTACCCAGGGTCCATTTTACTTTATTTTATTATGCTAAACTATTAAGAAACAAATGTCATTATTTGTGCCAACCCAATGGAATGCCTTAAACCCAATGATACGTGCCATCCCGGATCTTACATCTTTTAGGAAGGCATTAAAGACTTACCTCTTCCAACTAACTTATAACCATCCACCCTAGATCAGCTGCACAAACAGCTGACGGCTCATTACTGTAAATATGCTCCAGTAATGTAAATATGTTCCTAGTTATAATTCCAGTAATGTAAATATGTTCCTAGTTATACCAACTTGTTGCCATATGTAACCTGTTCGATGTAATCTAGTTTTATTATATGTAAGCCATGTAATCTAGTTATTATGTTATGTGTAAACCATGCTCAAATGCTATTTGTAAAACACGTTCATGTGTTTCATGTAAACCGCACTGATCTGTAATAGCGCGGTGTATAAAAATAAACAATAAATGAGTCACTTCACCTTCTCAACGCCTCATCTCCCTGCGCCAGCCCTGCCCTTTCATCTGACTGCAGCCGATAACACATAGCTAGACTGCAGTTGCCTTATGCAGTTATATAGGGCCCGATTTTAGACGGCATTTACACAGTTAACATGGTCTGTTAAGCGTGTAAATTCCTCAATCGGGTATTTTCAAAGGCACCTACACAGCTAGTGCCTTTGAAAATCCCTGATTAAGTCCCCCCCCCCCCCCCCCCCCCCCGATGCTATCCAGTTAGCATCAGAGCGTGTTGGGGGCGTTCTAGGTTGAAGCGGAGGCTGGGAATGGCCCTAACCGGGCAGCAGCTATTTTGGATGCCTTAAAGATAGGTGAGGAAAACCCTCGCCTATCTTTAAGGTGCCAGGGCTAACCAGATGTACCTCAAAAGCCCAGCAAATAGCAAACCACATAAAACTTCTTTTGTCGGATTGACCAACACAGTAAACAGGATCAATGCCCGTTACCACAGCGGCCCTTCCTTTTTAATCATTTATAAGACAATTTTAAAACAGCTCCTATTAGTAAAAGCTGGTACTTAGCTTTGTGAAATTAGGCTGTGAAAACAGGTGGGCAATGAAAATTCAGTGCCTGATTCAGTAGGTCATGTCGCTACGATGTGCCACGTTTCGGGGGTACACTCATCCACCCCCTGCTTCAGGTCAGACCTCCGAATTGAAGTAGAAGCATCAGCCATAAACACCCAGCTGTGAAAGTGGTTTATATATCCAACCGCCATTATGAATCACGGGAAGGGACACGCCCCCCCTGTTGTGATAGGCCCGGGAGAAACCAATCCAGTCAAAGAAGTGAAACCACCAAACAGGTTCCACCTCTAAACATGGAGGGTTAATAGGTGATTGACAAACCTCAACGCAAAGAGGGAAAGGCATATCGGCATACAGATATGAAGTTCAACGAATAGTATACCAGTCAATCTGTTGATTGAGACCATTTGGAACAACTGAATGTAGACGGAATATCCATTGTTGCTCTAAGTTCTGTAAACGCTGAATCCGATCTCCACCACAGGGATCCAAGGGGACATGGTCTAGAACTCGCCAATGCAGGTCCCCAAACACATGAGAATGTTCAAGGCAATGCCCGACCAGGGGAGCTGACATCGTTAGGGTCCGTACCCGAGAGGCGTGTTCAATCAGTCGGTGCTTCAGAGATCGTGAAGTCCTACCAACATAGGGTAACTGACACGGGCAAACGATCAAATAGACCACATGGTCCGTGTTGCAATCAGTGTGCCACCGAGTATGGTAAGATCTGTGGGTACGAATGTCCATCCAAAGAACACCCTGCAATGTACCCGGACAAAAAGTGCAGGACTGGCATGGAAAATGACCCACCTGATCATGACATCTGGGAGGAAGGTCGAGAGGAGACTTAGTCTTGACCAAAAGATCCCGTAGCAGCCTTAGGAATCAACAGCCACTCCCGATGTGTGTTACACGCCCACTTGTAGGCTAAACGAACTACTTTTGAAGGATATCCCCGAGAGAGGAGACGAGTAGCTAAATCACTGGCATGAAACTTAAATTGTGATAACTCAGAGCAATTTCTGCGGAGTCTCAAAAACTGGCCGGTTATGGCAGGTCTCTCACAATTGTCCATCCCATTGCCGGATCGTATACCCAAGCAGTTTTTTCTGGACCTACTGACCTTAGTATTAAATAAGAATTTTTTTCTGTACCAGGGGCAATTCTATTTGCAAACTTTTGGCATTGCCATGGGGGCGACAGTGGCCCCCTCCATAGCAACAATATATATGGCCTGGTTTGAGGACCAGTATGTCTATTCTCATCCACTTTTTTCTCATGTCAAATGTTGGAAACGTTTTTTGGATGACATTTTTTTCATATGGTCGGGCACTCGAGGGGATTTGGATACATTTTTGATCTCCTTAAACTCCTTCAAGTCCAACATTCAATTTACTTCTCAAGTGGAGACCCACAAGATCCAGTTTTTGGACATAGTGATAGAATGTTGCCCCACTGGCTTTATGACGTCTCTCTATAGAAAACCTGTTCAACGCAACACGTTACTACGCTTTGACAGCTATCATCCCCCGGCCCTAAAACGGGGTCTTCCATACGGCCAGTTTTTGAGACTCCGCAGAAATTGCTCTGAGTTATCATCGGGAGTGGCTGTTGATTCCTAAGGCTGCTATACCCCCTGAGGATAAGATTACAGGGGTTTTCCCCTTCATGCAGGGGACGTCGGCAGTGACTCGCCTGATACATCAATTTTGGCCTACTTTAGAGATTCATTCTTGCTTTCAAAAGCCACTTCAAATTGCCTACTCCCGAAGGTCCAACTTACGGGATCTTTTGGTCAAGACTAAGTCTCCTCTCGACCTTCCTCCCAGATGTCATGATCAGGTGGGTTATTTTCCATGCCAGTCCTGCACTTTTTGTCCGGGTACATTGCAGGGTGTTCTTTGGATGGACATTCGTACCCACAGATCTTACCATACTCGGTGGCACACTGATTGCAACACGGACCACGTGGTCTATTTGATCGTTTGCCCGTGTCAGTTACCCTATGTTGGTAGGACTTCACGATCTCTGAAGCACCGACTGATTGAACACGCCTCTCGGGTACGGACCCTAACGATGTCAGCTCCCCTGGTCGGGCATTGCCTTGAACATTCTCATGTGTTTGGGGACCTGCATTGGCGAGTTCTAGACCATGTCCCCTTGGATCCCTGCGGTGGAGATCGGATTCAGCGTTTACAGAACTTAGAGCAACAATGGATATTCCGTCTACATTCAGTTGTTCCAAATGGTCTCAATCAACAGATTGACTGGTATACTATTCGTTGAACTTCATATCTGTATGCCGATATGCCTTTCCCTCTTTGCGTTGAGGTTTGTCAATCACCTATTAACCCTCCATGTTTAGAGGTGGAACCTGTTTGGTGGTTTCACTTCTTTGACTGGATTGGTTTCTCCCGGGCCTATCACAACAGGGGGGGCGTGTCCCTTCCCGTGATTCATAATGGCGGTTGGATATATAAACCACTTTCACAGCTGGGTGTTTATGGCTGATGCTTCTACTTCAATTCGGAGGTCTGACCTGAAGCAGGGGGTGGATGAGTGTACCCCCGAAACGTGGCACGTCGTAGCGACATGACCTACTGAATCAGGCACTGAATTTTCATTGCCCACCTGTTTTCACAGCCTAATTTCACAAAGCTAAGTACCAGCTTTTACTAATAGGAGCTGTTTTAAAAATTGTCTTATAAATGATTAAAAAGGAAGGGCCGCTGTGGTAACGGGCATTGATCCTGTTTACTGTGTTGGTCAATCCGACAAAAAAAGTTTTATGTGGTTTGCTATTTGCTGGGCTTTTGAGGTACTTCTGAATTCATTTTGACCCAGTTTCGAAGTATTTTGGAGTTCACTTTAGGGCTAACCAGATAGCATCCAAAATCGCTGATGCCCAGTTAGGCTCAGCGGCTGTGCAGCAAACCCTGGATTTTCACTTCCGTCGCCGGGTTCAGGGGGGTTCCGTCGCCGGGTTCATTTCCGTCTGAGGTTCAGGGGTCACGGGCAGGGCTACACAGCTATGGCACTTAGCGCTGCCGAACTGAAAATCAGGCCCATAGTGTTTACCTGGTCTGCTACACTCAAGATTTGGAATATCTCTCCTCCGCACACTCATGGCAACCCCCTTTTGATTGTCTATTTTATATTTGGTTTTAGTTTATCCATCAGCCAATTTTAATTCCTACACCTTGGTTCTTCTTGTTCTCGACAGTGTGCATACCCTATATTTTAATTGTACTCATGTTTTACCCTTTTTAAGCAATAGAGGACAAAGTTGGTTTTATTTGCTTTTAACCCGTGATTATCTTCTTATCTATTATCTTGGACTATTTGGTGTAAATACATTATTTTATTGTGTCATTATTTAATGTTGGCACACATCAGTCTCATTTTTAGTTGTGTCTTATTTTTTCTTTTAAATGGTTCTTATTCTTTTTATACAATAGCGGGTACAGCTTGTTTTTATGAGCTTTTGGACTGTCATCATACTCTATAGAGTGTATTTACTAAAAGGCAGCAAGGGAGCAGGGGATAACGAGCGTTAACGGCAGCATTAAGGGATTTTCCATGCAAGAAAGGCTCTGGGCGGGTAGGAGGCGTTCCAGTGGAAAGGGCACAATGGGCCACTTAATGTGCAATAACAGGACTCCGGACATTTAGGTGCCAATCATGCACCTTAATGCCCAAAAATGGTTGTCACTCCAACGCTGGATAAGGGAACACCAGGGAAAGGCAATGTAAAGGTGATGGATGGAAGGACAGGTGAGAGCTGATGGACCTGCCAGATCCGTGGTCACCCTACATGGCAGTCAGTAAGTGGGATGAGCATGTGGGAGGCAGCTGATGCACTGTTGTGCTCCCATGGAAAATGCTGCATTTGCAGAGGATGGGGATGACATGTCACCCTGCAAAGTCAGAAGCGGCACAATGTGTGCTGCAAAAGGAGGACGGAGCAGGAGTGGTGCCCTGCAGATCAGGCACAGAAGAGGCGTGCGCGAGAAGTCGACATGTGGTAAAGAGTACCTGTGTTGGCCATGGTGTAGCAGCTTGCAGAAGAAGACATCACTGCACATAGCCGGCAGAGTCTGATGGATGGGCTGAAGGAGGGATGGCGGTAGGTGAGAGTGGTATGGGCTGGCGGCACCGATGGACCTGAGGTGCCATCTCCAATGCATTTGTACTGCGTGGAAAAAATGTGTGCAGGTGCCATGTGGAAGGCCTGATACCAGCCATGTCGATCACACACCTGTCCCAGCCACCCAATCACCATACAACTCTCCAGAAAAATGTTCATACAACAACTGGACAGCAGTTGCTCAAACCAGGCCGATGTGGCATGTAAGTGGAGTGGAGTGGAGGAGTGGCCTAGTGGTTGGGGCAAGGTACTTCAGGCCAGAAGGTCGGGGGCTCAAATCCCACTAGAGGACAGCAACCTTGGGCCGGAAGGACTGGGGTTTCTAGTCCCACAGGTGCTCCTTGTGGTCTTTGGCAAGCCACTTAACCCTCCATAGCTCCCATGTTCCCTGTAAGATAGTTATCTCCAAGTTATAATGCCCTGTTCAATGTAATTTCAGTTTGTTCAATGTAAACCGCACTGATGCAGAATAGCGCGGTATATAAGAGAATATAAATAAATAAATAAATGTAAGGATGTGAATTGAACCCTGCAGGTGACCATCCGAGTGGTAGGATGTGTCTGTATGTAATGCAGAGATGTGATGGAGCCAAAGCTGTACAGCCACAGTCATGATGTAATACCTCAATCAGGTATCACGTGTAGGTGATATCTGTATGTATGTAACTTATGATATCTGTATGTATGTAACTTCCCTCTATTATACTGCTGTATCAGTGCAGTCAAAGCGGGGTTCAGTGTACTGAAACCTTGGTAATGTATGATGAACAACACGAACTGTGAGAAGTTGCAGTCTGCTGAGGCAATGGAAGGTTAAGTGACCTGCCCAAGGTCAAAAGGAGTTGTGGACATCCTATGAAGACTGTGCCATACATAAAAGCTGAAGTTAAACTATCACACCAGTTCCAAAAGGAGTGGCAGTGGATACTGAACCCAGGTACCTTGACTCCTAAACTGATGCTATGATCATTAGGCTATGCTGCCAGTCAGGTGGCAAACATCTGCAGGGTGAGCAAGTCTGACCCCCCTGCAATGGGCAGAGCCAATAAAGGCATGTGCTTATAAGGGCAGGATGGCAAATTGCATGTTTGAAGACCCAAAGTGTGGGCGGAACACATAACAAAGCATAAAAATGTGTGTCAGTCACAGCAGACCCCGGACTGTCCCAGGCATGAAAATGATCTGAGTAGCACACAGTCACAAAAAGAACAAATGAGAATCACACCCATGTCCCTTGCTTATGGAAACAGTGCCCTAACGATTAGGCTACACCTCTACATCATGCTGCATAGCACTGTCTGGAATCACAGAGACTGCAGATCCCTGCCTGCAATGTCTGCTGTGTGTGCCGGAATAGGTTAGCCCCTCCATTACCCAGGATGCACTGTACACGCAGAACAGCATCCTGCAGCTGATCACAAATGGGGGGCATAGTGATCTATTACATCAGCTCAGTAATACGCACTGACAGTGTTTGCTACAAGCACATAACAGCTGCAAACAGTGCTTCTGACTGGTTTCAGTGGTCACCCTGAAGGTGAAGAGGGGCCTACAGCACCTGGTCCCCAGAGCTTGTCCTGCTAGAGGTGGACTCTGCTGCAGATCCATATCCGTGCTAGTGTGTGGCAGATATTGTCTGCAGTGTGTGATGGTTTGCTGCACAATTGTAGTATGCTGGAACTGCCTGTCACCTCTGGGCCTTGTGTCCTGCTTGTGTTGGCCAGGAATTCTTCTAGAACATCTTATGTCAGTGCCCAGGGTTGCAGCAGCTGTTTTCATAAGAAGCAGAATACAGTTGGGGATTGTCCAGGCTGGTGTGGGTCTGCCCAGACCATAGTGAGCACGCCAAGAACAGCTGTTGTCCTAACTCTCGTGAACTACTTACAGTGAACACAATAAGTCTGCATTTGAGGCTCACCACAGCGCTGTCTCAACCATGCACAAACGCTCATACCCTCAACGAAGGACTCCCAGACCACAGCAAGTATTCCACACCAAAATTGAACTATATATACCTAGCATTCATGCACACTAGTATATAACAAATTACATACTGTTGTCAGTAATCAGTAATTGTAAAAAGCAAGTGTCACCTCCCATGCTAGATTTACTATTGTTAGTAAATATTATATACAGTTGTTGTCTACAATTGAAAAGACACTATTGTCAGTAATCTTTGCATACAACTGCAATCTCCTAACAGCTAAATGTACTGTAGTCAGTAATCATTGCTTACAATTGCTTTCCCTCTACTGTTGCCAGTAATTACCACCATTCACTGTGTTTACCTCTACTGTTGCCAGTAATTACCACCATTCACTGTGTTACCCTCTACTGTTTGCCAATAATTCAACCCCCATTCAACTGTGTTACCTTTATAACTACTGCCCTGCTGTCAGTCCAGAATGTACAAACTCCTGATAGTACTCATCTCTCTCCTTACCCTTGGACTCCCCAACCTCTCAATTGCATTCAACCAGGACTCTAACCCCATTCCAATCCTACACCATGGAAGGAGACGGCCCGAGCTCCCATACCATACCACAACAAAAACCAACCACACACCCCACTCCCACCTACTTAACATCCCCCTCCAACTATTCAAAAAGACACAAGCCAAGAAACAACGTCAGCAACGCCTACTGAAATGTGCTCTGATAAACGCCAGATCAGTGCGCTCAAAATGGCCTGCAGCCATTGACCTGATATCACTACACAATCTCGACATCTTGATGATCACCGAGACTTGGTTGTCAGCATGCGACAATGTTCTCTTAAACCAGATGCTACCCCCAGGATTTTCCCTATATACTTGCCACAGGTCCACTCAGAAAGGAGGCGGGACACTCATCCTGGCCAAAGCTGACCTTCAATTTAAGTTGCGTAACACCTCCAGCTCTACTCACCTTGACACCCTCACCATATCAAGTGAACTCTGCACCATCAACCTCATATACCGGGCGCCCACTCCATCACAAGATGACCTATCAACAATAATTGAGTTAACATGTCAAACTTCCACCCCGTACTCTCCAAATTGGTTAATCGGCGACTTTAACCTCCCATCTCTTCAAAATAGCCACTCAACAACATTCCTTGAAGCCCTAGAGGATCTAGGATACATACAATGTGTTAACTCTGCCACCCACACTAAGGGGGGCAAGCTGGACCTAATATTCGCACCTCTTTCTAATGCCTCATCATCCCAAGACATCGCACTATCCGTGACACCAGTGCCGTGGTCCGACCACCATCTCCTTAGCTTCCACATACCCATAAGCAATCCCAGTGACAACCAGACAACAACAAATACAAATAATTCCAGAACTACAGCAGCCCGCTTCCGCCCACTCAACAAGAGCGAAGTCCTAGAGAACCTCCAACCTCTTATGACCAACACATCCCTCAGCCTGGATGACATCATATCAAAATGGGATGATAACCTCAGAGCTGCATCCTGTCCATCTTCCGCCAAAAAGACTACAAAACGACGAGAACATGCACCCTGGTTCTCCACGGACCTACGAACATCGCTACACCATCTACGCAAACTCGAGAGGCAATGGCGTCGAACCCACTCCTCTGAAGCACACACTGCATACAACTCATACTTGCTGACCCACCGTGAGAAGATCACACAAAAAAGGAAACTCTATCACACTGATATTTTAAAACGCTCCATCAACAAACCACATGCTTTATTCAATATAGTAAAGTCCATAACAGGAGAACCCATCTCAGTCCACCCCCCAATGCCTCAACCACAGGACTATGCAGACTATTTACAATCGAAGATGGTTAAGACCAACGCAAACATAGGCACTAATAATCCCTCCACACCATCCGAAACTTTTCAAGCAACGCCACTATGCAACTTCACCACAGTATCCACTAAAGAGGTCGCAGACATCGTTGCTTCTGTTAATCCCAGCACAGCACCTAATGACCCCTGCCCAGCCAGCTGGATCAAAGAGCTTCGTCATGACATAAGCAACATCCTGGCCAAAATTCTGAACCAGTCCTTCACCACAGGATCATTCCCGCAGAGCCTCAAAAACACCTCTATCAAACCATTACTAAAAAATAGCAAACTAGATCCAGCAAAAGTAGAATCCTTCAGACCAATATCGAGCATCCCCCAGCTTGCCAAGATCATTGAGAAAGCCGCCCAACAACAAATCCAGCAACATATCGACACCGAAGCACCATTGGATCCAGCCCAACACGGATTCAGAGAAGCACACGGAGTAGACACTGTCCTCACAACCCTGTTTAATGATCTGATCACAGGAATCAACAACATACAACAAGGCTTTGTCCTTATTTTCCTGGACATATCTGCTGCCTTCGACTCAGTGAGTCATGACATACTTCTACAACGCCTGAAAGAAAAGGGGATCCAAAATACAGCTCTAAAATGGTGTGAATCCTACCTATCCAATAGATGGCAGCAAGTCAAGGCTGGCCACTCATCCTCCGAACCGTTTCTACAAACACAGGGAGTTCCCCAAGGATCGTCCTTATCTTCATTGATGTTTAACATTTATATGCAGCCGATATGCGAATTAATTCGATCCTTCAACGTAAAATGCCTTGCATACGCTGATGACATCCTCCTTTACATGCCATTCTTGATAGACCAACCAGTGCTCTCCCCAATAATTAATTGCTTTGAAGCAGTAACAGATTGGCTATTATCCCAAAATTTACGGATCAATCACAGCAAAACGGATGTCCTATTTGTCACGAGGAACCTCAAATTCACACCCCCTTCATCTCTACGAGTCAACAATGTAGAGTTGAAATCCAAATCCACAATTCGTTACCTCGGCATCACCCTGGACCAGCACCTGAACATGACAACGCATATAAAAAACATCACAAAGGCAATATACCATAAGATCAGAACTCTACGTCACCTCCGACACTTACTGGACTTCACAGACTACCGAACAACCTTTCAGGCTCTAGTCCTTCCACATGTTGATTTCGCGAATATTATCCTTCATGGCCTTCCACAGTCGACCTTAAACCCGCTCCGCTTAGCCTTGAATGCAGCCGCAAGAGTCCTCTCCGGATCATCAAGATCCGACCACATAACACCCATCATGAAGGAATTACATTGGCTACCTCTTCATGCCAGGATCCAATACAAATCACTGGTTCTTACCTTCAAAGCCCTAAATAACTACCCCCCTACGCCAATCAGCACCCTAATCCATGGCACCCTAGAAAATAGAAGCAGAAGATCTACTGCACGGAACACGCTAGCAGTCCCCAACCTAATGACTAAATGCACAAAAGCTACCTCCAACAGAGCCTTCTCCTTATTCGCCCCTTTAAACTGGAATGCACTCCCCCATGAAATCCGTGGAATAAAAAGCATTATTCTATTCAGAAAAGCTTTAAAACTCCACCTATTCACAAAATATTACTCAGAAACCTCCAGTGATAGAAGCACATCCAACAACCTGCAAACTTCCCCCATATACCTGCCGCCCCTGCATGTCATCTCCTCAGATAATGGTTAGCTTCACAAAACTAATGCAACACCCAATTACATTAAAGTATTGTACATAGTTTGTGTTAATATGTATTTAGTTCCCCTGGTTTCCTTCCCATGTTCAATTTCCTGTTCTTTGTAAACTCAATGTTGTTTGTATACATTGCAGTATGCTTGTTTGATGTACACCGCGCTGATTTTAATAGCGCGGTATAGAAGCAAATGTTAAATAAAATAAATAAATAAAACTGTGCCCAGCCTATTGGCAAGCACACACTGGCTTGGGACAAACAGCATGGACACTCAGCAGTCGTCACAGTGATTTGGGCTTCCAGGAAAGGGGGAGCATCCATAGCATTGCAGCTTGATACTACATAGCACTATGTGGATACCTAGCCGTGATATGGCCATAGTGAGAGTACCCTCTCAGTATGACAGGCTGTAGAACCCCAGGCCACGCACATGGCAAACGGGGACTACAAAGTCCCAGTCATTGACCTCCACCTCCGACGCATACACATCCTGGCTTAACCGCACAGTTTCAGGCCATACCCACAATCCTCTGCTCCTCATCATGCATATTTCAAGACCAACACTGGGAACAGCTTATGCATTGCAGGCTACTGTGCATTACAGAAGGCCCCAGTACTCTGAAGAGACGTACACACACACATCACCGCAATGTGAAAAAGTGATGATGGTTGGCATTCCTTCCTGCCACTTCCTTATCCTTATCTGCTCAAGCATTCCTAATATGTGCTCTTTGTAAAGGTGCTATTAGCATGCTCTGAAACGATCGCATGTTGTTAATGCCACACAGTGTGCCGGTGCTATCAGCCTGTCTCTTATTCAGGTGTGGGTGGTAACATAGTAACATAGTAAATGACGGCAGATAAAGACCAGTATGGTCCATCTAGTCTGCCCATTATGATGGCAAGAGTAGGTGCACCTGCTGCTCTGTGCAGGCCACCCCTCCCCATGTCTTTGTTTAGGGGTGAACCCACCACTCCATGTAGAACACCCCTATTTGTTGAGAAATTAGATGATTCAGTTTATTTTGATTTTATCCTGTTGCTGTAAAGGGATCCACAGTGTCTGTCCCATGCCATTTTGAATTCCGTCACCGTGTTTGCCCCCACCACTTCCATCGGGAGGGCATTCCAAGCATCCACCACCCTATCTGTGAAAAAGTATTTCCTGACATTGCCTTTCAATTTACCACCTTGCAGCTTCCTGTTATGCCCTCTAGTTTTACAGCTTCCCCGTCTTTGGAAGAGGTTTGTTTGTTCATTATTTCCCTTTAAGTATTTAAAGGTCTGAATCATATCTCCCCTATCCCTCCTCTCCTCCAAAGTGTACATGTTTAGGTCTTCAAGTCTCTTCTCACAAGGCTTCTGATGCAGGCTCCAAATCATTTTGGTCGCCTTCCTCTGAACAGTTTCCAGTCTTTTTTACATCCTTTGCAAGATATGGTCTCCAAAACTGAACACAGTATTCCAAGTGAGGACTCTCCAGTGACTTATACAGTGGCATTAGAACATCTTCCTTTCTGCTGGTAATTCCTCTTTGTATGCAGCCCAACATCCTCCTGGCTTCTGCCACCGCCTTGTCGCACTGTTTTGCCACCTTGAGATCTTCAGAAATAATCACACCAAGGTCTTTCTCCTGATCCGTGCACACCAATCTCTCACCCCCTATAGTGTACATTTCCCTTGGATTTCTGCTACCCAAGTGCATGAGTCTGCACTTCTTTGTATTAAATCTTAATTACCAAGCATTAGACCATTCTTCCAGCTTTTGTAGATCTTTCCTCATGTTAACCAGTCCCTCAGGGGAGTCCACTCTGTTACAAATTTTTGTGTCATCTGCAAAAAGACAGACTTTTCCATTCAGTCCTTCAGCAATATCACTCACAAATACATTGAACAGTGCTGGGCCCAGGACCGAACCTTGGGGCACCCCGCTAATCACCTTTCCTTCATCTGAGTGAGCTCCATTTACCATCACCTTCTGTCGTCTGTCAGTCAACCAATTTCTGATCCAATTTACCATCTTGGAATCCATCCCCAAGCTACTGAGTCTATTGATAAGCCTCCTATGAGGAACAGTATCAAAGGCTTTGCTGAAATCCAGGTAGATGACATCCATCGCATGCCCCTGATCTAGTCAAAGAACTCAATCAGATTTGTTTGGGAAGATCATCCTTCGGTAAAACCATGTTGCCTCGGATCTTGCAACCTCTTGGTTTTGAGAAAGTTCACTATTCGCTCTTACAGGAGCTTTCTGGTTAAATTTGGAACCCAGCAGAGAGCTTGTAGTTTAAATTTCATAATAAGTTAGAGCCTAGCAGCAGCAAAGAGCTATAATTTAAATTTAATCAGAATATAGCTTACCTCAGCAGCACAGGACAGGGTACTGTGTAGCAGCCCTCTTTTAATAAGTGTTATTTCCCTCCCTCCCCACCACCCACCCACCCCTGGGATAATCGTAGCCTTATAGGTACTTACACATCTTAAAAGACAGGAGGTGCTCTCACGTGAAGCTAGTTATCCAAATCAGTCATATACTAAGGACCTGAGATTAATTAAGCTTCAGGTGAACAAGGTATATTAAACATATTAGGTACAGTTTTATTACTTTTTTTTTATTTATATTCTCTTATATACTGCGCTATTCTGCATCAGTGTGGTTTACATTGAACAAACTGAAATTACATTGAACAGGGCATTATAACTTGGAGATAACTATTTACAGGGAACATGGGCTATGGAGGGTTAAGTGGCTTGCCCAAGACCACAAGAAGCACCTGTGGGACTAGAAACCCCAGTCCTTCCGGCCCAAGGTTGCTGTCCTCTAGTGGGATTTGAACCCCCGACCTTCCAGCCTGAAGTACCTTGCCCCAACCACTAGGCCACTTAGTATAAATATCCATAGCAACCCTTAGTAAGTAAAGAACTTAAAGATCTAAACACAAGCTTAAAACTAAGATGCAGACAGCAGTCCAGCAGCAAGATGGGGGCTTTCCAGTCTTTTGCATTGAGTGTCACATGTATGATTTTCTCCCAGTTGGTGAGAGGTATACGTGTGCACTAGGTGCAAGGAGCTCTTTGCTCTCAGGGAACGAGTCCGTTCTCTAGAGGCTAGAGTAGCAGACTTGGAAAACATAAGAAAGACAGAAAGGTACATAGACGAGACCTACAGGGATATAATCCTGAAGTCCCACCTCCAGTCTGGCAGCATCCCTGTTGCCTTGGAGGAGAGAGGTCATGTGACAGGAAAGCATCACCCAGGTGTGGCAGGAAGCGATCCTGTAACTAGGACCTGTCCTCCAGGTGATGTAAAACCCTCTCGCACCGAGGAAGTTTCTCCAGGGCTATGTGCCCATGAGGGAAGGGTTAGGACAGCCGTTATAGTTGGTGATAGTGGGTGGCTGGTGGACTTGAGGATCGCCTGGTAACATGCTTGCCTGGTGCGAAGGTAGTGGACCTCACGCGCCACCTAGATAAGGTCTTAGATAGTGCTGGGGAGGAGTCTGCTGTCTTGGTACATGTCGGTACCAATGACATAGGAAAATGTGGTACGGAGGATCTGGAGGCTAAATTTAGGCTTTTAGGTAGGAAGTTGAAATCCAGAACTTCCAGGGTAGCATTCTCCAAAATGCTTCCCGTTCCAAGCGCAGGATCCAAAAGACAGGCAGAGCTCCGGAGTCTCAATGTGTAGATGAGACAGTGGTGCAGAGATGAGGGGTTTTGATTTGTTAGGAACTGGGGAACATTCTGGGGAAAGGAGGGGCTCTTCTGAAGGGATGGGCTTCACCTTAACCAGGATGGAACCAGGCTGCTGGCATTAACCTTTAAAAAGGAGATAGAGCAGCTTTTAAACTAGATAATAGGGGAAAGCCGACAGTCGCCAAAGAGCGGATGGTTAGGAAGAATGTATCCTTGAAGGATACTACCAAAAGCAGAGAGGTTCCAAAAAAGAGTAAAGTAGCCCAAATGCCCTCGAGTATGGAGCAGACAGAGCTTAAAGATCCCAAATTACCCATGTCTACCAATAGCCAAATTAATATGAATAAAATACGGTCTCTAAAATGCTTGTATGCAAATGCTAGAAGTCTAAAAAATAAGATGGGAGAGTTAGAATATATAGCACTAAATGAGAGGTTAGATATGATTGGAATATCAGAGACATGGCGGAAGGAGAACAACCAGTGGGACACTGTGATACCTGGGTACAAACTATATCGTAATGATAGAGCTGATCAAATTGGTGGAGGGGTTGCGCTCTATGTTAGAGAGGGCATTGAGTCAGAAAGGATTAAAGATTTGCAGGAAACAAAATTTGCTGTAGAATCTCTATGGATTGAAATTCCATGTAAAAAGGAGAAGGCGATGGCAGTGGGGGTGTACTATCGACCGCCTGGTCAGAATGAACAAATGGATGATGAAATGCTCAAAGAAATCAAGGAAGCTAACAAAAGTTACAGCGCAGTAATAATAATGGGTGATTTCAATTACCCCGGTATCAACTGGGTCAGTGTCCCGGCAGGACATGCTAGGGAAATAAAGTTCCTAGATGAAATAAATGACTGCTTCTTGGAGCAGCTGGTTCATGAACCGACCAGAGGCGAAGCCATATTAGACCTAGTTCTTAGTGGAACACCAGATCTAGTGCAAGAGGAAAGGGTGTTGGGGCCACTTGGCAATAGTGATCATAGCATGATTGCATTTGATTTTGGAGGAGGGATAGTAAGGAAATCCACAGTACTACCTTTTAACTTTTGAAAGGGAGACTATGATAACATGAGGAAAATAGTTAAGAAAAAACTAAAAGGAGCAGTTGCAAAGGTTAAAGACTTACATTAAGCTTGGGTGCTGTTGAAAAATACTATCTTGGAAGCCCAGACCTGCTGTATTCCACGCTTTAAGAAAAGTGGAAGGAAGTCCAAAAAACTGCCAGCATGGTTTAAAGGTGAGGTCAGAGAGACTGTTGTTGCCAAAAAAGCATCTTTCAGGAAATGGAAAAAAGAGCCAAACGACGAAACCTGGAAACAGCACAAGCACTGGCAAGTCAAATGCAAGGCATTGATAAGGCAGGCAAAGGGAGAATTTGAGAAGAAGCTTGCTGCGGAAGCAAAAACACGAAATAAAGACTTTTTCAAGTACATTCGTAGCAAAAAACCTGTGAGGGAGTCAGTTGGTCCATTTGATGGTAGAGGGGTTAAAGGGGCACTAAGAGGCGACAAGGCGATAGCAGAGAGATTGAATGAATTCTTTGCTTTGGTCTTTACTGAGGAAGATGTAGGGATGTTACCCATGACTGAAGTGGTATTTAAAGGTGCGGAAGAATTGAAGGAAATATCGATACATCGGAAAGATGTATTACAACTATTAGAGTAGCAAATCACCTGGGCCGGATGGTATACATCCAAGGGTGTTGAAAGAACTGAAATATGAGATTGCAGACCTGCTATTAGTAATCTGTGAACTATCATTAAAATCAGCTCTAATACCTGAAGATTGGAGGATCGCCAATGTAACACCAATTTTTAAAAAGGGTTCCAGGGGTGATCCGGGAAACTACAGACCGGTGAGCCTGACGTCAGTACCGGGAAAAATGGTAGAAATCATCATAAAGAATAAAATTACTCAGCATGTAGATAGTTATGGCCTAATGGGAGACAGCCAACATGGCTTTAGACAAGGAAGATCTTGTCTTACTAATCTGTTATGTTTTTTTTGAAGATGTAAATAAACAGGTGGACAAAGGTGAGTCAGTTGATATAGTGTATCTGGACTTTCAGAAAGCCTTTGACAAGGTCCCTCATCAGAGACTTTTGGCAAAACTAAAGAGTCATGGGATAGGAGGCAGTGTACTATTGTGGATCAGGAACTGGTTAAAAGATAGAAAGCAGAGGGTAGGGCTAAATGGCCAATTTTCCCAATGGAGAAAGGTGAATAGTGGTGTACCCCACTTGAACCCCATTTAAACTAGAAAAAGGGGGTGACGGATTTGGAAGGTCAAGCTCTGGATGTCACCCCCTGCAAAAGCAGATTAAAATCAGAAACAGCCACACTTTTAAACCACACATCAAAAGCAAGTGGGAATGTGTGAGCAGATCAAAATCAATGCAAAATACACCCAAGCCAGTTAAATGTTGGAAAGCAATGAGCACAAATGCTCGAAGCTTAGCCAACAAATTTCCAGACCTGGAAGCCCCAATGGTGGAAATGGATTTGGACATGTCCTATCACATGATTGTATATAGCCATAGCTGGCTATAATCTATTCAGAAGAGACAGAGAAAATGGAAGAGGAGGAGGAGTAGCCTTGTATGTCAAAAGCAATATTAAAGCTACTGAAATGCAGGGGGCATGGGGAAGAGAAGAAGCGCTCTGGATTGTGTTGGAAAGAGGAGATGGCACTGTCATCCATACTGCTGTAGTCTACAGACCTCCGAGACAAATTGAAGAGATAGATAACAAATTGATTATAGATATTGCCAAGATAGCCACAAAGGGGGAAGCGATCATATTGGGTGACTTTAATCTACCTGATGTGGATTGGATTACTCCTTCTGCAAATCTGGAAAGAAGCAAAACAATTGTGGATGCTCTCCAAGATGCATTACTTAGACAAATGGTGATGGAACCAACCAGGGAAAGCTCAACGCTGGATTTAGTGCTCACCAATGGTGATAGCGTGTTGAATGTCTGCGTGAGTGCCCCTGTGAGCAGCAGCGATCATCACACGGTGTGGCTTGAGATAAAAGCCAGGGTACAGGCCAATCACAGCAAGCTCAAAGTCCTAAACTTCAAAAACACCGACTTCAATAAAATGGCCGAGTACCTAAAGGAGGAGCTGACAGGGTGGAAGGAGATAAGGGAAGTGGAATTGCAATGGGCTAAACTAAAGGTGACAATAAAAGGGGCAACAGATAAATATGTAAGAAAAGTAAACAAAAACAAGAGGAGAAGAAAACCTATTTGGTTTTCCAAAGAAGTGGCTGCTCAAATAAAGGCAAAAACCACAGCTTTCGCAAAATTCAAAAGCTTACAAACAGAGGAACACAGAAATGAATACAGGATCAAACTCAAAGAGACAAAGAGAGAAATAAGGATAGCAAAATCAAAGGCAGAGGAAAAGATGGCTAAAGATGTTAAGTGTGGCGACAAAACTTTCTTCAGGTATATTCGGGAAAGGAAGAAGATCAGAGGTGGAACTGCAGGACTCAGAAGTACTGGGAATGGACTCATGGAAAGTGACATTGAAAAAGCAAAATTGCTAAACGAATACTTCTGCTCTGTTTTTACTAAAGAACGTCCTGGAGAAGGACCACCTGTGACTCCCAAATATAAAAATGGGAATGAAGTAGATACCACACCATTCACAGAAGATGAAGTTTTAGAACAACTTGCAAAACTGAAAGTGGACAAGGCCATGGGACCGGATGGGATACATCCCAGGATACTGAAAGAGCTCAGAGAGGTTCTTGCAGGGTCATTAAAGGATGTTTTCAACAGATCCTTGGAAACAGGAGAGGTTCCTCAGGACTGGAGAATGGCTGATGTCGTACCTCTACACAAAAGTGGTGACAGGGAAGAAGTGTCAAACTACAGGCCTGTGAGCCTTACCTCAGTGGCGGGAAAAGTAATGGAACATAAGATATGCCCGTACTAGGTTAGACCAAGGTCCATCAAGCCCAGTATCCTGTTTCCAACAGTGGCCAATCTAGGTCATACGTACCTAGCAGTTTCCCCAAAAGACACAGGTTCCACAATGCTTGTACTGGGTCAAGCATTGATATCCTGGGTCCCTTCTTAATAATGGTTTATGGACCTTTCCTCCAGGAACTTGTCCAAACCTTTTTAAACACCAGCTACACTAACAGCCTTTACTACATCCTCCGGTAACAAATTCCAGAGTTTGATTACACGTTGAGTGAAAAAATATTTTCTTTTATTAGTCTTAAATAGTTTACCCTGTAGCTTCATTACATGTCCCCTAGTCTTTCTATATTCTGATAAGGTAAACAATCGATCTACGTTTACCCGTTCCACTCCGTTCATCAATTTATAGACTTCTATCATATCTCCCCTCAGCCGTCTCTTTTCCAGGTTAAAGAACCCTAACCTTTTTAGCCTTTCTTCATAGGAGTATCCTTCCATCCCCTTTACCATTTTGGTGGGTCTTCTCTGAACCTTTTCTAATAATGCTATATCCTTTTTAAGATACGGCGACCAGAATTGCACACAAAATTCAAGGTGCGGTCTCATCATGGAACGATATAGAGGCATTATAATATCTTTTGTTTTATTTTCCATTCCTTTCCTTATGATGCATAGCATTCTATTTGCTCTCTTGGCCGCCGCTGCACACTGGGACGAGGGTTTTAACATGTTATCCACAATGACGCCTAAATATTTTTCCAGGGTAGTGGTTCCTAATGTGGAACCTTGCATCGTGTAACCATAGTTTGGGTTGTTCTTTCCTAGGTGCATAACTTGTTCAGTTTGTATCCTAGAAGAGGTGCGCTTCATTGCAGCCAGTTCCTCCCTCAGTAGGGTCACCTCTTTATGCATGGTAGCTAGGTCTTCCCTTAGTAGAGTCAGTTCTTTATGCATGGCAGCTGACCTGAGGAACAGAGGACAAGCTCTTAGGTTCCAAATGATTCGTCTTGGAATGAATGTACTGCAGTTATTGCACTGAATACACGACATGCTGAATAAGCAGTCCTAGAAGGAGAAGAGGAAGAAGAAGAAGAAAGGAAGAAGAAGATGTTGGCTTTAAGCCAAGTTAAAAGGATAGATGGCAACGTATGTGATCACTATATAGGCAATGCAGCCCATGGGGTGGGTGGGGTGAGGGGTAGGATGGGTGGGAACCTAAGTGTCTCTGGCCAGTAGGCTGTTCCTGAACTGGGGGCACCCACAGATATCTGCTCCAAGGCTACCCAGGAAAGCAGTCAGTCAGAATATCCCCAAGCTTAATGTATAACCACAGTTGAACTTTATATTAGTAATATCCCCAAAACAGACAGTTAAACTCTATATTGGTAGCTAGAAACCAGTAGAGATAAGAAAGAAAATTATAGTCTTAGCTTTTGGCTTTGTGAGGGCTCCACAGATCATGCAGACTGCCTCAGACCGGTATGTGTGGCCAGGTGTAAGATGGTCTAAAATTAGCCCTTCACCTGAGAGCAAGTTTTCTCCAACAGAACAACAGAATTAAACCTTTGTTATCTAGATACTCAGGTCCCAGTAGGCTGAATATCCTCGAGCTTAATGTATAGGCACAGTTAAACTTTATGTTAGCAATATCCCCAAATCCAACAGTTAAACTTTATATTAGCAATATCCCCAAAACAGACAGTTAAACTCTATATTGGAAGCTAGAAACCAGCAGAGATAAGAAAGAAAATTATAGTCTTAGCTTTTGGCTTTGTGAGGGCTCCATAGCTCATGCAGCATGGTGGAGGCGGACTGTGCAGCTGATGTGTTTGTGGCTTCTTCCTGGACGGGTCAGTGGAGGTTGCATATGCTGGTGCTGTACCTGCAATGTGAGATAAAGTTTACCCACAGGAACATGATCCACAACCCGGTCTTGGACCTGCAACCCTCGTAGATATGGTCATTGTCAGAGTGGATGCAGCCATGCAGAGAGGTCTGCCCATGTCTACTGGTATTTCTGCAGGCCCTGTGCCATACCTGTCTGACAAGTTGTGTTCGGTGGGTGTGCGAGGGAGACGTGTTATTTATTCTGTATGCAGCACTGGCTGTCTGTGCTGCTGGTGAAACTGACATTCCTGTCTAACACATGGGATATGTCCACTCAGGGGGACAGCCCTTACAACAGGCACACACACATCGCATGGCATGGCAGTACAAGCAGAATGGCCATGGTACCTCATACCTGGTGTGTGCTTGTGGTGTGGTCAGGCCATGGCGTCACGTCTTGCAGACGGACTTGGTTGACATGGATTTACATGTGCCTCAAATGGCTGTTGATGACTGAGTTTGTTAATTTAGAGGGGTCCTCAGTTCACATAGAGCATCTTGCTCTCTGAACACTGAATTAAAACTGGTGTCCACACTATAGTTACCTCCCATTTTGCATCTCTCTCTCCATCCATCTATTCAGAGCTCTGCTGCATGGCTCATCCTCCACCAATCCCAAGACACTTATATCACCCTTCTCCAGATAGTGCTTCACTGACTCCCCGTACGTTTACTTATCCATCTCAGACATCTTTGGCTAGCCTATAAATGCATCCCCTAAACTGCCCCTCAGCACCTTTCATCTCTGCTCTATCCCTACACCCCTTCCCGTGGACTTCGTCCTTCCTCTGCCTACCCACTCTCTATGCCCTGTTCTTCTTCTGCCATCCCTGACTTCCCTCCTTTCACCTTGTTGCTCCTTATGCCTGTTGCAAGCGTCTTCTATCCTTATGTCATGTCTCATTTCTCTTCCTCTTCATATACATGCAGAAAGCATACATCTTTGGGGCTGCTGTTGGATCCTCCTCTCTTGTTTCCCTGGTGTCTCCTCCCCCTATTGTACCCTTATATCTCTTGTATTGAACTATCTGTCGTCACTCGATAGCAAACTCTTCAGGCAGGAACTGTCTTCCTATGTGTTTGTCCTGCACTGCATATGCCTTGTAGCACTTCATGAATGATGTATAGTAGTAGTGTCATCATCTTGCAGGTAAGGTTACTGTGTGGACATTTTGCCTCTGACATGTCCTGTTCTCCTATTGTGTGGTAACCCTTCCACAGTACCCATATTTCCCCCATACATGCACATATCCACATGCACATATGGGGTCGGTGGGGGGCATCCTGATCCAAGGCACAAGTGCTCCACTCCGTTAAATGAACAAGTGCCATTGGCCAATGTTCATTGTGGGCAGTCTGCCGGCTGTTCCATCCCTCTCTGCCATTGTGGCAGATCCACTGGTTCAGTGCTGCAGGCGGCATCTCTGCTGCTGCATCCATGCAATTGTGCTCATTCTGGTGCTTCTGCCTCTCTCTACTGGGAATGCATCCTTCTACATCCGACCTCGGTGGTGTGGGATCATCAAGTGCTCCACTGTTCCTTCAGCTGGACTGTTCATCCTTAGGGTGACTTAGGCAAATGTGGCATCACGCAAGACACACAGGGCCAGGACACAGCACCTGCTGCCCCCGCATCCACAGCATGCTGACATGACAACATGGTGTCAGTGGGGATGGGGGTGCAGTGCCGCCCATCCACCAGGCAAGTTAGGTGGGTGCCTGGGGAGGCAGGTCCAGTTAGGGCAGCAGTGGCACACATGCCCGGTTGCACTGCCCCTCCTCTCCTTCCTGGCTACCGCAAATTCCGTCTCTTGTAGGGGAGGTGGACGCACGTAACTGCAGTACCTTCAAGGGTGTCTGCTTTTTGCGGCCCCCTTTAGGGATACTGCCACTGCCACTGACAGCCTGTCCCTCCAGAGATATCTTCAGCAGCAGCAGGGGTGGGAGCCAGCCGTGGAATCTGCCTAGTGTTGCATGTCACCTTTTCAACTGCAGCATCATGTCTGTGTGCTGCCACTGTCACTGTAGGGTCATGCCAACCATCACAGCTGTACCCCCTGGCAGCTCCTGGTCATCCTTGCATACTAGCAACCCCACATGGTACCTCCTTTGGCCCATTTGAAACATCAACAGAGTGGCCTATCATAGTTGGCCACTATGCTGTTGCTGCTAATAAAGCACTACTACCACTGTCTTGGGTTCCCCTTGGTGTAGATGACATTGCAGATGTTTGAATAGGCTCTCTCCCCTCAAAATACCCCCTTTCTGCAAGGTTATACTTGGCATTAGGGTTCCTAGCATAAAGGGCTCTAACACGCAATTATGCAACCAGCGTTAAGGGAGCACCCGCTGTCAATGCCCACTCTCCACTCCGCTAATGCCAACTTTCCACCTCCTGTTCTCTTAATGCTGCGGGAGCCTTTAACACTCATTAATGCAGCATTATCGCAACGTTAAGGGAACAAGGGTGCCAATAACAGGTGTTAATGGCTCACTTGCTCCATTAACGCTCTCTAGTAAACATACCCCCATGTTTTACTTTCCCTGGTGTTTTATCACCCTTTTTAAGCCATAGCGGGTACAGTTGTTTTTAATTACTTTTAACCCGTTACTATGTTCATATCTTTTATCTTGGACTATTTGGTGTAAGTTCATGATTTTATTGTGCCATTATTTAATATTTTTGTTCCAACTATTTTAGTACTTTTAGTAGTAAGCATACACCAGTCTCCCCGCTAAACGCAGGTCCGAATGATCCCCATAGTTAAACCAATTCTACATCCAGGGAAAACTCGATCTCTTAATGTGTGACTGTTTATTACAAATAAGCAAGACAAGGATGTTGCACCGATTGTGGTCTGGTGTAAGCAGGCAGAGTTTGTATGAAGCTGCTTCAGCTGTGCAATTGATGACTGAGACTACGGTGGATGCTGGGGTTAATTGATGTCAAAGATATTGAGTCACTGACTGAAAGAATAAATGTTGAAGACTGGATGATGAAATGCTGATGAGATGAATATTGAATTAACTGAATGATGAATGTCGGAAGACCGAAGAGATGGATGTTGAATTAACTGACTAATGGATGTCGGAAGACCGAAGAGATGGATGTTGAATTAAGTGGTGAAAAAATGATGCAAGCTCCAGAGGGAGGAGAGGCAGGGCTGTGGAGTATTTGCATTCCAAGCCCAAGATGAAGATTTTTGCACTAGAGGAAGAGGTACAGAAAATGACACAAAAGAACTAGGTGCTCAGGAATTGACCAATAGGGCCAATAGTTGTACCATAGGCTGAGGCATTAACCCTTTCGCGTCCACATAATTGTTTTGTAACTGAAAAATTTTTTCTGTGTTTTTTATTAAGATTACGCTAAATGATGCAGAATATAAAGTTTTTTTGAAAAAATTTTATTTGTAAGAAACAATATTTACTGTTGCCATATGGCAACTATGGTCCTGAACGGCTGAAAATTAAAAACAGTCTTGGCATCAGTTTCATTTACTGCTGGGTGTGATAGTTTAAATAACAGTTTTTTGTAAATGTCAAGCACAGATCCACATCACATTTCACACACAGTGTGTGGGTTTTTTGGAAATATAGAATCCGGTGAAAGATTTTGGGGAAAACGTGAAGGTTGCCATATGGCAACAACAGCCATGAAAGGGTTAAGCCAGGCCGGTTTCAAGGAGATTCAATAGAATGGGTCACATGCAACATGTGAAGGCACATTTTAAAAAGGCCATTTAGGGGAAATCTGGGACTTCTATGTCAAAATGTCTGAAATTGAGTGGGAAGGGCAGCAATGAATGTAGATACATATAAATGCTGTCCAAAATTGCCCAGTCTCTGCCCCAAAAGATAAACTTGTCCTCCGCAATATAGAGTGGGACAGGAACATACAGAATAAGGGGCCAGGCACATGCAGAAAATCGGTCAGTTTCAGAAACGTGGACATGCGCGATATAGACATTTGCGGTATAGGCCACATAGACATACAAGCACCGGTATTTCGGGATGTGCATATGTATACGTTACCAAATAAACACCCGGGCCTGCCATTTAGCAAAAAATATTGAAGGAGTGAGGGGGTAAATCTCCTCTTCTGTATATTGTTAATAGCTGGCAGAAATGAGCACGTTTCAAATGTCTGCTTGTGCCCAGGTCTGCTGCCAGTTGCAAACATGCAACCCTGTTCTGACATAGGACATACATGTGTAACCTTTCTGCAACATCCTAGACAAACCTCCTCCACACCCCCATTTAACATGGATGTGATCGCGCCAGACACATGTAAATCTGGGGTGTTCTAAAATGACTCTTGGGATGTGGATATGTTTGGGATGACTGAAGGGCCAATTTCAGACATCCAAATCATGAATAGGGCTTCTAAAATGTCACCCTTAACCTATAGGAACTGAGATTACCGGACCATAGCAAGAAGAAGCTTGCTTTAGTTTACAGCAGTGATTCCCATACTTGGGGCAGGACCCCAAATAGGGTCACATCATCATTGGATGGGGTCACAGAAACATGGCCATTTCCCCTTTTTTCTGGACTTTCACTGTGATTATGCGAAGTCACCAGTCAGCATGTGGCCTGTGAGCCAGTGAACATTCATAGGCCCTTGCCCCCTCCTGGGTAAGCTTCCTGTTAACCTGGAAACACATGTTGAGTACTGGGGTCTGTAAGCACACACTGCACCCTGACACAAGGGCCCCTGTGCTGACTGCTGCCGCTGAAGCCACTACTGTTGCTGCTTCCTTCCTGCTTCAGAGGAGTGGAAGGAGGGGAAGGAGGCCGGAGACCTGCATTTTTTATTTCCTCATCATCTGGGGTCGTGTGAATTTTCAGTTGTTAAAATGGGGTCATACGGGATTAAAGTTTGAAAATCATTGGCTTACGGGCTGTCAGCATGGTACTAAATATAATATAAACATGCACATTCAAGTTGTGGTGGCAGAACAGCGCCACCTAGGTCCAATTTGGGTTACAAAAGGGCTTTTAATTCCTCCAATTGTAAAACAGTAGGAAGGTACTAACATTCCAGCAATCCTGTGCTGGAATAAAATGTTGATTTCTGCCTAAATTTCGAGCCTAGGGAATACGTACACCTGCTCAGTGATTCAGCTCATTGGTAAGGAATTTTCTTTTGAGCATAGTATGTTCATATAAACTATGTTCACTATATTTATTTTCATATTTGCTACTGTCCAGGGCATTTATCATTGTTTTTGTAAATAATGTCTGACCCTATATTACCATTACTCTTAATTAGAGATTTTTAATTGGAGCTGCTCAATAGAGCATCAGCTGTTTACCTCCATTTAAGCTGGCAGTTTTCCTAATAAAGATATTTGTGTCCTGCAAGCATGAATCTATTCTTCTTTTGCAAACATGCTCAAGACTAGTAACACATGGTTTGGCAGGCAGATGCAAATCACTGCACAATTAAAGATAATTATACAAGCAAAGATCTGTTTATTGACATACGCACTGCTGGAAGTGTAGTCTTATGCAATAAGTGCAAGGTAATATATAAAATTGTATTTTTTAAATTATACATTTAAATGACTCAGTGCAAGAAAGCAAACAAAAGCTGGCTGGCAAAGCAATCAGCCGGTCAAGTTTCTAGTGCTGGAATATATCCCTGCAGTGTGAACAGAGTTCAGCGTAGGCAGAACCACTGGGAAAACCAGGAAGTCACCTAGGGCAGCACCTTGTGGGAGCCAGCAACAAGCGGCTGTAGTCAAAGTAGAGTAGGTCTTGACAATCACACAAACTCAAAGATTCATCAGCACACACTGTTACCCACAGGGAAGGTGTGTAATTTACCCAGGTAAATGGCTTTTGGAAATTGATTTTAATGAAAATAATTTTATAAGGATTTTTTGAGCAAAAGGCCTTTCTACGTGCATGAAAGGACTTTTGTAAAATGACCCTAGTGGACAGTGTATAAAAGTATGCACTGTAACATAAAGGCACGCACTCCTACACAGCCTGCATGTAGGCAAGTTCTGGAACAGAGCACAGGTGGAGTTACATTTTACACGAGTATTTTGTAAAAGACGTGCGTATGCATTTACGTTGCATACTAGCATGAACACCTGTCCGCAGCATGAATCTAGCCACTATTTCTTTCAGTTTACTCCTTGTGTTTTATAAAGATACATTGCAGTCTATGGGCCGATTCAGAGATGCAGGTTGCGGGGCTGAAGCCCCACAAGCCATTGGAACCCTATTCCCCCTCCTGCTCTCCCCGCACATTCTGAGCAATAGAAACATAGAAACATGATGACAGAAAAAGACCACATGGCCTATCTAGTCTGTCCTTCCATATCAACAACTACAACAGTCCCCTTTTTACCTTTAGAGATCCTCTGTGTTGGTCCCATGCTTTTTTTAATTCAGTTACTGTCCTCATCTCTACCACCTCCAATGGGAGACTTTTCCATGGATCCACTACTCTTTCCGTAAAGAAATATTTCCGCATATCAATCCTGAATCTATCTCCCTTCACCCTCATCCCATGTCCCCTCGTAGCAGAACTTGCTTTCAATTGAAAGAGGCTCTCTCCCTGAACATTTATGCCACGGAGGTATTTAAACATCTCAATCATATCACCTCTATCCCGCCTTTCCTCTAAGGTGTACATATTAAGATCCTTAAGTCTGTCCTCGTATGCTTTATAATGAAGCCCATTAATCATTTTAGTAGCCACCCTCTGCACGGACTCCATCCTGTTCACATCCTTTTGAAGGTGCGGTCTCCAGAATTGTACACTATACTCCAAATGAGGTTGCACCAAAGACTTATACAGAGGCATTATCGCCTCCTTTTTTCTGCTAGCCATCCCTCTCCATATGCACCCAAGCATCCTTCTAGCTTTTGCCGTCGCCTTTTCTACCTGTTTAGCTACTTTAAGATCATCAGACACAACCATGCCTAGGTCCCGCTCTTTTTAGTGGACAATTGTACTTCACCCCCTATACTATATTGCTCCCTTGGATTGCTGCAGCCCAAATGCATGACCTTACATTTTTTAACATTAAATCCCAGCTGCCAAATTCTAGACCATTCTTCAAGCTTAGCTAGATCCCTCCTCATGTTATCTACACCTTCCTGGGTGTCTACTCTATTGCAGATTTTGGTATCATCTGCAAAGAGGCAAACCTTACCCGATAGCCCTTCCGCTATATCACTAACAAAGATGTTAAAAAGAATTGGACCAAGGACAGATCCCTGGGGCACACCACTGGTAACATCCTTCTCCTCAGAGTGAGCTCCATTTACTTGTACTCTTTGTCGCCTCCCACCCAACCAATTTCTAACCCAAGCAGTAACTTTAGGGTCCATCCCTAGGGTGCTCAGTATGTTTATAAGTCGCCTGTGAGGAACAGTGTCAAAGGCTTTACTGAAATCTAAATACACCACATCTAGAGCTCTCGCTCGGTCCAACTCCCTGGTCACCCAGTCAAAGAAATCAATTAGATTTGTCTGACAAGACCTGCCTCTGGTGAATCCATGCTGCCTCGGATCCTGTAATCCGCTGGACTCCAGAAACCTCACTATTTTCTCTTTCAGCAGCGTTTCCAATAATTTACTCACCATCGAAGTTAAACTAACCGGCCTGTAGTTTTCAACCACATCCTTACTTCCGCTTTTGTGTAAAGGCACCACATGAGCCTTTCTCCAGTCCTTTGGCACCACTCCCGACTACAACGAGGCATTGAAAAGGTCAGTCAGTGGAGTTGCTAGAACGTCCCCAAGTTCCCTCAGTATTCTAGGGTGTATCCCATCCGGTCCCATTGCTTTGTCTACTTTAAGTTGAGCTAGTTTCTCACGAACACAGTCTTCTGAAAATTGTTCAAGATGTCCCTTGCTTCTGTTCCTATTTGTGGGTGTTTTCTGAGGTCCTGCTCCTGGTTCTTCATCTGTGAACACAGAACAAAAATATTTGTTAAGCAATTCCGCTTTATCCTTATCAGCTTCTACATATTCCCCCCCTGCACCCTTGAGTCTGACAATACCACTTTTGTCCTTCCTCTTCTCACTAATATATCTGAAAAATGTCTTATCCCCCCATTTTATTGCATTGGCTATTTCCTCCTCCTTTTGAATCTTTGCCTTCTTGACTACTTTGCTAGCTTCTCTAAGTTTTTCCAAATACAGATGCCTGTCTTCCTCTCTCTGTGATCTCTTGTATTTCATGAAGGCCTCCCTCTTTTTCTTCACTTTTTCAGCTACTTCCTTCGAAAACCATAGCGGTCTCCTTTTCCTTTTGCCTTTATTTACCATTTTAACAAAAAGGTTGGTTGCCCTTAAAATACCCCCTTTCAGTTTTGCCCACTGTTTTTCTACATCCCCCAGCTGTTCCCATCCCACTAACGACTCCCTGAGGTATTGGCCCATCTTCGCAAAGTTAGTCTTCCTAAAGTCTAAGAATGGATTCTAACAGCCCTAGTCCTAATACTGAACCACACCATCTGGTGATCACTGGATGCAAAATGATCTCCCACTACAACATCAGAAACACTTTCACCATTGGTAAGCACCAAGTCCAGTATGGCCCCTTCACGTGTGGGGTCTGTTACCAATTGCCTGAATAGTTCTCCCTGTAGAGAATCCAGGATCTCCTTACTTCTAGATGATACTGCAGCAGGAATGTGCCAATCAACATCTGGATAGAATAGGATAGGGAGAGCCGGCGGGGAGTGGGAGGGAACAAGATCTGGGCAGAACGGGGCGGGCCGAGTCGACAGGATGTACAGGGCTGATTCCAGTCATGTCCCTGTACGACGTGCCGGGTCAAAGGGAACATGCTGCTTATTCCACCTTGAAGGTGGAATAACCAGCACTAATCCTGCGATCGGGCCCGGGTGCAGGGGGATCCCTGCTATCTGATTTAGGACCCGGCTGGCAGCCATGGATCGGGGGGTGGGGGAACAGGGGGACCTAAGCTGTGGGAGTCAGGAGCGCCTGTGGGGAGGATGTCCCCGCAGGCGGCAGGGGCATGCCGAGCCGTCCACAGGCCCGATTCTGTGTACCACACGAACATTTAGTTCCCATGGTCCAGAATCAGGTCCTAACAGGCCCATATTCCTCTGAGATGTTCCGAACATCCCCCTCTTTGAATCGGGCTCCATGTGTCTATATGAAATAAGCTAAAAACTGAAGCCGCGTGGTCTTCGCACTTTAGTGGTCAGTAATAAAATGACCCTCCACTTTACACCTATATACAAATCAAAGTTTAATATTTAAAAGAAGATATCCAGTTAAGCATTTTTAAAGGAATGTGCTGGGAAGGGCAGTCTAGGTGGGCTAATTAGTCTTTTTCGGCTGCCAACTACAATATTACCTTGACAGGATCAGTGCAAAAGTATTAGGCACATTAACTTTCAGGTTGAGAGACCACACACGTTGCTGAGATTTGGTAATTAAACTCAATAATCATGATGATCAGACTACTACCCCTCTTAGAACAATCCTGTTAAAATACATAATGGGACAAAGGGAGGACAATTTAAAAAAACATTTACACTTGTGAATATACCAAATGAAAGGACGTTTTTGAAAATTGCCCACTCAAAAAGCATCTAAAAGCACGCCCATGCTTCCCTTTGAGAATAGTTACAAATGTCTTTGTTAAAAAAAACCACAAAATTTGCACCATAATGTACAGTTTGGAAATGACTTTTATACTTTTATATATGTTCATTAACCACAAGAAAACAGAAGTAATGTGTATCTCCAGGAAACCGGGATTCGAGCCCCCTGCAACTGTCACCATGAACAACAATAATTACAACATCAAGACAGAGATAAAATACCTAGGAGTGATGCTGGACAGCAACCTAAATATGGACAGGCACCTTCGAAATACCAACCGGGCTATTTTCCACAAATTAAAAGTCCTTCAGCCCTTACGTAGCATCCTCGATCATTCTGACTTTAGATCTGTCACACAAGCCCTCATCATTCCACACCTAGACTACTGCAATGCCATACTGCAAGGCCTGCCAAGGAAAACCACAAATATCCTGCAAATGGCACAAAATGTTGCTGCCAGAATCATTATGCAAAAAAGACTCTGACCACATTACACCCACCCTAATTGAGCTTCATTGGCTCCCCATCACGGCCCGCATACAATACAAGATATTAGTCACTACTTTCAAACTCATCCATAATGTTGCACCCTCTCATCTCAACAGTTTGATATCCAATCTACCCAACAACAGGAGTAGAAGAACAATGAACCTCAATACCCTCTGCCTCCCGAAGTCCTTCACAAAGTTTAACGCATGTACCAGTAACAGAGCCTTCTCATTTATAGCTCCTACACTCTGGAACCGGTTGCCAAGTGACCTACGTGAAATCCGTGATCTGAAAGACTTCAGAAAAAATCTTAAGACTCACCTCTTCCAATCGCACTACAACTTAACCTCATGAACTCCATTCTGCTGTGTGTAATTATGTATATAACGATCCTATGTAAAGTCCTAACAACCAGTCACTTGTAAATATGTATGTAAGTACACCGTGTGAACCCTTAATAACAATCAATTGTAAACTGTAACCCCATGTTTTTGCTGTGCTCTTCCTCCCATCCCTAATCACATTGTATGCATTCATAATTCTGGCCGGTACAGCCAACATCACCAAGTGTAAGGCCGCTGCTGATCACTGGAAGCAGCGGGATACAAATGTACGCTAAATGAATAAATAAAATATACTAGGCACGATAGTCTAAAACGATGCTTCTTCATCCTCTCTTGGAGATGCTCCTAGCCAGTCAGGCTTTCAGGATTACCACAATGCATATGCATGAGATAGATTTGCATACAATAGGTCTCCAATTTATGAACACTAATCTCATGCATATGCATTGTGGTAATTCTGAAGACCTGACTGGTGTGCCTCCATGAAAGAGTTGAGAAGCAATGTTCTAAAGGGTTTGTACATTTAGCAGGGCCCACTCAACATCTAAACTCACTATCCGTGAATTTCAGCGCTACTATATAAATATTCAGAGGGGGAGACTTTTTAGTCTGGAGTAGCAGAAATAACAGAAGCAGATGACACCTTATAGACTAACCAATTTATGGAGGCCTGAGCTTTCGAGGACAAGAGTCCGCTTCATCAGATGCATCTGACCTTGGACAAATTACTATGGTGAATAAAAGCTGATTTACAGGTGAAAATTGCCATATGAGTATACAAACAATTTTAGAATAGGCAGTACGTATATGTGTATATGGGCAGCATGCACAGATTTAGAGGGAGCATGTTCTGGCATGCTTTGGGCGGACCTTGATTCTGTATTTTGCAATAGCGATATAGGCATACTTCCAAAAGGGTCCCCAAGTCAATGCTCATGAAGCTCATAATCTCAAACAAGCATCTCATGCTTTGCCTAGCCTATAGATCCCCAACTGCACCCACTGATGAGCTATAACAGCCCTTTAACAGACAATCTGTGACCAACCTACAAACAGAAAACAAGTCCTGTGATTAGGAGACTTGAATCTATCCTCAGCATCCCACAAGATCCCTAAGACCTTTATGGATGCTATGGATGCACTCGAATACACCCAGATCGTCAATGAACCAACTCAAGAAAAGGGAAGCCTGCTAGACCTCATTTTCATTTCTAATCAGATGCTGTAAACAATCACCTTCCATCCCCCTTCACATCTTCAGTTATTTGGTCTGACCATAAATCAATCGCCTTTCATCTTCCCAAGGCCTGCCTCTAGCTTCAAACATCTGCTCGCAATCTATCACAAGAAGGTTCAGACACATGGCTAAGAAAGAGTTCCTGAATGCAATCATCCCACAGCTAGACCAGGATTCTCAAAACCTTGACACCCTGGTCCAGAACTGGAATCAAACAATATGCAGAGCTGCAATCGCACCACAGACTAAGACAGCCACTAGGAAATACCACTCCACTATCTGGTACTCCACAGAGCTAAGAAACGTTAAACACAAACTTCGACAACTTGAGAGGCAATGGGGCCGGTCTAGATCTACACATGATCGTAATGATTACATGTATAAACTGCAGGAATATCAAGATATGGTCAACAGAGAAAAGAAGGCATACTCATTTAGCCTCCTTAAACCATCCCAGAGAATTGTTCGACATAGTGAAGTCATCATTAAGGAGTCCCAAGCAAGAGAACAGGCACGATGCCTTATCCCCATAAGCATTAGTCAATTACTTCCAAACTAAAACTTTCAAGAAGAGCAACACACCATCTTCAACCACGATGCTGCTCACCAGCAGCTCCGGCACTCCATATGGCATACATCACACAACATATCCCTAGAACACCTAGAGAATATCATCTCTAACCTCAACACTACTACCCTCCCCTTTAGACCCATGTCCAGTGAGTTGGATCAAAATGGCTCACTCCGAACTCACCCCCACATTACTCAAAATCACTAAGCTCTCTGTCACACAAGGCTATATGCCCACCAACCTTAAATCTGCATTCATACGACCAATAATCAAAAATACCATGTTGGATCCAGGCACTCCAAGTTCAAAGTGTCCCATGTCCAGTCTGCCCTTCCTTGAAAAGATAATTGAAAAGGTTGTATAGCTGCAGCTTCAAGACCATGTCAACGCGCATGTGCCCATGGACCCACAGCAGCACGGTTTCAGCCCAATCACGGTGTGGAAACCCTTCTAACGACTCTTATGGATAGACTAACACAAAGTATCCAAAAACCTCATCAAGGATTCATTCTTATGTATTTGAACATCACAGCTGTCTTTGATTCAGTTCCCCATGATGCACTACTTCTCCGCTTTCAAGCCATAGGTTTACGCAGCACAACATTAAAGTGGTTCACTTCCTACCTGAGTGCCAACATCATGTAAGAACAACTGGAATTGCTTCTGCTCCAAACAAGCTCCAACAAGATGTTCCTCAAGGCTTCGCTCTGTCTTCTCTCCTGTTTAACATCTACTTAAAGTCCATTTGCTCAATAATACAGACACATAATGTATTATATTATATCTACACTGGACACTGGACCTTCACTCTAGAACACCTTGACATCTTCCCTCCGGTTGGAATCCTTATACCATAATTTCAAAAACTTATTGAAAACATACTTGTTCCAACCTCCCTCCCAGTAGTTCTATTTAGTTACTGTTCCTCTGTCTGCTTCTAAGTGACCCCTTTGGTCAATCTTTCCTCTTACTTTATAATGGAGTTCCTTTCTTCCTTTGGCGCTAGCATATATTTTTACTGTAAACCGCTCTCACGTTCCGACAAGGGCGGTATATAAAGTGTTAAATAAAGATAAAGATAAAAGATAAAGATGATATAATGCTGTATTTACCCTTCTCCACCCTGCAGCTTATATATACGTTACTAATAAATTGCTTCACAGCTCTCACCCAATGGCTAGCAGAACATAACCTATTATTGAGCTACAAAAAAACTGATGTCTTCCACATCACAAGAGACATGATCTTCATACCACCAACATGTATACGTAAAAGCACCAAGAGAACAATTACAAGTGAAATGTGAAGTGTGTTACTTGAGAATAACGTTTGACCAGTGCCTAACACTTCAAGCACACATCAGTAAACACTATTAAGATCACATACCACAAAATAAAAATAGTATAGGACCTATGACCTTTACTAAATACCTTGAGTTCCGCACAGTCTTTCAGGCTGTACTATTTCCATACTTGGACTACTGTAATATTATTCTACAAGGATTACCAGATTATGCACTTCACCCTTTACAGTTAGCCCAGAACACTGCTACCTGGATCCAATATGGAGCACCCAGATATAAGCATGTTATCCCAGTTCTCAGAAACTTACACTGGCTTCCCATTGCAATCCACGTAAAATAAAAGACTCTGCTTACTATGTTCAAAGTCTGCCACAACCTTTCCTCAGATTACTTACAATCTCTGATACATAAGACACCAGACAGATCGTGAAGAACAAATGTATTTATTTATTTATTTAACTGTGTTTATATACCACTAAATCTATGAGTCAGAGCGGTTTACATGATAACAACATAGCCAAAGTGGATTTACATAGAACGTAAGTGTTAGTGGGGAACCATAACATTAGGTGTTAGAGATCAACTATGGTATAGGTTTATCTATAATTAAGCACATCAGGAGCATATTTACATGCTGGGGGCATGAGGGTGATGGTGCAGAGGTAAAGGAGGGGGGGAAAGGGTATTTCATAGAAGTGTGGCAGCATACTGGGTGGTTACGTTTCGGCAGCGGCGAAGTGCTCATGGAAAAGGAGTGTTTTGAGGTTCTTTCTGAAGTCCATTATGTCTTTTCTGGCACAGAGGTTATCTGGGATCACATTCCATAGGGAGAAAGGCAAAAAGGGAGAAGGCTCTCTTTAATGTTATGCATTTGATCTTGGTGTTTAGTTCTGGTATGCATAGTGTGTTGAGGGAGACACGTCTTCTGTTTCTATTGTCTGGTGTCTTCTGAATCAGGAATTGTAGATGGACAGTGGATAAGTCATGGGTAACTTTGAAAATTGTGAGTACATAAGAACATAAGATATGCCATACTGGGTCAGACCAAGGTCCATCAAGCCCAGTATTCTGTTTCCAACAGTGGCCAATCTAGGTCATATGTACCTAGCAGTTTCCCCAAGGGACACAGGTTCCACAATGCTTGTATTGGTTCAAGCATTGATATCCTGGGTCCCTTCTTAATAATGGTTTATGGACCTTTCCTCCAGGAACTTGTCCAAACCTTTTTTAAACCCAGCTACACTAACAGCCTTTACTACATCCTCCGGTAACAAATTCCAGAGTTTGATTACACGTTGAGTGAAAAAATATTTTCTTTTATTAGTCTTAAATAGTTTACCCTGTAGCTTCATTGCATGTCCCCTAGTCTTTCTATATTCTGATAAGGTAAACAATCGATCTACGTTTACCCGTTCCACTCCGTTCATCAATTTATAGACTTCTATCATATCTCCCCTCAGCCGTCTCTTTTCCAGGTTAAAGAACCCTAACCTTTTTAGCCTTTCTTCATAGGAGTATCCTTCCATCCCTTTACCATTTTGGTGGCTCTTCTCTGAACCTTTTCTAAAATCGCTATATCCTTTTTAAGATACGGCGACCAGAACTGCACACAATATTCAAGGTGCGGTTTCACCATGGAACGATATAGAGGCATTATAATATCTTTTGTTTTATTTTCCATTCCTTTTCTTATCATACCTAGCATTCTATTTGCTCTCTTGGCCGCTGCTGCACACTGAGCCGAGGGTTTTAACATGGCATCCACAATGATGCCTAAATCTTTTTCCTGGGTGGTAGTTCCTAATGTGGAACCTTGCATCGTGTAACCATAGTTTGGGTTGTTCTTCCCTAGGTGCATAACCTTGCACTTGTCCACATTAAATTTCATCTGCCATTTTGATGCCCAGTCTTCCAATTTATCAAGATCCTCTTGCAATTTTCCACAATCCTCTTGGGTTTTAACAACTTTAAATAGTTTTGTGTCATCTGCAAATTTGATAACCTCACTCGTTATTCCACTTTCCTGGTCATTTATGAATATGTCAAAAAGCAGCGGACCCAGTACAGATCCCTGGGGTACACCACTATTCACCTTTCTCCATTGGGAAAATTGGCCATTTAGCCCTACCCTCTGCTTTCTATCTTTTAACCAGTTCCTGATCCACAATAGTACACTGCCTCCTATCCCATGACTCTTTAGTTTTGCCAAAAGTCTCTCATGAGGGACTTTGTCAAAGGCTTTCTGAAAGTCCAGATACACAATATCAACCGACTCACCTTTGTCCACCTGATTATTCACTCCTTCAAAAAAACATAACAGATTAGTAAGACAATATCTTCCTTGTCTAAAGCCATGTTGGCTGTCTCCCATTAGGTCATGACTATCTACATGCTGAGTAATTTTATTCTTTATGATGGTTTCTACCATTTTTCCTGGTACTGATGTCAGGCTCACCGGTCTGTAGTTTCCCGGATCACCCCTGGAATCCTTTTTAAAAATTGGTGTTACATTGGCGATCCTCCAATCTTCAGGTATTAGAGATGATTTTAATAATAGTTCACAGATTACTAATAGCAGGTCTGCAATCTCATATTTCAGTTTTTTCAACACCCTTGGATGTATACCATCCAGCCCAGGTGATTTGCTACTCTTCAGTTTATCTAATAGTTGTAATACATCTTCCCGATGTATCAATATTTCCTTCAATTCTTCTGCACCTTTAAATACCACTTCAGTCATGGGTAACATCCCTACATCTTCCTCAGTAAAGACTGAAGCAAAGAATTCATTCAGTCTCTCCGCTATCGCCTTGTCGCCTCTTAGTGCTCCTTTAACCCCTTTATCATCTAATGGACCAACTGACTCACAGGTTTTTTGCTACGAATGTACTTGAAAAGGTCTTTACTTCGCGTTTTTGCTTCCGCAGCAAGCTTCTTCTCAAACTCTCCCTTTGCCTGCCTTATCAATGCCTTGCATTTGACTTGCCAGTGCTTGTGCTGTTTCCAGGTTTCGTCGTTTGGCTCTTTTTTCCATTTCCTGAAAGATGCTTTTTTGGCAACAACAGCCTCTCTGACCTCACCTTTAAACCATGCTGGCAGTTTTTTGGACTTCCTTCCACTTTTCTTAAAGCGTGGAATACAGCTGGTCTGGGCTTCCAAGATAGTATTTTTCAACAACAGCCAAGCCTGATGTACGTCTTTAACCTTTGCAACTGCTCCTTTTAGTTTTTTCTTAACTATTTTCCTCATTTTATCATAGTCTCCCTTTCGAAAGTTAAAAGGTAGTACTGTGGATTTCCTTACTATCCCTCCTCCACTAATTAAATCAAAGGCGATCATGCTATGATCACTATTGTCAAGCGGCCCCAACAACCTTATCTCTTGCACTAGATCTGGTGTTCCACTAAGGACTAGGTCTAATATGGCTTCCCCTCTGGTCGGTTCATGAACCAGCTGCTCCAAGAAGCAGTCATTTATTTCATCTAGGAACTTTATCTCCCTAGCATGTCCTGACGTGACACTGACTGAGTCGATACTGGGGTAGTTGAAATCACCCATTATTATTACTGAGCTGTAACTTTTGTTAGCTTCCTTGATTTCTTTGAGCATTTCATCATCCATTTGTTCATTCTGGCCAGGCATGGACTTGTATTTGATCCTTTCAGCAATAGGCAACCAGTGTAGCAGTTTGAGTAGAAAGGTGATCTGTTCAGCTCTAGAGGTGTTGCAGAGAAAGTGTGCCGCTGTGTACAGGGCTAGCTGTAGTGGATGAATTGCGGATTTTGGTAGGCCTTGAAAAATGAGGTTACAATAATGTGTGGGAAGGTAAGTGCTTGAAGAACTGTGCGAAAATCATGAGAGTCCAGGAGTGGTTTGAGATGTTGTACCATTTTGAGTTTTTGGTATATGTACCTCGTGATGTTGTTGATGTGGGAAGATAGGGAGAGGCGGTATGGTAACTCCTAGGTAGTGTACGTCAGGTTTTCCTGCAATTGCTTCCCAGTAATGGTTTTGGAGGCAGGTGGGGTGAAGCTGTTGCCCTTGGTGGTTTGTAAGACATCTGTCTTGTGGTTTATTTATTTAACAGTTTTTATATACCATCTTTCTTCGATTCAAGGTGGTTTACAATGAACATAACGTAACAGTGTGTCACAACTGTTTTACATGGAACGTATATGTTCTTCCAGCCATTGGGTGATGGCGGTGAAGCATATCTTTTTGTGGGTAATCATGGGTTTGATAGTGCTGATGGGTGCATATAGCATCACATCGTCTGCATAAATGTGATATAGTATGTTGTGTGTTTGAATGATTGTACAGATTGGTTATAGAAAGATATTAAATAGCAGACAGGAGAGAACAGATCCCCGAGGGACTCCCTGGAGTTGATCTTTCGGTGCCTATCTTTACTTGGAGCTGGCTATTTGAGAGGTAGGATCTGAACCAGTTGAGCATGGTGCCTTTTAGTCTGATAGCTTGGAGTCGTTAGATGATCAAGCTGTGTGGAACAGAGTCAAAGGCTGCTTTGATGTTGAGGAGGGATTAGGATAAAGCCTTTGTTAGGCTTGTCGGTGCCCTTTATTAGGTTGTCCATTAAGGCAGCCATGAGGGATTCAACTCTTGATGGGGTCTGAAACCATATTGTTGGGAATCAAGCGGGAGGTTAGAGTCTATGTTATCCTGGAGTTGTATCTGTGTGATCTTCTTTATTACCTTTGCCAGGAATGGGAGGCTGGCGATTGGCCAGTATGAGGTTGGTTGATTAGGGTCATTTCCTGTGGGCAGATGGATGCCATTTTTGGTTCAGGGGGTAAGTATCCTTGAAGTAGTGATAGTTGAACAATTTTTAGAATTGCAGGGGTTAACGCTGTTCAGGCCGCCTTGATCCAGCTGACTGCAAAAAAGCAGAATTGTATTCTCAAAAGCAAGCAGCACCGCACAGCATTCAAAGCAAGCAATCCGGTACTTATCTGTAGTGCAGGAGCTTTAGCATCTGCATCTGCGATTGCACTTGGTGTGGAGTTTACTACACGGAAGAAGGACCGAGCTGGTGAAAGAGAGAACATCTTATGCATGTGAAGTAGTGTTGAAGTGGTTTGGGCACTACTGAAATATGAAGTAGAGCAGACACTTTCTTTTATAGTAGATATTAAAGTGTAATATGATATAGTGTTTTATATGTAGTATGAATCTCAAAAAGTACTTTTTTGGATTGGGATAGTGGGTAATTGAATATTTATAATAAAAAGAGAAATCAAAAGAGAAATAATAAGCTTTGGACCCATGTTGTAAGTGTCCGCCATTTCCCTATGGTGATGACTTTCGCCAAATGTAGGGGTGAGCAAACCCTGAGGTCCATTTTGAGCTGTATTGAGCTTTATTGAGTGAATGTGAGTAGGTTTTTTGGATGTTATAATTTCTGGTACTATTGGTGATTACTAAGGGGGTTTTGATAGGTATTGCTAGTTTTGCACATACCATGGCAGTCGTGAACCTCACTTCTAAGCCAGGGAGGGAATACCATGTTGCTGTATGCTGTCTCTGGTGGGTTGCAAGTGTGTGTGTTTTTATTGCTACGTTGTCTATAGTTGTGTTCCAGTTCTGTACAAGGGTGTCAAGGTCATCAAAAGTATTCTGGAAGCATGGTAGGATTCTTTGTAGGAAATCCTTCTTTTCTAGGTGTTGAAATCTGCTAGTTGTAGCCTGTGTCATGGATCCCTTTTAAGTGAGTAACTGATGAGGAAGTAGTGTGGAGATTATTCTGTGATCAGACCAGGGGACTGTGGATAGTGTGGAAGACAGGAGAGTATGATATCTAAGCAAGGTTTGTGGTACAGATATCATGTCATGTAAGTTACCCTTGTTGTGGGTTGGCTAGATGATGATCTGCATGTATTCCATGGCTTCTATGGCCTCCAGGAAAGCTTTGGATGTTTTTGGAGTTGTTGAGGTAAGGTTGAGGTCACCTAGTAGGATGAGGTAGTTAGAGCATGATTTGTGGCTGCATACAGCCTCTATTAGGATGTCCAGCTCATCTGGGTTGGTGCTATGGGATCTGTATGCGAGGAAAAGCATTGTGGAGTTGTTTGAGATCGCTATGGTGTCCAATCCCCTGCCTGTGTTAATGATGAGAGGCTAAAAATTGAGATGCTTGTTGGCTAGGATAAAGTCTCCTCCGTCTCTGTGTTGTGTTCTTGGGAAGCTGAACAAGCTGTAGTTGTGTTTTATGAGCTGGTTCATCTGTATGTTGTCGGATTCAGTGAACCAGGATTCGGTGACATATAGAATGTCTATTTGATTGTCAGGTAATCTGTGACAAGTTGAATTTTGTTCTTTGCAGAGCAGGTGTTGAGCAGTGAACATTTGATGGGGGGAAGGTTGCTTGCTGGTCTCTGAGGAGATGCTGTTGCTGTGAGAGGAAGTGACTTGATTCAGATGAGATGTTACTAGGTTCAAGATCTAAGTCTAGCAGAGGGAGGGGCAGTGAGAGGAGGGGGTATGAGTGTATGATTGGTGTAGGGGGTGCAAGGGATGTAGCTGGGGTGAAGAGTGTGGTGAGGCAGAGGAGTGTGAGGAGAGAGGTTATGTGCACCATCTGGGATCTTTGGTGCAATTAACCCTTGCCATTCTTGCATCAAACAGGAAGAGCAGCCAGTCCGCATCTAATAGAGCATTCTGACTATATGCCCCAAATATTAGAACATAAGAAATGCCATATTGGGTCAGACTAAGGTCCATCAAGCCCAGTATCCTGTTTCCAACAGTGGCCAATCCAAGTCACAAGTACCTGGCAGGTTCCCAAAAGGTAGACAGGTTCCATGATTTTTATCTCAAGGATAAGCAGTGGATTTCACCCATTACATTTTAATAATGATTTATGGCAACTTTTTTTCTCAAAAGAGAACACAACAAATCTCAGAAACTGGTAAGAGGTAAGATTTGGCAGTGCCTTTTAAAATTGTTTTAGGAAAAGTGTATCAGAAGCAGGGCTGGTGCTACCCGATAAGCAGGGAAAGCACTGCAGGGGGTGCTGATCTCCAGGAGCACCGTCGCTAGCTGCCCCCACCCCCAAGCAAGAAGGCAAGTGCAGCCAGAGAAACAGAACCTGCGTGTGGGACCAGCATGTCCTGCAGGCAGAAGGCTGTGCAAGGCTACGACTGCTGCCTTCAACAGCTCTGCCCGTGGAATATGCTACTTCCACGAGCAGGCTCAGCCCTCTATCAGCCATGATCACTGTCTTAAAGGGCCTTTGCCCGTAGGACATGCTTACTCCCGCGGACAGGCTCGGCTCTCTCTCAGCCATCACGACAGAGTGAGGGGCCAAGCTGTCCTCTGAACATCATCTTAAGTTCTCCGTCCCAAGGCAATGGCTCCTTTGAGTCTTCTCCTATGCTGACTTAGCAGGTAAGACAAAGATTTATATGTACCTATACGTGGTTATGAATACTACAAAGACCCATCATCAGGTCACTCGTCACTCAGGGGGAGGGTTGGAAGACGCGATAGGGTATAGACGAGGTAGTGCCTTGAACATCTCCAGGCTCACTCACCCTTTCCCACGGCTCTGTGTCTATGAATATAACTTGGCATTGGCTTCCATGTTGTTTTCCGTAAAGGTCCCGGGTTAATGAGGGGAGGAAGGATTTCTTCAGAACCCATTCTGTTTTCTTCTGCTCCTTAAAAGTTGGAGTCTGGTGGTATCGCTCGTCTGTCTGCCTGTGGGTGTAAAGTTTTGCTTTTCAGGATCTGGAGTTGTCCCACTTTTGGGGAGGGGAGGGCAAATATACTGCGGGAAAATGCTTAGTACATTTGTCTGCATCTGCTTCCTATTTTGATTTCTTTCTTGTGACTTATATTTAGCAAAGATGGTCCTCCAGGAAGCCAAATACCGTTTGAATATCTAATAACTTAAGTAAGCGTTCTTATGTGATAAGATATAATTTTAATGGCACTGTAATTTTAATGTCACCTAAGCAAGAAGGGGAGATGGAGTGGTGATGTTGGATATAGGTTATAGGGAGACTGTAGGAAGATCCTGGGGAAGGTGGAGACAGAGAAGAGATGCTAGATAACTGAGGTAATAAGGGGGGAAATGCAGGACATGGGGGTAATAGGGAGAGAGAGGGGAGAAGATGGAAAGATATGGGAGAGAGAGCAGAGATACTAGATGGAGGAGAGGAGAGAGTGAAAGAGACACTGGATGGGGGGAGGGGGGTATAGGGGAGAGAGTGAGCAAGACTGAGGAATAATGGACCAGGAAAAAAGAGGTGGGGAATGGGAGGAATGAGTGAGGGTTGAAAAGTGATAGGTAGATGGAGTGAAGAAGAGAGGGATTGAGGACTGGATAGTAAGAAAGAGTAGTGAAAGCTGAGTGGACAGAAAGAGAGAAAAATGGAAGAAAGCTAAAGGGAAAATATCAATATCCAAGATGGAATGAAGTAAAGAAAATAAAAGAGGAGACAAGAGATGGCAGATGGACCAGAGACCATAAAAAGAGAGATAAGAGAAGACAGAGGAAAGCGGAAACCTCAAATTGGGACCTGCATGATCAGAATATACAATGGTCACACAACAAAGGTAGAAGAAATAATTTTATTGTCAATTTAGTGATCGGACTTTGAGCTATCTTTATATTTTATATAGTACAGGGAAATCCATCCCTTTCTATTTCTCTGGTGTTACCCTGTTGGAGAATCTGGTTTCTTGGGGTTGCAGTTTAATTTTTATCTACATATTTTTATTTTTAGGTTGTGGTCACTTATTCTGTATGTGGTACGAGTCTGTGTTCTGAGTATGTGACCAAGGCCAGGTATTCTGTTAACATGGAGTTTATGCATAGGGATCTGTAGTGTAGTAATCTGAATTGTTCAGCTTTTGAAATAGATGTTTGGATGTTCCAGGGACCACTGTTTACAGTGCTGCTTTTTTGGGTAGGCTCTAATGTGAGTTTTGGAAGTTGGTGCTGGTATGCTATGATAGATTTGCTCTACAGATCCTCAATGATTTTTGTAGGGTTTTGTAATAGTTCACAATATGCCTGTTACTGGAGAATGTTTATGTTGTTGTGAGTGAGATGACCAGAATCTGAATTTATTTTTAGATATTGAGTTCTGTGGGTGAATGTCCTAGTTATGTTCTACATCCATTGTCATGAGGGGTTCTGTGGATTCGTCATATATGTTGAAAAAGAAAAAGCAAGAACTATAATGCAATTTATAACAACAAAATAAAATGAGTTACAATTCTATAATTTGGTGTTAGAAATGGCCCAGTGCGCAGTTTTGAGTTATGTTGGAGATACCAAGCCCCTCTTGATGTTTATGTGGAAGTGGGAAATGCTGTGTTGGGGTCACAAAGCCCCTCTTGTTGTTCTGAGGATGGGAAGTGCTGTGTAGGGGCCGTAGAGACTCTCTTGTTTTTGTGAAGGTGGAAAATGCTGTGTTGGGGTTGCCAAGTCACTTCTTGTTTTTGGGGAAGTTGGAGCTGCTGTGTTGATGCTGTTGAGCCCCTCTTGTTGTTTGGCACATTTAGCAGAAAGTTTCCTAAGCTCTGTACTGGTAACACATCTGAGGGTTGCCTTACCGGTGCGGGGCCATAGGCTAACTTCAGGGAGATAGTTACATCCCCCTGCAGTTACTATATTTCAGCTTGGCAAAACAGCTGCCGGAGCAACTAAGGCCATCCATTGAGATGGCATTAGTTGCACCCGCGCTACTTGCGCTGAGCCATTGTCTTAGTTTCTGCTGACCATGCAGACTTCTGCGTGTGAGAGTTCTTTCTCTCACCTCACTCTGGAGGAAAGTATAACTTTGGGAAAGAAATCCTGAAAATCTAAGGGGTATATTTACTAAACCACGGTAAAGTTACCAGCCATATAAGGCAGTGGCAGGTACGGGGCGTTCCGGCGTAAAGGGAGCAATGGGCTGTTAAAGTGCGTTAAAGGGTGCCTTAGCCATTTAATTCACGTTAATGGGACAATGCACTTTAGGTGACAAACAGGGCACGTTAAGGCTGACAAGGCGCCCTAAGGGCTTTAAGGCACCCTAACTTAAGGCGCCTTAATTCAAGGCGCCTTTAGGGCTGTAAGGTGCCTTAAGTTAGGCCATTCATATCAGGCCTCTGCATGTGGCACTTGGATGGACGCCTGCCTTATTCCATCCCGATGGTGGAATACATTTTGGGCAGTATAGAGATCTCGGCCTGCAGCCTCCCTTTCATATTGCGATGCCGTGGAAGAGTTCCTGCTGCCCCATCCTGGCCTTGGCTGTCCCCGCCGAGGGTCAGACAACAGGGAAACGGGCCCACTCTGCACCCGGGCATTGGGTGCCTCTGGCTGGACGTGCTGGTGCCATAGCAACGGGATGCCACTGCACCAGCACACCAGCTAGAGTGTTGTGCGGACTAGGTGAACAGATTCATGGACAGCTCCCAGCATTGAATCAGATGCACGCCGGGCCATATAAGTGCCCGATTCCACAACAGAGGAAAAATACAACACCTACGATTGTGGAATTGGGTACAAGTCGGGCCTGTCCATGTTTTGGGTATCCCAACGGTCCAGCTGTGTACCTTTTAGGATGTGTCTCTAAGTGCATAACTTCGCAGTTGTCCACATCATATTTCATCTGCCATTTGAATACCCAGTCTTCTGGTTTCTCAAGGTCCTCTTGCAATTTTTCACAATTCTCTTGTTATTTAAAAACTTTGAATAATTTTTCGTCATCTGAAAATTTGATCACCTCACTCGTTTCCATTTCCAGGTCATCTAGAAATACATTAAAATATAGTGGGTTCAGTACAGATCCCCGGGGTACTCCACTAATTACCTTTCTCCACTGAGAAATATTGAGGATTTAGTCCTACTCTCTGTTTTCTATATTTCCCAAGTAAGACCACTATCTCTTTTGTTCCATGCTTTAAGTCACCAAATTTCCCAGCAAAGTAGGGTTCACTTACCTGCAGAGTATTCTGCTCTCAGATTCCCCTCAGGAAATTTCAGAGATTTCAGAGCTATAAATTATGCATTGGAGGCAACATTTTTAGTGAAAAGGAAATTCTAGAACAATGAGGTATGAAATGAAAATTGGAAGCGTACAGACTCAGGGACAGCATTAGAAATTATTTCCTCAATGAAAGGGTAGTAGATGCATGGAGTAAGCTCCAGTGGAGGAGACGGGGCAGAAACACTATTGGAAGTCAAAACGGTGAAGTATAGGTACGGAGGATTAGTTGGGAAGTGAGGGAAAACCAGAGATCCTTTGGGTATGGAATATTACAAGAGGAAAGGAAAATGGACAGACTAGGTGCTCCTTGTGATCAGCATCTGCCTTCATATTCTATAAGGTCAATGTTCGGCTGCAGCAGTTGGCTCTTTTTTTTTTTATAATGCTGGCCGCCACAGCTAAAAATAAATCTGAAATTCCGTGCCTCTATCTGAATAATGGTCAGCAATGCCTGTCTAGATAGGGTGAAGAGCGCCGGCGCTCTCTGGATAGCAGAGCTATTTAGCATTGCTAGCTGGTTTGCTATCCGCGTAACTTAAGATAGCTTTTTTGCTATCACTGCGACCTGGATAATTAGCTGCTCCGCCTATGTTTATGTTTATGTTTATGTTTATTTAAAATTTGATATACCACCCATACCAAAAAAGGTGTCTGGGTGGTTTACAATTAAAATTACATGGCTGCGGAAAACAGGAAAGGAACGCCATTATTAAAATAGTAAAGAGGAAAGAAGGCAGAAACAAGAATAAAACAAGGACATGACTACAAAGGTGGGACAGGAGGAGAGCAAGAGACAGACAAACGAAGGGCAGACTATGGGGGAAGGTTGAATGCCGTGGTGAATAGATTCTTACTGGCACTATCCACAGAGTGCTTCTGAATATCCTGGTCAGCACCATTTTTCTAGATAGTAGGTACTGCTATCCAGATATGACCCTAAACACCTTGCTGTCACTAATAGCCATATTGTAGAGATGATAGGTCTGAAACGGGCTAAATGCTGCTCCTTTGACCCGAGAAAATGTCTGAAATACTTTTGCTAAGCATAGAAGGGATTGTGGGAGGAAAAATAGAAAAATACTGGGCTATTATATAGTACCTTCCTTAAATTAAAGTTTAACCCATTCAAAGGAAGTAGCTTGATAAGAGGTACATAGATGGTAAAAAGCAGGGCTTTTTTGAGGGGGTTCATGGTGATACGGAATACCAGTGCTTTTTCATTGCCTGCTAAAACTCACCCACAGTCCTCATGTATTAATGAATGAACCCTGCATATGAGCGTGGCACCTTTTTTGCTAAGAAAAATGCATTGGTAATAAATAAGGATAGAAACTGTCTATGTCGATGATTGATCGCAGGGCCGGTGCGACCATTAGGAAAATGAAGTGGTCACCTAGAGCACTAGTGGTATGAGGACAGCCTTGCTGCTGCCGCCGGCCTTCTCTGGAACATGCAGTAGTGGCAAAGGGCCAGAATTACCTTCAGCTCTTTCACTGCAGTGCCATTGCGCTTCCCCCACCCCCCGATTCTATTTCCTTTTGCATAGGGGAGGAAGCGATTTCTGCCCCCATGCAGAAAGGAAGTGGAATCGAAGAAGGGCAGAAACACGAATGCGCCACAGCACCGGAGCTGAAGGTAACTCTGGCATTTCGGTGCTGTTTTGAAAGTATTCCCACCACTGCACTTCCCAGAGAGGAGCAGCAAGGAATGAGAATCTCCTAACACACCCCATATCCTTGCACCAGCCCTGGTTGACTGACAACCAAATAACAAAAAGTAGGAGGAGAGGCTCTTATAAAATGGTTCGTTCAATAAGCACTAGATCGGAAGACCAGGCAGAGGAGGATAAATGTTTGCAAAAGCATGAGTTGTGCATTACAGCTTTGTTTGTCTTCTTGCAGGTATGACGTGCCAAGCTCGAAGCTCCTATGTTGCCTCAGAGATCCTTTGGGGTTATCGCTTTACACCAGTGCTCACACTGGAGGATGGGTTCTACGAGGTTGACTACAACAGTTTTCATGACACGTATGAGACCAATACACCCCCTTACAGTGCCAAAGAACTGGCAGAGATGACCAGCCGAGCTGAGATGCCCTTGAGTTGGTCTGTGTCCAGCAAACTGAACCAGGAGGCTGAGCTAAAGTCTGAAGAAGGGGAGAAGACCTTTGAGGATCAAACAGAAAGAAATGGAGACGTTGCAAATCTAGAGAACGAATCCAAAGTTTAGAAGCATGGTAGAACAGTACCTTATACACTTTCTTTTTCAATGGAAATAAAGAAGCATTTAAGGTGTAAAATGTCCACCTGCCCAATGTCAAATTGAAAGCTTTATTTTAAAAAATGAACACAGGCATTGGTTAATATGCAATACATCCTCTTAGCCGTGGGTTTCCAAATATGTACACTTCCAGCTGTTGCAGTGGGATATGTGTACATGATCATGTATTCAGGTTTTTCATTAAAAGAAAAATGAAAGCAAAAAAAGATACACAGCGTAAGAAATTAAAGAAAAGACTGTCAATTCTTGCTCAATGATACAAAGCAATCAAGCTCTACATTTTTTCTTTCTCGGAAGAGTTTGTAAAGAGGACAGGCTGCCCAGAGAGTGTGGGCACCGCAACTTTAAGGCCAAGATAGGCAGAGAGACTGCGCTTCAGTGGGACAATGTACATAATGCCTTCTCTCCAAGTTCCTAGCAAACCCAGCATGTACAAAAGGAACTATAGTTTTAAAAAAAAAGAAAAATACAACAAAGGAAACTTCTGAATAATGTACAGGGATATGTAATTAATATAGATATAGAATTCTAGACTGAAAGAGATGCAAAAGAACTACACAAGAAAACTAAGCATACGTTTGATAGGCATTTCTGTTCTGATATTCCTACTGTATGACTATTATCTCTTTTGCTATTTGTTCCCACCGTTTATAGGTGCATGCTTGTTTTCTTCAGACTTTCTTTGAGTTCATTTTCAAGCTTAAGTCTAAAAAGCCATACAGCAGGTGGGTCAGAGCCAAATACAGAGGCACGCACACTGCTGGAATACTGTGATACTGTTTACAGAATTTAAACTTTCCTTTGCAAGATGATAAGGCAACGGTCCCTAGCTGGGCTTTTCCGTCAAGCAGGTAAACAGAAGTTCAGATTCTAGAGACAGCCCAAAGATCTTCCATCATGCCGACTGTAGGTAGCATGCCGAAGAAGATGAGTTGTCCTCCTCTATCCATTTTGGTTTTGAAAGGGTGGCTTAAAGGCGTGTCATTTGCTATCCAAACAGTAGAAGCCATGGAAAAATATCAATGTGATGCTGAGCTTAGCAGAAAGAAGCTGCCTTTAAAGCTCCAATTTTGGCCAATAGCTTTGAATTTCATGATCAACAGTTTTGAATAAAAATCTTGAACTGGCAATAATGGATAAGTGATTGGCTGCAAAGGCCAAGTAGAATCTCAAGCAGAGATGGCATGACCCAATAGGCAAACTAGGCAGCTGCCTAGGCATTTAAATGGCAATTCAGCCCTTACCCGAACTCTCTGATGCTACATTGTCATTCGTTTCCTCTATGATCTCCCGCTTCTTCCCCCTCCAATGCAGGAAGTCTGTGTCAGAAGGGGCAGAAGTGACAGGTCATTGTGAGAAGGAATAGCAGAGCAACGCGAGAGAGTTCAGGTAAATGCTGTGTTGCTATTTAAATGCCATTGCGGCAGCTGCAGGCCCTGGAGAGGGATGGCAGAGGAGCGGGGGAGCGGGACATCTTATGATCGTATGTTCTTAAGCAAGATGGGGGGGGGGGCAGCAGAATTGAGGATCGCCTAGGGCACCTCATACCCCTGCACTGGCCCTGATTTCAAGGAAATCCCTCTTCATTGCAAGCCCTTTCATGGACATCTATGAACTGTAATATGAAATCCTGTCCATCAAAGTCATTCTTCTGTACCATTTATTACAGCAGTCAAAGGCTCTTAAGACAAACTGAGGTTGATATTCAGAAATTTTGTCTGGCTAACTTTGGGAATTAGCTAGACACACCTTTCTATTCTAAATTCCTCTCACATCCCATCTTCCGCCCTATTGCCCATTTTAATTTTGTCCAGGCAAACTGCAGCCTGCACAAAATGTAGGCAAACTGCAGCCTGCACAAAATGTAGGCAAACAAAAAGAGATAGCCCTCTGGGCATTCCTAGGGCATAGTTCAACTCTGATTAGCTAGTGCTGATATTCAGTGCTGGCCAGCCAGAATTATACAGTTAACTCTAGTTGGCCAAACGGTAGACCTAAAGTTAACTGGACAACTCTCCCACAGCCCGATTTAAAATAAACAAGATTGGAGGAGCAATGAAACCTTCTTTCTGCTCTTCTTCCCTTCTCCCCAATCATCATCAGAGGTTGATGTTCCTCCCCTGCCTGTCAGATCTAAAAAAAAAAAAACAAAGACTATCTGAGCTGATGCCTATTCTTTCCCCTCCAAAGACAAAATTAGAAACTTTCCTAACATATCTACCCTTTCTGCCTCACTATCTTTTATTTGAAAAATGTAAAATCCAGCTTTCCCCTTCCCTTTCTCTGCCTTTGCTGGTAAAAAAAAGAACAGTGTGGGCCCCCCTCTTTCTTGTCCTTATCATTTTTTGCAAAGAAGGAAGATAGAAGGTGTAGGCTTCCACAGAAATAATCAATCCACAAACAAGAAGCGGATCAGGGTTTCAAACAAATTTTTTTATTGACAGAAACTCAACTCGGCCAATTTTCAGTTAGATAGCCTTCATCGGGAGTCAAACTCCAAATTCGATGGTAAATGTCTCAAATAAGACTGTCAAAGATAAGTTGCCCAAGGCAACAAGCGACACGTCAAGTGCATACAGAAGGCACAAATAGTCTGTATCCAGAATTTGGAGTTTGACTCCTGATGAAGGCTGTCTAGCTGAAACTTGGCCGAGTCGTGTTTCTGTCAATAAAGAAATCTGTTTGACTCCATGGTCTACTTCCACTCCTTATCCTTTTATGGACAGGATGGAGACTCCCCAGATGGCATCCTGCCTTTCGGGCCAGCAGGGAACTGGAGGGCAGGAGGAGGTCAGCCAGGGTCACTATTTTTTTAATAGTGTTTTCCCACACATAAAACCTAATTTTAAGCATGTAGAAGGGTTTTTATCAAATTACCCTGCACGATATGAATGTACAAGAATGCACATACTTGTGTGCAAACTTCAGGGGCAGAGTTTAGGTGAAGCATGGGTGGAATCATGAAGTTTGCACATTCTTTATAAAATATGTGTGATCCCGAGCTGGTGGAAATGTCCAAGGCTTCAGTCTAGCCACAATTTCTGCTGGTTTACCCCTAGTATTTTTCATAAAGATAGGTGAAGACAAATTTTAGAAAGTAGGTGTACATCAGTATTTCACAATTTACACTTCGAAGTGCCTGTACTTACGCACCTATGTGGGTAATTTCGCAAACCTACATATATAAATGCCAACAATTAACTACAGATGCCAATTTAGAAGGGGAACTAAACAAAAGGGGACCGAGGAGGATAACCCCCTTAATCCCTCCTGTAAAGGGCTGGCCGAAAAAAAGCACCTCTTCAAAACCTATATGTGCCTGGGAGCAATTGTAAATCCTGACATGGACAATTTTGGACATACACATGTATTTTCTATATGGAATGGGAATACACATGTAGATTTTTGACCCACTCAGGTCATGTCCTAACCATCATCCTTCCCCTCCTTGCCCTCCCCCCAACACACTCCCTTGCAATTTTCATGTAGTATGAACAATCCATGTGTAAATTTAGCCCCTTTCTAAAATCACTATTTATATATGGCTGCTATTTCCATGTGTAAATGCTGGATTTTACACGTGGAAATTGCAAATAAGACTTCTACCTAATTAAAAAGTCCAAAATGTACTTATTTTATGCCTGTTTTATAAACACTAGTTAAATACAAAATATCCCAGTAAACCTCAGGTAGAATATAAGACCAAGGGGTGTGTTTGCTAAAAGGCATGTTTATTAAACAGGGTTAATAGAATGCGCTATTTGTAACTAGGCCCCATGTTATCCAATGAGAACTAGTTACAAATGACGCTTGCTAACCATTAGCCCAGCTTAGTAAACATGCCCCTAAGGTGCGTTAACTGGTAGCATGTGGTTTGATGCATGCTAAGGGCATCCCGCTAACGTTAGCATGGGGCCTGCTCGAAAAATCACATGCTAACCAGTCAGCACTAGATCGGACGGGGACTGTGCAAGTTAGGAGCATAATGTGGGCATGGACTGCACGTCATGGTTAGCGCTGGTACTTTGGGCATTGCAGAGGCATATCTGTGGGCATTCCAGTAAAGATACACAGGAGCACCCGACATCAGAAATGACGAGCACGTCTCAACCCACCAGTGGTAATGTACATGTCAGTTCCTGCTCCAGAGCATGAAGAGCATCAGAAAAGCTCTTGTTCTGCCAACAGAACACTTGGAGGAAGTAGAGAAGAAGTTCCTCTGATATCCCAAATACTTTTCACAATCATAAAGAAAACTAAATCGAAACAAGGACACTTTTTGCTGGTCGGCACGCAGATGCATGTCTCTGCTTGCAGAACCGCAGGCAGGGATGTAAATGCTGCATTGGATAAATATCGCCATCCTAAATATTTTGTTGGGAGCACATCTGTGTGGCTGTAGCCACTGCCATCCATTTTGGGCATGTGCATGTTTCCAAAATCAGGCCAAAACTTGCACGTGGCCAGCTTTTTTTCATCTGTTATGACCTGGACATCCTAGATTGCACCTAGACTTCATTTCTAAAATGTGCCTTTAAATGTACAAATATTTTCCTCTGCCAGAAGATACATAAACCACCTTTAACATTTCTTCAAATTCATCCCATCTAGAAGAGATGACTACATGGAAAAAAATAGAAACCCAATTTTGTTTGCTGCTGTTTTGTTCAAGTTTGTATGAAACATTTGAATAAAAAATTTGGTTTAGGTGAAGCCCAGTGGGCAGGTGGAAATTTTGCACTGTGATAGATCTTTTGCAATGATTTTGCATCTCCAAGCTGTTGCTTGCTATGACCCAGTTGCCCAAAATGTGCATCTTTCAAGGAGCCAGCAGCCAATCTTCCAACACTTGCTTATTACCAAAAGTTACCTGTCACTGGGACCCTTCAAACACACAACAAACCTGGCCACTAAAGTTGGAGCTCTGGTTTTCTCTCTTACTCTGTTGGGATGTTTAATAGGAATTTTTCTGTGTCTAGGAACAATTATACTATCTCCTATCATGGATTCTCTGCAGAAAGTGACACCCTTTATTAAATCAATATAAGCATTGACCAAAGATATCCATCGTGCAGGAGCTTTCAACACCTTTCTGCAGAGGATGTACACATTATAGCTGAAAAAGAACACTGCATGGCCTCGGAATGTAGTATACTATGGTATCTTGAGATTATTCCTCCAATGGTGAAATAAAAGATGTGTCTGTAAGAAATCTGTCCAAAAGCACCTCCATGTAACAAGCCCAATTGATTTTATATCATAGCAACATAGTAAACAATGGCCCATCCAGTAGACATTCATCCATTTGAAATAGATGCATACATCAACTCCCTCCTCTCCTTCAAATCTTTTACTTCTCTACCCTTTTCTCAACATTGTCCTCTACATCTGTCCCAAGCATACCCAAAATCTTCCAAAGTAATGGCTTCCTTCTCCACCAGTAGGTCATTTCAAGTCCTGCCATCTTCAGCTGTCCAAGCTGAATTTTCTCTTACCTTCTTGCGTCTTAGCATTGAACAGTATATTGGCTATACCTATTTTAGGAAAGAAAATAAAGTTTAGTGGGAACTCATATCATCATAACAAAAAAATATTACATCTGTGAATAATCCACTTGGCAAAAATATGCCGGTCTTTATATGCAGTATTATAGACATGCATTCATTAGTGTGCGCTTTATCTGTTAGCACGCCTTAGACACATCAAGTCAATCTGAGCATATTAAAGAGTTCTAATGTGTGTAAAAAAATGTCATTATTATGAATGTGTAAAATGAACCAAAAAAGTCCAAAAATCAGGAAAAGGGGCCAAATGAACTGAAAATGTTTGCACAGTACATGTTCCTTGTACAGTTTCTAGTTGAACGCCATATATGGCATCACTCAGGAATGAGACCAGTAAGTTACAGTTTTAAGTCAATGAACTCGAGTTCTCAATACATTAATGTCCTGTAGGATGTTAATAACAAGGGCATCATATGTCGTGTTAAATGCATATGTTGTTGTTGTTAAGTGCTGTCGAGTTGGTGTCAACTCATGGCGACCCTCTGGATAGTTGTCCTAAATTGTGTTTGGTCTTCAGTCAGGCGGCTCATTGTTGACAGACTGGCACCCATAGCTGCTGTTATTGTATCAGTCCATCTCATTGCTGGCCTTCCTCTTTTGCGTTAACCTTCTACCTTGCCAAGCATGATATCTTTTTCTAATGATCTCTCTCTTCGCATGATGTGTACAAACTATGAAAGTTGAAGTCTTGTTATCTGAGCTACTAAAGAAAGCTTAGGTTTGATTTTCTGTAGTACTGATTGGTTTGTTCTTCGGACAGTCCATGATATTCGTCACGCGCAACATAATTCAAAGGCATCAATTTCTTCCTGTCTATCTTTTTCACTATCCAACTTTCGCATCCATGTGACGTTAATAAAAATGCCATGGCTTGACCAAGTCGAATTTTTGTATGAAGAGAGACATCTCTGCTCTTGAGAATCTTGTCTAGGTCCTTCATAGCCATTCTACCAAGAGCAATGTGTCATTGGATTTCTTCACTACTTGTTGCTTTTTTATTGATAGTTGATCGAAGTAGGTTAAAGTTCTCAACTATTTTAATTTCTTCTCCATCAACGATGAACTTATTAATTTTGCCAGTTGTCATGATCTTTGTCTTCTTTACATTAAGGTGCAAGCCCATTTTAAGACTATGTTCCTTGATCTTGAGAATCAAATGTTTCAGGTCATCTTCACTTTCAGCCAGTAATGTGGTATCATCAGCATAGCAAAGGTAGTTGATGAGTCTTCCACCAGTCTTCACACCTCTGTTGTCTTCAGGTAGGGGGAAAGTATGCAGCCTTGTGTACACCTTTGCTGTTTTTAAACCATTCTGTCTCTCCCTGTTCCGTTCGAACTGTTGCTTTTTGATTTATATAAAGGATGTGCAAGAGAACAATCAGGTGTTCTGGTATACCCATGCTTCTTAATGTGGCCCAAAGTTTCTCATGGATTTACACAGTCAAAAGCCTTGCTGTAGGCAATAAAGCACAAATAGATATCCTTTTGATATTCTTTAGCCTTTTCAAGGATCCATCTCACATCCACGATGATGTCTCTTATTCCTTGCCCTTTCCTGAACCCTGCTTGCACTTCAGGTAGTTCTCGTTCCAGGTATGCTTGTAGTCTCTGTTGAATAATCTTCAGTAGAATCTTGCTAGCATGTGGGATCAGAGTGATTGTGTGATAATTTCCACAGTCAGTTGGATCACCTTTCTTTAGTATTGGTATAAACATAGATCTTTTCCAGTCAGTCGGCCATATTGTTGCTTTGAAATTTACTGGAAGAGCCTGGTAAGTATGGTAACAGCTGCAACAGATTGCTGTAATACTTCAGTGGAATGCCATCAATGCCAGGTGCTTTGCTCTTTGATAAGGCTTTCAATGCTGCTTAGATGACTTCTTTCATCACTAATGGTTACGGATCATAAGGTACAGGTTGAAATGACTGTTGGTCCGCTTGATCTTTATCATATAAAAACTCTGTATATTCTTTCCACCTTTTCTTGATCTTCTCAGCATCATTCAACATAGATCCCTGAGCATCTTGTAACATTTCAATCCAAGGCTGGAATTTTTTCTTTAACTCTCGTAGCTTTAGGAAAGCCTATTTTGTTCTTCCTCTAATAGTTTCTGCTTCACTTTCCTTGCATGCGTCATTGTAACACTTCTCCTTGTCTTGTCTTGCTGCATGCTGAAATCTCTGTTGAGTTCTGCGATTGCCTCTCTAAATGCTCATTTATTTTGCCAAGTGCTAACTCCATTACGATGACTATGGAAGATCATATGCAATACTTTTCTTCTGTCACCACCAGGTGGGCAGGCTGCCGCCTAGGGGTAGCAGGTCTGCGTCTGATGGCAATGAAGTAGTTGCGCGACACGAGTGGTTGAAGGCAAAAGGATTTATTTCCCCTCCCGGGGTCGGATTATTCAGATAACACAACACAATATTCAAAATAAATAAGCCATGCTTTCTGGCAAAACATAAAGGAAAGTAGAACAACTTCTTCTTGCTTCAAAGTAAATGGTCAAAGTCAAACATTCAAACTCAGCACATAGTTTCACTATGTGCAAACCAGCAATCTTTCGTTATAGTGTTTTCCTTATACACTAAGCACAGCCTTGACTAACACAGAGACGTTACTTTATCTGATAAAATCAATGTGCAGTCCATTGGGACTCCATTAAATGAACACTCACTGAGTGTGTCAATGATCATAGGCTCTTGTATGCATTCTGAATTCTCTTTAAAAAAATACCTTTTTAAGTTCCCCTGTAATGTGCCGTTACAGTGTCTCTCTGCAGCACTCCCTCTATGGCTGGAATAACAGCTACCGTATTCTCTTGTGTCCGGGAGAGAGGAAAGCCACCATTCAGGGTTCTTATAATCCCACTTCTTGTAGGAGGTTCTACCCCTGGAGAGCTTACTGGTTCTATCTTCAGGCTTAGACAGATAAGATTCTTCTCCCCTCCTAACACCAGGTTTCAGCCTGCGGGGCGGGGTTTTCTTTGAGGCTTAGGAACTTCTAGGTTATCATCCTCAGACATGCACACATCTTCGGGGAAATACCTTTCTCTCGCTGGAGGTGTTAAATGCTCTCTGTTCAGCTCCGTGCTTAAATCCCTCGGCTGGGTGTTAAAGCCCTGCCCCCACCTAGGATTTCCTACACGAGGCTTCTCAGCATTAACCCTGTAGGTATTTCTATTATCCACAAACTTTAGCTTCCCACCAGAATCATTCTTCAGGCTACAGCTTTCTGATACATACAGTTTGTCTTTAGGCTTCCAATCACTCCGGTTGGAACGTTGCCTCTGAGCTCCAAAGGGTTTGCAATCATCAGAACATTCACACCTGTTCTCTGCCCTCACTAGCTGTTTTCTCCTGTAGGACTCTGGGTAGTTTCTGCAGTGAACTCTTCCTGGTTCTGCCTCTGACTCACGTCCTGGGTCAGAGTCTGAAACTCCTCCTTCCTCCTCGAGGTCAGCTGGTTCAGGTAAGACAGCCTGTTCTCCTAGCTTAGCCGGTTCTAACTCTGTGTTTCCTGCACAGCTCTTATAATGGCTGTAAGCTCTTCCCCTTTCCAGGTGCAAGCTATTATGAACTGGGGAATGTTTCTCAGCTGAGCGTGTTTTCAAACCTCGTGGCTGAGTTTGTTTTTGTCGTCCCTGACAACAGCTGCTCACATGGCCTTCCTGTCTGTCAGTTTCAGGACTAGAATGCAGTGAATCCTGTGTTTTTAAGGTAGAGAATGGAGCTTCCTCATCACACTTCCCACATAGTGAGGGCTTTATTAAGACAAACAGTATAACAAGACATAAAATCAAAAAAGGGAATGCCAACAATACATAACCATATACATGACGGCAAAGACAAGCAGAGTACTCCTGCGATGCATCTGGATCACCTCATCTTTTCAAAATAATAGCTACAAAAGAAACCCCCGCTATCCTTTCCCCCCCCCAACCACCACCCTCCCGCACCCCAAGTGAGGCCCTACCCCAAATCCTTCCTTCCAAGGTGTCACCCAGTCACACTCATCCCCATACAATTTCACAAAAGGCTCCCAAACGTGGTCAAAGCGAACCTGGTATATGCGTCTCAAGGCGAGCCCTCATTCCGTATTATAAAAGTTCACATGTGCCCCAGCCACCTGGTCAGCTCTGGTGGCCCCACCTGCTTCCAGGCAGATGCCAGAGTTAGTTTAGCTGCATTCTTACAGTGTTTAACCAGTGCTTACTGCAGCTGCTTAGCTCCTGGAATAGTGCACCCAAACAGAAAATTCCGGGTTCCCATGGGATTTCTTGCCTGATAAGCTGCTTTACCCTATAGTGGATACCTCTCCAATAACCCCATATACGTGGGTAAGTCCACCACACATGCACCAGGGTCCCACTCATCCCACATCCACGTCAGCACCAATCAGTCGTCCCTAGACAGGTTTTGGACAAGCAAGCAAGGGTCCTATACCAACCATACACCAATTTATAATTAGTTTATTTTGAATTCACTGCCACAGAACTCTTCCAAAGCTGGCCCTCAATTTTCTCCCACTGCTGGTCTGTATATACAAGCTGCAGTTCTCGGTCCCATTAGGCTCTATGCTTCCCCACCCAAAGAGCCTGTTTTGGTTGGCATGCATACAGGGTGGCAACCAGCTCCCTAGTGGAAGTCCGCTCCTCACACAGCATCTCCAAATTATTGAGTGGCCAGACCACCTGAGACTGAATCTCCTTACACCACACCCAATGCACTAGTTGGGTGCGAAAAAAAGCGTGATGATCAGGCAGGTCAAAGGCATCCTGAAGATCTCCAAATGGGAGCAATCAGCCATCTTCAAAAAGCTGCCCTAAGCAACTCAACCCCTTAGTTCCCCAGGCGCGAAATACAGCTGAAGCAGTTCCCTGCTCAAACGTTTTCTAAAGACTATTGGGGACAAGGGGGACAAAATCAACCCCCAAGGCCAAAAATATCTATCCCAACAATAAATGGTATGCTCCACTATGGGGTTCCGGGACTTTGAATAGCCCAGGAGACCTGGTTTCAACCACAACTGTTCGCCCAGCCCTGGGCCCCCCAACAGTGCACTCTCCAATTGGACCCACTGCTTAGGACTTGCAACGTTCATCCACTCTACCCTGCATGGCTGTGGGCCACCACATAGTACCACTTAAAGTTTGGTGTCCCCATTCCCCCCTTCCAAGAATGGGCGTAAAGGATGTGTTGTGCAATCCACAGTCTACATGACTGCCAAATAAATTTCAACAATTACTACCAGGTCTCCAGAGGTAAGCACACAGGAAGCACCTGAAATAGGTACAAAAAATATGGAAGGATCACCATCTTTGTAATGGTTATACAACCAAACCAGGAAAGCAATAGTCCAGTCCAGACTTCCAAGTCTTTTTTCACCTGCTGAAGCAGCAGAGGATAGTTGGCTTTATACAATGCACCAGGTTCGGCAGTCAACTTCACCCCCAAATATTGAAATCAGCTCATCACCCAGCAAAAAGGGTACTCTGTCCGTATCCAGGAAACATCCTCAGGGCCCACTCCAAGGTTCAAAATTTCAGACTTAGAATAATTAATTTTAAAGTCCAAGACCCGAGAGTAGGCCCCAAAATGATGCATGGCATGTAGGAGAGAGTTCAGTAGTTCCTGTTAAAGACAACAAGATATCATCTGCAAAGAAAGCAATTTTATATTTGCTGTTGCTGACTTGAACACCCTGCACATCCCGGGAAGCCCGAAACTGCTGAGCCAAGGGTTCCATTTAACAGAGAGGACAACGGGTACACCAGATGAGTCCCACGACCGAATGGAAAGTACTCAGAATGACTCTCATTGACCCAAACACATGCTCAGGGTCCCTGATACAGACTGCACATCCAGCCCTGGAAGTGAGGCCTAAATCCTATAGGACCCCCCACAAGAAGTCCTAATTCACCCTATCGAAGGCTTTCTCCACATCCACCCCAAGGAGGATTGCGGCCACCTGTATAACCTGAAGCACCCGCTGTATATTATCTGCAGCCTGCCATCCTGCCACAAAATCCACCTAGTTCCCATGGACCAGCCGATGGAGGAGCAGGTTCAGTCTCATGGCCTGCACCTTGGCCAAGATTTTGACGTCCATATTCACAAGAGAGATAGGATGATATGATGTCGTGCTTCCCTGGTTTGTGCAGCACAGATATCACCACCTCCAGCTGTGAGGGTGGCAAAGCTTCCCCTGAAACCCTGCATTGAAAACTTCAGCCAGGACAAGAGCCAGCCGGCTCTCAAATATTTTATAATATTCTGGTGGAAAGTTGCCAGCCCCTGGGGCCTTTCCAGCTAGCAGGCCACAAATAGCCAGTTGCATTTCTTGGGCCATAATCTCTGTCTCTAGCCCCTCACACCCAGCCTCTGTCAAGACGAGCAAGTCCACATCCCAGAGATAGTCCGCAATCCACTTTGGAGCTACAGCCTCCAGCATGTAAAGGTCCACCATAAAGTCTGCAAAAATATTCCTAATCTCCCCCGACTTCACACAGAGTCGCCCTGTCTGATCTCACAGCTGACACACCATACGGTCAACCTGTTGCTTACGCAGGAGGACCGCCAAATATTTACCAACATTGTTCCCCTACTCATAGAACATCTGTCGAAGCTAATGGCACTTCAAGTCAAGATCTCGCTGGACATGCTCATCCAAGCGGCTCGCACCGCCATCCATTGCTTCCAGACTTACCGAGAGCATGTTTGAGCATGTTGATCCTGCAAGCGCTTAGCCTCTGTGAACAGATGCCACAGCTCATGCTCACATTTTCATTGAAACCCAGCAGCCTCAGCCATCAAGCACCCTCTTGTTATTGCCTTAAAGGCATCCTATACAATCGGTAAAGACACTTTCCCCATGGTGTTCAATTTAAAATATTCTTGAATAAAGAATCATGCATTTGAACCGCCACAGCCCACCAGAAGAAACCACCATGCAAGGTCAAGTCCTTTCTTCTAGAGACTGGTCTGAGCTCCACAATATCCACCCAACACGGGGCATGATCGGACCATTTGATAGTATCTATAGTGGCCTCCACTTCACCCTCAAGCAGCCATGATTCAAACAGAAAATAGTCAATCCATGTGTGAACTTGATGAACCAGAGAAAAGTAAGTATAGCCACGCTGGTTACGGTGCATTTCACGCCAATCATCACAGAGACCCAGATCATGCACCAGGCCAGCAAACATCCTACTCACTGCATGGGCACCCCCACCCATGAAATCCAAGTGAGGCTGCAAGTGTTAAAATCACCCTCATTACCAAAAGCCCTCGAGCAAACTCTGCCAAGGAGGCCTTCAAGACTGCAAAAAAAACATGCTTGGCCCTCATTGGGAGCATACACATTAGCTATGGTATAAAAGGTGTCATCAATTCAAACATTCAGAAAAATCCATCTGCCTGCCTTATGTCGCTGTACTCCTTCAATAGCAAGACACAGAGAATGATGCAACAAAATTGCAACCCCGCATTTTTTCCCCCCTGTGCATCGGCTGCAGCCCAGGCCTCTAAAATAAGGCCTACGCCGGAGCCACAGCACAAAGGAGCAGGAGAGTCTCTGGTGGATTATTTCCTCTGTCTTGTGTTTCTTCTTCACAGTACCTTGGATAGTGTCATAAGATTTTGTTTGTCTTAGGGTGTTTAGCTGGTTACTAAGTGGTGAGTTTCTATGCTATTTTCCAAGGTTTCTTTTAATCACCTAACTACGGCTTATTTATTAGTTTAACTTTAGTTATACTTATTTATTCCTATGGCTCTATATGTTTATTTATACATGTTTTTATGTTTGAAGGGTACATTAGACTGATTAGTTTTTACTTTTTTGGTTTTTATTTTTCATTAACTATTATGTTTTATATGTACATATTTAATGTTTTATGAACTGTTTGATTTTATATTTTATTTTTATGCATGTTATATATAAGGTCCCAGTCCCCTGAAGAAGGCTTTGGCTGAAACACATGTCGGGCGGATCTGATACCCAATAAAGCTCTTTCTTTCAATGGCGTGGCTCTCCTGCTCCTTTGTGCTGTTCTTAGTCTGCAGGAGGGGCTCTCTTTCCTGCGCCGGAGCCACGCCACATTAGCCTTGCGAAGGTGCGTCTCCTATAGTAAAAGCACATCGCCACCCAAGGTCTTAAGTTCCTGAAAAAGAAGGGAATGCTTCCGATGTGAGTTTAGATCCTTAACATTAAAAGAAATAAACTTCAGCTTAAGAAAGTACCTCTCCCCATATCCCCTTCACGTCTAAAATAAGGAGGTGGAAACACCCTCACGCACTCACCCACCTCCAGGGACTCAGATACACCATACACACACACTTCCTGTGCCACACAACCAGGCCTCCCCCAATTATACCCCCACCTCCACAAAACTCTCCCCTCCCCACGCCACAATGTTACCCCACTCCCCTACCTCCCAAGTCCCTATCCAACCACCTACCCAACCTCCCCCCTACCCCCCGTCCCTCCATTGCCCCCCTGTCTCTCCACCCCCCTTTCCATCCCCAGTGCCCACTACCACTGCAGGCCAGAGGAACCTACATGCAATTCCCTCCCCAGCAACCCAGAACACGACTCCCTGCCCCATCCATCAACACATTTCCCCCCATAAGCATCAACAATGGATTACGAACAATCACAAACCCCAGGCAACAAGTAACCATCATATAAATTTAAAAAGAATAATGCAACCCATGACCACAGGTTAGTGAAGACGAAACCCCCAATGTCCAACTTGGGGCTCCTGAACCAGATGACCAGCTCTGCAGATGTCCAATTAGTCACTCTTCAGCAAAGTCCAGCGACCCAGGCCAAGCAAACCACACCGTCCAAACAGCCACTTTCAACGTGCAGGATCACCCACTCTCTGCCGTTTGGACACTGACACCCGGCGCGCTGGGGAACTGGATCCTTCTTCACCAGTCCAGCTGAATGCAACACCCACCAGGCCTCAGACAAATCTTTGGCCGAGACTTTCTTCCCTGCCACCTCAAAATTCATGCAGAAGGGAAAGGCCCAAGAATAACGGATCCCCTCCTTCACTAACACCTCCACAACTGATTTCATTTCCCTGCATCGCACCAGTGTGACGGTGGATAGCTCCTGATAAACCATCACTGATGCTTTACCAAATTGCACGGATTTCTTCTCCCATCCCCTAGGGGCGCAAGAACAAGTCAGCATCTGGACAGCGCAAGGTTTATTCCCTGGGGGCTTACCCAAGGCCCTGTGTACTCTTTCCACTTCTATTAAGGATCCCCAGGCCTGATATTCTTCTGGACTCAGCAACTACTTTGCTAGAGTTTTAACAATAGCCTCTAAATTCTCAGCACCAGCCTTTTGCTCAGGAACTCCCCGAAGGCACACATTATTTCGCCGAGCCTGGTTTCCAATGTCATCTAGCTTATAAGTCAGGTCTACAGTTTGTCCCTTCTGACGGTCCACAGCCCACTGCAGCTCCGTTAAAATCTCATTGTGTTCCTCCAGTTTAGCCTCAGCATCTTCCATCCAGCCACCCAACTGCTTGAGATCAGTATGAGGATCAGTGATTTTATTTAAAATATCTTCCCTCAAGGAGTGAAACTCCGGGGCCATTTCCTCATAGCCATTTATTTATTTAGCTGTATTTATATCCGCTTTTCACCGGGTCAAAGCAGTGGAACATACAATAATCAATTACAATCATGTCAAGCCATGCCTAAGTTCCATCTGTAGACTTGCACTATCAACTGTTGGAGGTCCTTGTCGCTCCCCACCAGCACTGACCTCATCCTCCGATTCACACGATGTCACGCTCTTGGGAGAGCAAGCACGCGGTCCAGCCTTGCCGCCAAGCTGAAGGGAAGCTCGCAGCTTGTCTTTGTTCTCAGGTCCTTTATTTTTAGAAGCCATCAACCTGCGGATGGCTCCCACACTGCTTGCTGCAGTTTTCCAATGACAGCACTAGAGAGATCTGTCAATTCGGGGAGGTTTTGATCGCTCTGGGCCGTGGAGAGGAATCCCTAGGCTGCCATTAGGTTGGGTGATATCGCTTCCTCTCTCTGCAATACTTTTCTAATGATGAAATGAGTGCTCACTAAACTTAAGAGGGTATCTGGATGACTGCAGCAGGGCAGATAACTATTGGATAGTGCCGTTAAATATCTTTACATATCACCTTGGCACTACTTACATAGTATTGGGGCAGTCCGTGGGCAGAGATTGGGTGGAGTTCAGAGTTATTCGGTTAGTGGTGGTAGTCAACCATTAACCGGACATTTGTCCAGATAAAGCTAGAACAGCAAAACGACTTGTCCTAGCTTTATTCAGTTAGCTATCCGGATCACCACTGAAGTGAGATATACAGCGCTGGCCATTATCCAGACACCAGAACCAAATATTCAATTGTTTTTGAAGCTGCGGCAACCAGCATTTGAAAAAAACACTTTACGCCAAGAATTCTACCCTTATATGACCATAGCCAAAACATCAGCCATTATCAGGACATGGATTGTTAAGAGGAAAATTGGCCTGGGAATGGATTTTGTCCATTTTGAACTCTAACCAGTGGGGAGAAGCTTTGAGAACTTCTCCAGATGAGCAACAGTACAGACAAAAGTATGGATTTCTTCCAAGTGAGGTGAAATATGAACCTTTGTTTCTTTATGATTTAGTCATAAAGGAAGAAATCTTATAAGGAACTGAATAAGGATGGGCGCCTTCAGTGCCAATCCATGTAAATCATGTGTTTTCAATGACTTAGGGGCGTGAATGGGCCTTTACATGCGTAAGTCAGCCGGTCGCTATTTTGCAAGTATGCACGTTAGGCCAATGGTGAATATTTCCACTGCAGGTGTTCATCTAGGTAAAGCTGGGCTGTAGCGTAAGCAGAGAGCACATTTACGCATGTACAGTACTTTACAAAAAGACATACGCAGTCTTTTATGCCAGCCATGGGGCTAGCATAAGTAATCATGTCTAGATTTAACACGTTTCCTTCTACTTACGACCCTATTTTAGAAAGCATACGTGTATTTCATTTTATAAAATAGGTGTGATTGATGGGTGGGTTAGTGGCGGAGAGTGGGCATGCAGAGCACATTGCAGTTAGCATGCACTAATTGTCTATGTTGCGATTAGAACAGGTGCAGTTAAACGACAATCCAATGGCTTGCATTAAGTGCACTCACATTAACTGCGCAGCGCTTTAAGGAATGCATGGTAACTGCCAGAAACAGACTGGCCACATCCCCCAACAATTACCATGGAGGTTTTGCATTCACCACACCTTAGTTCTAGTGCCAAATGCTCATTAAGTGCAAAAACCTAACGCACTTTAATAAAAGGGCCCCTAAGAGCATGGGCTCTGTAGCGAATAACGCATATTAACAACATTAGCACACCCTAGCTGTTAGTAAATGACTCCTTTTATAATTGTTATGGGACATTTTTGTACACCATGCAAAAGAATGGAAATTTTTTTTTATAGTGGTATTGCTAAGTGACTCTGATGCTCCATTAACCATCAAAACAAGCAGTGGGTCAAAACAAAATTTCTTGGGTTTGCGCATTAAATAAAAGGCATCACAGCCTGCAAAGAATCCATGATAAAGCTACTAGAACTCTGTGTCCATGATCACATAACATGCATGCAGACTTTATTCTCCCACAACCATGAAGCAACACACAAAGTGTTGGTTATTTGGACTAGGAATGTCATTGAGACCAGGATCACAGTTCCATCAGCAAATGTTTTATACTCTTTCTCTCCCCCCTTCCCACCCTAAAACAAGCATGCAGCACAAGGTAAGATAATCAAACAGCAGTGTGGGTTTCATATAATGTGCGCTCATCCTGTCTACAAGGGTGTATGCTAGAACACTGATCCCCAGGCTTTTCAGAAAGGCTTCAAGCCACTGAGTGATCCAGGTGGAGTTTGTAGGATTGTCTCAATTGAATTTTGAAAGGGGGGGTCCCCCTTGGAGATTGCAGGGGGTTCCTCTGAGATTATTGAAAAAATGTTTCCCTCTGCCTCCCCACTTCCTTCAGCATTATCTGCCTCTGCTTCCACTTTCCCCAGCAAGGGGTCCCTTTCTCTGCAGCAGCTCTCTTCTGCTTTGTTCCCCTCCCCATAGTCCCCTTTCTAGCTGGTTTCCCCCTTAAAATTCACTCAAATGATCACCCTCCTAAACCCTCCTCAACAGCAATCCTAGGTGCTTCTGTCCTCCGACTCTCCTACCAAGTGTCCCCCTCCCCATACTGGCCCATCCCACAGTTCTCCGTGGTTTTGTGAGTCAAGTTCATTTGGTATTTGTAGCAGCAGCAGCCCCGCCCTATTGATGCGTGGAGTCAAGCTAAAGAGAAAGTGTGGTCCCAGCTAATTTCAAGTCATGGAACACCCCTATGTTGTTTCATTCTTTTTTTTCCTTTGTGGCACTGAAAGCTGATCTTCTCTTCATCTCTACCCTTTCCTATATCATTTCCCAGGTGGCGCTGACAGCTGATCTCCCTGAGAGGAGAAGACCACTTCTTGCCCTGACAAGACACAGGAAGTGACATCAGAAGCTCACACCAGCATTCTTAGAGGTGAAGAGGAGTCCTCTTCACTGCAAGAATGCTACTGATGCTTCCAGTGTCATTTCCTGTGAGGCATGGTGATTGATCTTCTCGCGTTCCCCCTCTGCTTCTCATGCTGTCACAAGATTCTGAAGGTTGCATGACAACATGGAAGCTGTGCATAGCAGGAGTATGAACTGTGCACAGTTTTGCATGTGTGCAGCTTACAGAAAACAGTGCCTAGTCATTACCCTCTGATGATATGCAGGGCATGGTGACCCCCTCTAAGGACATACTCTACACAATTGCACACCGCCCAGACTGCAGATGCTTCTTCCAGCAGCAGAAGATGACTTTTTTGGGAGATGTGCTTTGTCATGGATGATTTTTCTGGGTAAAAATTGTATTTGGTGAGCTAGATTTGGCCTGTAGGCTGTAGGTTGGAGACCTGTATCCTAACCAGACAATAACAAATCTTCCTAAAATGTCAGATAAATACAGCATCCTTATAAATATAGGATCGCTCCTAGTGAACGTGTACTACATAGATTACAGCCGATGGCTGTATTTGGGTATGACACAGCACGCCTTCGCATCAGGAACTAGAATGCATGAGCAAAGGATCCTAGGGGAGGTTGCATCTTGCTGATCGTTCTGTGACTTATTGGGTCATACCCTAATCTAATGGCAGTCTGAAGCTGACTGTTGTATTTACATAAGCAGCGGTCTGGTGCCCTTTAATTCAAAGCAAAAGAGTCCTTCAAATCAGTCTAAGCACTTGCACGTGTAGCCTGTGAATTGCGTGCTCTGATAATGCCCCTCTCTCCTCCTCCCTTTACTGTCTTTTGTTATAATGTCATAGGAGATGTAAAGTTTATACGCGCACTTTTGTAAAGATAACTTAAGAAATAGAAACCTTCAAGGGTTTTATAGTGAAAAAGCCTCTCAAAAAGACTTTGTACTAAAATGTCCCTATGAAACATCTCTATTTTTCTACAATTCTTGATTACACGATAAAATGGTGTATTTTATGACATGATCTAAACTGAAAACTGTTAAAATAATATGAAATGAATGCTCTTAAATCAAAAATAGCTTTTCCGAGATAAATATGTTAAGAAGTGTTTTTCATTCTAATACAAGCAGCTTTTATGTCAAGTTCTGTCCATGAAATTAAACACACTGGGGGTCATTTTGGAAGCTGTATTCATGCTTTGGAAGTCCGAAAATGGGCACAAAGATGTCCAAAGCACAGAGAGGTCTCCAGAGCCATTTTAAAAGCCGGGTCTGTGATTTCCCCAGTATATGTCCAAATCTGAACAGGGGCGTGATGGCTTCATAGCTGGGGTGTTCCCAGGAACTCGGATGTCACTGCCTGATCTCAGAAATATCCGGAGTCACGTCTAAGTTTGGACCAAAACATCCAGAGGGTGTAGAGAAAACCCAAACATACATTAAATTCAGTGAATCAATTCTAGGAAGTTAAGGATGCCACTCTACCATGCATGGCCATCGCTTCACATCAGATATCAACAGTATGACTACATTATCCTTCCATGAAGTCTGTGGTTAGCATGCACAGAGTTGCCTTGGTTATATGACTAACATCATTGTATGCTTGGGCTAGATTTGACAGCAGTAGGGGAATAGGATTGGGAAGTCACTTAAAAGAACTGGGGGTGAGCTAGTATTTGCTCAAGTATGAGAATGTACACGCTCATCTACCCAACGTGACAGAAAACCAGAGAGGAGGGCAACTGGGCAGACTGCATGGGCGAGTTGGTCCTTCGTGGTCATCTACTGTGTTACTTTATACTGCAGGTAGTTACATACTTCATTATTCAGAATCATGATCTTTGTTTTAATTTTAGACTTTTAGGGTTCCAGGGGTGATCCGGGAAACTACAGACCGGTGAGCCTGACATCAGTACCGGGAAAAATGGTAGAAACCATCATAAAGAATAAAATTACTCAGCATGTAGATAGTCATGTCCTAATGGGAGACAGCCAACATGGCTTTAGACAAGGGAGATCTTGTCTTACTAATCTGTTATGTTTTTTTTGAAGGAGTGAATAATCAGGTGGACAAAGGTGAGTCAGTTGATATTGTGTATCTGGACTTTCAGAAAGCCTTTGACAAGGTCCCTCCATCAGAGACTTTTGGCAAAACTAAAGAGTCATGGGATAGGAGGCAGTGTACTATTGTGGATCAGGAACTGGTTAAAAGATAGAAAGCAGAGGGTAGGGCTAAATGGCCAATTTTCCCAATGGAGAAAGGTGAATAGTGGTGTACCCCAGGGATCTGTGCTGGGTCCGCTGCTTTTAGACATATTCATAAATGACCTGGAAAGTGGAATAACGAGTGAGGTTATCAAATTTTCAGATGACACAAAACTATTTAAAGTTGTTAAAACCCAAGAGGATTGTGGAAAATTGCAAGAGGATCTTGATAAATTGGAAGACTGGGCATCAAAATGGCAGATGAAATTTAATGTGGACAAGTGCAAGGTTATGCACCTAGGGAAGAACAACCCAAACTATGGTTACACGATGCAAGGTTCCACATTAGGAACCACCACCCAGGAAAAAGATTTAGGCGTCATTGTGGATACCATGTTAAAACCCTCGGCCCAGTGTGCAGCAGGGGCCAAGAGAGCAAATAGAATGCTAGGTATGATAAGGAAAGGAATGGAAAATAAAACAAAAGATATTATAATGCCTCTATATCGTTCCATGGTGAGACCGCACCTTGAATATTGTGTGCAATTCTGGTCGCTGTATCTTTAAAAGGATATAACGATTTTAGAAAAGGTTCAGAGAAGAGCCACCAAAATGGTAAAGGGGATGGAAGGATACTCCTTTGAAGAAAGGCTAAAAAGGTTAGGGCTCTTTAACCTGGAAAAGAGACGGCTGAGGGGAGATATGATAGAAGTCTATAAATTAATGAATGGAGTGGAACGGGTAAACGTAGATCGATTGTTTACCTTATCAGAATATAGAAAGACTAGGGGACATGCAATGAAGCTACAGGGTAAACTATTTAAGACTAATAAAAGAAAATATTTTTTCACTCAACGTGTAATCAAACTCTGGAATTTGTTACCGGAGGATGTAGTAAAGGCTGTTAGTGTAGCTGGGTTTAAAAAAGGTTTGGACAAGTTCCTGGAGGAAAGGTCCATAAGCCATTATTAAGAAGGGACCCAGGATATCAATGCTTGAACCAATACAAGCATTGTGGAACCTGTGTCCCTTGGGGAAACTGCTAGGTACGTATGACCTAGATTGGCCACTGTTGGAAACAGAATACTGGGCTTGATGGACCTTGGTCTGACCCAGTATGGCATATCTTATGTTCTTCTTGAACTGCCATGAAAGTAGGTGCTTAAAAGGCTGTCTTAGTCATTTATGCCCGTAAGTGGCTCATGGTGTAAAAGTACTGACATGTATTCTCACCGTGGGCATGCAAACGGGCAGTATGGGCAGAGTGTGGACACTTCAAGTATGCACAGAGATCATGAAATTCCTTAATTCACATGCAAGCTTTCAAAACATAGGTGCCGGTATTTACATCAGCTCTAGGGCTGGTGTAAGTGATCACACGTTAGCATATTCGTGTTTTTTATGATTACACTGTATTTTAGAAAGACGAGTACATGTGTAGTCCTTGACTTTATAAAATAAGCACAAAATAGGTGCATAGAAATGCGTATTAACTAGACTCTAGTTTATTTAAGTACCCGCAAACTGCGTAAATGCTACTCAGCTCACCGGGTTATTCAGCGTCACTAACCCACTTATTGCCATTGAATATCCCAGGTTTGGGCCACTAAATGCCCCGATGCTGAGCACTTAGCACTGGGGAATTCTGGGGCCGAGCAGGAGTGGCACCATGTATTAACCGGGCAGCGGCAATATTCAGTTGCTGCCTGGTTACCCTTAACCAGCTGAAGTCAGGACAGCTGAATGGCTGTCCTAATTTAGCCAATTTAGCAATCCAATCAGCTAACCAGATTACAAAATCACAATCCAGGCAATCTGGATATTCAGTGCTAGGGCCCGACTATGGCCCCGGCATTGAAGATCCGTGACAAAGTTAAAGCGGTGATGGCCAGCTGTTTTAAGTGTGCTGGTCGCTGCCACTGAAAACCCCCGCACTGATTTTTTGTGGCCACAGCTGCGGGATAAAGTAGAGCACGACTAGCGGCGCTTCACCTTCCTGCATCACGGGTCATCTAAATGGAGCCACTGAATACACATCTAAGCAGGGATCTCATCACTAGGATACACTAGCTACTTGGCAGGCCTAAGTTAGGTGTTGACGTTATGCGAACAGCAGCTGAACTTCCCCACTCCCTATATAACATTTCAGCCGGCCTCTAGCCTGCCTCTAGCCCCTCTCCCTAGCTCCGCATATCTTTGATTTGTATAACTCGCAGTCACGGATAACATAAAGCATATAGCCAGCCCAACTATTTAAAAAAAGAATTATGTGATTGGCATTGGTGCAGACCACATAACCTTTTAAGTACCACGCTCTAGGTTTCTATAGGGTGAGGAGACTGTTTCAGGAACCTGATGAAAGTGAGGGGTCAAGTGGAGGACGCATTCAATCCGCTGAACTCCAGTCCTGTATTTACTGAAGTCTGCATTGCCCTTTTCTGTCCAACCCGCTTCGTATTCTGACCACTCAGATGCAACATCTACCTGCCACCAGGGCCGGCCCGTCCATTGAGCGAGAATGTTTTTTGCACAGGGCCCCGCGTTTCAGGGGGCCCCACGCAAAGAACATTCCGCTTTAAAAGTAGAATTTAAAAAAAAAAAAAAAGCTGGCTGCTGCCGCTGCCGCAGCGGTAGCAGCAATATCGCATGTCCCGCGGGGCCCCCCCGCCCGGCAGATCCCTTCCTGCTTGCCTGTCAGTTCTTCACCGCTTCGGCTTTCAGAGCCGCGAAGGGAGAGCTGCTCCCTCACGACTCTGTTAAGCTCGCCGGGGCAGATGGGAAATTTCCCATAAGCCCCAGCGGGCTTAACAGAGTCTCGAGGGAGAAGCTCTCCCTTCGTGGCTCTGAAAGCCGAAGCGGAGAAGAACTGACAAGCAGGCAGGCAAGCAGGAAGGGATCTGTCGGGCGGGGGGGGGGGCCCGCGGGACATGCGATATTGCTGCTACCGCCGCGGCAGCGGCAGCAGCAGCCAGCTTTTTTAAAAAGTTTTAATTTTCCCGGGGGGGGGGGGAGTAAAACTTGATGTGGGCTGCTGGGGGGGAGTAGGACCTGATGTGAGCTGCTGGGGGGGGGAGTAGTAGGACCTGATGTGAGCTGCTGGGAGCTGCTGGGAGGGGGGAGTAGGACCTGATGTGAGCTGCTGGGGGGGAGTAGGACTTGATGTGGGCTGCTTGGGGGGGAGTAAGACTTGATGTGGGCTGGTGGGGGGAGTAGGACTTGATGTGGGCTGCTGGGGGGGAGTAGGACCTGATGTGAGCTGCTGGGGGGGGGGAGTAGGACATGATGTGAGCTGCGGGGGGGGGGAGTAGGACCTGATGTGAGATGCTGTGGGGGAGGAGAGGACTTGATGTGGGCTGCTGGGGGGAGTAGGACTTGATGTGAGCTGCTGGGGGGGGAGTAGGACCTGATGAGAGCTGCTGGGGGGGAGTAGGACTTGATGTGGGCTGCTGGGGGGGGAGTAGGACTTGATGTGAGCTGCTGGGGGGGAGTAGGACTTGATGTGGGCTGCTGGGGGGGGTAGGACTGGAAGTGGGCTGATGGGGGGGTTAGGACTTGAGGTGGGATGATGGGGTTAGGACTGGTAATGTGCTGTGGGCTGATGGGGGGTTAGGGCTGGTAATGAGGTGGGGGTTGCTAGGACTGGAAATGAGCTGATGGGGGTTAGGACTTGAGGTGGGCTGATGGGGTTAGGACTGGTAATGTGCTATGGGCTGATGGGGGGGGGTTAGGAATGTTAATGGGCTGACGGCTGTGGTGGGGGGCTAGGACTGGAAATGGGCTGATGGGGGGGTTAAGACTTGAGGTGGGCTGATGGGGTTAGGACTGGTAATGTGCTATGGGCTGATGGGGGGGGTTAGGACTGGAAATGGGCTGACGGGGGGGTTAGGACTTGAGGTGGGCTGATGGGGTTAGGACTGGTAATGTGCTGTGGGCTGATGGGGGGTTAGGGCTGGTAATGAGTTGGGGGTTGCTAGGACTGGAAATGGGCTGAGTGGAAGGGGAGGTTTGAACTGCAAATAGCTGATGGGGAGGGGGCCTTGGAATGGAAATGGGCTGAGTGGAAGGGGACTTGATCTGCAAATAGCTGATGGGGAGGGGGCTTGGAATGGAAATGGGCTGTGAGAGGAGGGAGCTAGGACTGGAAATGGGCTGAGTGGGGGGGGGGGAGCTAGGACAGGAAATGGGCTGATGGAGGGGCTAGGATAGGACTGAAAATGGGTTGTTGGTGGGAGCTAAGATAGGAAATGGGCTGTGGTGGGGGGCGTGCATTGAAATGGACTCATGGAGGGGCTAGAACTGGAAGTAGGCTCATAGGTGGCTTGGATTGAAATGGGCTGAGTGGAGGGGAGCTAGGATTTGACATGGGCTGATGATGGGGCTAGAAAAGGACTAGAAATGGGCTGATGGGGGGCTGGGATTGGAAATGAGCTGATGGAGGGACTCAGATAGGACTAGAAATGGATAGGGGAGCTAGGACTGGAAATGGGCTGATGGGGGGCTAGGACTGGAAATGGGCTGATGCGGGGACTAGAAGGGAGCAGATGCTGGGTGGGGCTGGAACTAGAAGGGAGCTGATTTTGGGGGAGGATTAGAATGGGATGGGGCTGGGAGAGTGAAATGGAGAGGGGAAAAATATTTTGTGTGGGAGGGAAGAAAAATCTACAATTGGCCGGGTATTAGGAGAGTATGTGGGGATTGAGGATGGAGGGGTAAAATTTGAGTGGATGAAATAGGAATGAGGAAAGAGCAAAAGGAGAAAGATTATTATGTTAAAACAGATGTAGAGAGAGAATGGAAAAAAAAACTAGAAGAAAGGACAGAGATGGACAGCAGATGATGGAGAGTTAACAGAAGACACAAAGAAACCAGAAGAAAGTGGCTGGAGCAATTGCAACTGAAAAAAAAAATGCACAAAAGGTAGAAAAAGATCTCTTTATTTTGAATTTATTAACTGGAATATGTCAGCTCTGGGAAATGTGCATCATTAACGTCTGCGCTTTGTTTAGTACAAGAGGAAATTAATTTATAGTTGTATTTCTACAGTGTTGCTGTAATTCTAAGTTGGCTTTTGGGGTTCCAATTTTAATTATTATCTTCCTGTTTCTAAATTGTGATTTCTTGTTTGGTGATGGTCTATATTCTGCATGTGTAACTGAGCTGAGGTATTCTGTTTATGTAATTCCTATTTGACATTGCCACTTGTTCTCTTTCCCCAGTAGGTCATGTATTGTTATTCTCTGAAATGTATTGGTTTAATATTTGCAGTGTTGCCTTTTGATAGGTAGGGTCTGGTGCTTTGTGAGTCCTGGTAGTGCTGTTATGATACGGCGGGTTTGCTATGGGTTCTAAATGACCAACAGACTTAGAGAAACATTCACACACACATATTTTTATTGGAACTCACACCTTGAAGGACAATCCTTCTCGTGGCGTGCTGTTCCCTTTTATTCTTTATATAGGGACGCAACCCTAGCATGCGTTCAAAGGGGATATCTACCCCTCAACATCAACCAGTTAACATTCTTTCATTCAGGAAAAACCCTCTTAGAAGCCACTTATCTGAACGGAGACTTTCCACAGTTCATAGGCAACTCGGCGTCTTCCCCAGCTCATAGCAATGTTCCCTCTAATTTTCTGTAGGCTGTGTGCGCATAAAATATCAGCTGTGCAGCTTTTGAAGGAAGGTTAAATTTTTGTGCGTCACATAACGACACTCGGAGTTCTATACTTTAAAATTTGACTACACATCAGAATACAGTATGTACACCAAATTGATTGCACTAGATAATATTGTAGAACTTGTGAAAACCGTAAATACACAACAACTTTTAAATTTTAAGATGTCTTGTGGTGTTTTCTATCAGATTCAGAACCATAATTTTTGTGCGCTCTGTTATAAAGTATGTGCGCTCGCTCGGCGAGGTGTGTGCGCGCGCACACGCGCACAGCTTAAAGGGAACAGTGGCTCATAGATAGACTCAACGTCCACTCCTGATGGTAAATGGAGAAGTCCCTTTATCAGCCGCCGATACCGGGTAAAACCCAACACCTCCAAATCAATGTAACCAACAGGGAAGGTCATCCGTTATGACTTCTGAGACTTATTCAAGTAGCAACCATACGAGAGTCTCCCCTCATTTTCTGTCATTTTCAGACTCTCGTATGGTTGCTACTTGAATAGAGTCTATCTATGAGCTGGGGAAGACGCCGAGTTGCCTATGAACTGTAGAAAGTCTCCGTTCAGATAAGTGGCTTCTAAGAGGGTTTTTCCTGAATGAAAGAATGTTAACTGGTTGATGTTGAGGGATAGATATCCCCTTTGAACGCATGTTAGGGTTACGTCCCTATATAAAGAATAAAAGGGAACAGCACGCCACGAGAAGGATTGTCCTTCAAAGTGTGAGTTCCAACAAAAATATGTATGTGTGAATGTTTCTCTAAGTCTGTTGGTTATATGTGGGAGACATACGAGATTCAGGATTTAGAATGGGTTCTAAATGGGCAGTGTTTGTAGTAGTTCCTAATGTGCCTGACGGTTGGCACTGGATTATAGTAATGTAGAAATCTTTTAGTCTTTCTTTATCCATACACTCATTAAGAGGCATGTTTACTAAAAGTTAGTGTATGGTAACATTATGCAAATATTTATGCAAATGAGGCCCCTTATGCAAATGAGGCCCCGCACCGAGTCTCTGCACATGGCCCCGCACCCCCCTTGGGCCGCCCCTGCCTGCCACTATAAAATGAAATTCATATATCAATGCCTTGGGTCTGCTAAATGTCTGTGCTGTTTTGCTGGGTGAATACTGGGATACATTTGATCCAGGACAATTTTTTTCAAATAGAGCGGCCGAAACTGGCATTTGGGTCAGCTGGGGGAAGGAAGAAGCGGGAGGGTTTAGTGGCTCTGTTTACTTCTCAATATGAGTTTCCAAATCCTTCCAAATCTTTCAAAATACAAGCTTCCTGTGTAATCCTATAAACATTTCATCGCACTGAAAACAGCAGGCATAACTAGCAAAATACAACCAACCTGAAAGTTGGACTCTTGGAGAGTGTGTGTGTGTGTGTATAGATACAGATATAAGAAATTTCATTTTACACATATACAATGGGGAGAACTCATAAGAAGAGTTGTATGCTTTTTACTTGATGCAAAACTAAGCTAATTGGTTACCAAGTTAAAAAGTAAATGACAATAATCTTAAATGTTAAGAGGTCTCACAGAGGCCCTCTGATAGCAACAAATGCTTTGAATTAGACTGATTTTCCAGAAGACTGATTTGATGTTATTCATTTTCATATCAATAGATTGTCTTAGGAAATAAGAGGGTATCACAGGAAAAATGATAAAGGTGTTTGATTGGCTTGGCTAATGCCTCACTAAATAATTTAGTAATGATAAAACTATCCCTCCAAAAACCATTAATGATCCTTTTTTTTTTTTTTACTTGCTTTCAGAAGCTAAAATGCCTTTGCTCGGGTCAGACCAGTCTAAACAAAAGATGGCAAGACTAGAACCATAAAAGCATTCCAGTGATGCTCTGAAGGGAAAAAGGTGTGGTGGGTGGGGGGGGGGGGGGAAGAGATGGATGGGTGATCAGATAGTTTATGTTAGAAAACCCAGATCTTTTCTTAAGTCCTTTCTTCTTAGCTTCTAGGTCCCCAGATTGTTTTAAAGTTCCCTTTGAGTATCCTGATTATAAAGATCATTGATGCGCAGCTTTGATCTGTAAAAATGTTTTCCCAGAAAGGCGTCATTTGGGTTGGTTTGCAGTAGCTGATCTGACGTCTGTGTGAATTGATTCTTGTCTTTATTACCAGGCCTGTCTAACATTCTTCTCCACATTTTCTTTATTGCATATTATACCACAGGAAACAGATCTCCTTATGCTGAATGTTTTTCCCATGTGGGTAACTGTGGGACCCTGTGATACGTGCCCGCACAGTCTGCAGCTTGGTACACTGCAGGGACTTGTTCAGTTCTTTTCTTATTGAGTTTCACCCATTTTGGCTTCAGAATAGATGTCTACGGGAAGGCCAGAATTACAGGAGAAGAGGATAGTGGCTGTAGGTCTTTCATGATTTTTTTCTCAGGTTTTTCAGTTCTGTATTGTACGTCGCTATAAGGGGGTACCCCCTCTGTGATTTTCTTTTCTTAGCACTGCAGTACTTTTATCCTGGGTGTTTTAAGTGAAAAAGCAATCTGCCTAGAGATGATTTTGGGACTGTGGCCTTTTTGTTTGAAGGTTTAGAGGTCTTTGTCTCTGTCGCTTGGGTCAGACCGGTGGTATGGTATTTCTTGGTTGTGCATAATGGAGTTTTTGGTGAGCGAAGGGTAGAGGCTGGAATTGAGAAGGTAGCTGCATTTGTCAGCTGGTTTCATGTATACAGATGTTCGTATTTGACTACTGCTGATAGCAACTGTGGTGTCCAGAAAATTAACTTTTTCTGCGGAGTAGTCAATGGGATGCCTTCATGATTCACTTAGATTTTCTAGGATTGCCATCTTTCGCTCATAGCATCCTGACATGAGGAAAGGGATTTTAGCTCCTGAAAGCTAGTCCAATGAGTAAATTAGTTCAACAAAAATCTATCACTTTATATTCTTTTTTTTTATTAATTAACGTATACTTATATACTGTAAATTGAAGTGAACTAATATAGCAACCACACGTCTTCATCCAAGGTGTATTTCAGAGGCCTCCCTAGTTTTGAAGTTGGGACCAATTTTCAGGCAATATAAATTCCCTAAAAATTGTATTGCAATCCCACGATTTTTTTAAATGGAAAGGAAGCCTCCTAAGTTCAAAGGGATGTATGACAGTGTCATTCAAATAATGGTCCTCACATCAAGAATTGTTGTTCTGATATTAAAAAAAAAAAAAAGGTTTACGAACAGGTTGTAGGTAACAAAAAAGTCAACTTTCAGAAAACAGCACTAAAGCCAAGACTTGTACTCATTCAAAGCCTTTTTAAGACAGCAGTACTTAAAAGCCCTAAGTTCTTGGTGGCTTCCTATGCCTACCAAGGGATCCACTAGGCTCATTCTTGAATTCTTGCATTGTACAGTTTCTTGGACTGGTGGCCTTATCCTTCATGTTAGGCTGGATACCTTCTTCTGGACACAGATATGGATCTCAACAAAAAATCACTTCAAGTCATTGGTCTCAGGAAAAGAATACCCAAATTCTATTCATTTGGAGCATTGTGTGCAATTCTGGAGACCCCGCTGTAGCAGCAGATAAGCATGCAATAAATAAATCCAGGAGTCTTTTCAAGGATCCAAGCCAGTTTAATGTGCACATGGCTCAAGCAATAAGCAATTTCAAAATGGCTGAGCAATGGCTTCTAGTAAAACAACAACTTTTATAGCTTTCTTGTCCATTCTAAGCATAGGCAAACTTTTCATTGGTCCCAGTACCCCTCTCACCCATCTATTGGTCCCGGTACTGATATGGCTACCCAATCGGGACTCTGGTCTGGGCCCAGCACCTGGTTGCCCCCTTCTAGTCCCAATTACAATGGTCAGTGTCTCCAACTTGTTACTTCTCTCCTCCAAGGTCGCTGAGCTTGTTAAAACATATGGGAAGCAGAGGCACTGTGACCTTGCTCTCTGCAGAGTTAATTAATTCCATAGAAGCATAGCACACCTTATCAGTACCAATTAAACTTGTTTTTCTTTATTTTCTAAGTTTCGTTTCTGCTTAGCTATGTTCAGTTAAACTGAGTTAAGTTTCAATTCTATGGTGTCATCATTCAGGGGGGTTTTCATTCCTCTGGGCCTAACTACAGGCTTCAGTTACAGGTCAAGCTGCTCAGGCCTGTCTGCTTAGTTCAATTAGCATGGATCATAGGCCGTCGCCTACCACATTCCCCCCTTTGATTATTCTCACCCGCATGTTAATAAGGTGTGAGAATCAAATCACATAATACTAGGTAAAGGTATCACTCTGTGGTATAGGGTAGTAAGTTCACATAGCTAGCATCTTTGTAGCTGTCTTACGCTCTACAGTGTTATTAATAACTGAAGTTATCATTTGCAAGCAAAATGGCAAGAAACAAGGGAGCAACAGGCAGATAGTCAAAGTCCATAGTTTGGCAAGAGTGGGAAAAAGAACTAAAGGATTAGAAGGTTCGGTTGCATCTTTGTTGTGCTGTCGTAAAGCTTCTGATTTAGACAGACCAGCTGTCCATCCTTCGTAGTAGATTGTGGTCCAGTCCGAACAAAACACAAACTGTCAACAATGGGGTGGGCCAATACCCACTCACTAGTAGTATTATGTAAATCAGTCTGATTGTATAGGATAGAATAGTTCAGTTCTTGCGTCTCCCAGGGCCACTGATCTCCCATCTTAGTTCCTCCACAATAGAAACAGTCAGAAGTGTGGAGACTAGATGCTATTGCTCCAGTAAGTTCAAGAAACAAGTTCTGGTGGTGGTATGAGGAATTGCAACGGTGGCTTGCATAGCCTTGTAGAAAGTCAAGATCTAGAACAACTTTTGGATTGGAGAGTATACCAATGCAAGTATAGGAAGAATGATAAAACAAGGTCTGAGTGACCTTCGGTCCAGTTCATGTTGTACTTATACAGGCTGCCCAGGGAGATAAGGCAAAAGTCATTTCAAAGCACTCCAAGGCTGCTGCCAAAATAAAGCAATAATAATAATTCATAATGGGCATAGTCTCTGGAAAATTGGTGGAACTGTCGACTTCCACAACAGATAACAGATGTAGGGTTGATTGTAGATCCTCAAGCTTCTGCCGTACGTAGACCTACCAGCTTTATGGCAGGAGTAGGGCTGTAGATTCCAAAGTATCACTGTCCTCTGGGATGTCTCAATTTCTTAAAATATCATAGCATAGTCTCTTAGGCTATTATTGCTTCCTTAGAGCAGTTCACTCTTTAGGAGATCAAAACAGTCTTTTCAGAGTATTTAAACACAGTCTCTTAGAAGATTCAATTTCTTAACACAACACAGTCTCTTTCTGATGATTGCAGGTTTTTTCAGATGCGAGGCTTACCTTCAGATAAACAAACAGTCTTGAAATAGTGCAGTTTCTGAGGGACCAATAAGTCTTAGGTCCGTGGTTGTTGTTGTAGGGTGAGGTGCAATGGAGTCTCAGGATGCTGTACAGTAGTCCAGTGATCAGGTTCAAGAGCAGTTGCTGGCTTCACTTGATTATGATGGGTCCAAGGATCAAATTCTGCGACTTTTACTGCAGTTGGAGTTGACAGGATGACGACATAGGGTCCTCTCCAATGCAGGGCTAACAGTATCTTTCTCCACTCTTTGATCCACACCGAGACTCCAGGCTTGAAAGGATGCAGGGGTGCAGGCAAATTGATGAGTAATCGATTTTGTACTCAGGTATGAAGACTCCTGCAAAACAGAACTTAAAACCAATAGTTCATGTCTAATAATTTCAGATCCTATCTGTCTCATATCTCCTTTTATTTCCTATACAATAGGCAGGGGTTGCCCATACAGAATCTCAAAAAGGGAAACTCCTAAAGACTTAGCAGGGGCTAAGTATATCCTAAGAAGGGCTATGGGAAGAACCTGGGGCCACTTCAGGTAAACCTCTTGGCAAAGTTTAGACAACTGAGATTTCAGGGTTCTATTCATATATTCTACTTTTCCTAAATTCTGAGATCTATAGGCAGTATGTATCTATTAATATCAATATCTTGGGGCTATACTTAATGGACTTGCTTCCTAAGGTTATCCACCCTCATTCTTTGTACAGGGCCCCATATGCATGCAAGGTTGTAAGGGTATACTTGAAATCTGGGTACACATTTAGACAGGGCTCTTTTCCTATTGTTAGTGCTCTAGTGAGGACTATCAGTTCAGCTTTCTGTGGTGAAGTTTCTGGGGCCAGGGCTGAGGACTCAACTACCAAATCAGGGGTCACCACTGCATATCTAGCACAACAATGTCCATTGATGATGAAACTGCCTTCAGCCACAAAGAAAGTCTGTTCAGGGTTCTCCAGAGGGACATCAGTCAAATCCAGGTGGCTTGAGAATACAGTGTCCATAATTTCTAAACAGTCATGATCAGGGGATCAAGACCAACTGATAACAACATAGCAGGATTGAAAGCTTGACTGACCCTTCAGTTGTATCTGGGGTTTTCACACAACATACTCTAATATTTCAACATTCATAGATTTGTTAGCTAGTAATTTCCTTTGTGAAGGGATTTTTCTTTTAGTTTTTGCTTACTAGGAAGGCTGTAGCTGTAACAGCTTCTCAAATAAGGTCCAAGAGATTGATTCAACACTCCCAGAACATTTCCTTGCGACTCATGAACATAGAGACTGTAAGGTTTTCTGGACATCTGGTAGACCCAGAATTGGTGACAACATCAGAGTGTTTTTTTCAAAGATCAAAAGACTGCATCCTGTTCAAGTCCCCATTCCTCTGGAGACTTTTCCATTCCTTTGATAGCTTGATACAATGGTTTTTTTTTTTTGGTTTTTTTTCTCTAGCAGCGCAAAATTGGGGATCCATATACAACATACTCTGTGGCACCCAAGAAGGCTCTCACTTGCCTCCTGGTGGTTGGAGTAGGAATACTGCATACAGCTGCTCTGCGTTCTGGTAAGGGTTCCAGGCGTCGAATTCCGCTGGACAACTGGAATCCTAGGTATTTAACTTGTTTGACATAATTATGCTTTGGCTCTTGAGACTTTGTATCCAGCCTCATTAAAAAGGTGCAAGAGTTCACTGGTGGCTGGTGGACATTCACTTTCTGAGTTGGTGGTAATCTTGTCTAGGTGAGTTGGCCCTACCTCCTTGTAGTGGGGTCTTGGGCTAAGCGTATACAGAAAAAGAACAATCAGGGGTCACCACTGCATATCTAGCACAACAATGTCCATTGATGATGAAACTGCCTTCAACCGAACCTTCTAATCCTTTAGTTCTTTTTCCCACTCTTGCCAAACTATGGACTTTGACTATCTGCCTGGTGTCCCCCCTTACTTCTGATTTAGACAGACCAGCTGTCCATCCTTCGTAGTAGATTGTGGTCCAGTCCGAACAAAACACAAACTGTCAACAATGGGGTGGGCCAATACCCACTCACTAGTAGTATTATGTAAATCAGTCTGATTGTATAGGATAGAATAGTTCAGTTCTTGCGTCTCCCAGGGCCACTGATCTCCCATCTTAGTTCCTCCACAATAGAAACAGTCAGAAGTGTGGAGACTAGATGCTATTGCTCCAGTAAGTTCAAGAAACAAGTTCTGGTGGTGGTATGAGGAATTGCAACGGTGGCTTGCATAGCCTTGTAGAAAGTCAAGATCTAGAACAACTTTTGGATTGGAGAGTATACCAATGCAAGTATAGGAAGAATGATAAAACAAGGTCTGAGTGACCTTCGGTCCAGTTCATGTTGTACTTATACAGGCTGCCCAGGGAGATAAGGCAAAAGTCATTTCACCGCCTTAAAAAAGATATAAACAAGCTGGAGTCGGTGCAGAGGGGGGCTACTAAAATGGTTAGCGGTCTTCATTATAAAGCATATGAGGACAGACTTAAGGATCTTAATATGTACACCTTAGAGGAAAGGCGGGATAGAGGTGATATGATTGAGATATTTAAATACCTCCGTGGCATAAATGTTCAGGGAGAGAGCCTCTTTCAATTGAAAGCAAGTTCTGCTACACGAGGACATGGGATGAGGGTGAAAGGGGATAGATTCAGCAGTGATATGCGGAAATATTTCTTTACAAAAAGAGTGGTGGATCCGTGGAATAGTCTCCCAGTGGAGGTGGTAGAGATGAGGACAGTATCTGAATTCAAAGAAGCATGGGACAAACACAGAGGATCTCTAAAGGAAAAAAGGTGACTGTTGTAGTTGTTGATATGGAAGGACAGACTAGATAGGCCATGTGGTCTTTTTCTGTCGTCATGTTTCTATGTTTCTATTGTTCAGCTTAGAAGAAACAAGCAGGACACCAGGCAGACTGCCTCCCCCCCCTCCCCCATGCCACATTGCCACTTGCCTTAGTGAGTTAGTAGCAGCAGCTTATAGAACAATTAAGATCATTTTCACTGGGGCTGAACCAGATACATAACTCCGCCTCCAACACACATCCCAGCTATACACCCTTGTTAAGTTCCTGATAGGCCTTACAGATTTATTAACCATTTTTATAAAAAGATTCACCCAAATAGCTGTGTACAGTAGGTGTAGCTTGGTATAATCAGTTTACATTATAGTAACAGCATAAGAACATGTATGAATGGTTAAATGTCAGCACAATACACAATGAAAAAAGGGAGGTAAAGCTGAAATAAGGTCGATTCGATCATAGTAATAAGAATAGTGTGAAACGGTGTCGGTAATGTACACAAAAAGGTAATTTTATAAAGTTTTAGCTGCATGTATAGTGCTATTACGTATGCGAATTTCCTGGCCAATCTAGTCTCATGCAGTTACAACTGTCACAGCTGGGTATAGGTGCACTAATATGCCCCTATTCTATAAAGTAAAGGACCGGTACCAAAAATACACGAGACAACGCATAAGACACCGCACGAGGTTTAAAAATGACCCTGTTACGCCTGCCTTGGAGCAGATGTAAATGTACGCATAGTATTTGCAGACTGGGAGCTCATTTTATAAAGGCATATAGGTGCATATATTGCTTTTATAAAACAGGCACTCTTGTGGACTTCTCACATGAGTGTCCTGTTATAAAATCATGCTCTAAAACAGCACAGTTACAATAACAGAAATATTAGATAAGCGGGAGTGGGTAAGGAACCGGTGTCATTTCTCTGACACAAGTGACAGAATTTGAATTCCTTGTGACTCATGTCTGACTATGGCGTCCTGTTTGAGTGAGATGCTGTAATACTTCGAGTCTCACATCATAACACGCAGCTGACTGTCTACAGGCTTAGCTTAGATTCACACAGACAGTGTCAGCAATGTTCCTGTTCTAACAAGTTATTGTCCACTCACAGCGTTTTCTTCCCTTTCAGCGTCCTTCCCATTCTCCTTCTGAAATACCAGCAGGCCGTTCTCTCCTTGGTCTTGAGGTCAGGGCTACCCACCACCAGTGAAAAATTGCAAGTTTAAAAAATAATAGATTGTACTCTGTTTTGCCATTAGTCCATGCTGGGGAATGGAGCTGATGTTCAGTCTGCAATGATAGTAGTCATTCAGTACTTTCATCACTACAGGAGGAATGATGTTGATTCTCATAAAATGGAACTTTAACTGGAGGGCAACATTCCATAGCTACATTACTTTGTGGTGCAGGGTGAAAATTCCTCCTTTCCTAAAACCTGAAGATTCTTTCCTGTTCTCCTACTCCCCACCCCATCCCTGCAAAGTCCTAATGAACTGGGATTACACAGTATGATAATAAGATGCCTGGAAATTGACGTGGAGACCAAAATTCCTGATCATATTTAAGACTTTTTCATATTTTGTCTTCAGAGGTTTTAGCATTGCGGGCTCAGATTTCACCTGTGGAAAATTTATCAGATTGTTTCAAGGCACCCAGGACTAGGATGTCGTATAAAATCTAAATAAGAATCGATGAGATTGAGACTGCATTAAGAATTTGCTAATTACAGACCCATCTCTAATACCCTGCTAATTCCATTACATGCAGGGTCAGATAGTCTAAGATAAAGGGAAGATTCAAACTCTAGGAATGTGGGCTATTGTTAGCAAAAGCATACATTAATTGGAAATTTCAGTAGCATTTTTCAAATATCAGTCACATCCTTTCTGAAATGGCAACACCGTCATTGTGCTCTGCCTGAAAGTAAGACCTAGGAAAACGTAGTTTTCTAAACTTGCTGGTTTCTAGCAGTTTCATGGTCGCTTGATGCCATGTTGTTAAAATGTGGTGTCCTGTGTTTCAAACTGAAGTTCAGCTCGCTCTCTTTGGTTTTGCATTACTCTCTTTTGGACCGTCGACAGCAAATCCCGCTCCTCCAACTAATACTCCTTTTGATTTTGGTAAGTCACCCATACCTCCATTCCCTCAGGCACAAAGCTTAAGATTGTAAGCCTTCTTGGGCAGGGAAATACCTACTGTAGCTCGGATTTGATAATGGGAGTAATCAAATCTAAAATCCAGATCTTTAAAGAACATGTCTTCTTAGTGTTTTTCCAAATTTCCAATTTTCTTCCATCCAAATGACACCTGACAATCACACTGATTGACCCAGGCATTGGAGCACCAACGAGCAGCTCCGAGGACAACAGCTTCAACATGCACTCACAGATGCCCACAATACAAGAGAGAATATTCAGCACAAAAGGTGAGCCTCTCAATACCCTGATCACCTGCAGACTGATCTGGGAAAGGCTCTCTCCTCCACACACAGTCCGACCAGCCTAACGAATATACTCTGCTCTGCATCGCCAAGCCCCGCCTCTCGGCATCATTGCTTAGCGACACTGGGCACACATAAAAGCAGCGTGACCTTGGGCAAGCCCCCCTCTTACATCCATTCCACACCAGATGACACTCGACAACCACTCCAATTGACCCAGATACCAGAGTACCAACAAGCAGCTTCCAGGACAGCAGCTTCAATGTGCATTCACAGATGCCCACAATACAAGAGAGAGCATTCAGCACAAGAGGTGAGGTTCTCAACTCTGACCACTTGATCACCCGCAGACTGATCTGGGAAGGGCTTTCTCCTCCGCACACAGCCGAACCGGCCTAACAAACACGCTCTGCTCTGCATCGCCAAGCTCCACCTCTTGGCATTATCACTTAGCAACAGAGAGCACACATAAAAGCAGCGCAACCTCAGGCATGTCCATGCCTAAGGACCATGTCAAAGGGCCCTTAGACATAACCCTTGGAGTGACCATATAGTATATATCACTGGCGCCTCAAACCAAACCCAAAGTAAGCAACTACGGTGACACAGGCAACACAGACAGCAGACTACAACAAGCACACAGGAAACCAAGTCATACGGTCTTAACATGAAGACCTACAGCAATCTTCTCCTTACTCTGATCCTACTACCCCTCCTCTTACAGCATGCAGGAACCAGCCTGGCACAAACCACCACCTCATGCTACCTTTGCGTCCCGAAATACAACACAGGCCACGCAGCCAGCTTATTTATACCCAAGCATTCTAACAGGAGGGCACGGAAACTCATACAAATCACACCTAAGGGACACTTACACACTAATCCCATCCTGAATGCACTAGTCAGCATCGCACTAATCAATGCTGGGTCAATAAGAAACAAAACTAGTACCATAACTGACTACATGCAAGCTCAACAGACTGATATCATGTGCATAACCAAGACTTGGCTAACTAACACCCTGAACCAAGTAACACCGCCTGCATACACCGCATTCAATTGCCTACAAACTCACAAAAGGGGTGGAGGGGTACTTATACAGTACTAGCAATGAACCATTTCAGGTTTAAATTGGTAGCTACAATCAGCACAGAACAGAGCAACAGAACTAAGTATAAAAAAATCTGTTAAATAAATTCTAGAGAAAAAAAACACATTTCTATATGTTTCACCTATAGGGCCCTCAGCACCAAAGCTAATTTGTTCTCCGCAATACTTGAATCAGTTTGCACATTCAATACCCCCCACAAGCTGCTGATAGCCGTTGGGGACTTTAAACTCAACCTCCCACAAGGAGGCTAATGCATTCCTGAAAGCTATGGAATCACTACTCCTACTCACCAAGAAGGCTCAACCCTGATCTCATATTTGCACCTAAGACACTAATTGAAGACGATTCCATTACGTCCCCAACAGTCATCCTAACTCTCTGGTCAGATCATCACATAATAACATTTAGCATGAGCATCACCAACCCTACCACACTTCAGCATGAGCAACAAAATGGAAGAAGATTCAAGAGCTTCACCAAGGAACAGTTTCTTCAAGAAATCTTCCCTACACTAAAAAAAGACACTGCAGATCTTGACAGTACAATCAACAACTGGAACCAATCTATTGAAGCAGCCGCAACAGCACCAGGCAGTAAGAGAGCCACTACATAAAGAGCAAGATCGGCACCTTGGTACTCTAAACAGGGCCGGCCCGTCCATTGAGCAAGAATGTTTTTTGCACAGGGCCCCGCGTTTCAGGGGGCCCCGCGCAAAGAACATTCTGCTTTTTTTTTTAATTACATTTTTAAAAAAAACCTGTCTCTGGCTGCTGCCGCGTCCGTCGCAGCAGCGGCAGAATGGCGTGTCCCGCGGGGCCCCTTCTCCTCGTCAAGCCCTCTGCAAGGGCTTTCAGATTCACGAAGGGAGAGTGCTCCCTCGCGTCTCTGTAAAGCCCGCAGGGCTAATGGGAAATTACCCATCTGCCACTTTAGACGCGAGGGGCTGATGGGAAATTTCCCATTAGCCCCTGCGGGCTTTACAGAGATGCGAGGGAGCACTCTCCCTTCGCGAATCTGAAAGCCCTTGCAGAGGGCTCGACGAGGAGAGGGGGCCCCGCGGGACACGCCATTCTGCCGCTGCTGCGACGGACGCGGCAGCGGCAGCAGCTAGAGCCAGGGTTTTTTTGGTTTTTTTTAATTTGCCGGAAGGGAAGGGAAGGGAAGGGGGGGGGCTGATGGAGGCTGTCTGGAAATGGGCTGATGGGGGGTTAGGACTGGAAATGTGCAAGGGGGGGGGTTAGGACTGAAAATGTGCAAGGGGGGGAGTTAGGACTGAAAATGTGCACGGGGGGAGTTAGGACTGGAAATGTGCAAGGGGTGGGGGGTTAGGACTGGAAATGTGCAAGGGGGGGGTTAGGACTGGAAAGGGGCTGGAGGGGGGGTTAGGACTGGAAATGGGCGGGGGGGGTTATGACTGTAAAAGGGCTAGGGGGGGTTAAGACTGCTAATGGGCTGGGGCTGATGGAGGCTGACTGGAAATGGGCTGGGGGGGTTAGGACTGGAATGGGCTGGGGGGTTAAGACTGCTAATGGGCTGGGGCTGATGGAGGCTGACTGGAAATGGGGTGAGGGGGGGTTAGGACTGGAAATGGGCTGGGGGGGGTTTAGACTGCTAATGGGCTGGGGCTGATGGAGGCTGACTGGAAATGGGCTGGGGGGGGTTTGGTAATGTAAATGGAGTGGGGGGGTTAAGACTGGTATGGGCTGGGGGCTGATGGAGGCTGTCTGGAAATGGGGTGATGGGGGGGTTAGGACTGGAAATGGGCTGGGGGGGTTAAGACTGGTAATGGGCTGGGGGTTGATGGAGGCTGACTGGAAATGGGGTGATGGGGGTTAGGACTGGAAATGGGCTGGGGGGGTTAAGACTGGTAATGGGCTGTGGGCTGATGGGGGCTGTCTGGAAATAGGGTGATGGGGGTTAGGATTGCTAATGGGCTATGGGGGGGTTAGGACTGCTAATGGGCTATGGGGGGCGCTAGGACAGGAAAAGGGCTGATGGAGAGGGGTTAGGACTTGAGGTGGGCTGATGTGGTTAGGACTAGTAATGGGCTGTGGGCTGATGGGGGGGGTTAGGACTGGCAATGGGCTATGGGGGGCTGACTGGAAATGGGCTGATGGGGTTTAAGACTGGAAGTGGGCTGATGGGGGTTAGGACTGGTAATGGGTTATAGGGGGGGCTTAAACTGAAAATGGGTTGATGGGGGGCTAGGACTGGTAATGGGTTGGGGGATTGCTATGACTGGAAATGGACTGAGTGGACGGGGAGGCTTGAACTGCAAATAGCTGATGGGGAGGGAGCTTGGAATGGAAATGGGCTGTGAGGGAAGGGAGCTAGAACTGAAAATGGGCTGATGGAGCAGCTAGGATAGGACTGGAAATGGGCTGTTGGGGGGAGCTAAGATTGGAATTGGGCTGTGGTGGGGTCTTGAATTGAATGGACTCATGGAGGGGCTAGAACTGGAAGTAGGCTCATGGGGGGGCTTGGACTGGAATTGGGCTGAGTGGAGGGGAGCTAGGATTTGACATGGGCTGATGGTGGGGCTAGGAAATGACTAGAAATGGGCTGATGGGGGGCTAGGATTGGAAATGAGCTGATGAAGGGACTCAGACTGAAAATGGATGGGGGAGCTAGGACTGGAGATGGGTTGTTGGGGGGCTCGGACGGGAACTGGGCTGATGCAGGGACTAGACGGGAATGGATGCTGGGTGAGACTGGAACTTGAAGGGAGCTGATGTTGGGGGAGGATTAGATTGGGATGGGGCTGGGAGAGTAAAATGGAGAGGGGAAAAATATTTTGTGTGTGGGTGGGATGAAAAATCTACAATTGGCCGGGTATGGGAGAGTAAGTGGGGATTGAGGATGGAGGGGTAAAATTTGTGTGCTGAAATAAGAATGAAGAAAGAGCAAAAGGATAAAGATTAGTATGTTAAAGCAGATGTAGAGAGAGAGGATGGAAAGAAAACTAGAAGAGAGAAGAAAGGACAAATGGACAGCAGACGATGGAAAGTTAGCAGAAAACATGAAGAAACCAGAAGAAAGTGGCTGGAGCAATTGCAACTGAAAAAAAATGCACAAAAGGTAGAAATATATCTCTTTATTTTGAATTTATTAACTGGAATATGAAAGCTCTGGGAAATGTGCATCATTAACGTCTGCGCTTTGTTTGGTACAAGAGGAAATTGATTTATAGTTTTATTTCTACACTGTTGTTGTACATTCCAAGTTTGGCTTTTGGGGTTCCCAGTTTAATTATTGCCTTCCTGTTTCTAAATTGCGATTCCTTGTTTGGTGATGGTCTATGTTCTGCATGTGTAACTGAGCTGAGGTATTCTGTTTATGTAATTCCTATTTGACATTGCCACTTGTTCTCTTTCCCTGTAGGTCATGTATTGTTATTCTCTGAAATGTATTGGTTTAATATTTGCAGTGCTACCTTTTGATAGGTAGGGTATGGTGCTTTGTGAGTCCTGGTAATGCTGTCAGGATACGGCGGGTTTGCTATGGGTTCTAAATGGGCAGCGTTTGTAGTAGTTCCTAATGTGCCTGGCGGTTGGCACTGGATTATAGTAATGTAGAAATCTTTTAGTCTTTCTTTATTCATACACTCATTAAGAGACATGTTTACTAAAAGTTAGTGTATGGTAACATTATGCAAATATTTATGCAAATAAGGCCACTTATGCAAATGAGGCCCCGCACCGAGTCTCCGCACATGGCCCCGCACCCCCCTTGGGCCGCCCCTGACTCTAAAGAAATAAAGAAAGCAAAGAGGATGCTAAGAAGAATTGAGAGAAAATGGAGATAGAATAAGACCCAAGACACCCTAGAGCAGTGATGGCTAACCTTTTTGAGCCCGAGTGCCCAAACTGCCGCACAAAACCAAAGAATTTCCTCAAAGTGCCAGCACGTCATTTGCATAAGTGGTCTTATTTGCATAAATATTTGCATAATGTTACCATACACTAACTTTTAGTAAACATGTCTCTTAATGAGTGTATGGATAAAGAAAGACTAAAAGATTTCTACATTACTATAATCCAGTGCCAACCGCTAGGCACATTAGGAACTACTACAAACGCTGCCCATTTAGAACCCATAGCAAACCCGCCGTATCCTGACAGCATTACCAGGACTCACAAAGCACCATACCCTACCTATCAAAGGCAACACTGCAAATATTAAACCAATACATTTCAGAGAATACTGGGGAAAGAGAACAAGTGGCAACGTCAAATAGGAATTTCCTCTTGTACCAAACAAAGCGCAGATGTTAATGATGCACATTTCCCAGAGCTGACATATTCCAGTTAATAAATTCAAAATAAAGAGATATCTTTCTACCTTTTGTGCATTTTTTTTTCAGTTGCAATTGGTCCAGCCACCTTCTTCTGGTTTCTTCATGTTTTCTGCTAACTCTCCATCGTCTGCTGTCCATTTGTCCTTTCTTCTCTCTTCTAGTTTTTTTTTCCATTCTCTCTCTCTCTACATCTGCTTTAACATACTAATCTTTCTCCTTTTGCTCTTTCCTCATTCCTATTTCATCCACACAAATTTTACCCCTCCATCCTCAATCCCCAATTACTCTCCCAATACATGGCCAATTGTAGATTTTTCATCCCTCCTACACAAAATATTTTTCCCCTCTCCATTTTACTCTCCCAGCCCCATCCCATTCTAATCCTCCCCCAACATCAGCTCCCTTCTAGTTCCAGTCTCACCCAGCATCCATTCCCTTCTAGTCCCTGCATCAGCCCATTTCCAGTCCAAGTCCCTTCATCAGCTCATTTTCAATCCTAGCCCCCCCATCAGCCCATTTCTACTCATTTCCTAGCCCCACCATCAGCCCATGTCAAATCATAGCTCCCCTCCACTCAGCCCAATTCCAGTCCAAGCCCCCCCCATGAGCCTACTTCCAGTTCTAGCCCCTCCATGAGTCCATTTCAATTCAAGCCCCCACCACAGCCCATTTCCAATCTTAGCTCCCCCCAACAGCCCATTTCCAGTCCTATCCTAGCTGTTCCATCAGCCCATTTTCAGTCCTAGCTCCCTTCCCTCACAGCCCATTTCCATTCCAAGCCCCCTCCCCATCAGCTATTTGCAGTTCAAGCCTCCCCTTCCACTCAGCCCATTTCCAGTCCTAGCAACACCCCAACCCATTACCAGTCCTAGCCCCCCGTCAATCAACTTCCAGTCCTAACCCCCATCACCCCATTTTCAGTTTAAGCCCCCCCTATAACCCTTTACCAGTCCTAACCCCCCATCAGCCCATTTCCAGTCAGCCCCCCATAGCCCATTGCCAGTCCTAAACCCCCCCCATCAGCCCACAGCCCATTACCAGTCCTAACCACATCAGCCCACCTCAAGTCCTAACCCCTCCCCATCAGCCCATTTCCTGTCCTAGCCCCCCCCATAACCCATTATCAGTCCTACACCCCCATCAGCCCACTACCAGTCTTAACCCCCCCATAGCCCATTACCAGTCCTAACCCCCCCATCAGCCCACTACCAGTCTTAACCCCCCCATAGCCCATTACCAGTCCTAACCCCCCCATCACCCCATTTCCAGACAGCCCTCATCAGCTCATAGCCCATTGCCAGCCCTCATCAGCCCACAGCCCATTGCTAGTCTTAACTCCCCCCCATAGCCCACTGCTTCTTAACCCCCCTCCCCAGCCCACTGCCAGTCTTAACCCCCCTCCCTAGCCCATTGCCAGTCTCAACCCCCCTCCCTCCCTCCCTAGCCCATTGCCAGTCTCAACCCCCCTCCCTCCCTAGCCCATTGCCAGTCTCAACCCCCCTCCCCCCCTCCCTAGCCCATTGCCAGTCTTAACCTCCCTCCCTCCCTAGCCCATTGCCAGTCTTAACCTCCCTCCCTCCCTCCCTAGCCCATTGCCAGTCTCAACCCCCTCCCTCCCTCCCTAGCCCATTGCCAGTCTCAACCCCCCTCCCTCCCTAGCCCATTGCCAGTCTCAACCCCCTCCCTCCCTCCCTCCCTAGCCCATTGCCAGTCTCAACCCCCTCCCTCCCTAGCCCATTGCCAGTCTTAACCTCCCTCCCTCCCTAGCCCATTGCCAGTCTTAACCCCCCTCCCTCCCTCCCTAGCCCATTGCCCCTCTTAACCCCCCTCCCCCGGCACATGGCAATAAAAAAAAAACAAAAGCTGCCCGCTGCCGCCACGGCGGCATGGAGTGTCCAATGGGGCTCCCTCTGCCCGGCGGGACTCTCCCGGCGCTGCTCAGCCCCTCTCTGCCAGCTTGCAGAGACGCGAAGGGAGAGAGAGTCTCCCTCGCGTCTCTCTTAAGCCCGCAGGGGCAGATGGGAAATTTCCCATCAGCCCCTGCGGGCTTAACAGAGACGCGAGGGAGACTCTCCCTTCGCGTCTCTGCAAGCCGGCAGAGAGGGGCTGAGCAGCGCCGGGAGAGTCCCGCCGGGCAGAGGGAGCCCCGCGGGACACTCCATGCCGCCGCGGCGGCAGCGGGCGGCTTTTTTTTTTTTTTAATGTGCGACCTTCCCGCGTGCCAGCTGCAAGGCCTTCGCGTGCCACAGCTGGCACGCGTGCCATAGGTTCGCCATTGCTGCCCTAGAGCAATATAGAACCAAACAGCAGGAATACAATGAACCCATTGACAGATATAAGCAGGAATACCACACCAGCCTAGTAATGAAATCCACAAACAAACCTCGATATCATACAAACACTCACAAAAAAACATCACTAACATGTGAATACAAGATACACCCACAGCAGATAGCAAACTATCTAATGATGAAGCACAAGAACAGCCACCAAGACAGCTAACTGCAAGCAACAAACCACAAAGAATGCACTTCCTTCACAGAAACATGTGACAAATTTAGCATTCCATCAATTAAACAAATAGACCACATAATATCCACCCTGAATACAAGTACCTCACCCTCTGATCCATGTCCGGTATCCTGGATCAAAGCAGCCAAGGAAGAGCTCAACCCACTAATACAAAAAATAGTACAGACATCTTTTACCCAGGGTTACATGCCAGCAATCCTAAAGCAAGCGACCATACAGTCAATCTTCAAAAGTGGACCACTCAACAGAGAAGACCCTTCAGCATATTGACTAGTCTCCAGCCTTCTATTCATTGCCAAAACCATAGAAAAAGCAGTATAGATGCAGTTACAAGACCATGTAGACTCACATGCACCACTAGACCCCCATCAACATGGATTTAATCCAAACCACAGCATAGAGACCTTACTAACATCGCTCCTTGACAGCTTAATCAGAGGCATGGACAACATCAAGAGAGGTTTCCTCCTCATTTTCATAGACATCTCATCAGAATTTGACACTGTATCCCACAGCATTCTACTAGAATGTCTACGGGAAATTGACCTCCACAATGTCACTATCAAGTGGTTTAGATCATACCTGAATGACAGACAGCAGCAAGTTAAGTGCAGAGTAAACAAATCCGTCCCATTCCTCATAAACCAGGGTATACCTCAAGGGTCCTCCATATCTTCACTGCTCTTTAACCAGTACATACAGCCTATCTTCAATGTCATCAAAAGGCATGGGATACAATACCAGCTATATACCGATGACATAATGATCTACACCCCAATCGACCTAGACAGACAGAAACATAGAAACATAGAAATATGATGACAGAAAAAGACCACATGACCTATCTACTCTGTCCTTCCATATCAACAACTACAACAGTCCCCTTTTTATAGAAACATAGAAATATGATGACAGAAAAAGACCACATGGCCTATCTAGTCTGTCCTTCCATATCAACAACTATAACAGGCTGCCTGGAGGACATGACCAATTGGCTCAACAACAACAACTTAAACATAAATTACAATAAAACTGACACTCTATTTATCACAAGAAGCACATCATTTATGCCACCACACTTAATGGAGCTTTCACAAAGGAGTATTCCCATAAAAAATGACATCAAATACTTAGGAGTAACCTTGGACCAGAACCTGAATCTGTAGTCCCATATCAACAAAACTATCAAAAGCACATACCACAAAATGAAAATAATTTGAAAACTGAAGCCACTACTCAGCCAGGATCACTTCTGTATGGTATGCTAAGCCATTATCACACCAGTCTTGGACTACTGCAACTTGATCTACCACGGCCTCCCAAAGAAGACCATCTACCCACTGTAGATGGCACAGAACATGGCAGCAAGAATCATCACCGGTACATCAAAGCAGTGTCACTTTATTCCCATCCTGAACCAACTGCACTGGCTCCCAGTGCATTCCCACTCCAAATTTAAGTTGGTGTTCAACATCTTCAAAATCCTCAGCAGACATCCTGAAGAATCTGATGGGCTTAACAGAGCCGCGAGAGGTCAGGGAAGCTCTCGCGGCTCTGAAAGCCCGCGCTTTGGGACTCTGTCCGAAGCTGATGTTTCTGGGAGGCTTTGCCGGGTAGGGGGGGGGCGGTGGGACGCTTGACTCTGCCGCTGCCATGGCGGCGGCGGCACCGGCAGCAGCAGCCGGTTTGCTTTTTTTTTTTAAATCTATTTGGCCTGATGTAGAATGTTTTTTGCGCGGGGCCCCCTGAAGCGCGGGGCCCTGTGCAAAAAACATTCTTGCTCAATGGACAGGCCGGCCCTGCCCAGGAAGCACCTTTATAAACCCTGCTTAGGGAAAAGCAGAGGGGAGAAGAGCTGCTCAGGACGAAAAGGTTGCTCAGAAGGGAAGAGCAGAGCAAGCAAACACTCAAGGAGAGAGTCCAGGAAGACAGAGTCAGAGACAGACTCAGAGCAGGACTGGAAATTGAGCTGGAAGTTCCCAGAAATAAAGTTCCAAGCAGAGGAAAGAAGAAGGACCTGTAAAGAGTCTGGCACAAGGGAAACCAGGCAAGAGCTGCTCAGGCAGAGAGAGCAGGGCAGGTTCCAAACTTCTGTTCCTAACCAAGAGGTTCACAACACTCAGAGGTGGGTGCCTAGGTTTCAAACCAGGAGGCAGAAGAACCCAGCCTCCAACAGAGAGCCATGGTTAAACCTCAGAGAGGAACTGGGGCAAGAGAACCAAAGAAAGATATCCAGTAATACAGTTCTCCATATTCCTTACCGAGTAGAGAAGTCCTGGAGGGAGTTACAGGAATCGTCAGCAAGAATTCCACCAGAGGCAGGTCATGAGGGCTCAGTGCAGGATATTATAATTCCAGAGCAGGAGGAAATGCAAGTGGAGTATAATGAACCAGACCCCTTGATTACTGAACTGCCAATGGACTGTTCTTTGTGTCGTGCAGAGGCTACTGAATCCTTGGTTAAGGAGTAGCAGCCTGAGTAAATGCTTTTGGGAAAAGCACTACCAAGAAAACGTAACCTTGCTAAGGTAGGAACCAGGTTAAGTAAGACAAGCCTGCACAGCACTGTATATTATCTCACTAAGGAAGCAGAAAGACATTCTTTACTTTGCTGAACCTAAGAAGCTGTACTTTTGATTTGCCTGTTTTGATTGACGAAACGTCTGCGTCTGTTTAATGCCTTTGAGAAGTTACTTAGCTTAAGGATGTAAATATTTTCTGTACTTTATGTCCTGGAGGAAATATCCAGATACTTTGCGTTTGAACCTTATTTGTGCATATTTTGGGGAAATAAACTGTGTCATGTTTGCCTTCACTCGATGTCTCCACGACTATCCTTTTTAAGAGGGAAACTACAACTCCCAGAGGGCACTGCTCCTGAAGGAATTAGTTTTCAAACCCTTCAAAGAGGACTAAAATGGCAACCCTAATCCCCTAAGCACGTGGCTGGGGATAGGGACACGTGACACAGTGCACCGCACTTGTTACTGAACCACCAAACCAGCCCCCCCCCCTCAAAAAAAATACGTAGAAGGGTCATCAAACAAGATGTGGGTCATACCTTATTGGACTAACTCAACACATCTGTAACTAGATTTCAAAAGCTCTGCTTCATTTAGTGGACGACGTGGCAGCCATAATGCCAAGCAAATTTTAGAAAGTGAATTGAAACTGGAAGGTAGAAAGCAATTATTTTGAGGGTTTTGCAGATTCTTTCATTTTCCCCCTCAAGGACAATTCTTTCCAGCCCATACTGGAGGTAATTGTAGAAGACTTGCATGGCTTCCACTTTACTTGTAAATAGCTATTTTAGAAAGCCACTATTTACAGGTGCAGATCTGTACCACACACGATTTCCAAGGGCAAGCTGGAAAGTATGCAAGTATTTCCAGTACTGCAATGGCGTGACATACGTATTGAGTAATTGTACCTGTTCTGAGACAGGTGTAAGCATCACCTGGGCTTGGGGGCTGCACAAGCGATTGAGATAGCAATTGTGCATACCTCTGTGGTGTGTTAAAACCACTTCAAAATTTTGGGGGGAAAAAAGGGGTAAATATTCACAAACAGTTATTTGGATGGGCACACCTGCTATCAAGAAAGTGCCCTAGCCAGGGGTTCTCAACCCAGTCCTCTGTTCACACTTGGCCAGTCACGTTTTCAGGATAGCCACAATAAATATGCACGAGAGAGATTTGCATACAATGGAAGCAGTGCATTCAAATCTCTCTCATGTATATTCATTGTGGCTATCCTGAAAATCTGACTGGTTAGGTGTGTCCCGAGAACTGGGTTGAGAACCCCTGGTCTAGACACTAGAGGGCCAATATTCAACAACTGCTGCCAGTCCGAGTAAAGCGACTGGCTGTCTCCATTTTAAATCAGACCCAGATATTCATATCTAGCCACCGGCATTGAATATCTGCTATGCCTGAATAGCATTTTAGCTAACCCAGCAGTGACAATATTCAGCCGCTGCCCAATTAGCAAAACCGGCTAAAGTTAGGCCAAGCTTTTGTGTGAATATCGCCTGTGACTGGTTAACATGAGCACCACCCCCAGATTGCCCCAATAATACATGCTTAGCATCGGGGCATCAGCGGCGTTAGGAGAGAATATTCAGCAGCACAAAACTGTTATGTGTCGCTGAATATCCCACTCAACAGGATTAGCATGGTTAGCAGGTCTGCTCACCGCGTTAATCCTTTTGACTACGCCTCTATATAATGCTAGTGTGGTCCTTAGGTGAAGTGGTGCATTATTTGGTTAGCTGCAATATTCAGCACCTTTATGCCGATTACTATTCAGATAACTTTGGATTTCAAGGTGGTGAAATAATGCGACAAGGCGGTAGCCAAGGCCAGAAGGATGCCAGGTTGCATAAAGCAAGGAATAGCCAGCAGAAAGGAGAAGATGTTAATACCTCCAGTACTGGTCATTGGTAAGGTCTTACTTGGAATATTGTGCTCAGTTTTGGAGACCATGCCTTATAAAGGATATAAAAAAGACTTGACCAGTTCAAAGGAAAGCAACCAAAATGATTTGGAGCCTGTGCCAGAAGACGTATGAGAGTTGAAGACACCCCCCACACCCCCCCTTCCCCCATACCTCCGTCCAGCGCTGCCTGCTCTTTCCCTGCTGCTGCCGCCCTCTGTTTTTTTCACGGAGGCGCCAGCAGCAGGAAAAGAGCAGGCAGCGCTGGACGGAGGTATGGGGAGGAGAAGGGGGCATGCACCTGATCTGAAAGGCACCGGCACTTTAAGCAGATCTGTCCCTCCCTACTCTGACATCGCGTTGGAGGAGGGAGGGACCAGACCTGCTTAAAGTGCTGCGAAAAGGCTTCAGGAACGCATTTCGGCTGCCTGCTATTGTCCTGCCAGCGACGGCAAGGCAACAGCAGACAGCCGAAATACGCCCCCCCCAAGCCTTTCCGCCCTGTGCAGCTGCACCGCTTGCACAGGGCTAGGTACGGTCCTGTTTGCACACCAAAGAACTAAAAGACAGCAAGAACCAACAGCACAGTTTATACAAGTAAATTATAACTCATTTTTATTTTGTTGTTATAAACTGCGTTAGGGTTCTTGCCTTTTCTTTTTCAACATATATTTTGCATCCACAGTAGGTGCAGAGCAGAACCAGGACATTCACCCACAGAACTCAATATTAAAAAAAAAAAATCTGATTCTGATCATCTCACTAACAACAACAACAACCACTATTCTCCAGTACCAGACATATTGTGAACTAATACAAAACCCTACAACAAAGAGCAAACCTACCATACCATACCATACCATATCAGCACAAACTTCCAAAACTCACATAAGGAACCCATCCAAAAAAAGCATCACTGTAAATACTACAGTGGGCCCTGGAACATCCTTACACCTATTTGAAAAGCTGAACAAGTCAAATTACTACAGGACAGCATAGATCTTTATGTACAAACTCCATGTTATCAGAACACCTGACCTCATTCACACACGCACAACATCGACCCTCACCAAGTACAGAATAAGTAACCACAATCTAAAGTAAAAATAAAAATATGTAGACTAAATTTAAATTGTAACCCCAAGAGGCCAGAGTCCACATGTAGTGCAACAGCAGATAAATAAGAGATGCAGTTCTCCAATACTGTGTAAAATATAAAAATAGCACAAAGTCCAATCACTAAAATTAAATACAATTATTTTTCTATCTTTGTTGTCTGACCATTTTATTCTCTTATCATGCTGGTCCCGATCTGAGGATTCTGCTGTCCTGTCTTAGTTCTCTTTCTGTGGTCTATGGTCCATCTGCCATTTCTTATCTCTTCTTTTTTTTTCTTCACTTCCTTCTATCAGCCCATTTCCAGTTCCAGTAACCCTCCCCAGTATCAGCCCCCTTTCCAGTCCTTCCCTCCCAGTACCTTCCAATGTCAACTGCCACGACTGCAACTGGTGTCCATTCCCCTCCAGTCCCCCTCCTTCCCCACTGTCCATCCCCTTCTAGTCCAAATACCATCCCAGGTATCAGCTCATGTCCACTCTCAGTGCCACTCCCCCAGTCAGCTCCCTTCCAGTCGCCCTACCCTCTTGTCCATCCCCCTTCCAGTGCCATTTGCATGTCAGCTCCCTTCTAGCCTCCTCCCCATTACCCTCCTCCCATCCCCAAGTGTCAGCTCCTTTCCAGTCCCCCTTCAGTACATCCCAGGTGTCAGCTCCTTTCCAGCCTCCTCTTTCCCCCATGTGAGCTCCCTTCGTGCCCCCTCCTTCCCCTGGCAGACCCTCCCATTATCTGCTCCCTTCCAGTCCTATTCTACCATCCTCCCATATCAGCCCATTTGTAGCCATAGCCCCTAGTTTTCTTCCAGGGCCAGCAGCACTCTCTTCTCCTCCCCCATTAGCCCATTTCCAGTCCCAGCCCATTTCCAGTCCTATCCCCCATGTCAGCCCACTCTAGTCCTAGCCCTCCAATCAGCCCATTACCAGTCCTAGCTCATTTCCAGTGTTGGCCCCCCATCTGCCCATTACCAGTCCTAACCCCCCCAATCAGCCCATTTCCTGTCCTAGCCCCCCTAATGAGCCCATTTCCAGTTCTAACCCCCCTCCCGATCAGCCTATTTCCATTCTTAACCTCCCATCAGCCCACCTCCAGTCCTAACCCCATCAGCCCATTTCCAGCCCTAGCCCCTCCATAGCCCATTACCAGTCCTAACTCCCCCATCAGCCCATTTCCAGTCCTAGCCCCCCATAGCCCATTACCAGTCCTAAACACCCCCATCAGCCCACTTCCAGTCCTAAACCCCCCATCAGCCCATTTCCAGTCCTAAACACCCCCCATCGGCCAACTTCCAGTCCTAACCCCCCATCAGCCCATTTCAGTCCTAACCCCCCATAGCCCATTACAAGTCCTGCCCCCCCCCCCCCATTTCCAGTCCTACCCACCCCAGGGAAATAAAAAAAAAAGAACCTGGCTGCTGAAGGCATTTCCTGTTTCCCATCAGTGCCGGCAGGCTTAACAGAGCCGCGAGAAAGGGGAACTCTCTCTTTGTGGCTCTGTAAAGCCGCACTGAGGGAGAGAGGAGGGCTCTGTCGTGGAGGCCGTGGGGCACTTCCTTCTGCTGCTGCCGCAGCGGCAGCGGCAGCAGCAGCAGCTCCTCTCCTCGGGTTTGTTTGTTTGTTTGTTTTTTGAAGGCCAAGTGAGGCGGGCTTTTTGTGGGCAATTTTTGCCGCCCCCAAAAAGTTGCCGCTTGAAGCCACCGCCTCACTCGGCCTGATTATAGAGCCGCCCCTGAGAGCAACTGCCTAATACTCAGAAGATCAAGGGTTTGATTCCCATTGTCACGCCTTGTGGCCTTGGGTAAGTCACTTTACTCTCCGTTGCTTTGGAAGAAAAGGCCTGGCAATCTACTTCTAGTGAAAACCCAGAAGCAGCTGGGTTGCCTGGAGTCAGCACTGACTTGATGGCACTAAAAAAATAAGAGAGGGGACAAGGGAGATATGATACAGATGTTGAAATGCTTAAAACAAATAAACCTTTTTCAAAGAAGGGGAAGTTGTAAAACTAGAGGGCATGAAATGAAGCTGCAAGGAGGTAAACTTAAAAGCAATGTCAGGAAATACTTTTATATGGAAAGGGTGGTGGATGACTGGAATGCCCTTCTGATGAAGGTGGTAAGGACAAAAACAGTGAAAGAATTCAAAAAGGCATGGGACAAACATGATGTTATAGTGGGAGATTATTTTGCATCCAGGGATCACCAGATGGTGTGGTTCAGTATTAGGACTAGGGCTGTTAGAATCCATTCAAAAGCGAGGGTCTTAGACTTTAGAAAAACTAACTTTGCCAAGATGGGCCAATACCTCAGGGAGTCATTAGTGGGATGAGAACAGATGGGGTATGTAGAAAAACAGTGAGCAAAACTGAAAGGGGATATTTTAGGGGTAACCAACCTTTCTGTTAAAATGGTAAATAAAGGTAAAAGGAAAAGGAGATCACTATGGTTTTCGAAAGAAGTAGCTGAAAAGGTGAAGAAAAAGAGGGAAGTCTTCAGGAAATACAAAGATCACAGAGAGATATTTGAAAAAACTTAGAGAAGCTAGCAAAGCAGTCAGGAAAGTAAATATTCAAAAAGAGGAGGAAATAGCCAATGCAATAAAATTTATTTATTTATTTATTTATTTTATTTAGCTGTATTTATATCCCGCTTTTCACCGGGTCAAAGCGGTCAATTGGGGGATACATTTAACACGAGGGGATATGAGACACATATGCTAATACTTACAGGGAACATGGGCAATGGAGGGTTAAGTGGCTTGCCCAAGACCACAAGGAGTGCCTATAGGACTAGAAATCCCAGTCCCTCCGGCCTGAGATTGCGGTCCCCAGGTGGGACTTGAACCCCCGGCCCTCCGGCCTGAAGTACCTTGTCCTAACCACTAGACCACTCCTCCCTCACAAATGGGGGATAAGACATTTTTCAGATATGTTAGTGAGAAGAAGAAGGGCAAAAATGGTATTGTCAGACTCAAGGGTAAAGGGGAGGAATATGTAGAAGCTGATGAGGATAAAGCAGAATTTCTTAACAAATATCTCTGTTCTGTGTTCACAGATGAAGAACCAGGAGCAGGACTTCAGAAAACACCCACAAACAGGAACAGAAGCGAGGGACATCTTGAACAATTTTCAGAAGACTGTGTTCGTGAGAAACTAGCTAAACTTAAAGTAAACAAAGTGATGGGACCGGATGGGATATACCCTAGAATACTGAGGGAACTTGGGAATCTTCTAGCAGCTCCATGACTGACCTTTTCAATGCCTCGTTGGAGTTGAGAGTGGTGCCAAAGGACTGGAGAGAGGCTCATGTGGTCCCTTTACACAAAAGCGGAAGTAAGGATGTGGTTGAAAACTACAGGCCGGTTAGTTTAACTTCAGTGGTGAATAAATTATTGGAAACGCTGCTGAAAGAGAAAATAGTGAGATTTCTGGAGTCCAGCGGATTACAGGATCTGAGGCAGCATGGATTCACCAGAGGCAGGTCTTGTCAGACAAATCTGATTGATTTCTTTGACTGGGTTACCAGGGAGTTGGACTGAGGAAGAGCCCTAGATGTGGTATATTTAGATTTCAGTAAAGCCTTTGACACCGTTCCTCACAGGCGACTTATAAACAAACTGGGAACTCTAGGCATGGTCCCTAAAGTTACTGCTTGGGTTTGAAATTGGTTGAATGGGAGGCGGAAAAGGGTACAGGTAAATGGAGCTCACTCTGAGGAGAAGGAGGTTACCAGTGGTGTGCCCCAGGGATCTGTCCTTGGTCCGATTCTTTTCAACATCTTTGTTAGTGATATAGCGGAAGGGCTGTCGGGTAAGGTTTGCCTCTTTGCGGATGATACAAAAATCTGCAATAGAATAGACAACCAGGAATGTATAGATAACATAAGGAGGGATTTAGCTAAGCTTGAAGAATGGTCTAGAATTTGGCAGCTGAAATTTAATGTTAAAAAATGCAAGGTCATGCATTTGGGCTGCAGCAATCCAAAGGAGCGATTTAGTATAGGGGGTGACATACTTTTGTCTACTAAAGAAGAGCGGGACTTAGGCATGATTGTTTCTGATGATCTTAAAGTAGCTAAACAGGTAGAAAAGGCGACAGCAAAAGCTAGAAGGATGCTTGGGTACATAGGGAGAGGAATGACCAGCAGAAGTAAGGAGGTGATAGTGCCTCTGTGTAAGTCTTTGGTGTGACCTCATTTGGAGTATTGTGTACAATTCTGGAGACCGCACCTTCAAAAGGATATAAACAGGATGGAGTCAGTACAGAAGGTGGCTACCAAAATGGTTTGTGGTCTTTGTTATAAAGCATATGAGCACAGACTTAAGGATCTTAATATGTACACCTTAGAGGAAAGGCGGGATAGAGGTGATATAATTGTGACATTTGAATACCTCCATGGCATAAATGCACAGGGGAGAGCCTCTTTCGATTGAATTAATTTTGTGGACCTCGAGAGCAAATCAGTGGAGGGTCTCACTAAAGTAATAGCACTTTCATTATCAGTCCTAAGTTCAAAAGTTTTTTAAATTTGCAAATAAAACAGAGGCTAATTTTCAAAAAGCCCAATATTCAATGGGTTCTTAAGTAACCACAGCGCTGCCCGCATTATCTAGATATTCAGGGCAGTATCGGGATAATGAATGATGCTGGATATCTGGACTGAGCATCGCTATATGGATAAGTGCTGACTTATAAGTGACTTATTCAGGCAAGTGGTGATTTTCAGTCGGCACTTATCCGGTGCTGTGCATGTGAGCTAAGTTATCCAGAGAAGTGCCAACTGAAAATCACCACTATTCAGATAAGTTGGCACTTATCCAGATAGCAGTGGTACTGCCCTGCTCCACCCATTGACCGCCTCTGCACCAATTGGATAGTTCAGGAGCAGTCGGTGGAGATATTCAGCAGTACTATCTGAATATCTTGATCAGCGCTCTTAATCAGACTGCCTACCAGCCAGCTAAGCATTCTGAATATCGGGGCCCATAGTCTTTTTTATAAAATCCAGCAGATCATACAGTATGTACGTACATATCTCCATAGTATCTTCTAGCATTGCTTTACTTTTTTCTTCAGTATTATGGTAGATATATAACATCAACACTTAGCAGCAGTGGACGTATCTGCACTTCACTGTCAATTCATAACCTTTCCTCTCCATAAGCCCCATTCCAACAGCCAAGGCACCTCTGTTTCGATGTAGAATCTATGTCTGGGAATTGCTCTTGGCTTTTTGTCCATAGAAATTCATTCAACTATTACCAGAGTTAACGATTATGGAGTCTTCTCTGTGTCTGTTCCCACTGGAGTACAGGTGGAGTTGTGTCATGACTGATCATCTCTTTATAACTGTTGCTATGGTGAAGCTATAGGTATCATACTGTAACTACACAGATTCCCTAAATTCTCTGATTGGGTTTTGTGGTGTTTTATGACTCCCGATGAAGACATGTTGATACTGAAACACAGCCATGTCGGGTCACAGTGAATAAATTATCTTTGAAGCTGCTCTTCATCCCTTCTGTTTTTTTTTCTGCTTGCATATACCCCAGGCACTTTTGTAGCTTATTTCTGTGTATAAAATCCTATGGATTAATTTTATAAGCCTTTCTGCGGGTAAAATTATGTGTTATGCGCAGAAATAGGCTGTTAATTACCTGGAGATATGTGTGACAGCCTTTTAGCGTGTACTTTTACACAGATTGGCACAAGAGGTGCCTATTTTTAGGCTCTAACAATGTGCATGAATACCAGTATTTTAAGCCGTTTTTGTGCATATGTGGTCACATACATGCATAAATGACCTCTTATAAAATACCAACCAACAAGATCGGGGGCACATCAAGATGGCAGATGTTAGACCCGCACTGTGAACGCCTTCAGTACTGCTATGGTTAACTGGAAGAGTCAGCTCTGGAGAAAGCCTCCCAAAATTGATGCCAACACATTGCAATAGTTACCTGGCCTGATGAATACATTTGTGAGCCATAGAGTCTCAGTTTTGACCCTGGAGGTCCCAGCCGGCAACTGACAGTAAAATGCTGAAGACCTCTTCTTTGCCTTTGAGGGGAGTTTCATTGTCTCCTAGGGAGCCATGCCTCCTGAGCAGCTAGTGAGCAAGAGAACATGCTCGCCGCGAAGTCCGACTCTGTCTGTTGACATGTTGGGAAGCTACCGCAACCTGATTGAAGGAAGGAGCTGTGGTCTCGAGAATACTGAAGCCAGTACTTGGAGCCACTGTCACAGATAGAAGAAGCTTAATTGAACAGCAGGGTGATAGAAGTACAGCAGATCTGGACTCTGGGTAAGTGAGGTCTGCAACTGTGAATTGTTTAATTTCCAGCTTGGCTGGTACCTCGAGGGTCTCAGAGCCACATTGCCCTCCAGTTGTTGACCTTAACGTTTTATGGAAGGCAATCCAGGGCCTGCAGCAGTCTCTATCAGGGCAAATCCAGTCATTGTCTCTCCAAATAGCACAAGCTCTGGGAGACTCTTCTCAGCAGAAGCAGAAATTGGTTTCATTGGATGAAAAAGTTACCAATATAGATGAGAGAACCCTTAAATTGGAAACCAAGGAATCCTTGTTGGTGTAGGACAATCTGGCTACACACAGAAAAATAGAGTCCTCTGAAAATATGACCTGTAATAGGAATTTATGGATCATTCATTTTCCCAAGCTGTTTCTGTATCTACATATAATATGTTCTAAAGTTATCTCCTGGAAGTTTTAAAGATTTCTGAGTCGGCTTGTCCTCCTATTTTCAAAAATTTTTATTTGCCACAGGCCAAGATAGATGGAGATTTGTTAGTAGTGTCTGTTTAGATCTTGATTTTTCTGAAGAAATGTTTTTCCTTTTATTTCTCCAGCAATTTCTTTATCCCTTCCCCCCCCCCCCACCTTGATTGTGGACTAATTTAGGGTTCAATTGCATTTGTCTTTCCTTTTTATTATCTATTTTTTCTTGTGATTTACATTTCTTGATACTTCCCTGTATTTCAGGGGGCAATTTTTGTTGCTGGCTATTTGAAAAATTAATAAAGAGAAAATTTAAAAAAACTACTGTATTACAAAAAAGCATTGCCATCAATTGCATGTTGTGCACTTTCACTGTGGGCATGCCAAGAGGCGACTGCTTAGGTGGAGCGTGCCCAGTGCAAGCATGTACACATGTTCATTATAAAGTATGATAATTTATACATGCATTTGCAAAACAGAGGCACCAGCTCTAGGGCTCGCGCAAGCAATCGCGCCTTAATTTCTGCCACTTATGGTTAATTTTATAAAGAAGAGTAGGTGCCAATGTGTCTTATAAAATGGTAGCTGGGTAGATGCCAACTTTTATGCTTAAAGTAGGCGCTTCCTTATAACATTAGCAGAACTGGCATTAGGACTTACATGCAGGTTATGAAATAGACACAGATGTGTACATTTTTCCAGGACACTAGCATAAGCCTCAGAGCAGGTGTAAGGGTTGGCACTTACATTCTGGGGGGGGGTTATATTATAAAGGCAAATATGCCTATAAGTTCCCTTTAGAAAACAGGGATAACATATTGATTTGTGCTGCACAATAGGTGCCCTCTTATAATATTGCTGTCTATGGGTGTTATTTTAGAAGTCTTGCTCCCGTCTTACACAAAAATGTGCCAGCGCGTACATGCAAATAGGCATTTTAGAATGGGCTCAGTTTACACGTGGATGTTCTGATCACATGTAAGTTATATGGAGATGTGTCAGAAGCATGGCCAAGAAACATAGAAACATAGAAATATGATGACAGAAAAAGACCACATGGCCTATCTAGTCTGTCCTTCCATATCAACAACTACAACAGTCCACTTTTTACCTTTAGAGATCCTCTGTGTTTGTCCCATGCTTTTTTGAATTCAGTTACTGTCCTCATCTCTACCACCTCCACTGGGAGATTATTCCATGGATCCACTACTCTTTCCGTAAAGAAATATTTCCGCATATCACTCCTGAATCTATCTCCCTTCACCCTCATCTCATGTCCCCTCGTAGCAGAACTTGATTTCAATTGAAAGAGGCTCTCTCCCTGAACATTTATGTCACGGAGGTATTTAAACATCTCAATCATATCACCTCTATCCCGCCTTTCCTCTAAGGTGTACATATTAAGATCCTTCAGTCTGTCCTAATATGCTTTATAATGAAGACCACAAATCATTTTAGTCCCTCACTTGGTTTGCAGCTTGTCGTGCTGTGAGGGCTTGCGTGCATCAGTGATGCTGAGAGCTAAACTATCGGTAGTTTAACTACTGGCAGGGTCTCCCAAAATGGACAGGTCTCAGCTGAGGTGCCAGACCAAGACAAACCACCCATCTGGGCAGCAGCAGAATGGGATAGTGTTGATGGCGGAGGAACACATTTTTGTGACAACGGCAACAACACCAAACTTAAACTGCGTGGAAGAAAGGCCCGGCAATCTATTTCTGTATCTTGCCATGAAAACCCAATGGATAGTTACAACAAAACAAATTGTGCTATGGTGCTGGAAGATGAGACCCCCAGGTCGGAAGGCACTCAACTAGCTACTGGGGAAGAGCTGAAGACTTTTCAGAGTAAAGCCAGCATTTATGATGTGCTTGGATCAAAGCCCTCGGGAAGTCTGACTGCTGATGTAGCTGCGTATGAAATGAGAGTCAGAAGCTGTAAAGATGTCTTACACATTGGAACATGGAACGTACGAAGCATGAACCAAGGGAAGTTGGAGGTGATCAAGAATGAAATGGAACGTGAACAACTTGATCTGTTGGGTGTCAGCGAACTGAAATGGACTGGCATAGGGCACTTTGCATCAGATGATCACATGGTCTACTATGCTGGAAATGAAAGACAAAGAAGAAATGGTGTTGCATTTATAATAAAGAAGAAACTTGCAAGAACTGTAATGAAATACAATGTAGTCAGCGAACGCTTAATCTCTATTCATCTACGAGGATTGCCTATCAACACAACTATAATTCAAGTATATGCCCCAACAACAGCTGCAGAAGAGAATGAAATTGAAGAGTTCTATGAACAAGTACAAGCTGAAATTGACAGAACATGCAAACAGGATATCCTGATAGTCATGGGTGACTGGAATTCAAAAGTTGGCAACAAAGAAGAAGGCAAAGTAGTTGGAAAATATGGACTTGGCAACAGAAATGAAGCTGGAGAAAGACTGATAGAATTCTGCAAGACCAATGATCTATTCATCTCAAACACCTTCTTGCAGCAACACAAGTGGCGACTGTACACATGGACTTCACCCAATGGATTGTATAAAAATCAAATTGACTACATCTGTGGAAGTCAACGATGGAAAAGTTCTATAACGTCAACAAAGACAAAACCTGGAGATGACTGTGGTACAGATCATCAACTACTAGTATGCAAACTCAAGCTAAAGTTGAAAAAGAGCAAACCACTCATGAATGCAGCAAAATATGACCTTGAGAATATACCACTGGAATTTAAAGACTGCCTGCAAAATCAATTTGCTGCTTTAAATACAAATGACAGAGCTCCGGAAGAGTTATGGAATGACATCAAGAAGGTTGTGTTGGAAAAAAGCGAGAAGTCTCTACAAAAGGTGAAAAAGCAAAAACGGCCAAAATGGATGACGGAAGAAACTCTGAAAATTGCCCAGAAACGCAGAGAAGCTAAAGCCAGAGGAGAAAGAAAGACAATCGCAGAAATCAACAGAGATTTCCAACGTGCAGCAAGACAGGACAAGGAAAAGTACTACAACAACGCATGCAAGGAAATAGAAGCAGAAACTATTAGAGGAAGAACAAGATCGGCTTTCCTAAAGCTACGAGAGTTAAAGAAAAAGTTCCAGCCTCGAATTGGAATGTTACAAGATGCTCAAGGTTCTATGTTGAATGATGCTGACAAGATCAAGAAAAGGTGGAAGGAATATACAGCGTTTTTATATGATAAAGATCAAGTGGACCAACAGCCGTTTCAACCTGTACCTTATGATCAGGAACCATTGGTGATGAAGGAAGAAGTTGAAGCAGCATTGAAAGCCTTATCAAAGAACAAAGCACCAGGCATTGATGGCATTCCTATAGAGGTATTGCAGCAATCTTATGCAGCTGTTACCATACTTACAAGGCTCTGCCAAGAAATATGGAAGACAACATCATGGCCAACTGACTGGAAAGGATCTGTGTTTATACCAATACTAAAGAAAGGTGATCCAACTGACTGTGGAAATTATCGAACAATCACTCTGATCCCACATGCCAGCAAGATTCTACTGAAGATTATTCAAAAGAGACTACAGCCATATCTGGAACAAGAACTACCTGAAGTGCAAACAGGGTTCAGGAAAGGGCGAGGAACGAGAGACATCATTGCGGATGTGAGATGGATCCTTGAAAAGACTAAAGAATACCAAAAGGATATCTATTTGTGCTTTATCGACTATAGCAAGGCTTTTGACTGTGTAAACCATGAGAAACTCTGGGCCACATTAAGAAGCATGGGTATACCAGAACACCTGATCGTTCTCTTGCGCAATCTGTACATTGATCAAGAAGTAACAGTTTGAACGGAAAAAGTAGAAACAGAATGGTTTAAAATAAGCAAAGGTGTAAGACAAGGCTGCATACTTTCCCCGTACCTGTTTAATTTATATGCAAAACAAATCATCAGAGAAGCAGGATTGTATGAAGACAACAGAGGTGTGAAGATTGGTGGAAGACTCATCAACAACCTTCGCTATGCAGATGATACTACATTACTGGCTGAAAGTGAAGATGATCTGAAACATTTGCTTCTCACAATCAAAGAACATAGTCTCAAAATGGGCCTGCACCTTAATGTAAAGAAGACAAAGATCATGACAACTGGCATAATCAACAGGTTCATCGTTGAAGGAGAAGAAATTGAAATTGTGAACAACTTTGACCTACTTGGATCAACTATCAATAAAGAAGCAAAAAGCAGTCAAGAAATCAGACGACGCATTGCTCTTGGCAGAATGGCTATGAAAGACCTAGATAAGATTCTCAAGAGCAGAGATGTCTCTCTCTATACAAAGATTCGACTTGTTCAAGCCATGGTATTTTCAATAACATCATATGGATGTGAAAGCTGGACAGTGAAAAAGACAGACAGGAAGAAAATTGATGCCTTTGAATTATGGTGCTGGTGGCGAATACTGTGTATACCATGGACTGCCCGAAGAACAAACCAGTCGGTACTAGAGGAGATCAAACCGAAGCTTTCTTTAGAAGCTCAGATGACAAGACTTCGACTTTCATACTTTGGACACATCATGCGAAGAGAGAGATCATTAGAGAAAGACATCATGCTTGGCAAGATAGAAGGTCAACGCAAAAGAGGAAGGCCAGCAATGAGATGGATCGATACAATAACAGCAGCAAGGGGTACCAGTCTGTCAACAATGAGCCGCCTGACTGAAGACCGAACACAATTTAGGATAGCTATCCAGAGGGTCGCCATGAGTCGACTCCGACTCGACGGCACTTAACAACAACAATCATTTTAGTAGCCACGCTCTGCACCAACTCCAGCCTGTTCACATCCTTTTGAAGGTGCAGTCTCCAGAATTGCACACTATACTCCAAATGAGATCACACCAAAGACTTATACAGAGGCATTATCACCTCCTTTTTTCTGCTAGCCATTCCTCTCCGTATCCACCCAAGCATCCTTTTAGCTTTTGCCGTCGCCTTTTCTACCTGTTTAGCTACTTTAAGATCATCAGACACAACCACGCCTAGGTCCCGCTCTTTTTAGTGGACAATTGTACTTCACCCCCTATACTATATTGCTCCCTTGGATTGCTGCAGCCCAAATGCATGACCTTACATTTTTTAACATTAAATCCCAGCTGCCAAATTCTAGACCATTCTTCAAGCTTAGCTAGATCCCTCTTCATGTTATCCACACCTTCCTGGGTGTCTACTCTATTGCAGATTTTGGTATCATCCACAAAGAGGCAAACCTTACTCGACAGCCCTTCTGCTATATCACTAACAAAGATGTTAAAAAGAATTGGACCAAGGACAGATCCCTGGGGCACACCACTGGTAACATCCTTCTCCACAGAGTGAGCTCCATACACTCTTTGTCGCCTCCCACCCAACCAATTTCTAACCCAAGCAGTAACTTTAGGGTCCATCCCTAGGGGCTCAGTTTGTTTATAAGTCGCCGGTGAGGAACAGTGTCAAAGGCTTTACTGAAATCTAAATACACCACATCTAAGGCTCTCCCTCGGTCCATCTCCCTGGTCACCCAATCAAAGAAATCAATCAGATTTATCTGACAAGACCTGCCTCTGGTGAATCCATGCTGCCTCAGATCCTGTAATCCGCTGGACTCCAGAAACCTCACTATTTTCTCTTTCAGCAGCGTTTCCAATAATTTACTCACCACCGAAGTTAAACTAACCGGCCAGTAGTTTTCAACCACATCCTTACTTCCGCTTTTGTGTAAAGGCACCACATGAGCCTCTCTCCAGTCCTTTGGCACCACTCCCGACTCCAACGAGGCATTGAAAAGGTCAGTCAGTGGAGTTGCTAGAACGTCCCCCTCAGTATTCTAGGGTGTATCCCATCCGGTCCCATCGCTTTGTCTACTTTAAGTTGAGCTAGTTTCTCACGAACACAGTCTTCTGAAAATTGTTCAAGATGTCCCTCGCTTCTGTTCTTATTTGTGGGTGTTTTCTGAGGTCCTGCTCCTGGTTCTTCATCTGTGAACACAGAACAAAAATATTTGTTAAGCAATTCCGCTTTATCCTTATCAGCTTCTACATATTCCCCCCCTGCACCCTTGAGTCTGACAATACCACTTTTGCCCTTCCTCTTCTCACTAATATTTATTTATTTATTTATTTAACAGTTATTTATATACCGCTCTTTCCCTTGTTTCAAGTGCGGTTTACATGTAACAGTAGGTTAATTGGTATGAGATATACCAGGACATTTTACATAGAACAGATAATTATAAGTTACAAGGAAAATTGTAACATTACAAGTATAACATATTAGAACATATATACATTGCTAGTTAAGTTATTAATCATCATGTAAATGAGTGTGTAGTATGGTTAAATTAGTGTATTAGTGTCATTTATTTTTGAAAATAGGGTATATAATATTAAAAATAAATGTTAGCCTGTATCCCTTTGAGAATTCTGTTTTGGGAGTGTATTATAGTGTAATGTAAATAAGTGAGTTTTTAATTTTTTTTTAAATTCTTTTATGTCGGACAGTAGGCGAATGTTGTCAGGTAAATTGTTCCAGAGTATTGGAGCAGAGTGTGAGAAAGCTCTCTTATTGGTTTTTTTTCTGGCTTTTGTAAAATCTTTTGGTAATGTTAAAGTATTTATGTTTCTGCTCCTTTGAGATCGTTTATCAATGTCAATGTTAATCAGTGTATTTAGTGCAGATGGTGCAAGTTTATTTATAAGTTTAAATGTAGTGACAAGAATTTTATATTTGATTCGGGAGTAAATTGGTAGCCAATGAAGTTCAGCTAAAATTGGTGTAATATGTTCAAGTGGGCTTATATTCATAATCGTTCTAGCAGCTAAGTTCTGAGTTATTTGTATCTTTTTAATATTTTGTTTCGAAATACCATTAAGTATTGTATTTGCAAAATCGAAATGTGGGGTAATAATAGCATGAATTATGTTAATAAAATCTTGTATATATATATCTGAAAAATGTCTTATCCCCCCATTTTATTGCATTGGCTATTTCCTCCTCCTTTTGAATCTTTGCCTTCTTGACTACTTTGCTAGCTTCTCTAAGTTTTTCCAAATACAGATGCCTGTCTTCCTCTCTCTGTGATCTCTTGTATTTCATGAAGGCCTCCCTCTTTTTCTTCACTTTTTCAGCTACTTCCTTCGAAAACCATAGTGGTCTCCTGTTCCTTTTGCCTTTATTTACCATTTTAACAAAAAGGTTGGTTGCCTTTAAAATACCCCCTTTCAGTTTTGCCCACTGTTTTTCTACATCCCCCAGCTGTTCCCATCCCACTAACGACTCCCTGAGGTATTGGCCCATCTTCGCAAAGTTAGTCTTCCTAAAGTCTAAGATCCTCACCTTGGAATGGATTCTAACAGCCCTAGTCCTAATACTGAACCACACCATCTGGTGATCACTGGATGCAAAATGATCTCCCACTACAACATCAGAAACACTTTCACCATTGGTAAGCACCAAGTCCAGTATGGCCCCTTCACGTGTGGGGTCTGTTACCAATTGCCTGAATAGTTCTCCCTGTAGAGAATCCAGGATCTCCTTACTTCTAGATGATACTGCAGCAGGAATGTGCCAATCAACATCTGGCATATTGAAATCTCCTATCAGTAGCACTTCCCCTTTCCTAGCAATGCTGCGTATGTCTTCAATTAACTCTCTGTCCACCTCTTCCTCTTGTGAGGGAGGTCTGTATATCACACCAATGCAAATAGATTTCTCTTTCCCTCTTTCTAGTTTAACCCACAATGCTTCCTCTCTCCCTTTTAAGCTGTGTAATTCCAAAGCTTTAATAGTAGTTTTTACATATAGTGCCACTCCTCCTCCCCTTCTTCCTACCCTGTCCTTTCTGAATAAAGTATAGCCAGGTATAGTTACATCCCAGTCATGGTTTTCTGTGAACCATGTTTCTGTAACTGCCACTAAATCCAAGTCAGCCACTCCCACCAAAGCTTCAACTTCAGGGATCTCTCTGATGTTCTGTTGTTGTTCAGAGTTTGACTAAAACTACATTGTTCTTGGTTGAGTGCTATGTGTGTGAGTGGCTATGTGTATATGTGCTGTTTCCTCTGGTTTATATATCCCTTAATACTGTTTGTTAAAGCTACCCCTTTTGGATCAATGGAGGTTTTGACTCAGGGGGTCCCTACTGGAGTTCTGGGTAGCGGATTTATTTTAAGGGGAGGGTGTTTGCTCGATTTGTCCCTATGGTAGTGGGCACGAGGGCCCACGGTGTTTCCCCATGCTCCTCGCCGGGGAGTGTGTTTTTAGTCCCTCAGTCCCTGTGTCAGGGATTTATGGGTGGGAAGTGGCACGGTAGAGGTTCCTCTGGGGTCTCCTACTGTTTATGAAAGCCTTCAGGCACGGCATAGGGAGGGGGGCGAGGGGCGGGATTGATATTTGTACCCCGAGCGTGGGCCTCTCCTGACATGGGCGCTGGGCGACGGCGGGCCCAGTCTATGGCTGGGCCCGGGTCATGGGGCGTGCCGACGGTGAGGCTGTGGGGTCTGATTGCTGTTTTCGAGCTATGGGTCTGCCCCCGCCCATCTGTACCTCACAGGGGCCTGGAGGCTCGTTGGGTGCCAGAGGTCTTCTATATATGTGCTAGGAGGGATGACCCTAGATAATGCTATTATTCCTCTTGGTAAAACTACTATTTCTTTCTTAGTGGCTGCTATGTTTAGTTATTTGTTTGGTGGGGGTGGTGGGGACTTTTGTTTTGTAAAATCATGATTCTTGCATCCAGTCATGGACAACATGCCTTTTGGATGCCTGTCTGCAGGGGGGAACAGCTTGGGGGAACCCGAGTGGCAACTGCTAATTGGAGTATAGAGAATGTGACCTGGTGCCCTGTGGCTCTGAGTAGAGTCGGAGGGTGCCTGTTGCCATCGGGCCTTAAACCTCCTGGTGGTGGCTCGTCTTGGCCCCGTGGGGTGTATCCATTCGGACCCGGGACTGAGGGGTTTGGGGGGCGGATGGAACCTAGGTTTAAGGGTTTCTGAGCTGGATGTAGGCCCAATAGAAGGGGGGTGGTGGTAATCGGGGAGACCAGGAGCCCAATATGGGGAGGGTGGAATGGGTTTAAGAGGGTTACTATGAAGGAAATTTTAACAAAGGGGTAGGCCCGAATGCCACAGGAAGGGTGCTTAGCCTTATGGTTAGGTTAGGTACTGTTGGAAGGGGAAGGAGGGAGGAGGTGATTTTGGGAGAGGGGAGGGATGGGGAGACTGGTGGGGGATAAAGAGAGGGTTGGGGGGTTGAGGGGAGAATGTCGCAATCTTCAGTATTTACAGCGATTTAACTTTATGTATCAGGAGGAATATGGGGGAGACTCCAGGCTGGGGGGGTTTCCTCAGAGAAGGCACAATTAGCAGGCAAACTGGGCCGGAAGTACCCTTAGTGTTGTGAAGATAATATCTTGGAACGTTTGTGGCCTTGGTAGTCCCATCAAGAGATATAAAATACTTAAAGCGCTGGCCAGACAACAATGTGATGTTGCGCTATTGCAAGAAACTCATCAAACAGAGGAGGAGCATGCTAAACTTGCTCGAGATTGGGTGGGTCAGGTCTGGGGTGCTCCAGCAACAGGAAAAAAGGGGGGAGTGGCCATTTTGGTTCATAAGAAGGTGCGGTTTACGTTATTACGACAGGTGATGGACTCTCAAGGGCGATTTTTGTTTTTACATGGCACACTAGAGGATCAGGAGGTAATTCTGGGTGATTTATATGGCCCTAATACACCAGATCAGGAATTCTTTAACCGTTTAGCGGCGAAGGTGGAACAACTACCGGAAGTACCATTGATCCTGGGTGGCGATTTCAATGGGGTTTTTGAGGTAGGTCTGGATACCTCAAGGGAAATTGGAACCCGAGAAAGACAGAGTCTATCCCGGACGTTGCAAATGTTCCGGGCTAGACTGGGCCTGGTGGATCCATGGCAACTATTGCACCCCTCAGAAAAAGACTTCACCCATATATCGCGGGCACATGGTTTATGGTTTATGGTTTAAGCATTTGATATACCGCCCTTTACTTACGCATCAGAGCGGTTTACACATATATACTAACAGGTACTTTTTATTCCCTTGTCCCCAAAGGGCTCACAATCTAAGTGTACCTGAGGCAATGGAGGGTTAAGTGGCTTGCCCAAGGCCACAAGGAGCAGCCATGGGACCAGAGACCTCAGTCCCTCCGGCCTGAGGTTACTTGTCCCCATGCGGGAATTGAACCCCTGGCCCTCCGGCCTGAGGTAACCTGTCCCAACCACTGAGCCACTCCTCCCACATGGTACTAGTGCCCGCATTGATTGCCTATTGATTTCAGCGAATCAATTTGCGTGCACTGGGGATGCACAGATCGGCCCATTAGAGATTTCAGATCATGCCATGGTTTGGATAGAGTGGTACGGGGGTGGCGGAACTGGATTGAACCGCTTATGGCGGTTCCCTATAGAACTGTATAAAGATACTGTGATGATGCAGAGGGCTTAAACACCAGAAAAAGGGGTTTAAAACAACTTCTTTCCCCAAATGCACACAGCAATGCAGGCAGGGAAGGGGTTAAAGCACCAGCCCAGAGAAACTCTCTGCATAGAAAGTCAGTGAGAGAGCCACACCCCAGCTCCATGACAACCCAGGGAGCTGACGTAAGAGGCAAGGGGGCGGAGTCAAACCAGATAGGGCAGCCCCATGCTCTTAACCAGGAAGGAACAGATCGAGAAGGAGAAGGTGATTCACTTCCAGATGGTAATCAAGATTCAGTTGGAGAGTCAGGTCGTGACTCTGACTGGGATTCAGAAGGAGGCAAAAGAAGGAGCAACCCTTGCCAGGATAGCACACGGTGCTTGGGAAGTTGCCAGCAGGACTGCTTGGAGAAAGAGAGGTCTCTGGAAAAGCAGCTGAGAAAGCTTCCTCTGAGGGAGAGAAATTACCACGGGCCAAACAGCAAGGAGAAGCAGGTTAGAAGCCACTTTAAATCTTAGGGGGAGAGGCTAGAAACCTTACCCAGAAGAGACAGAAGTTCTTTCCTGGAATCTTCCCTAGAAGCTGTGGGTACAGGTGGGAGATTGAGCAAAAGTAAAGTTCTGTTTGATAAGCTGCATAAACGTTCCCAGGGCAGGCAGCGTGTTACTAGCATAAGCTCTGAGAATAGCCCGGCTGCTCTTAAGCAAACAGCTGATTATGTGCTACGGAGACGAAGGCTAGAGCCAGACCCTGCTAAGCAAGTTGCTACACGGGAGATAGTGAAGCAGTACAAAGACAGAGACTTGCCTTTTTACCAACCTGTGAAAGCCAGACATACTAGAAGAAAGTTAAGCCAGTTGGATTACCTTAACCCTGTTTTAAAGGAAGCTGGTAATTTTAGTTCCTCTCAGATACCACGAAGTGGAAAGAGTTATAAATGGAAGCAGCTTAGAAACCAATTAGAACAGTGGAAGCCTGTTGCTCTGCAGTACCCTGATACCAACCAGAATATATCTGACTCTGAAGTTGAACCAATGCAAATTGAATCAGCTATAACAGATAGCAGTTGTTCTGAGATGGAGGCAGAGTGTGCTTACTGTTGTCATGACTAAAAGCTGTATATCTTTATGCTTGTGATAAGTGCTGGAGAAGTTACTTCATGCCATTGAGTTGTTACACGTGGAGAAGCAGCGTTCTGCTTGAGTGTAAAACTCAACCTCATTAAGCAGCTGTGAACTGTGAATGCTATACAATTGAATTAGCTGCAAAGTAAAGCTGTTCAGAACTGAAGAGAAGTTTGGACAACCTGTATATATTTGAACTGACAACCCTGAGAAGGATCAGGTTGGACTTTATCACATCTTGGACTTTATTTGGCATTAGAAAGTATCCACATTTTGTTTCTGTTCAGGGGATGGTAGATAACAAATTCCTGTGCGACAATAAAGTTATTGTTACCACTTAACCTTGGCTGTCTTCATTTGGCCCACAACTACACGGAACCCAGACATCAGCACTTACAAGGATTTATAAATATTGTAGTCACGTCCCCCCTCTTCCAGGCAACCGCCTATACGGGGAGGTAATGGGGGCATGACAATACCCATTTTCGGCAATTCTTATGTCAATGCTGGCAGGATTTTGAGGTGAATCATCGAGTTCATAGAGATGACCCGGAATTGACTTGGGAGACTGCTAAAGTGGTCTTACGGGGGGACATAATCGGCTATGTGGCGCGGAAGCGGAGATTATTGGCTGAGAAAATTGTTCGACTTGAGCAACAGGTAGCTCAAGCACGGCGTCTCAGTGGACGAGCCCCTACAGTCCAAAATAGAAAGAGATTGTGGGAACTTCAGGTCGCGTTAAACGAATTGCTCCATCAAAGAGCTAAGAAATCTATAATGTACTATAAATATAAACTACACTGCTTTGGAAATAAACCAGGTAAATTGCTGGGGAGATGTCTGAAGGGTCAGAAGGGCTCGCGGTTGGTAGCGGCTATTAGAGATGAACAAGGGAAACTGCAAAACAATAGGACGGTGATTAGTGCAATTTTCAAAGGTTTCTTTCAAAAACTATACACAGCAGAGGAGATTGTCCCCACTTTTATGGAAAACTACTTACAAAAAATAGATCTGCCGCAGGTGACGGAGGAGCAGCGTGCCAGTTTAGGGCAACCCATAACTCTGCAGGAGGTGGTATCAGCCGCGAGTTGTTACAAAGCCCCTGGCCCAGATGGATATGGGGTCAAATTTTATAAGATACTTTCAGCCGGGGTGGGCCCCCTTTTAGTGGAGACCTATCAGCAGCGGACAGAGAGGGGGGTTATGTGATGGGGGGATAATCAGGCGTATATCACTCTGATTCCTAAACCAGGAAAAGATTCGCTACAGGCATCTTCTTATCGACCGATTTCTTTGTTGAATTTTGATATGAAGTTGTTGGCAAAAATTTTGGCGGATAGGTTGGCGGCCATATTAGGTAACTTGGTGCATGAGTCGCAGGTTGGGTTTATTCGGAGGCGATTTGCGGTGCGTAATCTACGTAAAATCTTAACGTCATTGGAGTGGGTGCATCAGCACTGACTACCTTCTCTCTTGGTGAGTTTTGACACTGAAAAAGCGTTTGATAGAGTTAATTGGCAGTATCTCCAATATTTGTTACCTCTTTATGGCTTGAGGACTTCCTTCTGTGAGATGGTAAAGAGCCTCTATGTGCAGCCAATGGCTCGAGTGCTCTGTAACGGGGTCCTGTCGGATTCGTTTTCTCTACATCGAGGAACCCGACAGGGGTGCCCTCTGTCTCCCTTATTATTTGTTTTGGCCTTGGATCCCTTAATTCGTAGCATAGAAGCAGATAGGGAGATAAGGGGGGTGGTGGTGGGGCATCAAGAGTTTAAGGTATCGGCCTTCACGGACGACTTGTTGGTACATTTGCTCGCGCCTAGGGGGTCTCTCGCGAAGTTAATGACGGAGTTCGCGACGTATGGCAGATTTGCGGGCCTTCGTATAAATGAAGATAAATCGGAGACTATAGATGTGTCGGGTCAGATGCGAGGAAGTTGGCCTGGGGAATTCCCCTTGAAATGGGCGGAACAGAAATTTGTGTATTTAGGTATCGTTTTGACAAGGTTGCCTCAAGATTTATATTGTACTAACTTTGAGAAAATTTTGACTGGAATGAGAAACCAGATGCGGGCTTGGAATCCCCTGCCGCTATCTCTATTGAGGAGAGTGGCCGCAGTCAAGATGGTGATTCTACCGCGAATCCTGTATTGGCTGCAGACTTTGCCAGTTTGGTTGTGGCGTCGCGATCTTCACCGGTTGGAAAATGAGATTCAGAGATTTCTGTGGAAGGGAGCTAAGGCTCGTATCCCGATGAACCGTATGATTGGACCCTGGCGTGGTGGAGGTATTGGTCTCCCGGATTTGTGGTTGTACGCCTTGGTGTGTCAGGCGCGAAATGTGGGTGATTGGCTGGGTGAGACAGATGTTTATATACCTAGACATCTGGAGATGGCGGCGGTGGCCCCTTTTTCCCTGCTGGGTGTTATACACGCGGAGAGCACCCAGCTGCCAAATAGAATTAAACGCAGTACAATGGTGAACTCGGCGCGACGCACATGGCGACAGTTGAATTGTTATTGGAATCAAAACTGGAAGATTTCGAGTTGGCTGCCCATACGGGGTAATGTGAATTTTATGCCAGGCTCTGAGTCCCATGAGTTGCGGTCCTGGAGTGGAGGAGTGGCCTAGTGGTTGGGGCAAGGTACTTCAGGCCGGAAGGTCGGGGGTTCAAATCCCACTAGAGGGACCAACCTTGGGCCGGAAGGACTGGGGTTTCTAGTCCCACAGGTACTCCTTGTGGTTTTGGGCAAGCCACTTAACCCTCCATAGCCCATGTTCCCTGTAAAATAGTTATCTCCAAGTTATAATGCCCTGTTCAATGTAATTTCAGTTTGTTCAATGTAAACCGCACTGATGCAGAATAGCGTGGTATATAAGAGAATGCAAATAAATAAATAAATAAATAAGGGAGTGCGAACTATAGGCCATGTTGTAGGTTTGACGGGTGCGTGTAAATCGTTCCCGGAACTGTGTGCAGAGTATGAGTTGCAGCCTCACCAGTATTTTGCTTATTTACAACTCTCTCATTATGTGGCTTCTTTGTCCAGGGAAGAACTCAAGGTAGATCGGTCGGCGCAGATTATTGAATTCTTTGACCTTGGGGGAGATTCTCCCCCTTCGATAGCAGGATTGAAGGCCAGGCTCGATTGCTTCCGGTTGTTGCCAAATTATGGCGGAGTTGAGCGGGCATGGGCAAGGGAATTGGGACTAGAGGTTCCAGTCGGAACAATTAAGAAGACCTTGGGGCGGATTGCTCTATTGACGGAAGGGGCACGTTGGAGGGAAATCCAGTATAAAGCTTTAACCCGTGTACATTTTTCGCCCCAGCGGGCCTTGCGGAGCCATATTACTCAAGACAGGTCTTGCCCTAGATGCTCAGAGCCATTGGCGGACCTAGCCCACATGTGGTGGACATGTAAGTGTATTCGCCCTTACTGGACACGTATCAGTAATTGTATAGCTGGGCTGATACAGCAGCATTTCCCTTGGACTGGGTCCTTGGTAGTTTTGGACCAGCTGAACCAGACTTGGGAGGGGGAACGGCTCTTGGTGCGTAAGGCGTGCTTGGTGGGGAAAGGTCCTATTCTACATAGATGGCGTGAGCAGCTCTCACCGACTTTCTTGGAATGGCGCAATAGTTTTCATCAGTTGATGTTGGCGGAGCGCTGTAGAGCTAGGAGTCATGTAAAATGTTGGGCCACTTTTATGATGATTTGGGAACCTTATATTCAGAATTTGGGGCCCTACTGTCGAAATGAAATAGTTAATGTGAGTCCCTAGAGTGTTAGGGAAGAGTTGAGGGCGTTCATGGGGGTGGAGCTGGCGAATATTCCTCCTGTAGACAAAATCACATGGTTATGCTGAGGATGGGGGTTCCGACAGGGTGGGGGGGTGGCTGGGGGGGGAGAGGGTTCTTTACACCGTGTAAAGTGGAGGGAAAAAAACGGTTAAATCATAAGGCAATGTTTGCATGATGTTTATGATACTTGTATATACGATTTACCCTAAGGCGGGGATAAGAGTACACCTGGCCGGGGGTTTGCTCCTTGGATTGCCTTGGTTGTTATCTGTTGTTGATCAATAAATAAAGTTAAAAAAAAAAAAAAAAGCTGTGGGCCCAGCACAGATCCCTGGGGTACTCCACTATTCACCTTTCTCCATTGAGAAAATTGGCCATTTAGCCCTACCCTCTGCTTTCTATTTTTTAACCAGTTCCTGATTCACAATACTATACTGCCTCCTATCCCATGACTTTTTAATTTCGCTAAGAGTCTCTCGTGAGGAACCTTGTCAAAGGCTTTCTGAAAATCCAGATACACTATGGCTCTCATTCTAGAATGTGGGTGGCGGGGCTGCTCATCCCACCGGGACGTGCAGCCCCGCAATCCACCAAGACTCTATTCCCCCACTGGCTCTCCCCATATGTTCTGTGCGTCAGGATGGGGAGAGCTGGTGGGGGGTGGGCCGCTCAGCAGAGGTGGTATAAGCAACCCAATTTGCAGGATCAGGGCAGGTGAGCCACCCCCAGGGCCGGGGTTGGGTGCGGGGGGGTCCCTGCCACCCTATCCAGGCTGAGGTAGGCCAGCTGTGAGTCAGGCGGTGGGATTATGGGGGGCCGGAGCCGTGGATGCCTGGGGTGCCTGCGGGGAGGACGTCCTCGCACATGGAGGGGGCACGCCAGGCCGTCCTTGAGCCTGATTCTGGCTCCAATGGGAACGTTTTGTTTCTGCGGACCAGAATCGGGTCCTAACGGGCCCGTCTTCAGCGGGGACGTCCAGATGTCCCCCTCCTGGAATGGGGTTCTCTATCAACCGGCTCAACTTTGTCTACCTATTTATTCACACCTTCTCAAAAATACAACAGATTAGTAAGACAAGACTTTCCTTGGCTATTTAAATCTATGCTGGCTTTCTCCCATTAAACCATGACTATCTACATGGTCAGTATTTTTATTCTTTATAATGGTTTCTACCATTTTGCCCGGTGCTGACACCAGGCTCACCGGTCTGTAGTTTCCCGGATCACACCTGAAACCCTTTTTAAAAATTGGCATTACATTGGCCATTCTCTAATCTTCCGGTACTACAGATGATTTTAATGATATTTATTTATTTAACAGATTTTATATACCGCTTTTTATGAAATTAAAGCGGTTTACAAAGAACAAAGGGCTGACTCATGGATTAGAGTCAGTGGTTACAACAAACTAAGGGCGGTTTACAAAGAATAATAAGGAGCTGACTCAATTTAATTAGTGTCAGAGAGTTACATAAAACTTAGGGGTACAAGTAACTGGGAGCAAACAGTGTGGGAGAGGGAAACTTATTCTTGGTATGTTAGGTTGAACAGATCTTAGGAGCATTAGTGTTAGGTGATCGGATCAGTCCCATAATGTTCAGTGAAGAGGTGAGTCTTTCGTATTTTTCTAAGATCTTGTATGGTCTGGGCTGATCTAATGGGCTCCAGTAGGGAGTTCCGTATTGTAGGGACAAAAAGAGTGAAGGCTCTGTTGCTGGTATGCTGTGTACAGTTGGTCTTAAGCGGAGGGATTCATAGCAGATGCTGGTTTATACATCTTTGAGAAGTAATGTCAGGTGCTTTGCTGATTAGGACCTCCAGGCAGGGTGCTGATTGGTTGTGGAGAATCTTGAATATTGTGGTGATGACTTTATGTTTTATTCTCAGTGCTATTGGTAGCCAGTGGAGGCTTTTAAGGATAGGTGTGATGTGTTGAGATCAATTGGTTCCGGTGATTATTCTGGCAGAAAGTGTTTTGCGCCATTTGCAGTGGATATAAAGCATGTTTTGGTAGGCCTTGGTAGAGGATGTTGCCATATAATCTAGGAGTGGTGTGATGATAGTTTGAAATATTGTTCTGAAGTCCTTGTTCTCCAAAAGTGATCATAAGAACATACTGTAAGAACATAAGAAATTCTATACTGGGTCAGACTAAGGTCCATCAAGCCCAGTATCCTGTTTCCAACAGTGGCCAATCCAGGTCACAAGTACCTTGAAGGTACCCAAAGTCCACAGCTTCAACAATGCTCGTCCTGAGGTAAGCAGTGGACTATGGGTCGTAGATTTTGAAGTGATTTCATCTTGAAGTAGGTCGTGTTTACTGTTTTCTTTATGTGGAATGACATGTTGAGGTTTTGGTCTAATGTTATACCCGGGTATTTGATTTCACTTTTCACTGAGATCTCGGTGTGGTGTAATATTATCTTGGGTGGAGGGATGAAGGAGGGATCTCTTGTTGCGAGAAGCACTTCTGTTTTGCTGTTGTTTACTGTCAGGTTTAGATGACATTCTGAGATGGCTGACAAACAGTTTTAGACGAGAGAATAGTTGGGGGCAAGTGTGTTGAAGGGGGAATAAAACATAATGTCATAGGCATAAACATGAAAATGGACTGAATTTCCTGAGAGTATCACATATCGGTTGAATATATATGTTGAAAAGTAAGGTGGACAGTGTAGAGCCCTGTGTCGTAGGTTATTATTATATATGTTGAAAAGTAAGGTGGACAGTGCAGAGCCCTGTGGGACAGTGCAGAGTCCTGTGTCATAGATTAAGGGGGTTTGATAGATGTATCCCTACTTTCATGTGTTGTTGTCGGTCAGATAGATAGGATGTAAACCAATTTAGTGTGGTATTGTAGAGACCTTTTTCCTTGAGTCTTGTTAGGAGTATTTGATGGTGAACCATATCGAAGGTGGCAGTTATATCAAGGAATACCATTCCGAATCCTTGTTGTGGCTTTTCTATTCCTTTGATTAGGGTGTTGAAGAGGGATGATGCGAGGAGGGTGTCCACATTGTGATGGGATTGAAAACTGTGTTGTTGGGGGCCTTCTCATGAACACTGTGATCTTCTCAGGCTTGCCTCATTTCTGTCCCTCCTCCATCAGGAATCCAGTTGGAGAGTGTCTGCCATTCTACTTTTGTTTTCCTTGCATTCTCTCTATGGAATAGCTTCCCTCGGTATTTCCAATAGTTCACAGATTACTAATAATAGGTCTGCAATCTCATATTTCAGTTCTTTCAACACTCTTGGATGTACACCATCCAGTCCAGGTGATTTGCTACTCTTCAGTTTATCAAATAGTTGTAATACATCTTCCCAGTTTATCAATATTTCTTTCAATTCTTCTGATACATCACCTTTATTTATTTATTTGTGCTTATTTACCGCCTTTTGTGAATCAAAGCAGTTACAATGAACTCAAAGAAAAGAAAAGTACATTTAACAAAATTACATTTAACAAAATTATATATGGAACATTGTTAACAAGGAGTGATGAGGATTAAAGGAAAAAACAACTTAACATAGCAAACTGCTGATTTCAGCTAATAATTAAATACAGGGAGCGAGGCATGTTTGTTTAAATACATTGTTCTTAATAACTTTGGGGTAATGTGGATAAAACTATCGATTTATTTGGAAAATTTGGAATTAAGTAATTCGTTCGCTGAACTGTTCCTTGAACAGAAATGTTTTTAGAAGTTTACGGAAAGTATTTGGATCCTTAGAGTCTCTTATGGTGTCGGGTAGTGAATTCCATAAGAGTGGGGCATAAAGGGAGAAAGCTCTCTTGGATGTAGTTGAATTGCAGCACCTGAATTCAGTGGGTACTACAAGTGGATTTTTATTGCTACTTCTCCGCTGTTTTCCGGGGTGATTAGAATAAGCGCCTTCAGGCAAGTGGATGATTCTGTTTGGAAGGATTTGAATATAGTGTCAATAGTCTTGAATTTTATTCTGTTCTCAATTGGTAGCCAGTGAAAATGTTTTAATATAGGGGTAATGTGCTCTTTGATTGGGACTTGCGAAATTACCCTAGCTGCTGTATTTTGAGCTAGCTGAAGGCTGCGGATGGCTTGCTTTGGGAGACCCATTAGTATGGCATTACAGAAATCTAAGCATGGGAAGATCATTGCCTGAACTGTTGTTCTGAAGTCACTTGTGGAGAGAAGAGGTCTTAAATGTTGTAGCATCTTTAGTTTAGTGTAGATGGCCTTTGTTATGTTGCTCACGTGCTTAGTGAAACTGAGCTGGTGATCTAGCGTGATGCCCAAGTATCTCACTTCTTTTTTAACTTGGATGCTTGCTTCTTTTAACTTAACTGATTCTGGTGGAGTGAAGGAGTTGTCTTTTGTAATAAATAGGATTTTTTTTTTTTAATTTATTTGAAGGTTGTGTTCTGCCAACCAAGCGATGATGTTATTGAAACATTCCTCTATTTTTTCTAAGTATGGCTGTTTGGTGTTGATTTATGTACCATTTCAGGCACAGGTAACTTGGCTGAACAAGCAGAACTTAAAAATTCACATGCTGGTCATTTCTCACATCAATCACTGTAACCCTTATACAATGGGTTACATTGGCATCTCCAAAACGTCTTCAATTGCTTCAGAAGCTCATCTTGGGAACCAAAAGATTTGATTGCACTTCACCTCTTATTAATCATTTTGCACTGACTTCCTGTTACAGTATGAAATTTAACATTTTAATCTTCACTCACGTGCACTTCACTGGCCATCTGGTTAGTGTGTTATGCCTACTTATGAACACTGTGATCTTCTCAGGTTTGCCTCATTTCTGTCCTCCTCCATCGGGAATCCAGTTGGAGAGTGTCTGCCATTCTACTTTTATTTTCTTTGCATCCTCTCTATGGAATAGTTTCCCTCTGTATTTAAGAAAGAAATGTTAATTTATAAAGTTTAAATATGACATTAAGGGGTATGTTTACTAAAGTGCGTTAGTGCGATTCGAGTTAGGAGCCGCGGTAGAGACGTAAACCCCCAAATAAGGACATGGGCGGTACATCATTACGCGCAACGCGCGTTCCAAAAACTAACGAGCGTGACAGGGCGCGGTGGCGCGTTCCCGCACGTTACCGCGCGTCAACCCCAAGAAAGCGTACAGATACAAATCACAGGAACAGAGCTGTAGCACAATGGTTAGCTCACTGACCGCTGTCACAGGCAGCATGGGTTCGAATCCCCTGGGTTCCCCAGTGTGCACAATGCAGAAGGCTGGCCCAGCCATCACCCAGTACCTAATGTAGGGAATGAGGAGGCAAGGGTTTATATTTTACCACCAGTAGTGTTGCCAGCAAATACACCATCACAGTGGTGCAACCAAAGGTGCCGCAGATGGCATCCCATAATGCACCACACAGGCCACAGTAGAAAGTGCACTGTCCACAGAGGCACACCAAAATGTCACCTTTAGAACACCATAGCAGGCAACGTAAAGGGTGCCAGATAAGGTGCCGCATGGGGCGCCCCATGAGGCACTGTAAGGTGACATTATGCTGATGGGGTTTCGTTGGCAGTACCAATGTGTGTCAAAAATATACAATGCTGCAGTCAGGCCGATAAAAAAAGACCACTGTGTTATGAGCCCATGACCACTGGCCCCACAGGCTGTGACGGAACCACCGGGCAGCAGCCCCATAGCTGCGAACAACCCCCTGGCTGTCACCTGAAGGGCAGCAGGGCACCACCCAAATGGCCCGCTGTGATGTCTAGGATCTGTCCCAAAGCAAACATACCCATGGTGCAAGGCACAGGAAGATCAGCGGCCCAGAGATGAACACAACAAGGGTTATGTACCTACACAGCCCCCTGGGATGGTAGGGCTAAATGAGTGTGTGTCACTGTCACACAGTAGCAACAGACAGTAGCCCAACAGGGCGCCCCATAAGAATCTAGAAAAGGTGTCCCCTAAGGTAGCCTGATCTGTAGCACAATGATGAAGACACTGGCAGATGGTGCAAGGTCTGTGAGTTCAAACCCCCCATGGTCCCAAGGACAAACGCTGCCTGCAACAGTACCCTCTGCAAACCATAGTCAGTGACGTGGATAACCAGTCAGTACTCTTTTGAAGCCATACATATCCCCCAGTTTTTGTCGCCGATAAACAACCTGAGAGGTGGGAGAAAGTGCCCACCCCCCTCATATGTAGGGCCCGTATAATCCAGAGAGCCTCAGCCCTCACAAGAAGAAAATAGTGTGAATGTGTATCCAGAACCGTGTTTGAGATATGTACATAGTCAAATATAGCCACAAACCATGTAATGAAGGAAAGCAAACCTCAAACAGTGCTGGAAACAAGGCAGGTAAGAACCAAATTGTCATGCCACCGTACACCTGTAGGGAACCCCACCACGCCATGCATATGTCTACCCAACTCTGGGCTCTGTATCATGTGAATGTGTACCTGACAGGCGGGTGGATCTGTGGAGGCATCAGCGACATCACCCACACACCAATATAGTGATGGCAGAAGCAGCTTGTTCTGTATGTCTAACAGGCTCAGGTGGCAAGCACACAGTCACACGGCTATACCCTGAGAGTGCTGTATAGGGCACCCTACAAGTCACACCAGTGGGTAAAGGTAAATGTGCACTGTCTGCCCGTGCACCCTATAGGGCAGGGGTGGGGAACCCTGGTCCTGGAGAGTCACAGACCAGTCAGGTTTCCGGGATATCCCTAATGAATATGCATGAGATATATATGCATTAGAGATATCCTGCCAACCTGACTGTTTTGTGGCCCTCCAGGGCTGGATTTGGAGACCCCTGCCTTACACCTCTGTCATTTAAGATTGTGAGTGGGCAAGGTGCAGATGTCCTAGACATCGAAAGGGTATATAGAATGTGTCACATTCCTCCTCGATTCTCACCACCACCAAAAAGTTGTCTAATAGACAATATTTTGGTGGTGGTGGGAAGTGAGGAGGAATGTGACACATTCTATCTAACCCTTTTGATGTCTTGGACATCTGCACCTTGCCCACACACAATCTTAAATGACAGAGGTGTAAGGCAGGGGTCTCCAAATCCAGCCCTGGAGGGCCACAAAACAGTCAGGTTGGCAGGATATCTCTAATGCATATATATCTCATGCATATTCATTAGGGATATCCCAAAAACCTGACTGGTCTGCGGCTCTACAGGACCATGGTTCCCCACCCCTGCTATAGGGCGTGTTACAGAGAGCCCCACAGGTCATGCCATAGGGGTTCCGATGAGGCACCTTGAGGAGTCTGCACTGTGAGGGTGGTGCTGCTGTCAGCACCAATGTAATGTAAAACTACAAGATGCCCCCCAAAGGGTCACCAAATTCTCCATATGTGGTCTGAAATCCATGACATAGGGGCCCCCACAGGTAATGAAATAGCTAGTCGCCCATATTGTCCGTGAAAAGTACACAGTCCCAATAATGAGGTGGCCAGCTCATGGAGCAGAACTGTGAAATGCTACAAATCACCACACCAGACCCCCAGCAATTGCCCCATGCACATACAAAAAAAGCCTGTCAATGGAACAAAACAAGGTCTCAGCAAACAAGGGCATATGGCAAACACAACCCAGACCAAGGTCAAGATCATTACCAAATATAAAGGGCCCATTAACATCACAGACCTGTTTCATTAACCGAAAGCCACTGGCGAAATTAAAAGCAAACACGAAAATACTATGAATATGTGCAGAAAGAATATGCAGATGGCTGTACCACCAGAACCCACAACCCCCAGACTGTGCAAAGAAAGTGCGCCATGTCACCACCCAAAGTGACAGCTGGGGGGTAAGGATATGGGTGTAAGCAAAAACATTCATGGTGCACTGCACATGTACATCAGCAGTTTCGAGAGGAACATATGAGGGGGTAGGCACCCCCACAGTGCCGTCCCATGAATGGGCAAATGAATGTGTGCGTCACTGCAATAGAACAGGAAAAGACAGTAGCCCAACAGTGTGCCCAAGAAGAAGTATGAGAAAGATGACCATTATGGTCCCGAGAAGGGTGCCCCCATGCTAAGTGACATATGAGGTACACACGGATACGAGAGTTCAGATGGAACCCTGGCTCACAGAACCATGTGGCATGGTGCCCCAAAAAGGGTATGTGGGACAAGGTCAGTGTGCCCTAGGGACTACAAGTGGTGTCTGCAGGACCTGCGGAACCAGCGTACAACAGAGACAGATGTAGTACTAACACCACACAGAACCCACGGTAAAGACAATGGATAGGTGACTGACCGAGGGACAGTAGGGAGTTACTGGACCCACATCCCTGTGGACATCCCATGTGTCAGGAAGCAGCGCAGACAAACATGTTGCTGCCAAAAGCAACACAACAAAGGGTGTTGGCAACCTAGAGTACTAGAACAAAAGCGTGTGTCAGCTGAGGAGAAAATGTGTCAACCTGTGTAGGCGGAGGTGGCCAGAGGAGTGGCCCTGCCACGCAGAGCAGGCACAGGCCCGCCAAGAACACAGAGATGCAATGCAGACAAGGGTAGCAGTGTAGGATACGGGGTGACAGTGCACAGCAACATACAGGACATGTCACATCACACTGATGCAGATAGATGTACCAAAGGATGATACCCAACGGTGATAAGGATGATAAGAGCGGGCAGGACCTAAAAGCAAAGAGATGACTGTTACAGTGACCACAGGTACCAGTGAAGGAAAGACATAAAAACAGGGGAACAGAGAGAGCGAAAACCCTTGAACACTAGGATGGAAGGCGCAGCAGGAAAAGAATAACTACCGTAACACCAGTAGGCATACAGAAATGGATGCAGACAGGACCACAGCATGTCTCCATACATAACCACAGCTGTGTGCCAGGTGAGGGTACCCCAAAGACCAAACAAGATGCACCACACATTCTGAACAGGGGTCCATAGCCAACATCACAGTCCACAGGTGGGATAGGAGGTACATATGAACCGGTCCATACACGACCCACGAAATATCATGCAGTGCAAACCAAATGCAATATATCAGGGGAGCGACAAGTAAGGGCCTGAAGGGGTCAGGGCAATGGAGAGCCATGTGGATGGGCTGTGGTCAGGGACAAGCGACCGTAAGAGGAGCATGTGCCTGACCAAACAGTTGAGTGATGGCGGCCGGACCAAACGGCAGCAGTGGCCCCAGTAAACAGGCAGGCCTGTCACATGCCCCGCCACATGTGTGACAAAACGAAGCTAAGGGTGATGGGGTAGTGGGCCAGAGAGCAGTGCAGCACCATAGGAGCAACGGAGAGTAAGCAACATTTATGGGTCAGACCATGGCGACAGCAATGCAAACCGCACTGTATTGCAACTCACCCGAGTCACCTGCCTGTTGCAGTTGTTTACACACAAACCCCACATGTAGCACAGCATCGGGCAGTATGATCTGCAAAGTCCTGGGGGCCCGGAAAGCAGAAGCCCATCCTGGGGAGGCAAAAAGACATCAGACATGTTGACACATGACACGGTACTGCTGCATAATCCATACACCTGCCCACACATGGGCAACCCAGATAAACATCACCAGCAGAAGCAGAACTTACAGGAGAAGAGCTCCCCGATCAGATGTTGCCTGGCCGCCATCCCAGCACGTGTGTCAACATGGCCAGGTGCAGGAGGGCACACAGGATCCACCCCAAGATCCTCATTAATATCGACTGGAACATTGTGCCTGAGAGCAATGTTGTGTAGAATGCAACAGGCTAGTATGATCTTTGCCACAGTCAAGGGCCCGTACTGTAAGGCCCCGCCAGTCCTATCCAGACACCTGAAGCGACTTTTGAGAATGCCAAAGGTTCGCTCAATGACTGAGCGGCTGGAGGCATGGGCCTCATTGTACCGCATCTCTGCATCTGTCCGAGGGAGACGCACAGGGGTCAGCAGCCAGGCGCGACACCCATATCCTGCATCACCTGCAAACAGAAATGGAAGTAAGGCACATGTGAGAAGAAGAACCTATGGAAACCATGATGTAGCAATGCACAAATGGACAGCAGGAAAACATGGTCACACACATATGACGGCACAGCATTGCACACAATTGTGGTGCACCAGAGTCTGCATCTGGGAGATCAAAATAACACTGGCCGGTACAAAGATGGTCAGGTGGGCAAGTCGCTGGGACATGATGTGATATGGCACACAGGGGATATGTCAGTGTACCACAACCCGGGTGGGCAAGGCGGGGGTGTCAGTGCAGACAGGCCAAAGCAAACTGTCATTCAGCAGACATGTGTGATAGCAGGTTCGCACATACACCCTGACACGTGCCACCCCCTACATGGCGGATGAGTAGGCCACATACACACTGTACAGCTGGTCTATGGTCCTGTTCCCCGAGTTCCCCAAAGCCCCCCCCCCCCCCAGCTGGCACATGCACAATCCCGTGGCACATTGGGCATGAGATGGACACAACACACAGGCCGACATATGTGAAACCTTTGCACCATGCACGCCCCAAATGACCATGAATAAGGATGATAGCGAAGTAAGCAGCTAAGGCAGGGTAGAGACGACACCACATGGGTGCGGGGTGACACAGATGAGCAAGAATAGGCACATGGTAGGCAAGGGGATGTGTGTTGCCGCACAGAGGTACGTGAGCACAGTCCAGGTGACAGGGCGTGCTGTGGTCACAGTCCCAGCATAGTCAGCACAAGGACACAACAGCACCATGTCATGCATGCAGAGGACACAGTTGACAATGGTGCCCCCGTGAAACACATACGGTCGTTACACACAGGATGCGGGGAATACCTACCCAGCAGGATATAGTCCTCATATTGCCCAGCCTCAAACAGGCCAAACAGTGCTGAGTTCTGCAGGATATAGGAGTCATGGGCTGACCCTGGGAACCGCGGGACCATATTCAGGATACACATACCTGCATCACAGACAACCTGCACATTGAGGGAATGGAAGTGTTTGCGGTTGCGGTACACAACCTCCCTGTCGCGTGGCGGGATGAGGGCAACATGTGTGCAATCTATTGCACCCATCACATGTGGTATCTCTGCAATCTGCTGGAATGCATGTCCCAGGGCCACCCAGTGTTGCCTACTGTTGGGAATGGCAATGTAATTCCCAACCCGGCTGACCATGGCCCGCAGTACCTGGTGGAGGCAGCAAGAGAACGTTGGCCGACTCATCCCACCCACTGCGGCCACTGAGGTTTGGAAACAGCCAGAGGCAAAGAAATGTAGGGCAGCAAGGAGCTTGGCCATTCCCGGTATAGCATGTGACCGGGCAGTCAGGGGCTCGAGGTCAGGTCTTAGATCCTCATAGAGCTCCCTAATAGCCCCTGTGTCCAGCCGGTAGAGGGAGATCACCTGGTCCTCCCTGATGTTCTGTAGCATGGCCCTGGGCCTGTAGAGGCGTTGCAGGCGTGGCTGCCCCTCAGGACGCCTACGGCGCCGTAGTTCCACCACACCCGCCTGTGGACCCGCCACAGCTGCAGGCCTGTGTTGCATCGGGTGAGGACCCATGCCCAGGGCCTCAGCCCCAGGGCCATCATCTCCCTCAGCCGGAAAGCGCAGCCCAGCTAGCTCCAGCAATGCAATGACTGCACCACCTGCATTCACAGTCTGAGCCATGATAGACACAGGATGTGGGACATGTGGCTGTAAAATAGGGTACAGGGCGGGAACACAAATCACACAAACAATACATACCTGGTCAACCAGGAACATCCACCACACCCAACACCCTGTAGTCAGCACAATTCTGTAGTCGGCAACGTAGCGCGTGAAGGAGCGCGCGTACCCCCGCAGTGCTCCCGAGAAGAGCCATTCCGATAATAACCAACTCCCTGTGACGCAGCATAGTGTAAAAGTACTGCGAGGTATACACCCTGCCAAATAAGGAAGACGCCAAGATGTGACAGAGACGCCAACCGCGTTCACACGCGCGTACCACATAATGTGCCATACGTGACCAGCAGCCAACGCGCGTGGTTACGCGCAGAACAAATATACACGGGTACCCCAAGAGAAAAGATATGTCGTACTTACCAACACAACATGCATTGTAGGAGGAGGCCACGTGTAATGTGTACATCGAGGGACGAATTTCTGGAGAACAGGCGATAACCATGCACAGTGCGTCACGTAGGGCACATATCCGCCTTACGTCCATGCGTGCGCAGGGGGAGAGCGCGATCTTATGCGCGTACGCAACGCGCCCAGAGCCACACCCACACGGGACCTATATAAAGCTGGGGAGGACAAAATGGCACGCACCTCAGCACACAATCTGGATGACTATGACAAGCCAGATGTCTGACAGTGCCGGGGCAGAGCAGGTGCCATCGATGGACACCCCCAATGAAGATGGTGAGAGGCCAGGCACATCAGGTGCACATGGAACACCATGTGCACAGGGCACTGCCACAATGGGGCAGAAGAGGCGCAGGCCCACCCTCCCTGAGGAACTCCGCAAACGAGCGATACGGTTCAGCCAGGAGGAGAATGACCTACTCCTCACCGCCATTCTGGAGCGATATGACCTTCTGTTCGGTCAGCTGAGCTCGACAACAACTGGTGCAACACGTGCTCGGGCATGGGCGGAGGTACAAGCGGACGTGGCAACCGCTAACGGGCCACACAGGGATGTGGAGAGTTTGCGCAAACGATACTGCGACATTAAGAGGAACATCAGGAATGAGCTGGGAAGAGAGCGGAGAGGGGCACAAGGCACAGGAGGAGGCCCAGCACAGGTCACCAACCTGAGTCCACTAGAGCGGCGCTTGGGGGAGTGCCTGGGCACAATGTACATACATGGCCTTCCCCCAGAGTTGGACACAGCGCACCAAGGTGCAGGTAAGTGTTTGAGTGATCTGTACCAGTGGGAGCCTGCAAGCGCACATGTGTGTGGGTGACCAAGGGTGGACTGTGGTGTAGGTGGCATGATTGTGCAATATGAGGACCCAGGGGGCAGCACAGGCATACAACCAGCCCCTGGGCCGTGACCCATTCGGGGAGAGATGTCCATGGTGGTCAGGGAGTGGAATGGCACAGTGGATGTGTGCTGTGTCAAGGGGAAAGGTCCCACAGTATCAGCAGGGGCTGTCAATGTGTAGCAGTGGGTAGGGTGTAGGGCTGGTGGGGGCAGCACGGCCACACAGGTGTTGACAGGGACGACAGGACAGCACTATGCACCTGGATTGAACAAGGACTGTGTATGCAGGGCTGATAGCGTTGACGGGGCTGCATGGGGGGCGTGGTAGCATGCACGGGGGGGTGGTCACTTGACGTCGCAGGGCAATGGCCCCTCTCGGCAATGGGGAATAGGTGAGGGGGGTGGGGGGGGCGCTGTCCGCAGTGGAGAACGTGATCCAGCAGATGCAGGCGCACACCGCTGAGGCACACAGGGATGCAGAGGGTGAGTCTCACACTGTGTTCTGTTGACAATGCGTCTGCAAAGGTAGGCGATTAGTTTCACGACACCAATGCACTACCTGCTGTCTCCACAGGTATACGGCATTTACTGCGTGCATGTCTGCGGGAGCAGCGGCGGCAGAGGCATGCGCAACACAGACACAATCGCATGATGTCCAGGGTCATGATGGGGGTCCCGAGGCTCGTTGTAGCTGCAGAGAGCATTGCTGAGAGCCTGCATATCATCGCAGCACACATGGGGGTGATTCCACCAACACCACCACCACCTCCTCCTCCACCAACACCAGTGGAAGCAGCGGCAGCAATGGCGGCAGCAGGGCCACCATCATCACAGGGTGGGAGGGGGCCGCGCAAGGCGTGGTAGGGGCAGGGGCCATGGAAAATAAAACGCATAACATGCGGATGAAGCACATGTCATGTCTCCTGTGTTGTTTGAGGGGACAGTGGTACGCACAGCCCACACGTGCATGACCCTGGGGCATGCCCAATGGGAACTATTATGCCAGACGGTGTAGACACCGACACTGCTTTGCCCAGCATGGGATGCCCCACTTGCTCCTGGGCGCACACCAGCAGGCACACACTATCCAGCATTTGCACCCAACATCTGTTCCCCGCATCCTATCCCTGTGTGCGGGGGGGGGGGACATCTGGTCCTGGGCTATGGGGGGGGAAGGGCATGACATTAGGTGGGCTGTGGGTGATGGGGGGGGGGTTGGACCGGTAATGGGCTGTGGGCTGATGGGGGGTTAGGACTGGCAATGGGCTATTGGGGGCTGACTGGGAATGAGTTGATGGGGTTAGGACTGGAATTGGGCTGATGGGGGTTAGGACACTAAGTGGGTTGATGGGGGGGGCTAGGACTGGTATTGGATTTGGGGGTTGCTAGGACTGGAACTGGGCTGATGGGTGGCTAGGAATGGATATGTGCTGCTGCAGGGAGTAGAAGGGAATGGATGCTGGGTGAGGCTGGAACTAGGAGGGAGCTGATGTTGGGGGTGGATCAGAATGGGATGGGGCTGGAGGTGGAAAATGGAGAGGTGGAAAATAATTTGAGTGGGAGGGGGCCAACATCTCCAATTGGCCGGGTATTGGGTGAGTACCTGGGGATTGGGGATGGAGGGGTAAGAGTTGAGTGTATGGACTAGGAATGCGGAAAGAGAATAATGAGAAGGATTAGTATGTTAAAGCAGATGTTGCGAGAGAATGGTAATCAACTACAAGATAGAAGAAAGGACACATGGACAGCAGACGCTGGAGAGTTAGAAGAGGACACGAAGAAACCAGGAGAAAATGGCTGGGACACTTGCAGCTGAAGAAATTGCACAAAAGGTAGACACATATCCCTTTGTATTGCATTTCCTATCTGGAATAGGTCAGCTCTGGTAACTGTGCATCATTAATGTCTGCGCTTTGTTTAATACAGGAGCAAATCAATGTATAGTTTTATCCCTACAGTGATGTACATTCCAAGTTAGGCTGTTGTGATTCCCAGTTTAATGGTTGTCTTCCTGTTTCGAATTAGTGATTACCTGTTTGGTGATGGTCTATGTTCTGCATGTGTAAGTGAGCGGAGGTGTTCTGTTTAAATGATTCCAATGTGGCATTGCCACTCGTTCTCTCCCCAGTGGTTCAGGTATTGTGGCTCTGTGAAATGTGTTGGTGTAATATTTGCAGTGTTACCTTTTGATTGGTAGAGTATGGTGCTTAGTGAGTCCTGGTATTGCTGTTAGGATACAGCGGGTTTGCAATGGGTTTCACATGGGCAGTGTCCATTAGCCCACCTGCTGTGTCCATGCCATCCACCGTCCTGGTCTGCACCCATCACAGATGCTGCACATAGCCTTGCAGGTGCCACCACTGCTGACCCCTGGGCACAGTCACATGTCTGTGCATTGCTACATGTGTGGCACCAGCCCATGTAATGGCCATAGTATGGCTAGATGCATGACACGTGTAGAGTACCCTGCACGCACCCTTTGTATCTCACACTGACACACATGTGTGTGTCCTCATGTGTCTCTCACACAACACTGACACATAGCACAGAGTGATATCTGGACAGCACAGTTAACAGGTAATAATGTCAAACTTTATTTACAGAACAACTTGGGGGTGGGGTTTTTCATTGGCCAACATGCGACCATCGCTGTCAAACAGCCCTGCTGCCCTCCGTGTGTGGGGTAGGCCATGGCATGGGCTGTCACAGGGCAGGTGTGTACTGCGTATCCACGCGCTACACACCCCGGGGACCCCTGTCACATGGTGGCTGCTCCTCCAGCAAGCGTAGTCGGTCAGCCACCATGGTCAGGGTCGCCAGGACCTGCCCCATGATAAGGGCGTTCTGCCTCTGGGCGTGTGCATGCGCACGCACAGCCGGGGCCACGCGCAGCCCGCACATGCAGCCCCACAGACACAGGTCTCCCCGTGTCTGTGTGGCTGCATCCACGGTGTGCATGTCCTCGGCTATGTGTGCCATGCCCACGTCCAGGGGGTGTGCATCGCCATCACCATGGTGCAGGTCGCTGGCGCCCATGTAGCCCTGTGACAGCTCATGTAGCTGGGCACCCAGCACACATGCCCCCCCAACCCCCCCACCAGCGCCACGTTGGGCAAGTCACCCCCTTCAGGCCCCTGTCCCACCACAGCAGGGCCCCTACCCGCCCGACCCACCTGTGCCCGCCCCTCCTCCCCCTGCCCCCCCCAGCACCTCTGCCCTCCCCCACCGTATCCGCACGGGGTAGCTGCATGTGCTCCTCAGCCGGCCCCCCACCCTGTCCCACATCCGCCTCCTCGCCCTCTGCGTCCGAGGATTCTTCTGCCCCATGAGGTGGTGTGTGGCGCTCCACCACCATTTCCACAGGGTCAGGCAGCACATCCATTTCTTCTGCTCCTTGCGGATCACCGGGCCCCGCATCCTGCACCACCTGTTCCTCCGCAGCGCGTGCATCCACTGTGGGAGAGGGGGACACGTGTCATTCCCATGTTCACACATGTGCCACAGCAGTAACATACATCCTGTGGTCATGTCAGCCACTGGCCCACAGGGCCATGTCACATTACTCACCGTCCTGTTGGGCCAGCCGCTCCCTCTGCACTCGGCGCACAAAACGGGGATATCGTGCCCGCAGCTCCCGTGCCTTCTTGCGGAGATCCTCGACCTATTGGGGTGGAAACACATATTGACATTAGTGGTCAGACACCCTTTGGTGGCCTCTGCCGCTACACATATACAATTATCAGTGTGCAATATGGTTTGACACAATGGGTCACGAACCTGGGCATTTCCCAGACCACCAGGATGAGGGGTAGGGCTCTGAGGTGAGGCCTACTGCATCCTGGAGATCTGGTTTGCCTCTTGTGTTGACTGTCTGGGGCATTCCCCACACCACCAGGATGAGGAGTAGTGCTCTGAGGTGAGGCCTACTGCATCCTGGGGATCTGGTTTGCCTCTTGTGTTGACTGTCTGGGGCATTCCCCACAACACCAGGATGAGGGGTAGGTCTCAGAGGTGAGGCCTACTGCATCCTGGGGATCTGGTTTGCCTCTTGTGTTGACTGTCTGGGGCATTCCCCACACCACCAGGATGAGGGGTAGGGCTCTGAGGTGAGGCCTACTGCATCCTGGGGATGTGTGTTGTTACTGTAGTCACAACCAGGCCCAGCTACCATAGCACAGGGACAGGGGATGGGCTCCTCATATGGGATCCTCAGCATCCTGGGACTATGGGGCCTGATCCTTGTGAGCACTAACAAGGCCTGTATCCATAGCACAGGGACAGGGGATGGGCTCCTCATATGGGATCCTCAGCATCCTGGGACTATGGCCTGATCCCTGTGAGCACTAACAAGGCCTGTATCCATAGCACCAGCACAGGGGATGAACACCCTTTAGGGGCCTGCAGCATCCTGGGATGTCCTTGTGCATTGTGCTAGCTGACAGGAGCATATGACAGACCCCTGTGTGTATCTTTGCCTTCGTTTTGGCCCAGTGGTTTTCTGTTGATTGGCCACATCACTGAGGATGCAACTGCGCCCCGTAGCATACCAATGGGGTCATTTGTTCATCTCTGCCATGGTTGCACCTACCCCCTGTGGGATTGTGGGTTCTGCTATTGGGTGTGTGTTGATGACCTAGCTACAAGCAGCCCACGGTAACACCAGACATTCTCCAGCAGTGCAGATTCTAATGGTGCTTTGGTTACAGGCTGTTCTTCACCACGTCCTCATTTGGGGTGCCTGTCCCCAGACACTTACCTCACGTGGGTAATCAGAGCTCCTGTTGTATCTATTTGTGAGGCGGTCCCAGGCCCTCCTCACCCTTGTTAGGTTCTGCCTCCTGGAGGAGCCAGGGAAGAGGCGTTGTTGGCGGAGACAGAAGAGCTCTGTCAGCAGGTACAAGTCTGCTTGTGTGAATGCAGGCTTTCGTGACATGGCTGCCATCTGCTCTGAGTGTATTTCAGCTGCGTAGCCACGTGCGTTTATAAGGGCGTAGCCACATGCGTTCATGGAGGCGTAGCCACGTGCGTTCATGGAGGCGTAGCCACGTGCGTTCATGGAGGCGTGGCCACGTGCGTTGAGACAGCGTTTTGAGGCCATGACACGGCGCGTACCTATGTGCGTTGATGTCGGCCGATGGGCGTTGGATCGTGCGTTGGAATGTGCATTGGCATGTTTGATTTCAGATCCTCATGGTGTACTGCAACTCACATTAACACTACCATCTATACATGTGTTGGCCTATGGCTTATCCTAGCCTGTGGGCATGGGCTGGGTTTTACATCCCCCACATTTTTGGCCTACTGCTATTTCTTGCAGGGTCAGCAGCATGTGTTCTGATACATTCTGCCTCTGACATCTCACATTATGGATATTTCACATTGCTTTGTAGAGGGCTGACCTTGATGAAGAGATGTCTCTGACATTTGTAATGTCCCTTTTGTTTACATGGATTGAGGGGGGGGGGACGACCAGGGCACAGTGAGTGTCCCTGATTGGCATACTGTGGAGGTGGCATCCGGACCAATGTAGAGCTTCTGTTTATCTGTCTATTTTGATATGTATATCATTAGTTGTAGCCTTCTCATGCATGCTCTTACACCCTTTCTCTCTGTCCTCTCTTGCTCTTTGCTGACAAACGAAGGCTTGCAGTCTGTACTTGACCTCTGATATTGTTGGGTTACAGACACCACTACTCCAAATGCAGCTGCACCTGGCAGTCCTGCCATGTATCACCACAGTGGCCTCATACCCATAGGTTCTGGCTGCACAGTCAGTGCATTTGCCAGTGGAGTAAGCCTCTGTAGCTCCTTCTACATGCCTAGCTGGCTACAGAGCGACTTCAGTTCACCGCACAGTCCATCTGCTGTGATTCACAGAGTTTTATTGGAGCAGTCACAACCATGATGCACTACACATGCAAATCAGCTGTCCACTGATTGACACGAGATGTGAAATGCAACCCTACAGCAGCTCGGCCTGGTGGGGGTAACTGACCATGTGCACCCCCACAGCACCTCAGCCTGGTAGGGGGCACTGACCATGTGTTTTACTGGCACACAGTGGCTACACAACGTCACATTGTGCGGTTGCTGTGCTCACCCTGAGGGTGCAGTGAGGCGCCCAGCACCAGGTCCACCGAACCATCCATGGCAAACATAGGCCATGCTGGAGCTCCACAGCAGTGATAATGTGTGAGATAGGTGGTGTCTGCCCAAACACCTTGGATATATTTGCCTGTCTCAGTCAGGTGTAGTCCCTACGGACCCCTAGGGGAATTATGGTGGTAGACCATTTCTCCCATCAGCAGATCCACATTCCGCCTCCCTGCAATGGGGGCAGTAGGGGGGTCCATCAACCTCAGTTCTGCTGTGGATATCACACCCTACAGTGCAGTCACTGCAGCACTCTACATATCCATAGCACAGGGGCAGACAAATGGTAGGGCTGTCTATGCTAGGCTGAACCCAGACACTATCTGGTATTTTCCTACAGCAGCCCTTCAGCCGCTGCACCCTGCTATGCGCTCCATCGAGACACATACCAGCTGCAGACAGTCTGCTAGTTGGTCCATTACTGCATGTTCCTGTTGGACATGCGTGCACCCAGACCTGGGATGGCAGCAGGCACAAGACGCAGATCAGTCAGTGACTGGCCCCCAAAAGGAGACACATACATATCACATAACAGAAGTACTATATGGCACTATGGGGATGCCTAGCCATGCCGTGGTCACTGCACAGTCAGGGTGAGATTGATCTCCCTGCAGGACATACAGCGGTCGCCCTGTCTGTGTAGGTGGTGGCCAGGCACTGCTATGTCACAGTCAGTGCCCTATGCGCTGTGCAGATGCAGCCTGGCCAGGCCACCCTGTCCGGGCTATACCCATGGTACCTTGCTCCTCATTATGCATTATTTGTGGCAGCATTGAACCTGACCGTTGTGTGGCCCTCCAGGACTGCATTTTGAAGACTCTGCTCTAGGTTATGCGCCTGTTTATGGTGTCTGTGCTCGGTGTGGTTAAATATTGGCGTATTAACCATGCGTATCTTGTCAGCAATAAATTGTTTTCCTTACTATCACGGTTTAGTTGTGAGAAAAATATGGGTACTGGATTGGCAGTAGCCCCAGCTGGGCTTTGAACCTGTGACCTTCTGTTCTTGCACACACTGTCTGTGTGCACTGCACCACTGTGTTGCCACAGATAGGCTGCATCCCCTAGGGATTCCATGACTGTACATCCGACAGGGCCTGTGTGTTGTGGTGGGCGTGCCAGCCTGCACATGGCTGGGCAACTGTCTGCTGTGGCTAAAAGCCACTGGCCCTTCCACCACCTGTACCCTTCCACCAACATGCTGACATGTCGTTATCTTGGCAAATGCCTATGAGCTACTAAGGTGTCGCACTCCGGGACTGCATTTGTGGAACTCGGCTGTGGGAACTGCCCATTGTTAGGGGGGGGGGGGAGGGTAAAATATAGTTGTTTGTCCCATGTTCTCTGGGATGAAGGGGTGTCTTTACTATCTCTGTTGTGTGGTGGGTAAAATATGGGAACAGGGTTGGTGGGTGCCCCAGCTGGGATTTGAACCCGTGACCCTCTGGTCTTACAGGTACTGGCTGTGTCCGCTTCACCACACTGTAGCCACAGAGACAGTGAAGTCCCTGGAGATAGGAAACCTGGCAGAGTGAGTCAGACACCCTGCTCTGCACATTTTTACTGTCGGCTCATTCACCTTGTATGGCGATACACGTGCACATAGACCCCACAATTGACCTCGGGAAAAGGGGATAGACCCTCACCAAACTGGCCAATGGTGATAGTAATGGGCAACCATAGCAGACACTCCCAGGAGAGCTCAGTGCAGGACTGACTGAGGAATGATTTGTGGACGGGTCTACGCTCCATAGACCCTTACAAACATCATATTTCGTTTTTTGTAGCTTTCCAGGAATTGTTTGTTACGGTTGCCCACTAATATCTCTGTTGCACAGCTGGTTTATACTTTCTTTTGGCTTTTGTTATGTTCTTTTTACATTTCTATTTGCTATTTTGTTCTGTGCACATGTATCACACTGCTCACGTTTTTTTAGGTTTCCCCGGTTTTGCTGTACATTGCTGACGGAAATGGTTTCTCTTCCCTTTAATATGCCTTTAACGGCAGGTTTTCATTCGCGTTGGGATTGAGCTCTGAAATTCAGCGTGTTAGTATGAGGGGGGCCTCTCCCCGCCCACTCTCCGCCCATTTACCCCTTCTCTCCGCCCACTCTCTGCCTTCTGCGCTGTTTTAACGCGCCGCGGGGGTTTACGATCGTTAAATGCGGTTAACGCGCGTAATGTACGATTAACGATCGTTCGCACGTCAGAACGCGCATTATGACGTGCGAACGATCGTTAGTCGTACATTACGCGCGTTATTCACAATTACCGCGGTTTAGTAAACATACCCCTAAATGTTGCATTTTTTGCCTACAACTGAATGAGGAAAGAGGCTAGTGAGGCTCTCGAACTACTGTATGTTTATTTTCTTTTTCAATTTTTTTGTATCTTTTTAGTTTATAATGTTAATCACTTTGATATGATTTTGGTTGCAAAGGGTGATCAAGAAAGTGAATAAAATAGAATTAGAATAGAATTATGTGGAGTTAGAGCACTCAATATTATATAATTGCACAGGACACCATATCATGAAATTAAGGAGGGCTGTATAACAGAATTTCAAAAATCATACATACCAAAAGGTGTTTTTCAGATGTGCAGTTTTATAGTCTGCACTGTTATTTGAAAGATTATTCTGGATCAAAAAAGTTGTCTTTTTAAATAAAATTTCTGCTCTTTATTCTCGCTCTCTTCATTCCTCTGTCTTCAGGCAGCATGTCTAAGTGATTCAGGGAACCCAAAGCACATCTTCTAGATTGTGCTCCTTCGGTTGCACTCAGCAAGTAAGGGCTGTCACAGTGAGAGCTGCAGTCATTTTACTTCATTCCTTCTATAGGCTTAAATGAACCATATCCCAGACACAACCCAGCTTAACTGTCCTCAAAAAATGAGATTTAAGTGCAGAGGTGGACTAGAGTGTGGTAGAGCGGCTAGGCCCAGAACAGGATGGACATGCGCAGGCACGGAGAAGACATGAATCAAGACAGGAGTGGGAATGGCAACAGAACTGGAGCAGGAACAATAGGGAATGCAAAGATAAAAAGTTGGGTTCATAGTCAAACACAGGTCAAGCAAGGACATGTCAAACTGACTTCCTTATATGCGATGTCCTATAGGACATAATCGTCACTGATCCTGTGGCAGGCTATGGCCTATAATAGTCTGCAAATGTGAAAGGCCTGTACATTAGGCCCTGATTCCAACCCCCATCTCAGTAAAGAACCAAAGTCTGTAAAAGTTTGAGAAAACTGTTTTAAACTGCTTAATAAGAAGTTTTCATGAATGCATAAATCTTTCATTATTCTCTTGTGCTGTGAAAAAAGAAATGTTTCAATACTTGCATTCCTAGAGCCAGAAACGACCTTGCAGTGGAGAAGTATCCAAACCTAGAAACTGCACCATTGTTAGAACAGTCCTAGAGTGTAGCAGCAAAGCGCAGACAAACCAATGATACCAGGAGTCTGTTCAGAAGGTCCAAATCATTTATTTGTGCACAAGTCTCAAGCAAGGCAATTTCAAAATGGCTGAGCAAAGTTTTCAAGCATTACAACAACTTTTATAGACTTCTGTTCCATTCTAGGTATAGAAAAACATTTCATTGGTCCCGGTACGCTCCCGTACCTCCCGTAGCCCTTCTATTGGTCCCGGTACTGATAAGTTTCTCCAATTATGTTCCTTCTGTGGGCTTCTGTAGGCATGACACCTGCCTGCCCCCCTTCTAGTCCCAATTACAATGGTCAGTTCATCAACTTGTTACTTTCACACTTTCAAGGCTATGGGACCATTTGTGCGTGCAGAAGAGCAAGGTTCTGTAACTCATCTGTCAGCACTCCTCAATATTTCTCTGCAAATGTACTCTTTCTTATCAGTAACTTTAAAACACATCTTTTCTGTATTTTTCCATTTCTTAATTCTGCAATTCTGCTTATCTAAGCTAATTCAATATTTCTACTGAGTTCTTTCTTACAATAGCAGCATATTGGGGGATGTGCAATCCTATATGCCTCTCCACAGGCCTCATTTACAGGTCAAGCTAGCCATGCTGGCCTGCCTATGTCAGACACCGTGGGTCACAGGCCTGCACCTGCCACATTCCCCCCTTTGATTAATCTCACCCTATTACTTAATAAGGTGTGAGAATTAAATCACTTTCTAGAAGATTCACATCCTGATTAAAGGATTCTTACTAGTTCCACTAGGGCTAGCTTTATATAAAGCCATTATTCTAGTTGCGGTCTTCCGCTCTACGGTACTATCAATAGCACTATGAAGGGAACGCATACAACATGGGATTAAACATGGTAAGCAGAGGACAACAGCAACAAGGATTAGTACTAAGATAACGAAAGTCTTAAATCCTCCCAGCCAAGAGAAAAGGTTAGCAAACCAATTAGGAAATTTCAAGGCGTGCCAAGTCTGTACTGGCACATAAGCATGTCTTTGCATATCTTTAGCAATTTCTTCAACTACTTGACCTTTATCATCTATTTTCAAACAGCAATTAGTTAAATTCAGTTTACCACATACTCCTCCTTCAGCTGCTAGCAAATAATCAAGTGCTAAACGATTTTGGTATATGGCAGTGCGCATCTGAGTACTTTGTCTAGCTAAGAGCGTGAGAGCATGACTAGTTTCATTGGTTATTATTTCAACTACTGCTTGTAAGCGAATAATACGATTGATCATATAGATTGGGGTACGATAACCATACATACCATCATCATTCCAAGTGGCAGGTCCATAATACTCAATAATTCTTTCTGGTGGCCAATCATCACCCCGCCACTTCTCCCACTTGCCTATCTGTAAGGCCTCTCTTCTTTGTCTGGATGCTCCTTTGTGTTTGTGGGTAGTATATACAGGGTATCCTAATTGTTCTCCATGTTCAGTGTTTAACTGGAAGAAGAAAGAAGGTCTGATGGTTCCTAAGACACATGCTCCTCCCCATTGTGGTGGGAGTTGTGCATATGCTCGGTTTCCACAGATCCAATATAGGCCAGGTGGGGCTTGCCAGGCTTGGACTTTGGCAAGGTTAGTCCATAGACCTGCAAGTTCAGGGAATCTGGCTAATGGGTTAGGAGGTTCAGGATGTCTGATTCCTGACCACCATGCTGTCTTTTTAGTTGTAGCATTATAGTATTTCTGGCTAAGACAGACCAGCTGTCCTACCTTTTGGGTTAACTGAGGTCCAGTTCTGGCAAAGCAAAGACGTCCAACGATTGAGTGCGCTAACACCCATTCACTGGTTGTCTTGTGTAATTCAGTCTGATTGTAAATCATGGAATAATTTAATTCTTGGGCTTCCCAGGGCCATTGGTCTCCCATTTGGGTTCCGCCACAGAAATAACAATCTGTGATCTTAAGACTAGATACTACTGCTCCGGCTAATTCTAGAAACAAATTCTGTGAAGGGTGAGGGATCTCAAACTTATTTACATGCATAGCTTCATAAAAGGTATTATGAATATGATATTTAGATGACTTATGGGCTTGAGTATTTAATCTAATATATACAATGGTCCCTGGATCTGTTCCCCCTCCAGCAATACGTAAACCAAACTTATATCCTTGTTTCCATGCATGGGGGTTATGTACACGCAAATGTAAGGGGTTGCAAGCATCTTTCTGACATTTATCATTTGTGGTTGGCTTGGTTAGAGTAGCCATCCGCTTATCTATTTTCTCATCAGTTATACCAGTGTTCCAGGTAGCATAGAAACACATTCCCAATACGGGCAATAGTAGTCTGCCGCTGTAGCAGTACTATACCCTGGTTCCTTTTACCTGTACACTTCCTCCATCCCGTGGCACCTTCTGGACACATATACTTATGGTCATTCCGATACGCTTTCTCCCATGTACCACAGGTGGACTGACTATCTCTATTAATAGCATTACATGCATCAAAATTCAAAACAGCAGGTTTAGTAATGTCCTTAAGTGGTGGTGTAGCAGCTAATATAGGTCCATCTGCATCCTTCCATCTTATTTCCAACGTGTAATAGGATGGATTCTGATGCGGATTATAGCATGCTTTAATTTTGCCATGAGTGCAAACATTTAGTTCAGTGGTGTTATAGATACACCGAGTTATTGTTCCCTTGCAGGTATAGTAAGAATGGTAAAGCAAAGTCTGAGTTACTTTCAGTCCAGTTCTAGTAGAAGTAATACAAGCAGTGCATGGAGGTAGAGCATAAGTCTGTTCAAAACCTCCGAAGAAGGCAACCAAGGCAAAGCAGAAGCAAAGATACATGTTGATGTTGATTGGAGTTCTTCTGAATCCTCAGCTTGCTGATCTTGATCACGACGGTCTATTATTCTTCGTCCCGTTTGCTAATGAAGCAATTTAACGGTTGCTGAGTGTTGATTGAAGATCCTCAAGATGTCCAGCACACATTGACCAACTTAGCAATTCAGTTGGCTTGTGAAGTCTGGCTTAGTCAGTGTAGTCTCAAAGTAGTGTGTCAAATCACACACACAAATTGGGTTCGTTGAAACAAAACTGTTGCTGCATGGAAAACAGCAATCCTCTTCGAAAGACTTGGCTACTGCAAAGCACTTGTGATGAAGTGTCTATGCTGCTGGTTGCCGTCTCAAAGTAACTCGCAAGGGTACATCAGGGTGCTGCTCGGCTGTCCACCGCTCTGGTTCAGGATCGGCGGCGGGCTTGACTCTGCTGTGGTGGATCCAGGCGTCGATCTCGGCTACCTTTACTGCAGTTGGGGTAGACAGGATGACGGTGTACGGTCCCTTCCAATGGGGTTCCAACGGTATCTTCTTCCAATCTTTGATCCACACCGAAGTTCCAGGCTGGTAGGGATGCAAGGGTTCCGTCAAGTTGATAGGCAACTGGTCTTGGATCCACGTATGGAGAGTCTGCAGAACAAAACTAAGAGCTAGGAGTTCTTGTCTGGTTACTTCTGAACCAATCTGGGCTAGATTTCCTTTGACTCCCTGCACTATTGGTGGGGGTTTACCATACAAAACTTCAAAAGGGGAAAATCCTGTTGACTTTACAGGGGCTGAGCGTATTCTGAGTAAAGCTATGGGGAAGCACTTGGGGCCATTTCAAGTGTGTCTCCTGACAAAGCTTAGACATTTGGGCTTTCAAAGTACGATTCATTCGCTCAACTTTCCCTGAACTCTGGGGTCTGTATGCAGTGTGGAGCTTCCACTGTATCTGCAAAGCTTTTGCTAACTGCTGAGTAACTTGAGAGACAAATGAGGGTCCATTGTCTGACCCTATTACTGCTGGGATTCCAAATCTGGGGACAATCTCTCTCATTAAGGCTTTGGTAACTTCTCGGGCTTTCTCAGTTCTGGTTGGGAATGCTTCTACCCACCCAGAGAAGGTACAAACTAATACTAGTAGGTAATGGTATCCATTAGCTTTTGGCATTTCGGTGAAATCAACTTGGAGGTTGTGCATGGGGGTCACACCTCTTGACTGAACTCGGGGTGCTGTAATAAGGCCTTGCTTGGCATTATTCTTGGCACAGGTCTGACATTGTCGTGCTACTGAGGCTGATATGGTTGTCATCAGAGGGATGTAGAAATGTGGTCTGAGTGCTTTCTCCATAGCACTCTTTCCATAGTGGGTGGCTTCATGAAAAGCTTTGACAAAGGATGGTCCTAACAGTTCAGGAATTACTATTCTTCCCGGAGGTTGACTGCCCTCTTCTGGTGGCAGCTCAATCCATCCGTCTTTCAATACTCCATTTTCTTTGTCACAATAGTAATCCAATTCTTTGGTGGTATATCGTGGGGTCCATAGATTCAAGGGTACTGGAAACAATGCTGCTTGCATTGGCATAGCTTGTGGGGCAATCTGTCCTGTCATAGCTGCTTGTCGTGCTGAGGCATCTGCGAATCTATTTCCTCGAGCAACTTCTCCTTTTCCTGCTTGATGTCCTCTACAATGCATGACAGCTACACGTGTTGGGGCCCAGACTGCATCAAGTAACATCAATATCTCGGGACCATATTTGACTGATTTTCCTCCGGATGTGATGAGTCCTCTTTCTTTGTAGAGAGCTCCATGGGCATGCAAGGTAGTGAAAGCATATTTGGAATCTGTATATACATTCAGCACAAGTTTTTCTCCTAATAACAATGCTCTGGTGAGTGCTATCAATTCGGCTTTCTGGGCTGATGTGCCTGAGGCTAGAGCTGATGATTCAACTACTTCATGTTGAGTGACGACTGCATATCCGGCACAGCGTCGTCCGTCAAGGATGAGACTGCTCCCATCAACATAATAGATCTGGTCAGGATTGTCTATGGGCACATCTGTTAGGTCAGGTCGACTAGAGAACACAGTTTCCATGACTTCGATACAGTCATGTTCTGGGAGTTCTTCACTGATGGGTATCAAGGTAGCTGGATTCAAGGCATGGCTCACTTCGAGTTGTATCTGTGGGTTTTCACATAACATGCTCTGGTACTTTAACATTCGGGAATTGGTGAGCCAGTAATTTGCTTTCTGTTCCATAAGGGCAAGGACTGCATGTGGCACAGTGACTCGTATGTTCTGTCCTAGTGTGAGTTTGTCTGCTTCACTCACTAGTAGCGCTGTAGCTGCAACTGCTCTCAAGCAGGGTGGCCATCCTTTGGCCACAGGGTCCAATTGTTTCGATAGGTAGGCTACAGGTCGTTCCCAATTTCCTAATTTCTGAGTCAACATGCCTAAGGCATTTCCCTGTGCTTCATGTACAAACAAGTGGAAGGGTTTGTGGACATCTGGTAGTCCAAGTGCTGGTGACGACATCAATTCTTCTTTTAACTTCTGGAAGGCTGTATCCTGCTCAAGTCCCCACTCCAGTGGTGACTTCTCTTCTCCTTTTGTGGCTTCATACAGTGGTTTGGCAATTTGGGCAAAGTTGGGTATCCAGATTCGGCAATATCCTGCTGCTCCCAGAAAGGCTCTGACTTGCTTTCTGGTTGTTGGAGTTGGAATTCTACATACTGCTTCTTTTCTTTCTCTGCCTAATCTTCTGCTTCCTTGGGTAATACGAAAACCCAAGTATTTCACTTCTGTTTGGCACAGTTGTGCTTTGGCTCTGGAAACTTTATATCCAGCTTCATTTAGTAACTGCAAAAGATCTTTGGTGGCTAATATACATTCTCTTTCTGATACGGCAGCTATCAACAGATCATCCACGTACTGGAGAAGTACTCTCTTCCCCGGGGCTACTGGATAGCTTGAAAGATCTTGATTTAGTGCAGCACTAAAGATGGTAGGTGAATTCTTGAATCCTTGGGGTAATCTCGTCCAGGTGAGTTGGCCCCCTCTTCCAGAGATGGGGTCCTGCCATTCAAATGCAAACAATATTTGGCTTACAGGGGCTAATCTTATGCAAAAGAATGCATCTTTTAAATCCAGTACAGTGAAATGGGTAGCTTCAGCAGGTATCAGTCCTAGAAGAGTGTAAGGATTGGGCACAACTGGATGTATAGTTTCAACTGCATCATTTACTCTTCTCAAATCTTGCACTGGGCGATAATCATCTGTCTCAGGTTTCTTCACTGGCAAAAGTGGGGTGTTCCATGGGGATTGACATACTTTTAGTAGGCCATACTCAAGCAATCTCTGTAGGTGGCGATGAATGCCTTCAATTGCGGCTCTTGGGAGAGGGTACTGTTTGACGTGCACTGGTGTAGCGCTAGGCTTGAGGGTTACAATCACTGGTGCTATATGCTTGGCTAGGCCTGGGGGACTGCCTTCTGCCCATACTTCAAGTGGTGCATGAATGTTCTTTAAAGTTTGTTCAAAATAGGTATCTTGAATCGAATCATCAATGTAGTATCTCCATTCTTCTTCTCGGGGTACTGTCAGCAGCATTACTCCTGCTGGTTTGGCTTGAGAATTCACTGTCATTTGCATTTCTCCTTGTTCGGAGAAAGATATCTGTGCTTGAAGCTTGGCTAGCATATCTCGTCCCAGTAGGGGTACTGGACATTCGGGCATGTAAAGGAATTGATGAGTTACTTGCTGTCCTCCTAGACTGCATATTCGGTTTTGAAGAAAAGACTTTGTGGCTTTGGCACCAGTTGCTCCTATAATGGTGACTGCTTTCTTGGTGAATGGGGCTATCTTTTTGTCTATTACTGAATGTTCTGCTCCAGTATCAACCATAAAGTTCATAAATTGGTCTCCTATTTGTATTTCGACCATAGGCTCCTGGAGACCTAAAGCAAACTTGGAGCCCGGTCTGTCCTAATCCACGTCATCCTCATCATGGGCCTGTGTGGCCAATGCTTGGATGGCTCCTCCTCCCCTCTCTCGCTGGAATTGTTCTCGATTGGCTCCTCCTCGGCCTCGGGGACGGCCTCGTCTTTCTTCTCGCCACTGATGATCGTATTCGTCATCTTGCTGGGCGTCTTCGAGTTGCGGGCACGTATCTCTCCAATGTCCTTCCTCTTTGCAATAGGCGCATTGGTTCACGCCTAGTCTCTGGGTCCGGCCTCCGCCTTGACCCCGCCCTCTTCCTCTGCTCCTTCGATTAGGGACACCTCCCCTTTTCTTTTCAACTACGGCCGCAGCCAAAAAATCAGCTTTCTTCTTCATCTTTCTATCACATTCTCTCTGTCTTTCAGTATCACGATTCACATACACTTTATGAGCGACTTCCAATAACTGTGTTGCATTCATGCCCGCAAACCCTTCTAATTTCTGTAATTTACGTCTAATGTCTGGTTGAGACTGGTTTACAAAAGCAGAATTCACCATGCATAAACTTCCTGGTGCCTCGGGATCATAGGGAGTATACATTCTATAAGCTTCAGTTAATCTTTCATAATAATCTGCTGGGCTCTCATCTATTCCTTGGATAATTCCTGCTACTTTGGAAAGGTTCATAGCTTTTTGGCCTCCTCTTCTCAGGCCTTGTAAAAAACCTTGGCGAAAACGGGCTAGGGCGGTGGATCCTTCATCTGTATTTGGATCCCATTGGGGGTCTTCATTTGGGAATTCTCTCTGAGCTGCTTCTCTACGATCTATTATATTCTGTCCCTGTGCCGGAGCTGCAGGGTTTTCTGCCATCCATTCGATAGCTGCTTTTCTAATTCTCGCTCGTTCCTCTGTGGTAAATAGGGTGGTCAGGAGCTGACGGCAATCTGGCCAAGTGGGTTGGTGAGTTTCCATAATACTAGTTACTAATTCTGTCAGCTCCTGGGGCTTGCTAGTATAGGAGGCATAGTGCGACCTCCAATTTAATAAATCAGTTGTAGAGAAGGGAATATACACATAAGTTAGGGGTCCCGCTACCACTTCATCATTATCATTCTTTACGGGCACCCCCGGGACTTGCCTTAAGGGAAACAGTTTGGCTGTCGTCCCAGGCGTCATTTGGGTCTGGGATCTAAGGGCTATTGTCGTTGTCTTTGCAGGAGTTGCTTTCTTTTTCTCAACTGGTTTTGCTTTGGGTTTTTCTTTCACTGGCTTGCTAGTGCTAGCGCTAGCTTTCTCAATTATTTGTACACTGTCCTCTTCTTCTTCTTCTGGGGGATTCCCTCCTTCTTCTTCTAGCTCCGCTTCGGGCTCACTTTTTACATCCTCCTCTTCTCTTCCCGCTAATTCTTTCTCTTCCTCTCCTCCAGGAGGAGGGGGGTCAGGGGTTGGGTCTCGCCTCGGCTCTGGCAGTCTCTGGGGTTCCGGGGCAGGACGCCGCCGGGCTATTCTTACTGGACCTGGGGTTCGGGGCTGCCTGAGGACTACTTCTGGGGAATCGGGATCTGCCAAGATGGGTTTCTTCTTGGCTTTCTTATCCTGCTCTTTCATTCTAGGCTGTTCCGTTCTCTGTCTAGAATCTGTTTTAGCTAACATTATTCTGCACTGTTCCTCATAACAGCGCTGCGCCCAGGAGGGCGGATCTTCACAAATACTTAACCAGGAATCTATATAGGGGTACTGATCGGGGTGCGCTACCCGCACTCTACGGTGTATTGACTGAATAATCTCTACGGTGAACGTTCCCTCTCGGGGCCAGATGGGGTCTAGATCGGGCCACTCCCTAGTACACAAAATCTGCAAACGGGCTGCTGTCATTTTAATACCATAATCTCCTGAATATCCCTCTTTAAAATGTGCGATCATACATTCTAATGGAGTGTTCCTAGTAGACTCCGCCCCTCCCATTTCGATGTGTGCGCGCAACAACAGACAGAAGGGAAAAGGTGGGCGGACCGTGGGTAAGGGGTCCTCACGGCCCTGGAAACGTATAGGGAATACAGATAACAAGACAAGACGACAATCGCTTCCCCCTTTTCGCGACCTGAACGCGGTCGCCCGGTCAGGAAATGCGCTAATCAGGGGTCCGCCTTCACTTGGTCCGTGCTGCCAGACCTCTCAATCACACTTCGTTCACACAATCATGCTAGCAACGTATTCCCAGAATGCATTCGTTTCTATCTGTTCTGACTAGTCTTTTTCCCAAATTACAAAAAGGATGAGGGTTTCACCTAGCGAATTCCCATGCCAGGCTACTCAGCTCTTCCTTGAGAGTTGATCAGGCTCTCTTACCAATTCCCAATATCTTGAGATTACAAATTCCAAATTCCAAGTTCCAATGGCAGTACTGCTCTTTCTATTTCTGTCTAGACCCAAAATCAAAACTATACTCACCGGATCCGGTCCTCAAACTTCCCAAGCAGGCGCATGAGTTGGACCTCGGACTCCCCTCACTCGGGTTCGAGGCGTTGGCTCCGACCGGGCCCGGCACCCGCCGAGGTCCGACCAGCTCCCTCCGATACAAGGGACCGGTGGCGCCAGGGAGCGGCCCTCGTCGGAAGGGCGCGATCCCGGCAGGACCAAGCCTATAGAGGCGGAAAGTCGTGGTATATTGCCCTATATACACTTTGATTCCACAACTTCCCGGCCAACGCACCAAGGAATATGTAGCAGCAAAGCGCAGACAAACCAATGATACCAGGAGTCTGTTCAGAAGGTCCAAATCATTTATTTGTGCACAAGTCTCAAGCAAGGCAATTTCAAAATGGCTGAGCAAAGTTTTCAAGCATTACAACAACTTTTATAGACTTCTGTTCCATTCTAGGTATAGAAAAACATTTCATTGGTCCCGGTACGCTCCCGTACCTCCCGTAGCCCTTCTATTGGTCCCGGTACTGATAAGTTTCTCCAATTATGTTCCTTCTGTGGGCTTCTGTAGGCATGACACCTGCCTGCCCCCCTTCTAGTCCCAATTACAATGGTCAGTTCATCAACTTGTTACTTTCACACTTTCAAGGCTATGGGACCATTTGTGCGTGCAGAAGAGCAAGGTTCTGTAACTCATCTGTCAGCACTCCTCAATATTTCTCTGCAAATGTACTCTTTCTTATCAGTAACTTTAAAACACATCTTTTCTGTATTTTTCCATTTCTTAATTCTGCAATTCTGCTTATCTAAGCTAATTCAATATTTCTACTGAGTTCTTTCTTACAATAGCAGCATATTGGGGGATGTGCAATCCTATATGCCTCTCCACAGGCCTCATTTACAGGTCAAGCTAGCCATGCTGGCCTGCCTATGTCAGACACCGTGGGTCACAGGCCTGCACCTGCCACAAGAGGAGGGAGCTGGGTGCTAGGCCCAGGAGGGATCTCTGATTGGACAAGTGCAGGGGGCATTGGGACCAATAGAGAGTTTGCATGTATTGTCACAGGGCCTACCTTAGCAGCGTACTGGAGCGAGGTAGGTGGGACATAAAAACATTTAAGGTTGGGTTTGGCCAATATCTTACAGGGCCCAGGGACTTTCAGCCCTGGTAGCGTCCTTTGGTACCAAAATCCCACAGAAAACAACAGGTCCGAGTGGAGGGAAAACAAAAGGCATTTATTTCCCCTTTCATGCAAAAAGGTTCATATGCTTGGACACAAAACGTCAAACACAAATTCCCTAATTCAGGTTAAAGAAAAAGAAAGCATTAAAGGAAAACTGTTATCTTCACAGTAAATGGAATATCAGGCAAACAAACAGTCTCAATTCCCAAGACCTAGCTTAGTTGCTTAGTAAGGACTCCAAGTTTCCTGTCTTACAGAAGCTACAGTCCATCTCAGTGTCTGATGCAAATTCCACCTGCATCGGTTCCCCTTCTGAAGCCTCTGAGCCTAAGTCAGTATTTGTTGGTAAGTTGTAATAAGGCTTTTTAAATATCTTCTGCACAACCTCCCAATGCTCAGGGTTGAATACAGGGCGTCGGTCCTGCGCCCTCAGATACTGGGAACTGTCTTCCTTTTGCAAGTGTTTTGTCTTAGCTTTCTGTAAAGCTTGGTCATTAACAAGTCTCTTGGTTGGTGCGTGTTTCTTGCACCTTATCTCATAAGCATTCTCACAAGGATAATATTCCTGTGCTCCCTGTACTCCCCATACATCAGCAGTTTGTACCCTGCTTTTAGTTAAATATGGGTTACCTTTTCTTCTTGGCTTGTCTGCTCCAGGTGAGGTTTGAGGCCTGCTCCCGTTGGGATCCTGCCTGGCCTGAGCAATAGGCCTTGAGCTCTCCAAGCATCTTGCTGTTGGCTTTAGACCACAGTCACAGCCACGCCTTTGCCTCTCTGTACAACAAACACTCACTCTGGCTGGAGTTGTCCCACCTTCTCCATGGGGACTCCTTTCTTCAAACCTCTGAGGCTGCTGCTGCCTCCTGCGAAACCGTTGGTCAGGGATTACTGCACCTTCTGGATATCCAGCCCATTCACTCGGATGTCCTGCCCAACCTGCTGGTTCTGCTGGTTCTCTTGGCAGTCCTCCTTTCCCAGGCCATCCTGCCTGTGCCTTTCTCCAGGGCTGTCCTGTCTCCTCAGGATATCCTCCTTTCCAGGGTTGTCCTGCCAGTTCTCTTCCTGGCCGCTCTGCTCCTGATTCTGCTTCTCCTGACTCTGCCGGTTCCGCTCCTGGTTCTCCTAGTTCTGCCTTCCAACCTTCCAAATTCCCTTTAAGAGGCACTCCTCTCTTCCTTGATTGGAAGCTGGCTGGCATTACCTCATGACCTAGGTGGTGTGGTTCCTCTGTTCCTCGGAGGTCCCTCCTGCTCCCCCTATGTGGTTCCTCGCGATATTGCAGGTTGTGTTTGACTTTTCCTGCATTTAAAACATTTTCTTCCCCTCTCAGAGGGTCTGCAGCATCACACATCCCCCCTCTTAAAATATTCCGGGCTGGTGAAGCCTCTTCCACACAGCACATAATACTTGACATCTCGCTTTTCCGCAGCTGACTGGTTCGATGATTCCCTCGACTATCGTCCACTTGTATCCCTTCAGGGTGGTATATATTGGTAGCGGATGCTAGCAAACCTGACTGCTCGTGCCAGGGTCGAAGAACATTAACATGATAAGTTTGTGTATGTCCTTTGGTATCCCGGACCAAATAGGAAGTGGATCCTATGGGCTTGACTATTGTCTGTGGCCCCTTCCATCGGGCTTCAAATTTGGGGGTAGCGCCCGATACTAGGATCATCACTTTCTCTCCAATTTTTAATTGTCTGGGCTTTGTACGCCGATCATAATATCGCTTTTGTTTTTGTTGACTTTCTTTTAGATTCTCCCCTGTGACTCGGGAGGTTCGTTCTAGGCGAGTCCTTTCCTTCAAGAACTGGGGTACGCCTACTTCGGTCTCCACTGGTTCAATCCATTGTTCCTTTAAGACATCTAACAGGCCTCTGGGTGGTCGTCCATACATGAGTTCATAGGGTGAGGTCCCCAAGGAACTCTGCTTTCTCTCCCTACAAGCATATAGGATGAAAGGCAGCATGGTGTCCCACTCCGTCATTTGTCCATCCAACAATCTTCGAAGCATTTGTTTTATGCTTTGGTTTAATCGCTCCACCAAGCCATTACATTGGGGGTGGTAAGCGGCGGTCGTTATGTGATGGATGCCAAAAGCGTCCCAAACCTGAGCGAGGTATCTTGACAAGAAGTTACTACCTCTGTCTGTCAGGACCTCTTGAGGGAAGCCTATCTCGCAGAATAGTTTGACTAGTTCGATGGCAATCGATTTGGCTGAAATATTTCTCAGGGGAACTGCCCATGGAAAGCGGGTGGCTTGGTCGACAATCACAAGGATATATTGGAATCCTCTTGGTGTTTTGATGAGGGGTCCTACTATGTCCATGGCCAACCTCCTTACCGGGTCCAAAATGATAGGCATCGACACTAGTGGTACTTCAGCTGGTCTGTGAGGGGTCACTCTTTGGCATGACGCGCACGATTCACAGAAGCAAGTTGTTTCCCAGAAGACTCCCGGCCAATAAAATCTGGCTAAAATCTGGTCAAGGGTGCCCTGTGCGCCCTTATGGCCCCCTACCGGATGGTCATGGGCCAGCCGTAAAACCAGTGATTTAAACGTATTTGGTACTACCAACTGTTTCCGCAGAGCTCCAGTCTTAGGGTTCTTACTCTCCCGATAGAGTATGTCCTCATCCATGACGAATCTGGGAAATGAATCCGTTTCTTCCTGTGCATGCTCAAATGCACGGGCTAGTACAGGGTCTGCTCTCTGCTCCATTTTGAAGGAGGGGAACTTTTCCATTAATTCTGCCGGTACCCACGGCATCCCTCTCCCAGCTTCCAATTCCGCTCGGCCCTGCGAGCGGCACTTTCTTTCTTTCCTTCGCTCAGCTTTGGACTTCCGCTCTCTCCTTGAGGGGTCTCCAATTAGATCTTCGTGCGAAGGAAGATCCCCTAAAGAGGTATCTTTAGAACATGAAGGTCTTTCATCATCCTGGGCGTGCGACCTTGTGGAAACCAGGGCTTCCCTGGGATCCCTACCCTTCTTCGGGCCATTTGGTTGTGGCATGGGGTTCTCAGTAGGCTCCTGCCGAGTGCAAGTGGAATTTGGCACCTTGGGTGGAGATAAGCCCTCTTTAAGAGTTCTCCTAAATTGGGGCCAATCGCGGCCTAATACCAATTCCTGGGGCAACTTTGGCACAACTGCCACTAGCATTTCTTTTTCTAAGCCCAATCCCTTAACCCACAACTTATACACAGGGTAGCGGGTAGCCGCTCCATGAATGCATTTTATTTTAACATTTCCTTCTGGATGTTCAGGAACTGACAATCCCTGATCCTTGATCACCGACCATAACCTTTTGGAAACCATGGTCTGGTCAGCTCCTGAATCCAGAAGTGCTTGTACATTGACTCCATGAATTTTTACATTTAGCACGAAACCTTCTCGCATTGTCCTTGGGGCCTCTCCCACAAGAGCCGTGCGAGAATAACACTCACTTTTTAAGTGACCTTTCTTACCACAAGCATAGCATCTTTTAACATTTTCTCTTACTAGCGGTATATTACTTTTCAAATTACCATATGGAGGTTTTGAGGGATTTTCTACTCTCCGTGCCTCCATTCCTATGGCCAATTTGGGAGTCCCTACCCTAGGTTGGGTGACTCTTTCTGCCTCCAAGTATCTCTCGGTGAGAGCTATGGCATCTGTAGTAGTACAGCAATTTTGCAAAATTAAAAAGTTCTGTACTCTACTAGGTACAGCAGACATGTACTGCTCCAATACTATGGCGTCCATCAATGTATCTATATTTTTTCTTTCTGGCTGTAGCCATTTGTATGCTAGGCTCTTTATCCTATAACCAAGGGCTTTTGGTGTTTCATCAGCCCTAAGGGACGTGGCTCTAAACATTTTGTTATAGGCCAGGGGTGTAAGGCCTAAGTGATCCCTAATAGCTATGATGACTTCTTCATAGGTATTAGCTAGTGCTGGGGGCATTGACCTGTACGCGACTAGCGCCTCCCCCGTAAGGGACGCTGCCAGTCGAATGGCCCATTGCTCGGGTGGCCAGTTAGCTGACCGAGCAATCCTACTGAATGAGTCCAAAAAGTCGTCTACGTTATCATTAGGGCTTAGCTTTCCCACCACCAGATCATTACACGACCACTGTCCAGTTCCTGGGTTGGCCGGTCCGGTAGCCTGCAGCCTCTCCGCGTTGACTTTTTCCATCTCCTCTCGCTGTTGAGCCAGCCATTTCTGCATTGTCTGCAATACTGGCACTTGCTGCGCTTGCATCACCTGCAATGCTTGGGCTTGGTTTTTCAGGGCAACTTCCGCTTGCTTATCAAATTGATGTGACATCCAGGCACAGAGATCCCTAGGCTCCATGATGAACCTGTAAAAAAAAAAGACAAAGAGAAAAAAAACAAGTGTGGCTCTCCTAAACTCTCTTTCTTCGCTCTCTATATCTTTTTTTTTTTTTTTTTTTTAAAGTTCCCTGGCATCCAACACTTGTCAGGCCCAATTACATTTTACCTGACTTAAGTGTTGAGTCAGCTCTGGAACGTTAGTGCTGTCCCCTCTGCAGCTCCTCTGCTTCTGGGTGGCAACAGGATTTTCCTTCAGGATTTTCACCTTCCCTTCCGGACTTCAGGTTACTCCACTTCGGGTTTTCTCCCTCCGATCCGGTCTCTCTAGCTGATCCGCTCCGGATCTTGTCCTTCCAGCAGTTCCAACTAGGCTTTCCTTTTTTTTTTTCAACTCAGGAGTTTTCTTTCCTTTTCTTTTCTTTTCTTTGTGCAGACGTAGGTTTCAAGCAACGAAAAATCCAATAACTACGCCATTTTATGTCACATGGCCTACCTTGGCAGCATACTGGAGCGAGGTAGGTGGGACATAAAAACATTTAAGGTTGGGTTTGGCCAATATCTTACAGGGCCCAGGGACTTTCAGCCCTGGTAGCATCCTTTGGTACCAAAATCCCACAGAAAACAACAGGTCCGAATGGAGGGAAAACAAAAGGCATTTATTTCCCCTTTCATGCAAAAAGGTTCATATGCTTGGACACACAACGTCAAACACAAATTCCTTAATTCAGGTTAAAGAAAAAGAAAGCATTAAAGGAAAATTGTTATCTTCACAGTAAATGGAATATCAGGCAAACAAACAGTCTCAATTCCCAAGACCTACCTTAGTTGCTTAGTAAGGACTCCAAGCTTCCTGTCTTACAGAAGCTACAGTCCATCTCAGTGTCTGATGCAAATTCCACCTGCATCGGTTCCCCTTCTGAAGCCTCTGAGCCTAAGTCAGTATTTGTTGGTAAGTTGTAATAAGGCTTTTTAAATATCTTCTGCACAACCTCCCAATGCTCAGGGTTGAATACAGGGCGTCGGTCCTGCGCCCTCAGATAGTGGGAACTGTCTTCCTTTTGCAAGTGTTTTGTCTTAGCTTTCTGTAAAACTTGGTCATTAACAAGTCTCTTGGTTGGTGCGTGTTTCTTGCACCTTATCTCATAAGCATTCTCACAAGGATAATATTCCTGTGCTCCCTGTACTCCCCATACATCAGCAGTTTGTACCCTGCTTTTAGTTAAATATGGGTTACCTTTTCTTCTCGGCTTGTCTGCTCCAGGTGAGGTTTGAGGCTTGCTCCCGTTGGGATCCTGCCTGGCCTGAGCAATAGGCCTTGAGCTCTCCAAGCGTCTTGCTGTTGGCTTTAGACCACAGTCACAGCCACGCCTTTGCCTCTCTGTACAACAAACACTCACTCTGGCTGGAGTTGTCCCACCTTCTCCATGGGGACTCCTTTCTTCAAACCTCTGAGGCTGCTGCTGCCTCCTGCGAAACCGTTGGTCAGGGATTACTGCACCTTCTGGATATCCAACCCATTCACTCGGATGTCCTGCCCAACCTGCTGGTTCTCTTGGCAGTCCTCCTTTCCCAGGCCGTCCTGCCTGTGCCTTTCTCCAGGGCTGTCCTGTCTCCTCAGGATATCCTCCTTTCCAGGGTTGTCATGCCAGTTCTCTTCCTGGCCGCTCTGCTCCTGATTCTGCTTCTCCTGACTCTGCCGGTTCCGCTCCTGGTTCTCCTAGTTCTGCCTTCCAACCTTCCAAATTCCCTTTAAGAGGCACTCCTCTCTTCCTTGATTGGAAGCTGGCTGGCATTACCTCATGACCTAGGAGGTGTGGTTCCTCTGTTCCTCGGAGGTCCCTCCTGCTCCCCCTATGTGGTTCCTCGCGATATTGCAGGTTGTGTTTGACTTTTCCTGCATTTAAAACATTTTCTTCCCCTCTCAGAGGGTCTGCAGCATCACAGTATCAAACTGAAAAGAAATGTATAAATGAATATGTCTCTGTAAGAACTTTGCTCAGTCCTTTTGGAAGCTTTGACTAACTGGGCCTTGTGCACAATAAATTGGCTTGGACCCTGTAAATTGACTCCTGGATTTATTCATTGTCTGCACTTCGCTGCTACATATTCTTGGTGCGTTGGCCAGGAAAGTGCGGATAGTGAATGGTAGTCAAGCGAATATTCCACGCAATTCGCCTCCAGGATTGGCCCGGTCGGAACCGTGTCTGTCCGACCGCAAGGGAAACCTCAGGCGCCGCCGGTCCCTTTGTATCGGAGAGGGTTCCGCCTTGCCTCGGCAGGCCACTGGGTCCGTCTGGCCAACACCTCCGAACCCGAGGGGAGTCCAGGATCCAACCCAAGAACTGGTTTTGTATCGGGAACCGGATCCGGTGAGTAGACATTTTCTTGTTTAAAAGTCAGTGAAGCCTGGGGAAAAGAGTCTTGCATGAGTGCGCGAGACTGATTTGGTATAGACTAACTGGGAAAATTTTGCATGAGTGCGCAAGACAAGAGAGCCTGATCACCTCTCATAAGAGTGGTCCTAGTACGCTCCGCATAAGGGTTAGCGGAAGCCGAAGCCACCGTCCCTTTGGTTGGGAATAGTCGGTTAGTCAGAAAACCTTGGGCATTTTGAAAAATAATTTCTTGTGCTGGTATGATTATTTGTGTGATTGAGAGGTCTTGAGACACAGACTGAGCGAGAGCGGATTCCTGAGTAGCGCAGTTCCTGGCCGGGCGACCGCGCCCAGGTCGCGAAAAGGAGGAAGCGTGTGGTGTTTGTTCCCCTCAGTGTTTTGTGGGCTGTATGGACCCCTTACCTACAGCCATACTACCTACCCTTACTGTTTGTCGTCTTGTACGTCATTACGATTATGGGAGGGATGGAGTCCATGCAAACTCCACTGGAATGTATGATCACAAATTTCCGTAAAGGATTTTCAGGAGACTACGGCATAAGAATGTCTCCGTCTAGATTAAGAATGTTATGTGATAGGGAGTGGCCTGTGCTAGCTACTTCATGGTCCTGGGGGGGCACCTTTGATGTAGAAATAGTTTCTCGTATTCATCAGCTTGTGCAAAAAGTGCACCCTGACCAGTTCCCCTACATAGATTCCTGGTTGGGTGTTTGTGAAAGGCAGCCCTCTTGGGTAAAGCGCTGCTATGAGGAAGAGTGTAGAATATTAGTAGCAACCACTAGGAGGACCCGGAAGGTTGAGGAGAGGAAGCCGCCTGTGTATTCCGCCTCAGAGTCCCAAGAAATCCCGGCCCGTTTACCCCAGTACCCACATAGGTTAGTTCCCCCAGCTCCGCTACCTGAAGCGGAACCTGATGAGGTACCTCAGCAATTACCGCTGCAGCAGCGACTCACATTGTGGAGACAACCAGCATTGTAAGAATCTTCAGAATCTACAATCCCGCCCCTGTCACACAAGAGTGGCAGTCGAAGCAGAGAAGAAGAGAAACTCTACAAGTTCATCGTACCCAATATTCCAGTTGACCTCCAAAGACTGTAATCACAATGTTCTTCCACTATTGCCTTGTGGGAGTGGTGGTCCTGGGATTCCTGGAAAACACTTTTGCCTTACCCCCTTGTGCAGCTTGCATAACTACCATCCGAACTGGACAGAAGGTCACTCAGACTTTACTTTATCATTCCTACTATACTTGCACTGGTATAGTCAGCCGGTGTATATATAATGGCACAGAGTTAAATATCTGTACGAAGGGGAAGAGTAAGACTTGTTACAACCCCCGGCAGAACCCCTCTTATTATGTACTTGAGATACGATGGAATGATGAGGATGGAGCCCTCATAAATGCCACACGAAAGCTTCCTGATCCCACGAAGCATGTTACCCTGAGTTTTGATGCTTGTGAGGTGATCAACAGAAATGTCTATCACAAGTGTGGATATTGGGAGCATGCCTACTACTATGATGATAAATATATGTGTCCTGAAGGAGCATACGGATGGGGAAAGTGTACTGGGAAATCTTCCCCAACCGTCTACAGTACATCATCCAAAGATGCTTACTACTGTCCCAAGTGGGAATGCGTGTATTATGCTACCTGGTCTGGTGCGCCTACTGGACGAGAGGGAGATAAACGCGTAGCCAGCCTGGAGAAATTGTCATTACCAGAACCTAAGAAATGTAAGAAAGGTGCCTGTAATCCAGTGCAACTCATCATATTAAACCCCAGCCAGTGAAAGCAGGGGTACAGATTTGGGTTACGAATAGCAGGAGGAGGCATAGATCCTGGAACTTTTATACATATACAGCTGAATACTAAGACTCATGCATCTGCACCTTATCGAATACATCACTCTTTCTATGAAGCCATGAAAGCAGAGTTTGAGATTCCTCATGCCTCCCAAAACTTGTTCATTGAGCTCGCCGGGGCAGTAGCATCTAGTCTCCACATTTCGGACTGCCTCTTCTGTGGAGAGACTAAGATGGGAGACCAATGGCCCTGGGAGGCACAAGAAGTGAACTATTCTATGCCTTATAATCAGACTGATTTACATCAGACTACTAGTGAGTGGGTACTGGCCCACCCCATTGTTGGTAATTTGTGTTTTGCTCGTTTTGGACCACAGTTTGCTATGGAAGTTGGACAGCTGGTCTGTCTCAATCAGAAGTTCTACAACAGTACCACTAAGAAGACGTCCTGGTGGTCAGGAATCAACGCTTCAGAGCCCTCCAACCCCTTAGTTTGTTTCCCCAATCTTGCCAGCATCTGGACTAATCTAGCATCTTATAATGCCTGGCAAGCACCACCTGGACTGTACTGGATTTGTGGAACCCGAGCATATGCTAGGCTTCCTCACCACTGGGGAGGAGCATGCGCCTTGGGAACCATACGACCTTCCTTCTTCCTATGTCCCATGGAGAACAACTGGGTTTTCCCGTGTACAGGAGTCGACAGAAACGAGAAGTCTTGAAAATAGGCCAATGGGACAAATGGAAGGAAGAGGAGTGGCCACCCGAGAGAATCATTTCATACTATGGACCTGCTACTTGGGAGCAAGATGGTACATGGGGATATCGTACTCCTGTGTATATGATAAATTGTATTATCCGCTTACAAGCTGTTGTTGAAATAATAACCAATGAAACCAGTAAAGCACTAACTCTTTTAGCTAAGCAGAGTACACAAATGCGTACAGCTATTTATCAGACTCGTTTAGCTCTAGAATATTTGTTAGCAGCTGAAGGTGGAGTGTGTGGAAAATTGAATTTAACCAACTGTTGTTTGCAGATTGATAATAATGGACATGTTGTTGAAGATATAGCTACTCAAATGCGCACACAAGCATATGTGCCGGTTCAGACCTGGCATGGCCTGAAGCTTGATGGGTGGTTTGGTTCAGCATTTTCATGGTTAGGGGGTATGAAGACCCTTGTGTTTATTGTATTACTCATATTGGCTGTATGCTTGTTTCTCCCATGTCTCCTGCCCCTTTACTTACGCATGATAACCTCAGTTATTGATAACACTGTAGAACGGAAGGCAGCTACGAAAATATTGGCTATGTGGCAATATTCCCCAATATCCCAAGATGATGCTATTACGCAAGTTTAATATGTGATTTAATTCTCACCCTTTCTCACTAGCGGGTGAGAATAATCAAAGGGGGAAATGTGGCAGGCTATGGCCTATAATAGTCTGCAAATGTGAAAGGCCTGTAAGTTAGGCCCTGATTCCAACCCCCATCTCAGTAAAGAACCAAAGTCTGTAAAAGTTTGAAAAAACTGTTTTAAACTGCTTAATAAGAAGTTTTCATGAATGCATAAATCTTTCATTATTCTCTTGTGCTGTGAAAAAAGAAATGTTTCAATACTTGCATTCCTAGAGCCAGAAACGACCTTGCAGTAGAGAAGTATCCAAACCTAGAAACTGCACCATTGTTAGAACAGTCCTAGAGGAGGGAGCTGGGTGCTAGGCCCAGGAGGGATCTCTGATTGGACAAGTGCAGGGGGCGTTGGGACCAATAGAAAGTTTGCATGTATCAAACTGAAAAGAAATGTATAAATGAATATGTCTGTAAGAACTTTGCTCAGTCCTTTTGGAAGCTTTGACTAACTGGGCCTTGTGCACAATAAATTGGCTTGGACCCTGTAAATTGACTCCTGGATTTATTAATTGTCTGCACTTCGCTGCTACAATCCAATGGGCTCTTCCAGGGGTCAGCCTCTTCTGCTGTCACCTCTTCCCTTAAATATCCTGGAGCTGGGATTCAAGCTGCGGGGCTACATGGCTCCAACTGTGAGTCGGAAAAGATAGTGGTCCAAAACACCTTCACCTAACCATAATTACAAGACAAGGGGAAAAAAATATATGTACATTTAAAAATATAAGACAGCTTCAAAAAGCATTTCACATAGAGGCACATTCCACTGTGGCCATCCAGGCCCCTGTGCGGTCGATCGAAATCGAGACGCCCAGAGGTAGACCCGAGTCTGATGCCATAGGAGCTGGACTTGCCTGTGAGATCAAAATCGGGTCTACGGCCTGAACGTGCAGGCCAGGCCCTGATTCTGATCGGCCTGCTTGCCCAGCAGATCCTCGGCTACCTCAATCAGGCTCCTGAATGGAGCCACAGTGCCATGGCGTCCCGTCACCCTGGCACCGCAGCTCCATTTACGAGCCACAAATGTCGACTCCTGTTAATTTCATTCTTTCCCCACAACCGGACCCTTCATCATGGCCAGGGTCCGGCTGTGAGGAACTTACTTGACCCTCCCTACCTTTTTTTCCTGATCCGGCAGCAGGATCCCCCGATGTCCAGGGGGACTTATTTCACCTCTGTGGTGGAATAAAGTCCCCTGTCTAAATTCACGGCCCTGGACATACAGGGCCAACTTCTGAATTGTCCCTGTATGTCCGGGGTCACAGACCGCCCATGCCCCGCCCTTGCTCCACCTCAGCAACGCCCCTTCCCGCCCCCATCTAAGTCTCCCCGTACAAACACGTTGTTCATACGGAGAGGCTTTGCCGGGCTGGCAGCGGGTCTGCGATAGAATGCCCCCCAAAGTCACTCAGAGAACTCAATAAAAAGTTGTTGTTGTTATTAAGTGTCTTGGAATTATTCAGGTATATGACCCAACAAAAGCTGCAGAAGAGGAAGAAGTAGATCTTGTCTATGAGCAAGTGCAAGCTAAAATTGACAGAACATGCAAACAAGATATCCTGATAGTCATGGGCGACTGGAACACAATAAAAAATATATAGTGTGAAAATGGTGGTTTCAAAAATAAGGACCTTGACAACCAGTCACTCAGATTTCTAAAAGTTCTGTCTGTAAATGTACATGAGTTCATTATAGCCACAATCTCAGCAGGATTTGTGCTAGTATTTTACAAAGACACATAGGTGCCAATGTGTCTTTATAAATAGCCTCAAAATAGGCATTTACTTGGCCTTCGCACATAAGTGGCCTGTTATAAAATTACCCTCTAAATCAGGGGTGCCAAACTCCAGTCCTGGAGGGCCACAAATCAATCTGGTTTTCAAGATATCCCTAATGAATATGTATGAGTAATTTGTATGCACGGCCCCCTTTGTATACAAATGCATCTCATGAATATTCATTAGGGATATCCTGAAAACCTGTCTGATTTGTGGTCCTGCAGGACTGGAGTTTGATACCTTGTTCTAAATGGATAACTTGTTTGCTCAACAATCATATAAATAGCAGGTTTAATTTTAAATGAATAAGTTATGCATGTGGATTTTCTGCAAGTCATCTTATGCATTTAGGCACCTTGAAGACCCACATAACTTTAAACAGATAACTTATCCAAAGATATGCCTATGTACTTTTAAAGTTAAACACAGTAGTTATCCATTTAACAGCTGAACTGTGCTGCTGAAGAAATAACTTTAAGCTCCCTCCCTGGAGCACCTCTCATCCCACCATAGATACCTAGTTTAAGAAGCTTGGGAAGTATACAAAACCTGGGCTGGCAGACAGGAGCAGGAGTATACAGTACAGAGTCTATATAGGGTGAGAAGAGGCAAGCATTAGGACAGTGACTGAGGCAGGATGTACAACTCTGTAATGTCTCATACAGCTGCTCATTCCCCGCCTCTTGCTTCTGATTGCTCCTAGCCAACAAAATAAACCAATCAGCTCTCAGGGGTGGGGAAACACGTTCTACAACTCCAGTCCTGCAGTGAAAAGGGAAGGAGAGGACATAGGAGGATTCTAAAAGTTCACTAGTGGGAGGAAGGGGGAGAAAATCTGTGCAGCCCAGGCACCTCCCTTCTACTCCTCTGCCTCAGCCACTCACTTCCTAGGAATCCCATCCCAAGTCTAAACCGATATCTTTGCCCATTTAAATTTAAGTGGTGCCTATGCTATGAAATACTAACTCTCAGTTAAGTCAAATAGAGATCCCTCTTTTCTGTGGGTAGGGGATCTCATGACTCATAGGCCTAGGTACTAACCACTAATATGCAGAAATGGCAAACTTGCGAACGTTTGCTATGAACTTTACGGATTTTTTAAGCTTTTATGACTGCTGGCTGAATTATTTAGACGTTTTTGCTTTGCACTGCTACTTTGAAAGAACTAGTTGTGAATACTGTATTTTAGTGGTGTGCAGACCAAAAATATTTGTTTTGTTTAGTTTTCTGTCTCATTTATGTGATTTTCATTTTATTTGAGTTTTTGCAAGAAAACCAGAGCTGGATCATAATAATTTCATGATACGATAGATAAGGTTGCAGGCACTAAGAGGTTCTGTGCAATAAGATTTTATTTACATGAGAGGCTGGTTTACTAAACCGTGTTGGGCTTTTGCAGCAAAAAAGTGCAGATCGTACCACGTTAGCTGCAGAAGTCTTGCCTTATCTGTTGCAGGTGTGCATAGCCGTTCCCAGGCAGATAACACACTGGAATTCAGAGGCTGGGAAGCACTGCGGATGCTGCTAAAGTCACCCTTGAGGTGGCGTTAGCTGCACCCATGCTGTTTACATATTCAACGGTTACAACATGCTGTTGAGGTCTGAGGTAACCACGCATTGCAGACACATTTTATTTATTTATTTTAAAATATTTATAGACTGCCATATGCCTAAGCATTCAAGGCGGTGAACAATCAGAAAAGCAAAATAAATATAATCCCCTGCAAAATATCAAAAACACATTCACTATCAACTCCCCAAACTTCCCTGCACCAACTGAATAGCCGCTGAGCCTAAGTCCTACCGGCAGAAATTATGGAGAAGAATGTCTTTAAAGCATTCCTGAAGTGCCCCCAACTCTGGCTCCTTCCGCAGCCCCTCAGGAAGCCTATTCCATCACAATGACGCAACCACCACGCAAACCCACTTTCCCCATTTCTTCAAACGCACCTGATGAAAATCTGGAACCTCAAGGAGTTGTCCCTGACTTGATCTCAGCACTCTGCCCGGCTGGTACCAGGACACATCCACTGTCCACCCTAATCCCACCCACTCCTGCAGATAACATGCTTACTGTAAATAGTGCAGAAAATCGCTGCATTGTCTGCAGTCACCCTGCATTAACGGCTACGCAGCTAGATAGTGCACATTATTTGCTACATTAGCGGCTAACATGTGCCAGCTCTACCCGGTTAGCAGAGTAAGCATTGCAGGGGGTACTGATGTCAGGGGTGTTAGCACTAGCCCCCCCCCCAAGCCCAACCCGCACTGCCACCTCCTGCCAAGCCCAGTAAGGAAGAGCTGTGCTGCTCCCACGGGCACTATCTTCCAGTCTGGGCCGTTATTGCCTCTGCATCATGATCGAGGTCCAGACGAGAAGATCATGCCTGCAGGAGCAGCAAGTCCTGCGGGCAGAAGAGCTGCTAACCAGATCGTGCTGGCTGAAGGTCCCGAGGAGGGAGTTCAAGGGCAGTTGTTGGGGACCAGAGAGAGAGGGGTAGAGAAGTTGGATTAGATTTAAAGGGGCAGTGATTGACAGAGAGATTGGGAGGGAGGGAGGGAGGGATGAGACTGCAAAGAGGAAGTGAGAAAGGGACAGAATCTGGGAACATGAAAGCAGAAGAGGGGCAGGAGGGTGGAGGGAAGATACAAGGCGTGGGGATGGAGGGTTAGGGAGACAGAGGGAAATACCGGACACAGGGAAATGGAGGGGAAAATGAGGATGGAGAGAAAATGTTGGAGGCAGGGGGGTATCACAAGAAAACAGATGGCAGATGCTAGACAAGGAGGGGTCACAGGAAAACGGGAAATGCTGGACATGGGAGATATACAGGGAGATGGAGGGGAAATGCTAGATGCAGGGGTGGAATTGGGAGGCAGAAGAGATATGCTAAAAGTTGGGGTTAGGGCGATCAAGGGGAGATACTTGACATGGAAAGTGGACATAAGGAGAAAGGGCACAGCGACAAGCAAGGAGTGGAGATTTGTGAGATGGAGGGTGGATATCGGACATGGGGGCTATAGGGAGACTATGGAAAGATGCTGGATATGGGGGTGGAACAGAGGGAAACAGGGGAGATACAGAACAGGGGGGAATAGGTAGAAAGAGGGGAGAAGATTACATGGGATAAGTAGTGAGGGAGAGACGAAGAGATGCTGGATATGGGAATACTAAGGAGGGGTGGTATAGAGACGGGAAGATGCTAGACACGGCTAGGAATGGAAGGAGATGCTGGACATGGGGATAGGAAGGGAGAGGGGGGACACAGAAGGATAAGAGAGAGAGAGAGAAGAGATGCTGGATGGAGGGAAAGAGAGAGAGAGAAAGGGGTGAGACATTGGAAGGAGAGGGTGAGAGATGTTAGACATGGAGAGGAAAGAGAGAGTAAGCGATAGACTGCGGAATGATGGATCAGTGATGAAGAGGTGAGGAATGGAAAGACTGGGATGAGAGTTGAAAAGCAGTAGGCAGATGGAGTAAAAAATAGGGGGATAGAGGACTGGATAGTAAGAAGGAATAGTGAAATCTGAGTGGACAGAGAGAGAAAAATAAATGGAAGAAAGCTGAAAGGAAAAGATCATATCCAAGATGGAAAGAAGTGAAGAAAACAAAAGGAGAGACAAGAAATGGCAAATGGTCTAGAGACTATAGAAAGAGAACGAAGAAAAGACAGAGGAAAGCAGAAACCTGAGATTGGGACCAGCATGATCAGAGAATAAAATGATCAGACAACAAAGGTAGAACAAAATAATTTTATTTTTTATTTAGTGATCAGACTTTGCGCTATCTTTGGGGCATGTTTACTAAGGTACAGTAGGTTTTTGCAGCTAATGTCATGTGTTAGTGCTGCTAGCACTGTGTTAACAGCAAAAGTCATTTCTCTGGCAGATAACGCCGCCAAACTGCAGGGATCGCGGAGCAGCAATAGTGAAGATGCAGCTACCACCACCCATTGAGGTGGCGTTTGCTGCACCCGCAATATCTGCCCAACATGCAGTTACCATGCACTGTCAATGCCCACGATAATTTATTTATTTAACTGCATTTATATCCCGCTTTTCACCAGTCAATGCCCACGATAATCACACATTACAGGTAGTCCCACTTTCTGCCTTCTCTCAGTCCAGGTGCTCAGTTAATAAATGATTTGCAAATAGTGCAGGAAAGCCGTGTGCTGTCTGCACTTACTCACGTTAGCTGCTGCCGCCCAGCATTAATCCCACTTAGTAAGCATGCACCTTTATAGAGTGCCTTGCGAAAGTATTCATCTCCTTGTTTTTTGTCCTGTTTTATCGCATTACGTACAATCTGGAATGAAAATAGAGGTTCATTTGGATATTAGGTAATGGATCTAACAATATAGTCCAAATTGGTGAAGTGAAATGACAATAAAATACCTTGTATATATAACAAAACAAGTAAAAACTGAAAAGTTGTGAGTGTATATGTATTCATCCTTTTTTCTATGAAACCCCTAAATAAGATCTGGTCCAACCAATTAACCTCAGAAGGCACAGAATTAGTTGATTAGGGTCCATCTGTGTGCAATCAGTGTCACATGATTTGTCACATGATGCCATATACAGATACCTGATCTGAAAGACCCCTGATTCTGCAACACCACTAAGCAAGCAACATGAAGACCAAGGAGCACTCCGAACAGGTCAGAGACAAAGTTGTGGAGAAGTATAGATCAGGGTTGCATTATAAAAAAATATCCCAAATTCTGAATATCCCACGGAGCACCATTAAATCCATTATAACAAAATGGAAAGAATATGGCACCACTGCAAACCTGACAAGAGAAGGCCGTCCACCAAAACTCACAGACCGGGCAAGGAGGGCATTAATCAGAGCTGCTACAAAGACACCAAGAATAACACTGAAGGAGCTGCAAAGATCCACAGCGGAGATGGGAGTATCTGTCCATAGGACTGCTTTAAGCCATACACTCCAGAGTGGGGCTTTATAAAAGAGTGGCCAGAAAAAAGACATTGCTTAAAGAAAGAAATAAGAAAACATGCTTGGAGTTTACACAACAGCATGTGGCAGACCCCCCAAACACATGGAAGAAGGTTCTCTAGTCAGATAAGATGAAAATTGAACTTTTTGGCCATCATGGGAAACGCCATGTGTGGTGCAAACCCAACACTTCCCATCACCCCGAGAACACCATTCCCACAGTGAAACATGGTGGTGGCAGCATCATGCTGTGGGGATGTTTTTCCATTGGCAGGGACAGGAGACTGGTCAGGATTGAAGGAACAATGGAGGACACTAAATACAGGGCAATTCTTGAGGAAAACCTGTTTCAGATTTGAAACTGGGACAAAGGTTCACCTAACAGCAGGACAATGACCCTAAACATACTGCTAAAGCTGGTTTAAAGAGAAACATTTAAATGTCTTGGAATGACCTAGTCAAAGCCCAGACCTCAATCCAATTGAGAATCTGTGGCATGACTTGAAGATTGCTCTACACCAACGCAACCCATCTAACTTGAAGGAGTTGGAGCAGGTTTGCCTTGAGGAATGGGTGACATCTCAGTGGCTAGATGTACTGAGCTAATAGAGACATACCCCAAGAGACTTGCGCTATAATTGCAGCAAAAGGTGACTCTACAAAGTATTGATTTGGGGGGGGGGGATACCTATGCACACTCCTGATTTCTGTTTTTATTTTGTCTTAATTATTGTTTGTGTCACAATAAAGGATATATTGCACCTTCAAAGTGGTAGGCATGTTGTGTAAATCACAAGGTGCTAACCCCCAAATCTCCATTTTAATTCCAGGTTGTAATGCGACAAAACAGGACAAATACTGAGGGGATGAATACTTTCACAAGGCACTGTATTTTACACAATACAGGGAAATGCATCTCCTTCTATTTCTCTGGTGTTGCACCGCATGCAGAGTCTAGGTTCTTGGGGTTTCAGTTTAATTTTTGTCTATATACTTTCATTTTTAGGTTGTGGTCACTTCGTTTTTGGTGAGACTCTCTGTTCTGAGTGTGTGACCGAGGCCAGGTATTTGCACATATGTAGTGTAGTAATGTGATTTGTTCAGCTTTTCAAATAGATGTATGGATGTTCTAAGGCCTGCTACAATATTTACAGTGCTGCCTTGTTCTGAATAGGCTCCTTGTGTGAGTTTTGGAAGTTGTTGCTGATATGGTATGGTAGATTTGCTTTGTGGATCCACGGTGGCTTTTGTAGGGTTTTGTATTAGTTCACAATATGCCTGGTACTGGAGAAAACCAGAATCCAATTTTTTTAAATATATATATTGAGTTTATGGGTGAACATCCTAGTAGTGCTCTGCACCCTTGTCGAGGGAGGGATTTCTGTGGATGCAGAATATATGTTCAAAAAAAGTAAAAATCAAAACACAATTTATAACAACAAAATAAAATGAATTATAATTTTATAATTTGGTGTGTGAACAGTGCTCTGGTTCTCGCTTTTTCTTTTAGTTTCTTGGAGTGCGAGTATCTTGCATTTCCTTTGTTTTTTGCAGAATAAATATTTAGATTCACACCATGTTGGTCAAGTGCACGGTTTCAGAGGAGTTATGTTGGGGTTGCCAAGCCCTTCTTGCTTTTTGGCATCATGCAAAAAGAGTTCAAAAAGGAGTTTGGGGAAAATGGGGGGGGGGGGGAGAATGATGTAGCCAGCATTGCTAGTAATGAGGGAGGGGGCGCCAGAAACCCTAGCACCTGTCCTGGTATAATAAACCAGCCCCTCAGTTAACGACCAACACTGCTCTGGAAGGAGGAGGCAGGGAAAAGGAACTCTACCAGAAATGAAAAAAAAAGAGTGGGATCAAAATAGAGCAATAAAAATGGGAAAATTCCATGAGGGGGAAAAAAAGCAGAGAAAAATATCTACAGAATAAACCGCAGCCGCCTTACTGGGTAGATTAGATGGGTCATGCTGGTCTTAATCTGCTAATCCCCATCTTTCAGATCCCACGGCTGCAGGTATGCAATGAACAAAATAATATAATGCTACCCCAAAAAAAGATATGAGTTTCTCAGATAAGCAATTTTCTAAATATCTGAAAATACAGATAAAAAGAAGGAAATTCAAAAAGTTCAAAAATGGGCCGATGATGATAACATGATGGGAAGGGTAAAATTCGTATAACCCAACCCAGTGTGTTAAAAAAACTGCATAAACTGAGACCTGCTCTTTCGTGGCCTAACTGAACGTGGTTTTGTTATCCGGTAAATGGACTGAATAATCGCTGCTAACTGGGTAATACCTGGCACTACCCACCGACCGCCCTGGCATTCTGTGGACAGTGCCGCTATGGTCCAAAGAAATATGCAGTAACACTATCCTGATGGTGCCGCCGAACTGTCCTTTCACAGAGGTTTGTCTGGGTAGCAACCCCTTGTGAATACTGGACCTTATGTTAATGGTTTATGGCTTATGTTAATCTATTTTTTTGAAATCTCTCTTTTAGTCGGAGCAGAAGCAATGCTTAGTTTCCTCAACACATAAACTTTCCAGTTTCTTCGCTGCCTTTCACTTTCGTTCTTCTTAATCCTAAATACCTGTTTGTTTGTTTTATTTCAGGTTCTTAGACTATAGCAAATGGGGCCTTCCCATACAAGTAGCCATGTTGAGTATGGCAATACAGAAACATCTAGCAAGACAGTGTAAGTCTCATGGGATTTCCGTCTCTTGAAACTACAAGTCATGTGAAGATCCTTGGAAGACACAGAGTGCAAGTAGAAGATTGGATACCTAGACCTAGCTCCAGTGCCTTGGATGACCTTACCGATTTCAAGGTCCAGTCACCAACGGTTGTGAATGTTAATAGAGTTTGATTTTGTACTGTAAGACAGATGGAAAACTTGCTATGATGTAGCTATGTCAGCATCTTCTCTGAATGTTTGGAAGCGGAGGTTACTAACCCTTTTGTGGCCATGTGACCTGCTAGAGGCATGCGTGTTGTTCGGCACCAGTGACTTAGAATAGAGAGAATGTCACGGTAAATTTACTTCCATTGTTCCTCTCTCAGAAATGCACAGGTTATCAGCATTCCAGCCAAAATCTCTCCCCTCTCCAAGCTGAAGAGCTCTACCCTCTTAGCCTTTCCTCATAAAAGTCATTCCATCCCCTTTATCATTTTTTTGACCCTTCTCTACAAAGTTTGTTCTTCATGGGGACCTATGTATGAAGGTAATAATTGGGATGGGTGTTGTTGCTAGGTAAACCGCTAAATGATATGGAAAAAATATTTCACAGACACCAAATAAACAGAGGTTTGATATCAAAATTTTGTTTAATCTTGTTCTTTGCTGAAAACAACAGAAAGAATGTATATCAGCACAAATAAGAATCAGACCTGCAGATGTCCATCTCTAAAAAGACACTGGGTCAAAATAAGGAAAAGTCTCTTTTACTAATACATAGGGGTATGTTTACTAACCCACGGTAATGGAGCGCGTCCAAAAAGCCACTTTAGCGAGCGCTAACAGTACCTGTGGGCAGAGAGAAAGCGTGCATGGGGCAGAGAGTGGGGGTCAATGGGCGGGGAGTGGCGGGAACAAGGCTTGCTCCCTTAACGCAAGGACCATAACGCAACTCAAAATCTTGCGGAAAGGGTGGTTTTTTTAGGAGAGAGCGCCTATTTAATGTCCGCAATGTGATCCACAGACAGGGGAGCCCCAGTGGGTGATAGTAGTGCTCCATTAGCACCAACAGCATAGTGCCCAAGTATGAAAGGGCACTATGTTGATGGTGCCAATGGGGGCAAAGGAGGTGGCACATGGGTCATGCAGTGGGGGCTGCTGGTGCACAGGCGGGACCAGGCATATCCCTAAATGGCACATAGGAACATAAGACTACAAAATATGCCAAACTGTGTCAGACCAAGATCCATCATGCCCAGTATCCTATGTCCAACAGTGGCCAATCTAGGTCACAAGTACCTAGCAGTTTCCTCACTGTAATGGGGCAAGCAGTGCATAGCCTTGGGTCCTATTTAGCATGGTTTATGGACCGTTACCCAGGAGTGGACTCCCCGAGGGAGTGGTTAACATGAGGAAAGATCTACAAAAGCTGGAAGACTGGTCTAATGCTTGGCAACTACGATTTAACGCGAAAAAGTGCAGTGTCATGCACTTGGGTAGCAGAAATCCAAGGGAAATGTACGCGATAGGGGGCGAGAGGTTGGTATGCACGGTTCAGGAGAAAGACCTTGGTGTGATTATCTCTGATGATCTCAAGGTGGCAAAACAGTGTGACAAGGCGGTGGCAAAAGCCAGGAGGATGTTGGGCTGCATACAAAGAGGGATTACCAGCAGAAAGGAAGAGGTACTTATGCCACTGTATAAGTCACTGGTGAGGCCTCACTTGGAATACTGTGTTCAGTTTTGGAGACCGTATCTTGCAAAAGATGTAAAAAGACTGGAAACTGTTCAGAGGAAAGCAACCAAAATGATTTGGAGCCTGCGTCAGAAGCCTTATGAGAAGAGACTTGAAGACCTAAATATGTACACTTTGGAGGAGAGGAGGGACAGGGGAGATATGATTCAGACCTTTAAATACTTAAAGAGAAATGATGAACAAACAAACCTCTTCCAAAGACGGGGAAGCTGTAAAACTAAAGGGCATAACATGAAGCTGCAAGGTGGTAAATTGAAAGGCAATGTCAGGAAATATTTTTTCACTGAAAGGGTGGTGAATGCTTGGAATGCCCTCCCAATGGAAGTGGTGGAGGCAAACACGGTGACGGAATTCAAGAAGGCATGGGACAAATACAGTGGATCCCTTTACAGCAATAGGATAAAAACAAGATAAATGGTACCATATAACGTCTCAACAAATAGGGGTGTACTACATGGAGTAGTGGGTTTACCCCTAAACACAGACATGGGGAGGGGGGGCCTGCACACAGCGACAGGTGCACCTACTCTTGCCATCTTGCTGGGCAGACTAGATGGACCATGCTGGTCTTTATCTGCCGTCATTTACTATGTTACTATGAACCCGTCCAAATGTTTTTAAACCCAACTATACTGACAGCTTTTACCACATTCTCCAGTAATGGATTGCAGGGTTTGATTACGCGTTGACTGAAAAAATATTTTCACCTAGAAGACCCAAATAGGTTGCACTGTAGCCGCATTGCAGGTCCCCTAGTCTGTCCACAGTCTGATGGCATAAAAAGTGACCTACGTTTACCTGTTCTACTCCAGTCAATAATCTATAGACCTCTATCATATCTCCCCTCAGCAGTCTCTCTCCCCTGGTTGATGAGCCCGAACCTTTTTAGCCTCTCCACAAAGGGGTATTCTGCCATCCACAGTACCATCTGTGATGTTTGTTGTGATCCCACAGTGACAGTGGCAGCACACAGTCCTGCTACTAATGCAGAAAGGCAATGTGCCATATGGGGCGGTCCAAGGGTCCTGGCACCCCAGGCAGAGATCCAGGCAGCCCCCCCTCCTGCTGCCGCAGAACCCAGATATGGGGGAAGAGGCCAATAGTGCCAGACACTGTAGCCCCCTAGGCAGCTGCAACATGCAGGTGCCCAGGGGACTACCACAGCAATGGCTATCATCCTCCCCCCAGACGTATCATTGGCAGGTGATGATGGGGTCCTTGCAGAGGCAGATGGTTGGGGAGGGGGCTGTGTGGCCATCCATGTATGCCTCTGCCCCCCCCTTCCAGACTGTGCACCCTAGGCACCCACCAAGCCACATGTTGGATGGGCTGGGACTGCACACCACCAACACAGACAGCACACGGGCATGTCAGCATGGTGTGGGAGTGTTGGTGGAGGGGGCCAGCGGCATCCGCCTGGGGTAGAACAAAGCCATGCCCTGGTCCTGTGCACAGTGCTTATTGCAACATGTGCCAGGGTCTATCTGATGCAAAGTATGACAGCCCCAGGAAGTGTTGTTGCCATATGGCAGCTCTGTGGCTCAATGCACAAAGTTGGTGTGTGTATATAAGTGGAGGGTCACAGGTTTGGGTCCTGGCTGTGGCTCATGCATTGCATGTCCCTGTGACTGAACTTTAGCCCACAGTGCAGGTACAGCAGCAATATGTGCAACCCCCAATGAATTGGCCAGCAAGGGTACAAACACCCATCAGCCACACAGACAGGCTCCACTATCCACAGCTGCATGGAGAGTCAGGCTGATAACACCCACTCAGTGTGCCGGTACTAACATCAGAGCATGCAACTAGCTCCTGCACAAGGAGTACACATTAACAATGCTCAAGCTGATATCGGGACCAAGGTGGCAGGCAGGCAGTGCCAACCATCCCCATTTTTGCACAGTGCGTCATTATGAGTGTGAGTGTGAGAGAGAGTGTGTGTGAGTGTGAGAGAGAGTGTGTGTGAGTGTGAGAGAGAGTGTGTGTGTGTGTGTGTGTGTGTGTGTGTGTGTGTGTGTGTGTGTGTGTGTGTGTGTGTGTCTATCAAATTAGTCATGGCTACACTTCACCGAGCCTTGCAGTGCCTAAACTGTTTCCAGAGTTAGTCTGCAAATGTGCATGATGAGGAGCAAAGCATTGTGGGTATGGGCTGAAACAGGGCAGATTGGCCAGGATGGATCTGCATTGGAGGTAAGGTGAATGGCTGAGATGTCATAGTGCCCGTCTGCCACGTGCATGGTCTGAGTGGCCACAGCATGTCATGCTGGGAGGGCACTCTCACTCTGACAGAGCAGTGACCATGGCACGGCTATGTATCCACATAGTGCTATATAGTGTCTGTTTCTAGCAATGTGAGAGTATTTCCTGTCCTAGGGCCTGATCACTGAACTGATTTGTTGGGTGTCCATGCCGTATATCCCAAGCCTGTGTGCACATGCAATGTGTACTGACCAGCGGACTGTCCGCAGCTGGTATGTGCATGGCTGGAAAACCCAGTGGTGGGCAGCAGGTGCAGTCTGACTGTGTTTGCTGTGGGTGAATGTTAGACCAAAGTGGTTGGTGGTATATGAGATGTTCCAGGCCTACTCCCAGTGGTACTGGTAGGGCCAGCAGGATCCTAGTAACAACCCCGTGCAAGTCTACATGCTGCTGAGCGCACGCCCCCGCCCCAGGTAGTTGGCCACCATGGCATCAGCATTGTAACAGTGGGTATTGACATGCATGGTTCTAGGTGTGTCTCTATCTGACAGGACCAGGGCCAGAGCCAGATGTGACTGGCGCATGCTGCAGGACACAAGGTAACTAGCATATCACACTGCAGACAATACCTGCCACACTGGCAGTGATAGAGATCAGAAGCAGAGACTGCCTCTTGCACTGCAGGTACTGGGGACCTGGTGCTGGGCACACATCCTCACCCTCAGGGTGCCCGCAGAAACTGCTCAGTAGCACGATTTGTGCTTGTATCACAAACTGTCAGTGCATCTTACTGAGCGCTTAGGTGATGGATAAGTGCATTCTCCATTCGGTGATCAGCTGTAGACCACTATTCTGCATGTGCACTGCATCATGGGTACTGGTGGGGCTACCCTCTTCCGGTGCACACAGCAGACATTTTAGGCAGTGACCTGCAGTCTCTTTGTATCCAGCCATTGCTTTGCAGAGAGGGGTAGAGGTGTAGCCTACTGGTTAATGCAAGGTCTCCATACGCAGGAAGCAGAGGTTTGATTACTACATGTTCTTTTTGTGACTGTGCTACTCAGATCATTTTCATGCCTGTAACAGTCAGGGCTCTGCACACTGGTGCTGGCAGCCCATACCACCCTCTCTTCTGCTGCCCATCCATCCACCTCTGTCGGCTGTATGCAGTCATGTCTTCTTGTGCAAGCTGCCACATCATGGCCTACACTGGTACTCTTCCCCGCATTTTGGCTCCTCGCACTCACCTCTCCTGTGTTTGCTTTGCCCGTCACCACTACTGCTCTGTCCGCCTGTCGCTGCACACATTCTGCTGCTTCTGCCTCCGCTAGGGGACATGTCTTCCCCATCCTATGCCACACACTGACATTGCAGCACTTTACATTGACATCACCCTGTGCATCAGTACAGCTGCCTCCCACATGCTCACCCACTTTACTGGCCGCCACATAGGGTGCCCACTGATATGGCAGGTCCATTAGCTCCCACCTGTCCTTCCATCCATCACCTTTACATTGACTTTCTGTGGTGCTCTATCCAGCGTTAGAGTTACAGCCATTTTCCTGCCTTTAGGTGCATGCTCGTCAACCTGAAGCACCTTAGAATTCTTGGCCACCTTATGTTCAGGCCCCTTAACCCCTCAAGGCATTTGAACATCATGCGTCTTAAATCCTTAGGGAACTTTAACTTCATGCAACTTAAATCCTTAGGGTACCTTAACTTCATTGTGCTTTAAACCCTTAGGGCACCTTAGGTTCGGGCGCCTTAACCTCAGGTGCCTTAATCCCTTAGGGCACCTTATGTTAGAGTGCCTTAAACCCCTTGGGCACCGTAATGCTTGTCATCTTAACATAAAATGTCCCGTTACCACGAGTTAAATCATCAGAGCGCCCTGTTCCATGCGTTACATGGCCCATGGATCCCTTTACGCCGGACCACCCCCACCCGCCCATAGCCTTATATGACTTTGGGAACCTTAGCACTGCCCTTACCGCCGGTGACTTTACCGTGGTTTAGTAAACATACCCCTTAGCACTATCTGCCACACAGCCCATAGGAATGAAATGAATCACGCAGCAGCTAGCTAGGGCTAAGTGTTAGTAAAAGTGCCCATATTATTTCTGTTTATATTATGGAGGTTATTTTAGAAGCCTTATATGCAACTTCTAGACTTTTAAAATGTGATCCTTTACAAGAGACGCCAAAAAAAGTTTGATAGGGTTGATTGGGATGTTTTGATGGCATGATCCAGAAAATCATATTGAAGGAGAACTCTAGTTGCTAAGTGTGGAAGTTATATAATAAACTGGTGACCAGAATAAAGGTAAATGGGGGTTATAATGAGGGTCTCAGCTTGGAGAGGGATACAAGGCAAGGCTGCCCCCATCCCCACCCTTGTTTGACTTCTCAGTAGAGCTGCTGGAAGAAAAGATTACGAGATCTGGGAATGTGAGAGGAATTAAGGAGGGGGGGGGAGCAGCAATATAACATAGCTACTCATGAGCACCCACGGTTTATACTACCGGTAACGATGAAGGCATTCAGGAGATTTGAAAAGGCGACAGGCTTTAAGGTGAACGTGAGTAAAACTGGCACCTTGGATATTGATATGAGGAAGGAAGGAATGGCACAGTTAAAATAATTTTTTCCATTTAAATGAGAGAAAAGTGTGATCAGGGATTTAGGTATCCAGACAGTGACAGATTTCAGGAAACTTTCTGAATATAATCACAGGAGAGATATTTGGGGAATTATAAGGCATTTGGAGCATTGACATGTTTTTGTTCATGTTTATTTTAACTTTCTATATCACCTTTCTATGTTTCTGTGTAAAGGCGTGATGGGGAAGGCTGGCAGTGCTTAAGATGAATGTGTTCCCACAGTGATAAGTAAATATATTTGGGGGAGGAAAAGCCAAAGCTGACCAAATCGTATGTGGAGGCATAAGAGGTATGGTGACCAGTGGGTAAACTGAAATATTTGCCATGGATCTCGGATGGGACGGGGAGGTGAAACTGGATGAGCTAATAAACCCATTCAAAAGGCACCATATGGAAATATGGAAGGAGGGCAAGGGAATGAAAGGGGTGATGGAGAAGCTCAAGCTTTGCATTGGGAAGAGAAATGCGTATTTGATTTTGTCACTTTATAGAAGAGGGGAAGGTGTTGTCCTTCAGGAAGCTTTGAGACAAATTTGACTTGCCAGTAAAGAACTTTTTACATGCTCTACAGATGCAGCAATATATTAAAAAATAGGAGTTGGGGAGTGAGGAGAAGGAGTGGGTTCAGGAGCTAGAGAGGTTATGGAACTGAATGAAGAGGTTGAAAGAAGTGATAACAAAATTCTATCAGCCTTTTAAATCATACCACCTTCGAGAAGTATAGGTTTATGTAGGACTGGGAATGGGATTTAGGGAATATCTGTTCAGACCACCAGTGGAAACAAGTCTTTGAAGAGACTGGCAGTGTCCCCATAAGTATTCTAATTAAGGAGAATGCATATAAAATAGTGTAAAATACATGTCAGACAGAATCAAGGAAATGTTTTCTGAGGCCTCTGACAGATGTTGGTAGTGGTGTAATGTGGTGATTGATTTTCTGCATATTTGGAAGCATTGCTCTAAAGTAAGGGAGTTGTGAAAAGGGATGGTGGCGAGGTTAACAAGGTTGGTGGATATTAGGGTGAGGTTAGAACCAAGACTGCTTTTGCTAGGGATGGTCCCAAAAGAGATTGTAAAAGAGGATTGATGGTTGTTGAAGATGGGAATAATGGCCGCAGGTGTGATATTGCAGTCCACTGAACACATTTATTGGTTCCCACTTTAGTGGAATGGAAGGAAAGACTGGGCCATATTGGCCAAATGGAAACATTAATGGATATAAGGAATATATAAGAAAGAGGTTGGGGAATGAACTCGACTGTACTGAATTAAGGACTGTAAGGGCTGGAATGGAGTCCCTTTGGATGTTTTTGATGTGGGGAAGATGTTGGGGGGGATAAAATAGTTATCTCCAAGTTATAACGCCCTGTTCAATGTAATTTCAGTTTGTGCAATGTAAACCGCACTGATGCAGAATAGCGCGGTACATAAGAGAATGTAAATAAATAAATAAATTTGAGGATGTGGAAGCGGCTTTGGTGTCAAGAGGTAGAAGGGTTCAATCAGATTGACACAGAGCATCTATGGAGAAGTATGGTTCTCTTTGTACAATAAAAACTATTTAAATAAAGTTCTTTAAAAAAAAGTGTTCCTTTCGGCTTACTCTTTACAAGAGAGATTAAGGGAGTTATCCTCCTTAATCCCATTTTTTATTCCCCGCCTCCAAGTTGAAAATGAATAAAGATAGCAGCCTCTGTATTTAATTAGTGGCATTTATATATTTAGACTTGCAAAATACCGACGTACATGTATAAGATGCAGAATTGCCTCAGTTGATTTTTTCCAGATATGGATATGTAAATGGCACCTCCAGCTCCATGTGTCTGCAAATATATGTGCACCCCTGCACCCCTCATACATATTTTACGAAAGGTTGGCAGAGTTTTTTTCTAAAATACCAGCAGAATCGTATATGCCCCATCCTCGACATCTCATAGCCAAACTCCATCTGCTATCTAAAATTTGCCTTTATACATATTGATAATCAGTACAACATTCTGAATCAATCTTATTTCACCCCAGCTACATTAAATAAAATGTGGCCAAAAACACTTGACACATGCTTGGGGGGGGGGGGGGGTGCTGCCTAAAGGCACTTTTTAATATACCAGGTGAGAGTGTGGTGAGTTTCAGAGTTAACAGAGATCCATATTAAACCAGATTTTTAAATAATTGCAGATCAAACACTGCTATGTGATTATCTGCTGTTATTAAATAGTGCCAGCTTCAGACCCAATAATATTTTTTTTAAAAATGAGATTGGAGAAATATTTACTCTTCGCTGAAAGATTAGCCTTAGCTTCTAAATGGAACCATATTGACCCCCAAGACTTTGTGACTGATGCACTAAACTTTGGTGCTTTTTAATGCCAGATTTCCCATTACGCACTGGAGGCAAAGTGCCTAAGGCCTATAACATTTTTAGGGCCTACAAAGGAGGGATAAAATTTAAAAGGCAGAAAAAAATAAGGAAAAAAGATTGCGAGACAGAACTTACGTGCAACTCAAGCTTCAAAATTACATTTCAAAAAACATAATTCCAGAATATTCTTACCAGGGAATGTATGTGACCAACCATCCTGTATTATATGGGACAGTCCTTGAAGGAGGAGTTGGCAGGGTGGGAGGGGATAAGGGAAGTGGAATTACAATGGGCTAAACTAAAAGAGGCAATAAAAGGGGCAACATATATGTATGTATGGAAAGTAAATAAAAACAAGAGGAAAAGGAAACCTATTTGGTTCTCCAAAGAAGTGCCTGCACAAATAAAGGTAAAAAAACTCAGCTTTCACAAAATTCTAAAGTTTGTAAAAAGAGGAACACAGAAAAGAATACAGGATCAAACTAAAAGATACAAAAATATAAATAAAGGTTAACAAATTCAAAGGCAGGAGAAAAGATGGCTAAAGATGTAAAGTGTGACAACAAAACCTTTTCAGGTATATTTGGGAGTGGAGGAAAATCAGAGGTGGAATTGCAGGACTCAAAAGTACTGGGAACGGATTTGTGGAAAGTGACACTGAAAAAGCGAAAATGCTGAATACTTCTGCTCTGATTTTACTAAAGAAAATCCTGGAAAAGAGCCACCTGTGGCTGACAAATATACAAATAGGAATTCAGTGGATACTGCACCATTCACAGAAGATGATGTGTTAGAGCAGCTTGCAAAACTGAAAGTGGCCAAGGCCATGGGACCGGATGGGATACATCCCAGGATACTGAAAGAGCTCAGAGAGGTTCTTGCAGGGCCGTTAAAGGATGTTATTAATAGATCCTTGGAGACAGGAGAAGTTCCACAGGACTGCAGAAGGGCTGATGTGGTACCTCTCCACAAAAGTGGTGACAGGGAAGAAGTGTCAAACTAAAGGCCCGTGAGCCTTACCTCGGTGGCAGGAAAACTAATGGAGGCACTCCTGAAAGAGCAAATTTATTTATTTATTTATTTTATTTATTTTAGTTTCTTATATACCGCACTTTTTGAGATCAGCGCGGTTCACAGGGAACAATAACAAAACCAGAACAACAGGCTGTTCGGTATTACATATAACAGGGGTGACAACTTGGTTCAAACTGGGAGAACTATATACATGGAATATGTAGTCTGTTAACTAGATAACATAATCGAACTATGTACATGATTTAGCATGGTTGTTGGGCGAGAATGAAGCAGATTTGGAGGACATAATGAAGAGAGTAAGAGAACAAGAAAAAAATTGGAAGGATAAGTGGTGGGACTGTTAAGCTATGTTTTATGTGGGGTAGTATTTGGTGAATAGGATGAATTTAATGGCCTTTCTGAATTGGGTTAAGTCGGCTATGGCACGGATGTCGGAAGGGAGAGAGTTCCAGCATTTTGGTGCGCAAAACACGAAAGCTCTGTTCGCTGTAGATAGATTGCATGTTATTATGGCCTTTGGTACCGCTAAGGAGTTTAGTGCTGCCTGTCTTCTAATTCTGTTTGATGGAACTAATTGGATGAGCTCAGAAAGTGAGTCTGAGGATATACCCTTGATGGCCTTGAATGTAAGAATCAGGGTTTTGAATATTAGCCTTCCATGTATGGGGAGCCAATGGAGCTGTTTGAGAATAGGAGTGATATGTTCACTTTTGGAAACTCCTTGAAGAATCCTTGCAGCAGTATTCATCGCGAGCTGTAATGGGCTCAAGGTGGATTGTGGGAGCCCTTGAAGAATTGAGTTGGCGAAGTCAAAATGTGGTAAGATTAATGCTTGGTAAATGGTTCTGAAGTCTTCTGGGTCAAGTAGGGAACGAAGGTGCTTGAGCGTGCGTATCTTGAAGTACACAGCTTTTACGATATTGTTTATGTGTGGTATCATGTTGAGCCGATGGTCAATTGTTACTCCGAGGTATTTTATTGTTTCCTTGGTGTATAGTTCAGCACCCTTGACGTTTATATGTGGTGGTGGGGTGAAGTTGGGATCTCTGGAGATAAAGAGAACCTCAGTTTTTTTGTGCTGAATGCGGAGGTTTTGTGACAGGAGCCAGTCAGAGACTGCATTGAAGCAATTCGTTATAGGCATTAAATCCATTTGCTTTGTGGAAAATGGCATGTAGAGAAGGATATCGTCTGCATATTTCATGCATTTCACATTGAAGGATCTGATGATATTGCAGATCGGCTGCATATAGATATTGAACATGAGGGAAGAGAGAGAGGACCCTTGTGGGACGCCTTGTTTTTGATGGAAGAGTTTGGATTCTCCTGTTGCGGATTTCACAAATTGCATTCTGGTGTCGAGGTATGATTTGCACCATTCAAGTGCTGAGTTGCAGACTTCCTCAAAATCAACAGGTTGCATGATTAAAGGTAACATGGTTTTGCCAAAGGAAGATCTTGCCAACAAATCTGATTGAGTTCTTTGACTCGGTGACCAGAGAACTAGATCAAGGACATGCATGTGATCTACCCAGAGTTCAGCAAAGCCTTTGATACTGTTCTTCATAGGAGGCTTACCAATAAACTCAACTTCTTAGGGATGGGTCCCAAGGTGGTGAACTAGATCAGAAATTGGCTGACTGACAGATGACAGAAGGTGACAGTAAACAGAATTCACTCTGATGAAAGGAAGGTGATTAGCGGTGTGCCCCAGATTTCGTTCCTGGGACCGGTACTGTTCAATGTATTTGTGACTGATATTGCTGAAGGACTGAATGGAAAAGTCTGTCTTTTTGCAGATGACATGAAAATTTGCAACAGAGTGGACTCCCCTGAGGGAGTGGAGAACATGAGGAAAGATCTACAAAAGCTGGAAGAATGGTCTAATGCTTGGCAGTTAACATTTAATGTGAAGAAGTGCAGTGTCATGCACTTGGGAAGCAGAAATCCAAGGGAATTGTATGTAATAGGGAGCAAGAGATTGGCGTGCATGGACCAGGAGAAAGACCTCGGAATGATTGTTTCTGAGGTCTGTGATAAGGAAGCTTATCATAGCTCAGGAAGGGACTATAGAAAAGGTGAAGTGTCTCTGAACAAGCAACCTGTCAGTGCTGATAGAAATGAGAAAACAGAATTTTGCCATAAAAGACTACCAGTCCCAGAATGCACCAGGTTTCCAACAGCCATGAGAGGAGCTGAAGTGAGAAAACGTGTGTTCAATCAAAAGGGCTATGAGGTAATCCCTAAGCACTCATCTCAAAGGGCAGGGCCTGATTCAGCACAGCTGCGCTGTGTTAGGGAGGAGCACTCATCAAGGCAGAATAAGAGTAGAGTTTATTCTACAGATGACCATCTTCATGATCACCTTGGATATCCAGAGAATTGTCCTCAGTATCCTGAGAATCAGCTTGAGTTTGATCATCAGTTTCATCTGTAGGATCATCAGAAGCAGAAGCCAAACCGGACGGACAGAGAGGGAAAGAGACCCTTTGGAAGAAGGAAGAGAAAAGCCTTTGAGAGGTCTAGAAGAGTCCAAAGCAGTACGTATACTGGGAGGTATTCCAAGGGCCAGCATACACCATTGGACTGGGGAAAGCCAGAGGAATGGTGCTGCAGAAGCTAGGAATCACCAGAGGCTACCTGTGAGGGAGACGGCTGCACGTGGAAGGGACCCTAAGACCCGTGCCAGAAGGTATGTGAAGAGAGATCCAGTGTCCAGGGATCTGGATTGGAAGGCTGGACATAAGAACTGGACTACATACTGGCCAGGCTATATAGAGAGGAACTCTAGCAACAATGGAAGCTCAGGTATGAACACTGATCTATGCCCTAGCTATAACCTTGAAAGACAGCAGGGAAACAAGTATTCTCCTGAAAATGCTCCATTGAGAGATTCATCTGTGCCAATCCATGATATTGAACCCATGCTTGTTGAACAAGGGGGAATAATAGCAGATGAGGATCCTGTTTATATGGACTGCTCTCTATCTAAACTCCGTTGGTAACTTTCTGTTATAAAGTACAGCAACCATCACAAAGAAATACAAATTTGTTCTTTAATCTACTCAGAAAAGCTCCTGAAGCAGGATTTGACCCACGCAGTGGAAGGCAAGCCAGCTAAGGGGTTTCAGCTGGTGACTGCTAGCAATTAAGCCTTACCTAATTGCTTGTGAGCTAGGAGAGAATCACTTCTGTATCTATGTGGGAAGTAATCAGAAGTTAACCTGAAAAGAACAGTTTGTTTCTTGCTTTGTGGCTTTTCATTTGTTGTTTTCCTGATTTTGACTTTGTTTTTCCAAGTTAACACTGAAAGCAAGTTACCTGATTTTATGTGCTACCAAGCATATCTGTGTTGGGAGAAATAACCCCATAAATAAATATCTTATTGGCTTTACCCAAGAGCACAACTAAATTATTGTCAGCAGCTGTGTCTGGTGTGAATGAACTACATTGCCCACAATACCTTGCAAATCATATAGAAATATGCACTTGCCAAGAGTGTGAAGATTCTCACCCAGGCAGCCGTCTGACAGGTCTCATGGTGGTGAAACAGTGTGACAAGGCGGTGGCAAAAGCCATAAGGATGCTGGGTTGCATACAGAGAGGAATTACCAGCAGAAAGGAAGAAGTACTAATGCCACTGTACAAATCGCTGGTGAGGCCTCATTTGGAATATTGTGTTCAGTTTTGGAGACCATATCTCACAAAGGACATAAAAAGGCTGGAAACAGTTCAGAGGAAGGCAACCAAAATGATTTGGAGCCTGTGTCAGAAGACTTATGAGAAGAGACTTGAAGACTTAAATATGTACATTCTGGATGAGAGGAGGGACAAGGGAGATATGATTCAGACCTTTAAATACTTAAAGAATATTACAGCTTCCCCCTCTTCCAAAGACGAAGAAGCTGTAAAACTAGAGGGCATAACATGAAGCTGCAAGGGGGTAAACTGAAAGGCAATATGAGGAAATACTTTTTCACTGAAAGGGTGGTGGATGCTTGGAATGCCCTCCCGATGGAAGTGGTGGGGGCAAATACAGTGACAGAATTCAAAATGGCATGGAACAGACACAGTGGATCCCTTTCTAGCAACAGGATAAAATCAAAATAAACATAACTATCTCAACAAATAGGGGTCACCTACATATAGCGGTGTGTACACCCCTAAACAAAAGCATGGGGAGGGGTGACCTGCACAGAGCGGCAGGTGCACCTACGCTTGCAGCCTTGCTGGGCAGACTAGTTGGACCATACTGGTCTTTATCTGCGTCATATGTTGTTGTTAAGTGCTGTCGAGTCGCAGTCGACTCATGGCGACCCTCTGGATAGCTATCCTAAATTGTGTTCGGTCTTCAGTCAGGCGGCTCATTGTTGACAGACTGGTACCCGTAGCTGCTGTTATTGTATCGACCCATCTCATTGCTGGCCTTCCTCTTTTGCGTTGACCTTCTATCTTGCCAAGCATGATGTCTTTCTCTAATGATCTCTCTCTTCACATGATGTGTTCAAAGTATGAACGTCAAAGTCTTGTCATCTGAGCTTCTAAAGAAAGCTTAGGTTTGATCTCCTCTAGTACCGACTGGTTTGTTCTTCGGGCAGTCCATGGTATATACAGTATTCGCCACCAACACCATAATTCAAAGGCATCAATTTTCTTCCTGTCTGTCTTTTTCACCGTCCAGCTTTCACATCCATATGATGTTATTGAAAATACCATGGCTTGAACAAGTCGAATCTTTGTATGGAGAGAGACATCTCTGCTCTTGAGAATCTTATCTAGGTCTTTCATAGCCATTCTGCCAAGAGCAATGCGTCGTTTGATTTCTTGACTGCATGTTTCTTCTTTATTGATAGTTGATCCAAGTAGGTTAAAGTTGTTCACAATTTCAATTTCTTCTCCTTCAACGATGAACCTGTTGATTATGCCAGTTGTCATGATCTTTGTCTTCTTTACATTAAGGTGCAGGCCCATTTTGAGACTATGTTCTTTGATTGTGAGAAGCAAATGTTTCAGATCATTTTCACTTTCAGCCAGTAATGTGGTATCATCAGCATAGCGAAGGTTGTTGATGAGTCTTCCACCAATCTTCACACCTCTGTTGTCTTCATACAATTCTGCTTCTCTGATGATTTGTTCTGCATATAAATTAAACAGGTAGGGGGAAAGTATGCAGCCTTGTCTTACACCTTTGCTTATTTTAAACCATTCTTTTTCTCCTTGTTCCGTTCGAACTGTTGCTTCTTGATCAATGTACAGATTGCGCAAGAGAACAATCAGGTGTTCTGGTATATCCATGCTTCTTAATGTGGCCCAGAGTTTCTCATGGTTTACACAGTCAAAAGCCTTGCTATAGTCGATAAAGCACAAATAGATATACTTTTGGTATTCTTTAGTCTTTTCAAGGATCCATCTCACATCCGCAATGATGTCTCTCGTTCCTCGCGTTTTCCTGAACCCTGCTTGCACTTCAGGTAGTTCTTGTTCCAGGTATGGTTGTAGTCTCTTTTGAATAATCTTCAGTAGAATCTTGCTGGCATGTGGGATCAGAGCGATTGTTCGATAATTTCCACAGTCAGTTGGATCACCTTTCTTTAGTATTGGTATAAACACAGATCTTTTCCAGTCAGTTGGCCATGATGTTGTCTTCCATATTTCTTGGCAGAGCCTTGTAAGTACGGTAACAGCTGCATCAGATTGCTGCAATACTTCTATAGGAATGCTATCAATGCCTGGTGCTTTGTTCTTTGATAAGGCTTTCAATGCTGCTTCAACTTCTTCTTTCATCAACAATGGTTCCCGATCATAAGGTACAGATTGAAACGGCTGTTGGTCCACTTGATCTTTATCATATAAAAACTCTGTATATTCCTTCCACATTTTCTTGATCTTCTCAGCATCATTCAACAAAGAACCTTGAGCATCTTGTAACATTCCAATTCGAGGCTGGAACTTTTTCTTTAACTCTTGTAGCTTTAGGAAAGCCGATCTTGTTCTTCCTCTAATAGTTTCTGCTTCTATTTCCTTGCAAGTGTCATTGTAGTACTTTTCCTTGTCCTGTCTTCCTGCACGTTGGAAATCTCTGTTGAGTTCTGCGATTGACTTTCTTTCTCCTCTGGCTTTAGCTTCTGTGCGGTTCTGGGCATTTTCAGAGTTTCTTCCGTAATCCATTTTGGCCGTTTTTGCTTTTTCACCTTTTGTAGAGACTTCTCGCTTTCTTCCAACACAACCTTCTTGATGTCATTCCATAACTCTTCTGGAGCTCTGTCATTTGTATCTAAAGCAGCAAATTGATTTTGCAAGCAGTCTTTAAATTCCAGTGGTATATTCTCAAGGTCATATTTTGTTGCATTCATGAGTGGTTTGCTCTTTTTCAACTTTAGCTTGAGTTTGCATACTAGTAGTTGATGATCTGTACCACAGTCATCTCCAGGTTTTGTCTTTGTTGACGTTATAGAACGTTTCCATCGTTGACTTACACAGATGTAGTCAATTTGATTTTTATACAATCCATTGGGTGAAGTCCATGTGTACAGTCGCCGCTTGTGTTGCTGGAAGAAGGTGTTTGAGATGAATAGATCATTGGTCTTGAAGAATTCTATCAGTCTTTCTCCAGCTTCATTTCTGTTGCAAAGTCCATATTTTCCAACTAGTTTGCCTTCTTCTTTGTTGCCAACTTTTGCGTTCCAGTCACCCATGACTATCAGGATATCCTGTTTGCATGTTCTGTCAATTTCAGCTTGTACTTGTTCATAGAACTCTTCAATTTCACTCTCTTCTGCAGCTGTTGTTGGGGCATATACTTGAATTATAGTTGTGTTGATAGGCAATCCTCGTAGACGAATAGAGATTAAGCGTTCGCTGAGTGCATTGTATTTCATTACAGTTCTTGCAAGTTTCTTCTTTATTATAAATGCAACACCATTTCTTCTTTGTCTTTCATTTCCAGCATAGTAGACCATGTGATCATCTGATGCAAAGTGCCCGATGTCAGTCCATTTCAGTTTGCTGACACCCAACAGATCAAGTTGTACACGTTCCATTTCATTCTTGACCACCTCCAACTTCCCTTGGTTCATGCTTCGTACGTTCCATGTTCCAATGTGTAAGACATCTTTACAGCTTCTGACTCTCATTTCATGCGCAGCTACATCAGCAGTCAGATTTCCCGAGGGCTTTGATCCAACCACAACATAAATGCTGGCTTTACTCTGAAAAGTCTTCAGCTCTTCCCCAGTAGCTAGTTGAGTGCCTTCCGACCTGGGGGTCTCATCTTCCAGCACCATAGCACAATTTGTTTTGTTGTTACTATCCATTGGGTTTTCATGGCAAGATACAGAAGTAGATTGCCGGGCCTTTCTTCTGCGCAGTTTAAGTTTGGTGTTGTTGCCGTTGTCACAAAAATGTGATCCTCCGCCGTCAACACTATCCCATTCTGTTGCTGCCCAGATGGGTGGTTTGTCTTGGTCTGGGCACCTCAGCTGAGACCTGTCCATCTTGGGAGACCCTGCCAGTAGTTAAACTACCGATAGTTTAGCTCTCAGCATCACTGATGCACGCAAGCCCTCACAGCACGACAAGCTGCAAACCAAGTGAGAGCCGTCATATACTATGTTACTATACATTTTAAGGATTTGTCCCTGGAATCATATTACTTCAGTGGGGACGCCTAAATGTCCCCTATTTTAAAACACGTGTCCCACTCCTACACTCCTCCACATTTTACAAGCAGACTTCTCCAGCTGAAATTTTCAAAGGGAAACTCTGTTTATATGAGACTATTTCCGTCAGAGACACGGAAACATATACATATGCATGCAATCTATTGTACTTCAGTCACACACACATGCACATGCATTCATCCACCCCCCCCCCCCACCTGTCAATGTCAAGTACACACGTGCACACTAGCACTTTTCAGACAGACAGATTGGGGGTTATTCTGAGACACGAATAGCGGGGATGGATATCCATCCCCACTATTCGTGCCGGTGGTAGCTTCCAACTAACGTCCCCGCCAGTTGTGCGGGGAAGTTAGGCAGGGGCAGGGAAGAGACGGCCCGGGGATGGAGAGTGGGCGGGCAGAGGGTGGTCGCCGGCCCTGGATGTACAGAGCCAATTCTAATGTCAGCCCTGTATGTCCAGGGCCGGCAAAATGGCTGGAGAAGTTATTCCACCTCCGAGGTGGAATAACTTCCCTGGACGATGTTTTTTTTAAAAGTCGGGGTGCAGAAGGGGTTGGTGGAGCCAGGGTTTCTTCCCTGCTGCCCGACCCTGGCCTTAGGAGGCCGGATCAGGGGTCGGGCTGTGTGGAAAAAACCTTAATTGCTGGCATCTGGCATCGTGGCATTTAAATGGAGCTGTGGTGCCATGGCAACAGAATGCCATGGTGCCGCAGCTCCATTTAAATGCCTGATTGAGCTATCCGGGCAGTGCCTGTACATGCAGGCCCGATCGCAATACTGATCCCGCAGGGCTAGACGTGCCCCGTGAGATCAGAATCGCGATCCCCTTTGTACGTCTGGCTCAGACTGGATGTACAAAGGGGATAGCCGTGCGGGACAGAATCAGGCCCATTCTGTCTCTGACTGTCTATTGGTGCTGTGCTGCTTCTGCACTCCTCTACTTCAATGTCCCCAGTTCTTTCTTTTGCTACCAGTTCTTTTTCTCAGTCTGCAATAGCCTCCTCACACTTTACTGCATTCCTCTTTCATTTCTACCCTTTCTCAGCAACCCCACTCACTCCTACCAAGAAACTTACTTATTCCACTGTTTTCTCCCAAACCCTTTGCAGAAAATCAGCCAACCCTTCCTGTGATTAGTACAACCTTTCCATTGGCTGGAACCTATCACTCTGCACAGTGAGGGAGGAGCTGTAGAGCTAAACTCTAAAAAATACCCAGACAATTTAGACATCATTCTGAGTAAGACAGCTACTCTACAAAGTTGTAGAATCCTAAAATAATTTAGATGGTTGGCAATCCTAAACTCCTGAGTCCTCAGCACATCTGACAAATCTGATTCTGCTTCCTCCCCAGATCCCAGGCAACTATTAGTCAGACAAAGCCAATCAATAGGCTGCCCCAAACAAAAGAAGAGTGAATAGTCAAAATATGAGCACAAATTTAAATAAAGACCTAAACAAATTTTTTGTCGGAAGATCAGCCATGAGGTTAATAACCTCCCGCAGCTGTTACTTCCATTTTAATCAATTTTGTTGAAAAACATGTATGACCTCAAAAGAGCAAGAAAGGTGGAAAAAAGAACCATAAATAGGTGCCACCTTTATAATAATTAAACCCAAGATTAAAAATTCAGCATGTCCTTTGACTTATCTGGGTCATCGTAGGCCAATTGAAGTCCCAACGTCAACCGCTCCAGGTACACTGCAATTTCATAGGAATACCAAAACGGAGATGTTCCAAAAAAGCAGTTGTCAGAAAGAACACAGCACTGCGTTTCGGGCATATCTAAATTCCATGCCCTGTCTCAACGCTTTAGTGAACTGCCAAACCGGTGAATCGAATGCCGTAAACACAGCACTGCATTTCGGGCATATCTAAATTCCATGCCCTGTCTCAACGCTTTAGTGAACTGCCAAACCGGTGAATCGAATGCCGTATTGCATCTCCACCTCTCCGAGACGCCAGCGCATGCTCTTTGTAAATCCGAGAATCATGGGAAAGATTCAATCATTAAATAGCCAGCTGAGTCAATGAAGAAACAGATTGACCATCAAAACTAGCCAAACAGATCAAAAATGATCAAAATTGAAAGAAGTCATCAGGGTTTAACAAAACAAATACATTACAGGATGCTTATCCAGTCCAACTCTCGATTTAATCCCGATGGTTCTACTGTAGACCAGGTGAAAATCCATTTCTGTTCCAAAACCTGAAGTCGTTGTTCATGATCCCCACCTCTGGGGTTCTCAGGCACATGATCAAGCACGCGCCAATGCAGATCTTCAAAGGAGTGATGATGATCCAAGCAGTGTTGCACCTCCCTTATCGGCTTTCCGGATGACCAAATCAAAATTATCCCACAGGGGGTAGTTGATCCCCTTTTACAAGCATATCAAAGCTTGGTTCTTAATGACCTGGCAGCTTTGGAATCCTCCGATATTAAATCTCCATATCACAATTTGTCATCCACACAATGGCAGGTGGCCAAAGAGTTACGCAATAATTTTGATTTGGTCATCCGGAAAGCCGATAAGGGAGGTGCAACTGTGGTGCAATCCTATTCACAGTATCGTCAACACCTTTTGGATCAGTTACATGATAATGCTTTTTATGCCCAACTTCCTGATAATCCATTTGGGGCTTTACAATCTCAGATTTCTCAGCTGTTACAACATGCTTTGTCTTCGGCTTGGATTACCAAGCGTGAATTTATTTTTTTGGCGGTGAAACATCCTATTGTGCCTATCATGTATACAGTTCCCAAAATACATAAGTCTTTGATATGCCCTCCAGGTCGGCCCATTGTATCTTGTCGTGGATCTGTGTTGGAACCCCTCTCTAAGTTTTGTGACAAATTTCTACAGCCATGTGCCCAATCGGTACCATCATTTTTGAAGGATACATCTCATTTCCTTACTAAGCTTCAACAAGTTCAGGGTGATATAAATTCTTGGTGGCTGGTGTCCTTAGATGTTACTGCCATGTACATTAATATTGATCAAGCTCAAGCTTTATCGGTTATTTCTCAGTTGCCGATCCCTTTACCTGACCGTATCCCTCGTTCTTTTTTTCAGGAGTTACTAAGTCTGGTACTCACCTGCAATTATTTTCAATTTGAAAAACAATTTTACCATCAAATCCGAGGAATTGCGATGGGGGCAACGGTAGCTCCATCGGTAGCCACATTATATATGGCGGATTTTGAAGAGACCCAAATTTACTCGTCGCCTTGGTTTATCAATGTAGCTCTCTGGGTACGGTTTTTGGATGACATTTTTTTCTTATGGACGGATACTGAGTCTACCTTACAACAATTTTTGGAGTGGTTGAATTCTTTGAGATCAAATTTGTCCTTCACTATGCACCATCATTTTTTCCAACTGGAGTTTCTTGATGTTTTGGTTTATAAGAAACATAATGCTCTTCAAACCACATTATACCGTAAGCCTGTGCAGCGAAACACGCTCCTAGCTTTTGCTAGTTTTCATCCACCGTCTCTAAAGAAAGGTCTTCCTTATGGCCAATTTTTGAGGCTACGACGACTTTGCTCTGAATTGGATGAATTTTTAAGGCATGCGGCTGAACTATCACATAGGTTGGCCGAACGTGGCTATCCCAAGAAAATTATCAGACAAGCTTTTTTGAGGGCACGCTATACTCATAGAGAATGGCTGTTCTCTCCATCTGTTTCACAGTCCTCTAATGATTTGAATTCTAATGCTTCTTCGGAACTGATTGTGGGGGTACTCCCTTATATGTCTCATACTCCTCAAGTGCGAAAACTTCTTCTCAAACATTGGCATGTTTTGCAATTACACCCGTGTTTTCAGGTTCCATTAAGAATAGCACATTCCAGGGGGTCTAACCTTTGTGACATAATAGGTGTTACAGTTTCCCCTCTGGATAGATGTTTATCGAGAGACTTATTGGAAATGGGACATTTTTCATGTATGTCCTGTGTTTTTTGTTCTCAGACCATACAGGGCTTTGAATGGGTAGTGCCTAATTCTAATTTGGTCCATCGAGCTCGTTGGCACACCACATGTTTAACTTCTCATGTGGTTTACATTTTGATTTGCCCTTGCAATCTTTTGTATATCGGGTGGACAGTGCGTACTGTGAAGGTTCGTTTAGGAGAACATGCTTCTTGACTTAGGACTGGCACAGTATCAGCTCCAATTGTGCAACACTGCTTGGATCATCATCACTCCTTTGAGGATCTGCATTGGCGAGTGCTTGATCATGTGCCTGAGAACCCCAGAGGTGGGGATCGTGAACAACGACTTTAGGTTTTGGAACAGAAATGGATTTTCACCTGGTCTACAGTAGAACCATCAGGATTAAATCGAGAGTTGGACTGGATAAGCATCCTGTAATGTATTTGTTTTGTTAAACCCTGATGACTTCTTTCAATTTTGATCATTTTTGATCTGTTTGGCTAGTTTTGATGGTCAATCTGTTTCTTCATTGGCTCAGCTGGCTATTTAATGATTGAATCTTTCCCATGATTCTCGGATTTACAAAGAGCATGCGCCGGTGTCTCGGAGAGGTGGAGATGCAATACGGCATTCGATTCACCGGTTTGGCAGTTCACTAAAGCGTTGAGACAGGGCATGAAATTTAGATATGCCCAAAACGCAGTGCTGTGTTCTTTCTGACAGCTGCTTTTTTGGAACATCTCCGTTTTGGTATTCCTATGAAATTGCAGTGTACCTGGAGCGGTTGATGTTGGGACTTCAATTGGCCTACGACGACCCAGATAAGTCAAAGGACATGCTGAATTTTTAATCTTGGGTTTAATTATTATAAAGGTGGCACCTATTTATGGTTCTTTTTTCCACCTTTCTTGCTCTTTTGAGGGCATACATGTTTTTCAACAAAATTGATTAAAATGGAAGTAACAGCTGCGGGAGGTTGTTAACCTCATGGCTGATCTTCCGACAAAAAATTTGTTTAGGTCTTTATTTAAATTTGTGCTCATATTTTGACTATTCACTCTTCTTTTGTTTGGGGTTTCTTATGGTGAGTGTTTTGTTTTTGTAATTGTGAATCAATAGGCTGCAGCAAATACAGTCAGCTAATAGGGAGCAGGGGAGGTAAGAACAGTAGCTAGGACACAGAAACCTTCCTTTCTCCCTTGTCCTGCAGCTCTGGAGTATGGTGGGTTTTTTGCTACAGATATACAGACCTACAGGAGAAAATATTGGGAGTGCTCAAGTACCCACAGAGCTGGCGCCTATGCTCCTGGGGCCAACATCAATATCAGTATCATGGTCAGTGGTCAGCTGATTTTGTTGATTCAGTCATCTGTGTAGGCTTTTAGCCTAGGGTATATGTTTCTATTTTGTCTGTAGACTTTATTTTCATTTTAAAATGCCAAAAAGAAAATGTGTTTTTAATGACCAACTACAAAATAAATACCTGTTCATTAAGAAACATTCTGGTGATAGCACAGTGTTTTGTAACAATTCCCGGTCTTCCTTTTCAATCGCACATGCAGGAAAGGGTGACATTGTTCAGCACCTAAGGATGGACAAACACAAGACAGCAGATGTAAGTGCTTCTTCAAGTAGAATTGTGACGTCTTTTTTTAAAAGTCAAACTTTTAATGAAAAAACTCAGTCACTGGTCACAAATGAGGGTACAAGGGCTTATCACTGTGTTGTCCACAACCATTCTTTTTAGTTGTCAGACTGTACTTCAAAGTTCTTGAAAAAATGTTTTGATGAAAAATACTCTTGTGCGTGAACCAAAACAGAAGCAATTGTCTGTAATGTTTTCAAACTTGACTCTATTGATTCACTCAAGAGAGACCCTTCTGAGACAACTTTTTAACAGTTTTTTCTGATTGCTCAAATCATGGAAGCATTAAAGTGTGCCCTGTTTTAGTAAGGTACTTTCTTCCTGAGAAAGAGGTTTAGGTAAAAGTTAATGATGTCCACAAAGTTAAAGGCGAAACCTCAGACATTCTTTCTAAGTGCATTCTTGATACAGTTGAGTCCAAATGGGCTAAGAACCAGTTTTGACATTGTGTGCTAACAATACCAGTTGCAATTTTGGTGGGATTACTAGGAGGGGTAGTAACAATATTTTTTACAAGCTGCAAAAGGATTTAGGAAGTAATTTAATTGGTGCAAACTGTGCAGCTCACATTGCTCACAATTATATCAGCATTGCTGCCAAATGCCTGCCATTTGACATTGAAGTTATTGTTTACATGATATTCAGACATTTTCATATTTTTGCAGTGAGAATTGAAGAACTTAAAGAGATGTGTGACTTTATTGAGAGTGAGTATCAAAAGCTCCTTGGATACAGTAACACTAGGTGACTGACTTTACTACTAGCCATAGAGAAGTTAATTAAAATGTTCCAACCAGTGAAATCATATTTTCTGAGACAGGAAAAATGCCCAATTATCATCAAAAACGTTTTTGAGAATGAATCAGCAGAGGTTTGGCTGTACCCTCTGTACAGTCAGGCAATGATTTTCCAAAATGCGACTTTAAAAACTGAGTCTCAAAAAATCTCAATGATAGAGGTGGCTGGAGTAATTAGTGACCTTAGAAACAAGTTAGTAACTAGGAAGAATGAAGTGTTTATGGCAATAAAGGCAAAAATCACATCTTTCGCAAAATTCAAAAGCTTGCAAACAGAAGAACACAGAAATGAATACAGGATCAAACTCAGAGTCAAAAAGAGAAATAAGGATAGCAAAATCAAAGGCAGAGGAAAAGATGGCTAAAGATGTTAAGGGTGGCAACAAAAGTTTCTTCAGGTATATTCAGGAAAGGAAGAAGATCAGAGTTGGAACTGCAGGACTCAGAAGTGCTGGGAACGGAATCGTGGAAGGTGACATTGAAAAAGCGAAATTGCTAAACAAATACTTCTGCTCTGTTTTTACTAAAGAAAATCCTGGAGATGGACCAGCTGTGACTCCCAAATATAAAAATGGGAAGGAAGTAGATGCCACACCATTCACAGAAGATGAGGTATTAGAACAACTTGCTAAAATGAAAGTGGACAAAGCCATGGGACCGGATGGGATACATCCCAAGGTACTGAAAGAGCTCAGAGAGGTTCTTGCAGGGCCGTTAAAGGATGTCTTCAACAGATCCTTGGAAACAGGAGAGGTTTCTCAGGACTGGAGAATGGCTGATCTCGTACCTCTACACAAAAGTGGTGACAGGGAAGAAGTGTCAAACTACAGGCCCGTGAGCCTTACCTCGGTGGTGGGAAAAGTAATGGAGGCGCTCCTGAAAGAGCGAATAGTGAACTTTCTCAAAACCAACAGGTTGCAAGATCCGAGGCAACATGGTTTTACCGAAGGACGGTCTTGCCAAACAAATCTGATTGAGTTCTTTGACTGGGTGACCAAGGAACTAGATCAGGGGCATGCGATGGATGTCATCTACCTGGATTTCAGCAAAGCCTTTGACACTGTTCCTCATAGGAGGCTTGTCAATAAACAGTAGCTTGGGGATGGATCCCAGGATGGTAAACTGGATTAGAAATTGGTTGACTGACAGACGACAGAAGGTGATGGAATAGGAGCTCACTCGGATGAAAGGAAGGTGATTAGCGGGGTGCCCCAGGGTTCGGTCCTGGGCCTGGCACTGTTCAATGTATTTGTGAGTGATATTGCTGAAGGACTGAATGGAAAAGTCTGTCTTTTTGCAGATGACACAAAAGTTTGCAACAGAGTGGACTCCCCCAAGGGAGTGGTTAACATGAGGAAAGATCTACAAAAGCTGGAAGAATGATCTAATGCTTGGCAATTACAATTTAATGCGAAAAAGTGCAGTGTCATGCACTTGGGTAGCAGAAATCCAAGGGAAATGTACGCGATAGGGGGCGAACGCTTGGTGTGCATGGTTCAGGAGAAAGACCTTGGTGTGATTATCTCTGATGATCTCAAGGTGGCAAAACAGTGCGACAAGGCTGTGGCAAAAGCCAGGAGGATGTTGGGCTGCATACAAAGAGGGATTACCAGCAGAAAGGAAGAGGTACTTATGCCACTGTACAAGTCACTGGTGAGGCCTCACTTGGAATACTGTGTTCAGTTTTGGAGACCGTATCTTGCAAAGGATGTAAAAAGACTGGAAGCTGTTCAGAGGAAGGCGACCAAAATGATTTGGAGCCTGCATCAGAAGCCTTATGAGAAGAGACTTGAAGACCTAAATATGTACCATTTGGAGGAGAGGAGGGACAGGGGAGATATGAGTCAGACCTTTAAATACTTAAAGAGAAATGATGAACAAATAAACCTCTTCCAAAGACGGGGAAGCTGTAAAACTAGAGGGCATAACATGAAGCTGCAAGGTGGTAAACTGAAAAGCAATGTCAGGAAATATTTTTTCTCTCAAAGGGTGGTGGATGCTTGGAATGCCCTCCCGATTGAAGTGGTGGGGGCAAACACAGTGACGGAATTCAAAACGGCATGGGACAGACAAAGAGGATCCCTTTGCAGCAACAGGATAAAAACAAAATAAACTGAACCATCTAACTTCTGAACCATCTAACCTCTCAACAAATAGGGGTTTCCTACATGGAGTGGTGGGTTCACCCCTAAACAAAGACATGGGGAGGGGTGGCCTGCACAGAGCGGCAGGTGCACCTACTCTTGCCATCTTACTGGGCAGACTAGATGGACCATATTGGTCTTTATCTGCCGTCATTTACTATGTTACTATGCCTCTGACAATCAGAAAGAAGGTAAAAGATCTTGAAGAAGAGGGCAGGATTGATGAAGCAGATTTCAAGCATTCTGTGTCATCTCTCTACAGCACTTGCGTTGATTACTTGGATCAGTGGACCACTCGCTTCCAGGAGATGGGGAAACAACAGTGGACTCTCCTTCAAAAAAAAAACGGAGTGGTGTGAGCTAGAGTCATCTTTAGAATACATTTTGTCTACAAGATCCGGCCTAGAATCAGTAATAAATGATTCTGAACTGTTTGATGAGTTCTCTTGTCTAAGTCATTTGTTTCTGAAGAAAAAGTTCAAGGATGGAAAAAAGCAGACACCACGGTTGATGAAAAATGGAAGGAGGTGTGTGGACAACTCAAAAGTAATGAGGTATATAAAAATTTATGCAAACTGGTTGAATCTTTTTTATATTTGCCATGTTCCAATGCTCCAACTGAAAGGTACATTTCAATCATGAACAAAGTGGAAATGTTGCTATTTTGAAGAAAATTCACTCTGTAGAGAAGGGGCTTGATATTGAGTTGGGCAGGCTATGCACCGCGACAGCGCAAAGCCTGCCCGCTGAGCCCTTTAACACGGATTTTCACTTCCTCACCTATCTTTAAGGCGCAGAGGACTATGTGGGTATCATCGAATATTGCTGCAACCCATGTAGCCCCTTACTCCACCCTGGAATGCTCCTAACACGCCCCGATGCTATGCAGATAGCATCTGGGCGCGTTAGTGACTTAGCCGGGATATTCGAAGGGCACTACCCGTGTAGGTGCCCTTCGAATATCCTGGATAAGACCCTTAAATGGGTAGCTAAGGAAGTTACCTGTATAAGGGCCTTCAAATATTGGGCCCAAGTACAAGTAGGCCTGATTGGCACATTTGTAAATAAAGTTATAAACCTAACCTACTGATTAAAATTTTGGGTAAAAATTAAAATTGTAATTATAAACATATTGTTTACTTTCCTTAACTTTGAACCCTTTGGCTTGATTGAGTGCCCCATATTTCAACTTAGAAAAGATGTTCAGATTAGCTTCGCTCTCTTCAAAGTTCAAATACTAGTGACTAACGAAAAACAAACTGAAACAACATGCTTGCGATCAACCCTAGGTGCTCCAAATCAATAATCATATGTTACCCTAATGGTTGTTTTAGAAACTAAATGCATTGAAGTGAAGGTCATTCGACTCGCTCCATCAGTTACATGGTATTAGAATAGTTTAAGATGCATCATTTCTGTTGATGTTATTCAATCGGCATTTGCCTCTCTTTTTGCACATTTTGGAGTGAAAGTGCCGAGGGGCTACAAACACCAAAATCCAGCGTGATGTAGTCTAGAAACTGAACGCCTCTCGTATTTGATCTGTCTTCTTCTATATTAATTTGGTCTCCTTTTTTTGATCTGTGCTGAACAAAATGTACTTGCTTAATGTAATCATGAAAGAAGGACGTGTCTATATTGATCACTGTTATTCTGGAAACTCCCTTTCTTCTCTCTTAGATTTCTCCTTCTGCTATGATTAAAGATTCTGCATTTGTAAAAGATGCGTTTGGTTGTAATTTTGGACCGACTGGTTGCTGTTTTGCACTAAAACAATATCTTTAATAAAAGCAGTTTTAAAGAACAGGTGCCCAAATAAGCACTTATAAAATTGCTTATTTTTATGCGATATGGGGGTCATTTTGTAAAGGACTTTTTACACGTGAAGAGTAGTTACTCACCTGTAACAGGTGTTCTCCAGGAGCAGCAGGAATCAGTCCTCACATATGGGTGACGTTGGCGCCGATGGAGCCCTCGCGGAGCAATTTCCCTAGCTTTCAAAGAAAGCCTTTGGGAATTGCAGCGCGCATGCGCGGTCCCCTTTCCGCCCAAGGGTGCCATCTTGCTCAGTCTGATGACATAGCTAAAAGACAGCAAAAAAATTAGCAAAAACGAAATGATAGGACTGCAACTCCAAGGGGAGGAGGGAGGGTTGTGAGGACTGATTCCTGCTGCTCCTGGAGAACACCTGTTACAGGTGAGTAACTACTCTTTCTCCAGGACCAAGCAGGAAGTCAGTCCTCACATATGGGACTCCCTAGCTCAGGGCTACCAGAGACCCCAAACTGAAACTTGAGCTCCCTCTAGAGCCTCAGCATGCAAGAACAGAATCTTCTCTGATAACGCCCCCGAAAGGTAGCGCAACACCAGGGCCGGAGGGTAGGAGTTGCCTAGACCCTTAAGAGATTATGGAGTACCGCTTGCCCGAAAGCACTGTCCCTATGGGACTCCCTCTCCAGGCAGTAATGGGCCGCAAAAGTCTGGCTTGAAGACCAAGTAGCAGCCCTGCAGATGTCTGCCAACAGAACAGAGCGGAGATGAGCCACTGACGCAGCCTTCGCCCTAACACGATGAGCCGTGACCCGACTCTCCAACGAGAGGCCGGCCGCCCCATAAGCCCAAGCAATACAGTCAGCAACCCATATGGACAAAGTACGCTTGGAGACAGGTAGCCCCAACTTATTGGGGTCAAAAGAAATGAAGAGCTGAACAGCCCTCCTATGCTCCCGCGTACGGTCAAGGTAGAAGGATAAGGGCCCTCCTACAGTCCAGGGTATGCAGGACCATTTCAGCCCGGCTGGTATGCGGCCTGGGAAAGAAGGTCGGAAGAACCACCTCCTGGTTGAGATGAAAAGGAGAAACCACTTTTGGAAGAAACTTAGGGTGAGTCCGTAAGACTACCCTATTCCTGTACAACCTAGTGTAAGGAGGATCAGACGCTAGGGCCTGCAGTTCACTAACGCGTCTAGCAGAGGTAAGGGCTACCAAGAACAAGGTCTTCCAGGAAAGAAAACGAAGAGGGCAGGTAGCCATAGGTTCAAAGGGCGGACAGGTAATCCGCTGCAAGACCACATTCAGATCCCATGCAGGGGCTGGTGGGCACAAAGGAGGCTTAAGGAGAAGGAGGCCTCGGAGAAAACGAGCCACCAAAGGGTGGTTGGAAAGAGGCCTGCCATCCACCGGTGCGTGATGCGCAGAGAGAGCACTGAGGTGGACTCTGACAGAGTTGGACTTAAGGCCCAGATTGGAGAGGTAAAGCAAATATTGCAAGACCACTGCCACCAAGCAGGAGAAGGGATTCTCAGACCTCTGAGCACACCACACGGAGAACCGACGCCACTTAAGAGCGTAGGACTTCCGGGTGGAGGGCCGTCTGGAGGCCAAGATGACCTCTTCCACCTCCCGAGGCAGCAGGAGGGGAGCAAGGACTACCCTTTCAGCAGCCAGGCCATCAGATGAAGGGACCGGAGGTTGGGGTGTAGAAGAGTCCCCTGATCCTGTGACAGGAGATCGGGTTGAAACCCCAGAGGAAGAGGAGTGTCCACCGCCAGCTGCATCAGAAGCGGGAACCAGGGCTGTCTCGGCCACCAGGGAGCCACTAGGATCATTGAGGCTCTGTCTCGGAGAACTTTGAAGAGCGTGCGAGACACCAGTGGCGTGGGAGGAAAGGCATACAAGAGGCCTGTGGACCATGGAATCAGAAAAGCATCCGCCGCTATTCTGAGAGGATGCGGTTGTCGAGAGCAGAATCTGGGAAGTTGAGGGTTCAGAGGACTGGCAAACAGATCCATGGTGGGGAGGCCCCACTTGAGAAAGATCCGCTGAACCACCAATGGATCCAGTCTCCATTCGTGTGGTAGGAGGATCCTGCTTAGCTTGTCTGCCAGGTAATTTTCCTAACCTGGGAGATAGACAGCTTTGAGGAGGATGCCGTGGTGGACGGCCCAAGAGCACAGTTTTTGTGCCTCCTGACAGAGAAGGAAGGAGCCTGTTCCACCTTGTTTGTTCACGTAGAACATTGCAACCTGATTGTCCGTCTGGACCAGCACAGACTGGTGAGAAGTGAGGTGGGAGAAGGTTCTCAGAGCTAGGCGGATGGCTCTGAGCTCCAGGAAGTTTATCTGCTGAGCAGACTCCCAAGGAGTCCAGAGGCCTTGAGTACATGTCCCTTGGCAATGTGCTCCCCAACCCAGGAGAGAAGCATCGGTTGTTAGCACCTGAGAAGGCTGAGGAGATTGAAAATCCACCCCCAGCAACAGGTTTGGCAGATTAAGCCACCACCGCAGAGAAGAGACTAGCAGGTCCGATACCTGTACTGAGTCCTCCAGGCTCCCCATGGCCTGATGCCATTGAGTGCGAAGGCACCACTGAGCAGGTCGCATGTTCAGGCGTGCATTGGGGGTCACATGGACCGTGGAAGCCATATGGCCGAGCAGTCTCAGAAATTGCCTGGCAGAGACCAGGGAATTGCTGTGAAAGTGGCTGGCGAGATCCATGAGCCTGTGTGCTCTGTCTAGAGGCAGGAAGGCTCGCGCCTGAAGTGTGCTCAACCTTGCGCCAATGAATTCGAGATTCTGAGAGGGGAGCAAAGTGGACTTTGCGAAGTTTATGACAAAGCCCAAGTGCTGGAGCAGAGTTACAGTGCGATGAGTGGCCTGAGTGGCCTCTTGGGAAGACTGGGCCCTGATGAGTCAGTCGTCCAGGTATGGGAACACAAAAAGGCCTTGAAGTCTTAGATAGGCCGCCACCACCGCTAGGCATTTGGTGAACACCCTGGGGGCGGAGGATAGGCCAAAGGGCAGTACTCTGTACTGGTAATGATTTCCTCCCACAACAAACCTGAGATATTGTCTGTGGTCTGGATGAATAAGGATGTGAGTATAGGCATCCTTCAGATCTAAGGAGCATAGCCAGTCTCCCTGCTGGAGGTAGGGCAGCAGGATTCCAAGGGTAAGCATCTTGAACTTTTCCCTTGCCAGGAACTTGTTGAGGTTTCGCAAGTCCAGGATGGGTCTGAGGCCTCCTGTTTGTTTTGGTATCAGAAAGTACCTGGAATAAAAGCCTTGACCCCTCAGGTGGTGGGGCACTGGTTCCACAGCCTGTTTCTGAAGAAGACTTGCCAACTCCTGAAGGAGTAAGTCCCTGTGCAGAGGGAGTCTGGGAGGCTCCCCTGGAAAGTAGGAGGGAGGTACCTGGTGAAAGTGAAGAAGATAGCCTTTTTGAACTATATGAAGCACCCAGGTATCTGATGTGATGGCTGACCACCTGTGGGCAAAGTGGACCAGCCGGCCTCCTGTGCTGAGAAAAACCAGCGGAGGGGAAGAGGCTATGCTGATGGAGTCAAAAACCCCCACCCTGCTGAGCAGGGGCCGGTGTTGTGGGCTTGGGGGCCTGCTGCCTACGGGACCCATTACCCCGTCCCTTGGCCTGCTGACCCTTTTGGGGAGCTGCTGAGGCCTGATACTGAGGGTAGTGTTTATAGGCAGCTGCCTTCCTCGGATAAAAGGACTTTTTCCCTGAGCCCTTCTTCTTCTGAGAAGGGGCAGAGGTTTTTCTGGACAGCCTAGTCCTGGTCAGAGTCTCGGTCTTGATCTGTGCAGCCTTTTCAGCCATGGGCTTGCCAAAGAGGTTTTCACCTCTGCAGGGGACATCGACCAACTTGTCCTGTACCCATGGCTCGAGGTCAGATGACTGAAGCCAAGCCTGTCGGCTGGCACCGATGCCGGCTCTGGCTGCTCGAGCCGATGCTTCGAAGTCATCGTAGGCTGCTCAAGAGATAAACTTCGAGCACTCTCGAATACCAGTGGACAAGGCTTGGAACCTTTGCAAAGGTTCCTCGGAGAGACCAGCAGAGAACCCAGCAATTTCTTTAGCCAGGTCTCGGAGATACATGCCCATATAGAGCTGGTAGGTCTGGACTCGACAAGCAAGCATAGAGCCCTGGAAGCACTTCCTACCAAGGGCATCCAGGTTCCGGGCCTCCCGGCCGGGAGGCACCGAGGAGTGCATCTTCTGACTCTTGAGTCGATGCATGGCCGATTCCCCCACCATGGAATGGTGCGGTAGTTGTGCCTTTTGGAACCCGGGGCTCTTGCGGACTCGATAAATAGAATCGACCCGCTTGCTTAACACCGGCGCCGATGCCAGGCTCTCCCACATGCGGAAGAGAAGTCGTTCCAGCATCGGAGGAACCGGTACAGTAAAGGCCTCTTTCGGGGGAGAGTCATACTGGAGGGCATCGAGCTCTTCGGCTCTTCGGCTCCTCCTCGGGATCCACGGGGAATGCCAAGGCCTTGGCCATATCCCGCACGAAGTCCGAGAACCGGGTGTCCTCCGGGGGGGACTGTCTCCGAGGTTCGGACTCAGGTGAGTCCGATGGGACGCACCGAGTCCGAAAAGTACCAGGTGACTCCTCGTCCTCCGATTCCCAGGCTGACTCCTCGGAGGAGGAATTGAGCGGCTCCGGTCGGGCGGGCACCGATGCCCTCCGCCCCGACGCCGAGGGTGTCGACATCGACAACCTCAGTCCCGAACGGGAGGCCGAGGGAGACCGCGACCGAGGATCGACTCGAGCTCGCATGGACTCAAGGATCGGCTCGGTCTCTGGGGTCGACTTGGACGTCGACGTCCCGGTGGCCGGGGAAGATGCACTGGCGAGGCCAGCGATCAATGCCCGCTGCTGGTTCATGAAGGCAGCCAAACTGCTCTCCAAGGCCGTCAACCTGAGTCCAATCTCAGGAGACCCAGCAGCCCCCGACTCGGGCCCCGACGCATCGGGCCCGACGTCGGCTCCTTCGGAGGTGAGTCCACGAGGACTACAGTACTCACATGTCCAGGAGACTCCAATTCGAGACGAGGATGTTTCGAAGGCCTCTCCGACTCCGAGGACCCGGGACGGCTATCGGGGCTATGCGACCTGGTCCTCGAGGAACCAGGAGCGTCCACCGACGCCGCCCTCGCGGGTTTCTTCTTCCTATGATGTTCCCAGGCAGGAGACCCCCGCTCAGAGGAACTCCGACGATGCTCAGGACCGGAGTCCCGGGACGTCGAAGCCTCTGACGAGGTCCGGGCCCGGCCAGACGCGGAGTCAGAGAAGATTCGTTCTCTTTGATGCTGCCGACTCCTCAATGCTTTTGAGGACATCTTGCCACACGTACCACAGATCATCGGGTCATGATCGGGTCCGAGGCAGCGGAGGCAGCAGTCGTGTGTGTCGGTAAGAGACATAAGTTTCTTACACCGATCACACTTTTTAAACCCGCTGGCAGCCATCGGGGGAAAAAGGGCCCCTGCGAGGTCAAAAGACAGGGCTGCCAATGAAAAAGAAAAAATGGCGCGAACGCTTGTCATGAAAGACAAAAAAACGAAAAATAAAGAATGGACCCGATACTGGCGTAGGGGGTCCGGGCGGGAAAAGGATCCGGCGTCGAACCGAGAAAAGAATAAGAAATAAAATCAACTTTTTCTGCGGCGATCACAAACAGCATCTGTAGGGCTCCGCGGAAAAAAGAAGACTGAGCAAGATGGCACCCTTGGGCGGGAAGGGGACCGCGCATGCGCGCTGCAATTCCCAAAGGCTTTCTTTGAAAGCTGGGGAAATTGCTCCGCGAGGGCTCCGTCGGCGCCGACATCACCCATATGTGAGGACTGACTTCCTGCTTGGTCCTGGAGAAAAGGCCTCTTATAAAACTACTCCAGAGGATATGTGGGTAGAAGAATGTGCATTGCCAAGACGGTACATATTTTGATGATACTTCAGTGTAGGCATGTTCTGAGGTAGTTTCAGCCGACCGGTTTGCGAAGTTGTAATTCACATACATTCTTTATACAATACATGCGTACATGTATACTTTACATGTAAACATTTGCACTTTCACGGAAGCAGGTGTAAGCATCCACCGCTTCAATCTAAGCACAACCTCTGCCTCGTTTTCCCTTGTATTTCAAGGCCCGCGGGCTAACCGCTTAAACCCTGCCGAACCCAATATTCAGCGGCACTAACCAACCAGCCTAGGTGGTCCCAGTGGGTTTTCAGCCCACTAACCAGATAGGTCACTGCATAAAGTCAGGGTAGGTGAAAGGCCGTCCAGTTAGCAGATGACTATCCCCATTGACTGAATAACAACTGAGATCAGCAGCAAAACCGGATAGTCGGTGAAGATGGATATCCGTTGTCTGGAGCTGAATATCCGGTTTCACTTTTGCCGGTGATGGTGAGGCACTTTACAAGTGCTGATTGCCGCAGGCTGAATATCGGGCCAGTATTTTATAAAATACATGCATATGCACCGATTTCCACCAGCACATAGATACACAATCTTACTCTTGATTTTTGTGCACGAGCTTATTTTGTAAAGATACATAGAAGCGCATTTGTTGCCTTTATAAAATAGGCACAAGACCTGCTCTGCCTAGATACCTTGTTATAAAATAGCCTCACTGCATTGCAGGCGCTGTTGCCTAACATCAGACCTGCGATACATGATGCAATTTGTTGTGCAGTAATGCCACAGCTAAAGTTACTACTAAAGGTCAACAATCTTCTAATGTTTGTTTCTCCTCGGGAATTAAATTACGAAAGCAGAAACTCTGCTTCTGAAAATGTGTAAATATGTGTAAAAAAAACCCTTCAGTGTTGTGAAATAGCCTGCAGCGGCTATTAGTTGAGCCTAATGGGAACCACCTCACCAGATACAAATTGATGGACGCCATGATTGTCAACAGGTATCTATTATGACTGAATGGAACATTTCATTAGAGAAGGTTAATGTAATTACAGTTTTATTCCAAGGTCTGGAAATTATAAGCCCAAGGGTCATTACAGGAATGGAAGAAATATAATAATTGCTCCTCAAACAATAAGCATCCGGGATTTACTAACTCACAGGCTGTTCTGCCAGAGAGATGCATTTCTGCAATTGCTTTGGTAAAATTTCCTATCCAGTCCAAGAGCTCTTTTGACAAACATTGGCATGGCATAGATAAAGTGAAAGCTTGGGTGTTTGTCTAAATAAAGGGCTAGATTTACTGAAGTGCACTAGCACCGTTAACATGCCTTATTATTTAGTATTTAGTTTACACCTTCCAATATTAGCTCAAGGCATGCTACAATCAGGTACAGTAGGAATTTCCCTGTCCCCAAAGGCCTTACACTAAGGGTATGTTTACTAAAGCATGCTAAGGTAGCATGTGTTAGTATGCGCTAATGGCAGCGGTAAGGTGTCTGTGCGGAAAGTGCCCTGGGCGTGTAGGAGGAGAGGCGGCATAAAGCGTCCTATGTGTCCTTTATTGCACGCTTACAGAACATGGTGTGGTAAGGTGACAAGCATGCACTTTAACGTACGAAAAAAGCTGTAACCCCAACGCAGGATAAAGGAGCATCAATGGAAGACAATCTGAAGGTGATGGATGGATGGACACGTGGTAGTTAATGGACCCGGCGAACCTTTGTCATCTGATGTTGTAGTCAGTAAATGGGATGTGCAGATGATACCGAAGAATAATGTATCAGTGTGGTGTGCACATGTAACTATCAGTACTGTCAGTGTTTTGCATAGGAGAGGCCTGAAATTTGTCTGGGTGGAGTCAGCATGCTATCGATATGTTCAGCAAAAGAAGGACTGAGCATGAGTGGTGATGTGGAGCAGTCACAGGAGAGGTGTGTTGTATCTGTTGAGTAGTTGCATATAGTTGCAAAGATAGGACTGCACATGACGGCCATATGGTGAGTGTGGATCTGTGGTCCCTATGGTGGTAGCAGAGAGTATGTTGTGTGTGTGCTGGGCTGATGTTGCAAATGTGATGGCACAGATGCAGTTTGGGTCTGTTTGTCCAAGATGTAGGTGTACCATGGGGACCCTGAAATACTATTGTAGTGGGTGTGTTGGCTGCCTTAGCTGATACATTGTTCCGAACCATGCGCTCTTGGGTGACTGTCGGCTTTCCCCTATTATCTAGTTTAAAAGCTGCTCTATCTCCTTTTTTAAAGGTTAATGCCAGCAGCCTGGTTCCGTTCTGGTTAAGGTGGAGTCCATCCCTTCGGAAGAGCCCCTCCTTTCCCCAGAATGTTCCCCAGTTCCTAACAAATCCAAACCCCTCATCCTTGCACCATTGTCTCATCCACACATTGAGACTCCGGAGCTCTGCCTGCCTTTTGGGTCCTGCAACCTGCGAGTGGAACAGGAAGCATTTCAGAGAATGCTACCCTGGAAGTTCTGGATTTCAACTTCATACCTAAAAGCCTAAATTTAGCCTGCAGAACCTCCCTACCACACTTTCCTATGTCATTGGTACCGACATGTACCAAGATGGCAGACTCCTCCCCAGCACTATCTAAGACCTTGTCCAGGTGGCGCATGAGGTCCGCTACCTTTGCACAGGGCAGGCTTGTTACCAGGCGATCCTCACATCCACCAGCAACCCAGCGATCTACATGCCTAATGATTGAATCACCAACTATAAGAGCTGTCCTAATCCTTCCCTCATGGACACATGGCCCTGGAGAAACCTCCTTGGTGTGAGAGGGTTTTACATCACCTGGAGGACAGGTCCTAGCTACAGGATCACTTCCTGCTGCACCAGGGTGATGCTCTCCTGTCACGTGACCTCTCTCCTCCATTTATTTATTTATTTTATTTGCGTACAATTTGTATCCCGCTGCTTCCAGTGATTAGCAGCGGTTACTATACATGGAGGGGTTGGTCGTACTGGCCAGTAATTAGGGGTATGTACACTGCGATTAGGGCGGGGTGGTATCACACAGCAAAAGGATTATAGATTTACAGTTGATTGCTGTTAGACTTCACACAAAGTACTAAATATTGTCGCCTCCTTTCCCCCGCTTAGGCAGTTGCCTGTCGAGGGGAGGGGGCTGCACTTTCAATGTCCCTTTAATATGGGCTCCTAGGGCAGAGGCCCCTGGGAGTTGTAGTTGCTTGAGCACTTAGTTGTAGTTGTAATAAAATGATTCAGCCGAGGTTTGAAAGCAACACAGGAAATTTTATTTGCCTCCTTTGTTTAAAGGAACTTCTAAGGAAGCTTGGCACAACACATGTAAAGACGTTTCCCACAAGAAATTAATTTTGGTATAAACTTTTCCACGGATACAAATTGCCTTTGCTTGCTTCAACAAGGCAATGATTGCTTCATTCAAAATAAAGGTCTCACTTTACAGTCCTTTGCTGCAATTGCCTTTACTTTCCTCAGTCAGACAATTCTTTCATCCTTCAACAGCAAAAGTCACTTCACAGTCCTTTACTGCAATTGGTTGTCCATTAAAGGCTTTCAGGCAGCAATACTAATATAATGAACTTTTCTTCTTTACTTTAACTTAGTCAGGTTTTAATTAGGTGCTCTAGAGACCTTTAGCATTCTACCTTAAAAGTCTCCTGCATTTAAAAGACAGCAGCCACACTAATTAAAACTTTCTTATCCTTTTCACAGCATACATTCACGTACAACAAGGCTGGAATTTCTTCAGGCTTATAGCTCACAGGATTCTCACTCTACCCTTCTGGATAAAGCACATTCCATTTCAGAATCAGATTGATCTGATTCAATGTTACAATCTTCAACCTCCATTGACTCATATTCAGGGCAATCAGGCTCTGCAGCTTCCTTGAGCAACTTAACAAGCTGTTCCCCTCGAGACCTCTCTCTGGACTTAGGGCTGTTATCAAAGCAGGGGAGATCCTTATCTCTTAGCAAGCTCTTTAACAGTTTTAAAGAATTCAGGTTTTCTCTATCAACAGGTTTCCTTACCAGCTTTCCCCGAGGTGAGATTCTTGGACTCAGCGTTTCCTGGGAAGTCCCCATAACTGAGTGACACCCAGCAATCTCTCCTGGCTTAAACCTCCTGGTTTCTGGACCCACCGCAGGCTTTCTATAGCACTGGCACCGGTCCACTCTCTGGAGCTGGCTATGAGGAGACTCTTCCCTCGAGCTGTTGTCTGAGTACCTTTCTCTGGACTCCCGGCTAGAATCCTTACTTGCAGTTTCTTTTAGGATTCCTTCCACCACTGTTTCACTGCCACTTTCTTGGCCATGCTTGCTCCTGCACACATTAGCCCTTCCGTCTCTGTCTCGGTTCCTGCTTCCGTTTCTCTTCCTCTTATGATGCTCCTCCCTCCCTGTTCTCTGGGGCTTAAATGAGTGGGGCTGGCCTGTATCTTTCCACCCCGCCCCCAGCTGTCTCAGATTGCCTCCCTCAGTTGCCATAGAGCTGGGGCGTGGCCTTAGGACAGCAGCTTTAGACAGTTTTTTTTCTTTCCTAGCTGAACTTTTAAAGTGACAGTTCCCTGCACTTTCCTTCTGCCTGGAGGAGACTGCTAGTGTTTTCCCTATTTCCATAGACACTGGGGTAGCTTCGTCACCACAATATACATATTTACACAAGCCTGACAGTTAAGACTTCACATAGGATTGTTATATACATATAAGACTTCACATAGGATTGTTATATACATATATGCATAAGCTACATATACCTATTTGCTCATATATGCCTGGGTGCATCTCATGAGGTTAAATTGAAATGTGCTTGGAAGAGGTGCATTTTAATTTTTTTCCTGAAGTCTTTTAGATCACAGGTTGCACGCAGTTCGCTTGGTAATCGGTTCCAGAGTGTTGGTGCTGTAAATGAGAAGGCCCTGTTACTGGTGTAAGCATTAACCTTTCTGAAGCATTTGAGGGTGTTGAGGTTTGCTGTTCTTCTGCATCTGTTGTTGGGTATGCTGGATATTAGGCTATTGAGATGCGAGGGTGCTACATTCTGGATGATTTTGAAGGTGCTGACTAATATTTTGTATTGAATGCGGGCCGTGATGGGGAGCCAATGTAGCTCAATTAGGACAGGTGTAATGTGGTCAGATAGCCTTTTTTGCATAATGATTCTGGCGGCAACGTTTTGAGCCATTTGCAGTATATTTATAGTTTTTCTTGGTAGGCCTTGCAGTATGGCATTGCAGTAGTCCAGGTGTGGAATGATGAGGGCTTGAGCGGCAGATCTGAAGTCGGCATGATCAAGTATGCTACGTAAAGGCTGCAAGACTCTTAATTTGTGGAATATAGCCTGGTTGGTAATCCGAAGATGCTTGTCCATATTTAGGTTGCTGTCCAGCATTACTCCTAGGTATTTTATCTCTGTTTTGATATTGTAATTGTTGTTATTCATGGTGACCGTTGTCGGGGGCACGAATCCCGGTTTCCTGGAGATACACATTGCTTCTGTTTTTTTGTGGTTAATGTCATATTATTGCGTTGAAGCCAGATTTGCAGCTCGAGTAAGCATTTTTCAAGGTTGCTGATGTTTGGGCTATTCACGTCTAGTTCGAGTCTGGCAGCATCCATGGCAACAGGGATGCTGCCAGACTCGAAGTAGGACTTCAGTACTATATCCCTGTAGGTCTCGTCTATGTACCTGTCTTCCTTATGTCCTCCAAGTCTGCTATGCTAGCCTCCAGAGATCGGACTCGTTCCCTGAGAGCAAAGAGCTCTTTGCATCTAGTGCACGCAAGAGACTCCTCACCAATGGAGAAAATCATACATGTGACACTCGATGCAAAAGACTGGAAAACCCCCATCTCGCTGCTGGATTGCTGTCTGCATCTTAGTTTTAAGGTTGTATTTAGGTATTTAAGTTCTTTACTTACTAAGGGTTGCTAGGGATACTTATACTAATAAAACTATACCTAATATGTTTAATGTACTTTGTTCACCTGAAGCTTAATTAATCTCAGGTCCTTAATGTATGCCTGATGAGGATAAACAGCTGCACCTGAGAGTGAATATGGCACCTCCTTTCCTTTAAGAGATTTAAGCACCTATAAAGTTACGATTATCCAAGGGGTGGGTGGGTGTCAGTGAGGGTGGAGGGAAAGAAGACTTATTAAAAACAGGCTGCTACACAGTACCCTGTCCTGTGCTTCTAAGATAATCTGTGACCAATTTCCTGGGACTGAGGGTCTTGGGTTCTAAATTTAACAAGAAAGCTCACTGCTGTGTTTTAAATTTAAACTGAAAGCTCTTTTCTGCTGCTAGGTCCTGACTAAGTATTAAATTTAAACTAGAAGTTCTCTGCTGTGCTTTAAATTAAACTGAAAGCTTTTTGCTGCCTCTAGGCCCTGACTGAGTATTAAATTTAAACTAAAAACTCTCTGCTGGGTTTTAAACTTAAATTGAAAGCTACCTGTTGAGTTTTTAATTTAACTAAAAGCTATTTGCTGATACTAGGCCCTGACTGATTTAACAAATACACTGGATTCACAGATTAATCAGCTTTAATCTAAGGAATTCCTTTTTCACTAAGATTTAGAAAGATTCCGGGAAGTAATTACTTACAATTGCAGATCTCCCTCCAGAAGTAGCAGTCCCTTTTTGTAGTCCTTCAATGATGAGCTTCAGTCATGCTGTGGGTACATGCTGCATCACGGCAACCTACATCTACAATATCCCCAGATGTAGTGTGCCCCTACTCTGCCTGTGGCAGTGAACAACACACATAGTACCATGCCTCTGTACACCCATCATGTTTTTCCACTGGCACTAGACCATACTAACATGGCAGGAGAGGCACAAGCACTCACTCACACTGCAGGTGCACTGGGCACCCCCACAGGTCGCCACATGCACAAGGGCCATGCACTGTCTGTACATTTGGTAATGGGAAGATCAGCAGCACATTGTACATACAAACATAATGATAGGTCATCACATGCATGCACACTGCATTGCTGCACTTCACAATCCACAAGGCGCCCCCCCCCCCCATACAGTCTGGACCCTCTTGGAAAAGTTGGTCAACATACCATTGGTTACATGCCCCTTATGCCCATAGATTGGGTGTGCCTGCACAATGTGCAAGCATTGTTACAACTCACTTCACAGTACATGCACTTACAATGGCCATCCCACCGTACATGTTATATTTGTGTGATTTTCCATCATGTCTTCCATCGTGCATTTTCTACTCTTCAACTCTGCATGTGGGGATCCCTGCTTGCTGTAATGTGGGAGGTTGCACCTACTGCTCTTGTTCATAGCTGCTCTAATAAAGTCATGAAATTTGTTTCTATCATTGATAATCCACATTTTGACATTGATCCTGCATCCCCTGACTCATTCACACAGTGGCCTTGCTTTTTGAACCACAGAGCAGCTGTACTATTTTTCAGGTGCATACTTGGGTGTTCATTGTCAGGGCTCATGAGGGCCTGGCTTGGTGTGTGCCTATCTGCACCTAGTTGTCTGCAGGCTCTGTAACATACTGCACAGCTGCATGTACATTTGGATTCTAAAGCTATAGTTTGGAAATGTGAGAGTTGCCATGGACAACAGTGTGGGTGATGGGTCCCAGGCAAGGTGTGGAACTAGGATGAGAGGCACAGGTGTCGAGTTGCTTGCAGTAAAGACAGTGTGTGCTTCCCTCATCAATGATCATAGCAGAGGGTGATAGGGTAACTGAGGTGAGGGGTGGGTTGGACGTGAAGAGAGTAAGGTGGGGATTTGACAGACCTCACGATGGTTAAGGTGGGACTTGTGAATGTGGTGAGCCATGCCTGCCGTGGAGGGGGGTAACTGCATCCACTTCTCCTCACCCTGGATAGTATGTTGACGTAAAGAAAATTGAAGCTAGCAATGCTGATCCACGGGGTAGCATTGAACCTGCCACCCTGCACTTATGCACACAGTGACCTTACGTTTCATGCCACAGGACAGGCATATATGTTTGCCCATGCAGGTGTACTTAGGTGTTCAGTACAAGGTTCATGTGGGCATGGGTTGGTGTATTCCTATGTGCACTTAGCTGACTGCAGGCTCTGTGACATGCTGACAGACTGCATGGACAGTTGCTTTGTGAGGTGTGACAAAAAAGAAGGTGTGACAAAAAAGAAACGAGACTGTCCCATCAATGTTTTATTACAAAATCTACATAAAAATTACACATTGTCCCCTTCAAAGTAATCCCCCTCGAGTTAATGCACTTCTGCATTCACGTCTGCCATGTACGGAAGAACTCAGTAAAGTCCTTCTCCTTGAGGTCCCTCAGCTCCCTCATCACAGTGACCTTGATCTCTTCTATAGATGAGAAATGAGTTCCTTTGAGCACAGTCTTCAGCCTGGGGAAGAGCCAGAAGTCGTACAGTGCGAGATCTGGGGAATAAGGAGGGTGGTTGAGAAATGCAATCTGTTTGTTGGCCAAGAATTGCCTCACACTGAGTACGGTGTGTGCGGGCGCACAGTAGTGGTGGAGCAGCTACGACTTGTCTCTCCACAGAGCCCGCCTGCTACGCCAAACCCGGTCATGGAGGCGATTGAGGACCTGCTAGTAGAAGTGCTGGTTGACTGTCTGACCCTCAGGCACAAACTCATGATGGACCACTCCCTTCTGGTTGAAGAATGTGATCAACATGACCTTGATCCTTGATTTGGACATGCGCACCTTCTTGGATCTGGTTGACAGTAGAGTCTTCCACTGCAGGCTCTGTCTCTTGCTTTCAGGGTCGTAGAAGACCCAAGTCTAGTCTCCTGTGATGACTCAGCCAACAAACTCTGGATCTTCTCCGATCTTCTCTAGCAAGTCACGATAAACATTAACCCGATGTTCCTTCTGGTCGTCCGATAAAAGCTTGGGCACCATCTTGGCGCACACTTTCCGCATCCCCAGTTCCTGCACCAAGATGGTCCGCACTGACTCCCTGTTCAGGCTGAGCTCCTCAGCTATCATCCGCACCATCAATCTGCAATCACTCTGCACCAGCTGGCTCACTCTTTCAATGTTCTCAGCCGTCTTTGTCGTGGAAGGCCGTCCTGACTTGGGGTCATCCTCCACCTCCTCACGGCCAGTCTTGAAGCGTTCGTACCACTCGAAGACTCGTGGCCTTGACATTGCATCTTTTCCATAAGCCTTTTGGAGAAACTGGAGACACTCAGTTGGACCCTTCTCCAACTTAACCAGAAATTTCAAGTTGATTCTTTGCTCCATATTTCTGCCACCTCCAGTTGCGTGACAAAGCGATGGAGCAGTGTGCTACAAAAAAACCTGAAAAAGAAAAACAGAGTGAGAGAGATGAAAAATATTATCACAGAATAGTGGCGAGATGTTGCACAACACAGTGACATAAGTGTTTAGCCAAATGACATTGAGTCATGGGTGTGGCTGCCACAGTCTCGTTTCTTTTTTTGGCATACTTCGCAGTTTGGACATATGGAGAATAGTGCAGGTGATAGGACCCAGGAGAGATATGGAAATAGGCTGAGAAAAACATTTGGAGGTTGGATGAGTGGGTTGGAGGAGTGACAGTTTGTGTCTCCCTCCTCAAAGGTCTTAGCAGAGGGTGAGAGGGTAACAGTGGAGGGGGATTGGTTGGACATGAGGAGGGAGAGGTAGAGAGTTGGCAGATCTCATAGGGACTGACGTGATCTCATGAGTCTTATAAGGAATGCTGACAGCTAGTGCCTGCCCATCATGAACAGGTAGGGGCAGGTTCAGTGTCAGAGCCATCTTGCAGGGAAAGGAGATAGCTGTGAATGGACATGCCATCCCACTGTCAGTGGGAGCTGCAGTTTGGCACCTGTCACAACCTGCCATAGTCCAGCTATTTCCAGCTGCAGACTACACACACTGCAGAACACCCACACAGTCACACAGCACCGACATGGCATCATGGTGTCAGTGACACTGCCAGCATTCACATCCACCTGCAGCTGTATGCTCCCATGGTCTCAGCATAGTCATATCATGCATCTTAGATGTGCACCCAAGGCAGCTGCCCTGTCACCCTCCTGGACCTGCAGCCCCCATGCTGCCACACACCTGACACCTCCTTTCTTACACAGCAGTACCCATGTGTCACCCCCTTTTGCCACATTGGTAGTGTGGCCTGTCATAGTAGGGCACTATGCTACTGCTGCTAAGGAAGCACTACTATCACTAACTTGGGCTCCCCTATCTGTTTCCACATTGCACACATTAAATAGTCTCTCTCATCTCTGTAAGACGCCTTTTCCATGAGGCTTTGATATATGTTAGGGTTCCCGGCATTAAGATGCCTTTCAGCAGCTCGTGCAATCAATGTTAAGGAAGCATGACTTGTTAACGCCCACTCCCCACCCACTGACCCTCACTCCGCCCCATAGACACCTACTCTTTGCCCACAGAGCGCTTTACGCTGCTGATACTGTTACCATGCGCTAAAGTGGCATTTTAGCCATGTTGAAGGCGCAGGTGTGCTGATAGCACGCGCTAACAGCATACGTGCTCCTTTACCGCAGTTTAGTAAACATACCCCTAAGTTTGTACCTGAGACAGAGGATTAAGTGACTTGCCTATGGCCACAAAGAGTGCAACTGGGATCTGAAACCTGGTCTCTTTGGTCATCAGGCCACTGCTCTAACCACTAGACCGCTCTTCCACTCCAAGAGATCTCTTGGTATAAAATGGGGCCTGCGGCCTCATAATGGGGCATGTTTACTAACGTGCGCTACCGTGTAGCACAGGGTTCTACGCACACCAAGTATGCGGCAGTAAAATGTACCATGCACTAAAAATGCAGCAATGCTAAAAATCCCTTGCTATCTGAGTAGCATAGGTTGAGGTGGAGACTGGGTGGTTTTGGGTGGAGCATGCACATTGCGGGTACCATAGGCATTTATGACAAGCGCTCACCGGCGATGTTGCACTTTTGTGTGGGCTTCATGCCACCCACATGCTCTTTCTCTTTGGTGCGATCAGCGTGGGTGCACTTAATGCCAGCCATTGAAGTGCCAGTAAGTGCACCCACACTGATCGCACCAAACGGAGGGAGCATGTGGGTGGCATGAAACATAGGGATATATTGGGCATGCCTTCATTTTGTAGCACGGGTCGAGCATCACCCCTGCACTCTTTCTCTGCTGGCCTTTCAGAAGGCCTTGAAACCCTGGTTATTTTCACAGGCTGAGGCGTGCTGATGATGGGACTGGGACTGCTTTCTGTGGTGTTCTTTTTTTCTTCTTTCAAGTTATTTGCTTCGCACTATATGTTATACTTTTTGTACACCCTTTTGAATGACGTTCTGTCAGAAAGGTGGGTTAAACTTCTGTAAATAAATAAATAAATACATTTTACTTTTGGTTAATATTCTGAGTAATGGCTATGCTATGCTGTTTTACTGCAGATGTTTTTTTATAACCCACTAAGAAGGTTGTGATTAGGCGGACTAGAAATGTTTTAAATAAATAAAATAAAATAAAGAAATTCAGTGTTCTACAAAGTGAAAACTGCTATCCTATTTTAATTTTACATACAGATAGTAGCACAATGCACTTTGGGCTAGGTTTAGTATAAGTCACCACTGCGCTACCATGTGGTAACAGAGATTAACGCAAATTTGGCATGTTTACTAAGATTCACATTGGCAGTGAACGGTCCTCTCTACCACACTGGCAGCCAGTGTAATTGAGTTAGTAAAGGTCTCACGCTCACCCTGCGACCCACACCCATTAACACGGGTGCTGTGGCATTTTGTGCTACCTGGAGGCACCTAATCTCCCCATCTGGCAATCCCCACATAAAGTATGCTGCAAAAATCAAGGACCTCGTGTACGTGCCCACAGTCACAAGGCCGGAGTGTCCAGATATAAAATATAAACAGTATACATATTCAGAAACAAAAAGCCTGTGAAAATATATGTTTTCAATTTCAACCAAAATTGTGACAAATTTGTAGATGATCTAAGCTCATTTGACAATGAGGTCCACAGGGTTGGCACAAAGATAATTGCGCCCTTATTTGGCAGCCTGACTCCTACAGGTAATACCACAAGATGTCTGCTAGGGGTCCTGGTGCCACTTTGAACCCAGGACCAGATACATTCCTCAGATACACCACCTTTAAATATCATTTCTGGCATAGGTAACTTCCTTCTGTCTTCTTCACCAAAGACCAAAACATTCACTCAGTCTATCTGCTATGGCCTTGTCCTCCCTTAGTTCCCCTTTTACCCATCTGTCATTTAATGGTCCAACTGACTCCCAGGCTTTTTGGTGCATGTACTTGAAAATATACTTCAATTGGTTTCTTTTGCCATTATTTGAAAGATATCTTTTTGGCTCTAATAGCCTTTTTTCACCTCACCTTTTAACCATACTGGCTGACGTTTGGCCTTCCTTCCGCCTTTCTTAATGTATGAGATACATATGGTCTGGGCTTCCAATTCTTGATGCTTGCAGCTGCTCTTTTTAGTTTTTTTCTAAACATTTGCCTCATTTTATAAGTCTCCCTTTTGAAAATTAAATGCTGATGCAGTAGATCTCCTTTATATACTTGTACTCACTCCGGTTATTAAGTCAAATTTGATTATATTATGATCACTAGTGCCAAGTGATCCCAGACAGTTAGCTCTTGCACGAAATCCTGGTACAAAGAATTGTACAAAGAACTAAGTCTAAAATAGCTTGTTTTCTAGTCAGTTCCCAAACCAGCTGCTCCATGAAGCAATCTTTTATCTCATCTAGGCACTTCATCTCCTCAGCATGTCTTGATATAATATTTATCAAACCAATATTGGGGTAAATGAAATCATCCATTGTGTTGCCAGATTTTTTTAGCTTCCCTATTTCTCATAACATTTCATCATTTGTCTATTCATTCTGTCCAGGCGGATGGTAGTGTACCCCTACCATTATTTTCTTACCTTACACTCATGGAATTTCTATTGATAAAAATTCAGTGATGCATTGTTTTCAGATCGTTTTTTAACAAGCTTTCTAGTAAACTACATTTCCACCTTCCCAGTAATGCTTCTATCTCTTCATTAGTGTTATACTGTACATTCTAACTCTCCCATCTTAATTTTTGGGATACTAGCATTTTTATGGCAACATTTCAAAGTATCCTTGTTTGAATTTACAACCTTCTTGTTGATTGGGATAATCTGTAATCTTTCAACTTTTTCAGCTCTTTATTTAAAGGTACTTGGTCTACTGTAGCCTTTATTGCAACCTTTCAATCGAGATGCTCTAACTTCCCTGTTTTGATAATATTCTTCAAAAATATTTTACTCATGAACAACTGCCAACTTTCCCCCAGGTTCTAGTTTAAAAGCCACTCTATCTCCTTTTTAAACATTAGTGCCAGTAGCCTGGTACCATGCCAGTTAAAGTGAAGCCCATCTTTGCAAAATAGCCTCTCTCTTCCCTAGAATGTAGCCCAGTTCCTAATAAATCTAAATCCTTCTTCCCTGCACTATTGTCTCACATGCATTGAAACTCTGGTGCTCTACCTGTCTCTTGATCCTCTTGTGGAACAGGAAGCATTTCTAAAAATACTACCCGGGAGAGCCTGGATTTCAACTTTCTATCTAAAAGTCTAAATTTGGCTTCCAGAACCTCCCTCCCACATTTTCTTATGTCATTGGTACCAACATGTACCAGGACAGTTGGTTTCTCCCCAGAACTGTCTAAAATAATATCTGGAAAATGTGCAAGGTCCGCCACCTTCGCACCATGTAGGCAGGTGACCAAGCATTCCTCACACCACGAGCTACCTGGCTATCTACATGCCTAATGATTGAATCATCAACTAGAATGGTCATCCTAACCCTTCCCTCCTGTGCAGAAGCCCTTGGAGACACACCCTCAGTATGAAAGAATATTGCAATTCCATGAATGGCAGGTCCTGGCTACAGAATTACTTCCTGCCACATCAAGGTTATGCTCTCCTTCTAGGTGACCTCTCTCCTCCAAGGCAGCACAGAGGTTGCCAGACTGAAGGTGAGACTTCTGTAGTATATCTCTGTATATCTCTTCTATGTAACTCTTTGCCTCAGCTCCAAATCTACTACTCTAGTCTCCAGAGATTGGACGCGTTCTCTGAGAGCCAGGGGCTCTTTGCACCAAGTACACACATATGACCTCTTACTAACTGGGAGATAAGAGTCATATGTGGCAACAAATCCTTAAGGTCTTCATTTTAATCTAGGTATCCCTATTCCCTTAGCAACTCTAAACAACTAAACAATTCATCAGTTCAAAGATGTAGATAGCAGTCTGGCAGCAAGATGGGGGCTATCCAGTCTTTTGCATAGCCCCCATCTCGCTGCCAGACTATGGTCTGCATCTTTGAATTGATGAATTGTTTAGTTGTTTAGAGTTGCTAATGGAATAGGGATACTTAGATTAAAATGAAGACCTTAAGGATTTTTTGGCATATTATCCATTAATATTTTGAGGTTGATATACAGGAGCCCTTAGCTGGCCAGCCAACAGTAGGCTGTTTGACTAAGGGCACTGACCACAATATCCAGCTGCACTATCCAGATACTGCCTCTGAATATCTCTGCAGACCACCCCAGCACTATCCAGTTAGTTCAGGGGCAGTCTGTGGGAGGGTGAGGGTGGTTTTGGTGCTAACTAGATAAATGGTGACTTTGTCCAGTTGGTGCTAATCAGATCAATTGTGAGTTTATCCAGTTAGCAGGATTTTCAGACACCACCTATCTGGCCAACTTAGGCCACTTGAAAAGCTGCCCTAAAGTGATGGCTAAAAATCACCACTAACCAGAAAAAGTCGACATTTATCCATTTAGTGCCACCCAACCTGGATATTCAGTGGCAGACTGGGATGCATATGTGGTAATGCATACATGTGCGCTTCCTGAAATACCTGCTCAGGCAGGTGTATGTGGTGTCGTGAAGTACAGGGTTCAGAACCGATGGAGACAGAGGATTCACTACAAAGTGAAACCAGAACTGTCAGTGCTGAAACAAGCATGGAGGGTTGGCATAGAAACCCTAAACAAAGAACGTCACAGAGTGTTAGGGAACGCCCATCCCCTGAGCTAGTTCCTGCCTCATCAGGGAAGTGGGAACACCTGGTGGGAGGTGTGGCTCAGCACAACGGAGAAAGAAACTTAGATAAAAAGCCTTTAGTTAAATATAGGACAGAAAAAGAGAAGGAGAAGGAGAAGGAGAAAGTCACAGACATAGTCTCAGATACGGAGACAGAAGGAAAAGGCAGCACAGCAAGCGTGGAGAAAGCTGAAAGAAGGAGAAAACCAGAGAAAGATAGATACTCCGAGGGCAGCCAAGGTCTGTGGCTGAGAGAAGGGAAAAGGGAAAGAAATCCCAATTCCACTCGGAGGAACTTCTCAGAGGAAGAGAGCTGGGGAAGATATTCACGTCCAGTTCCTAGGGAGCAGTGCTTAACTACAAAAAGCACTGGGGATTTTGACTATCCAAAAAGCAGAGACGTTTATTCTGGGAACCAGAAAAGACAACCACGCTGTGCTCACAACAGACAGCCTGCAGGTAAAGCTTATTTCCCTGATACCAAGCTTTTATCAAAGGGGAGAGAAAAGTTTTACCAACCTTTTTGTAGCCAAGGGAGATTCCTGGGAGAAAGCAATTCTAAAGGCAGACACAGAATTCCCTGTAGCCAAACAGAAGAGGGAAACGTGTATCCTTTTAATTACAGAGGGCTGTGTGCACAGGAAGCCAAACACCCAGACTCACAGAGCAGGTTGGGGGAAGGGAACCCTGTAATTGGAACGGAGAGGTTTGCGTGGCAGGCAGAAGAACCCTCTCTAAGAGACCTTAAGGAAGAAGGTGATCTTATGCAGTGGGACCCTTATCAACCCCCTGAGTCCGAAGTGTTTATGGACTGCTCTTATATGGTGGCAGACAATGTGCAGTCCCTTTGTTAATAATACTGGATTTTGCTGAAGGAAGAAAAACAGCCAAAAGAAGTATTTTGGAGAGAAACTGTTTTATTCTTTTTGATTCCATAACAGCTGAAGATAAGCATTATTTAAGTTGCCTATTTTTGTTCACATCAGGAATATGGTTTCTTTGTAAATATATTCTTTGTTCATGGTCATCAACATCCAACCCCGGGAGGGGCAATAAATCCTAATTTAACCTGAACCACTCGTGCACAACTTGGACTCATTCTTACTACTGTAGGACTACATTACCCAGGAGGCCTTTCCAAACCTCCATTTAAAGTTCACAGTCTAAGAAACACAACTACCCACTTGCCTTGCCCACGCTAAATGCCTCTGGGAGGGTGAGTGGTGACAGTGGCCAGTACTCCGAACATCTATAACTTGCATGTGCATGTTTCCGAAATCGGCACATTTTCCGTAAGGTCTGGCCCCTTATTCTGTACATATCCGTCCTGCTCTATATCTCGGTAGACATGTTTATCTTTTGGGTGGGAAAAAGGGTGATCTTGGATGGCATTTACATATGTCCACCTTCACTGCTGCCTCACCCACAGAATTTCACACGTTTTGACATGGACATCCCAGATTTCACCTAAATAGCCTTTCTAAAATGTGCCTTCACAGGATTGTGCCCATTTGGAGTCTATGAGGAAACAACTTCATACATCAGGCCTCAGCTGTTAATAGGGAGAGAATGGGCTTTTCCACAGAACAGCAAAGAGACTCATTGCAAAATACCGTGATGGCATCCTGCCCTCCTAGTTTCCAAATTTTCTCTGCAGAAAATCTCTTCCAAAAGCATGCAATTCATTTAGCAAAATAAGGAAGCTTTCAAAAGAGAGAGAGACAGAATATTATTACTTAAATATTGTTGGATAAACAGCAGCACAAAGAAATAGTGTCATATATATTCCAGGGGAAAAGTAGTTTTCTTGACTTAGAAACATAGAAACATGACAGAAAAAGACCACATGGCCTATCTAGTCTGTCCTTCCATAACAACAACTACAACAGTCCACTTTTTACCTTTAGAGATCCTCTGTGTTGGTCCCATGCTTTTTTGAATTCAGTTACTGTCCTCATCTCTACCACCTCCACTGGGAGACTATTCCATGGATCCACTACTCTTTCTGTAAGTTAATAGTTTAATACTATGACTCGCATAGGTTCTCAAATTTTATATCCAAGAAGCATATGTATTTTTCATTGCTGCCCTGTGACTGATAATATTCCGCTACCTTTCAGCTTATGTTACCTTTGAAAATGAAATCATCCTAAGAAAATCATTACCCTTCAATGGCATCATCTTCATAAATGTCAGAATGTTAGTTATAGCTACTTAAAGTTCACAAAAATCTTATTTACTAAGGCCAATTCTGTAGGTGCACGTCCAGAAATCTGGACAGTCCGGAGAATCACCCAATTCTGATTGCAGCATAGGGCCTGAATGTCCAGGACATGCCCCGATTCAGGCACCATGGACATCCAGGCACTTCCCCGGCTAGCCCAGCCGGGCTCCTGCATGGAGCCTCAGAGCTGTGGCATCCTCTTGCCATGGCACCATGGCTCCATGCAGGAGCTGCAACCCCTGGCAGACCCCGAAAATTTGTTTTCCCCACAGCCCAATCCTCGATTGGGCCTGCTGTGGCCAGGGTCAGGCTGCGAGGAACCCCCTGCGCCCCCTTACCTCACTTTGCGGGCCTGGCTGCTGCATGTCCTGCCGTCCAGGGGGACTTATTCCACTTCTAAGATGGAATAAGTCCCCCATGCAAATGGCGAACCCCAGATGTACAGGGTCGACCTCGGAACTGGCCCTGTATGACTGCGGTCAGCTTTCCACCCACTGCTCACTCCGGTGGCCCACCCCCTCCTACCCATGAACAGAGCTCCCCACACATCTTGCTTGTACATGGGCAGGGAGCTCCGTTGGCTGCAGTGGCACCCCAGCATTTAGCAGGGATGGATGTTCAAATCAGACATCTAACCCTGCTAAGTGCAAACTGAAATATGCAGATATGCCCCTTACAACAGTATTAATTTCATTTCATTTATTATATTTATAACCTACCTATCTAAAACTTCTAGACAGGTAACAAAATAACTATTATAATCAACTGACAATGTGGCACTGAAGGCTCTCTTAGGAATGGTGTAAACAATTGATCTACGTTTACCCATTCCACTCCATTCATTAATTTATAGATCTCTATCACATCTCCCCTCAGCCATCTCTTTTCCAGGTTGAAGAGCCACAACCTTTTAAGCCTCTCCTCATAGGGGTATCTTCCAATCCCCTTTACCATTTTGGTGGCTCTTCTCTGTATCTTTTCTAATTCCGCTATATCCTTTTTAAGATACGGCGACCTGAATTTCACACAATATTCACCTTTCTCCACTCGGAAAATTGGTTTTCTATCTTTTAACCATTTCCTGATCCACAATAATACACTGCCTCCTATCCCATGACTTTTTAATTTCACTAAGAATGTCTCATGAGGGACCTTGTCAAAGGCTTTCTGAAAATCTAGATACACTATAGCCACTGGCTCACCTTTGTCTACCAGTATATTCATATCTTCAAAAAAATATAACAAATTAGTAAGATGAGACCTTCCTTGGCTGAAGCCATATTGGCTTTCTCCCATTAAACCATGACTATCAACATGTTCAGTAATTTTGTTCTTTCTAATGGCTTCTAATGAGTCAGAAGCTGTAAAGATGTCTTACACATTGGAACATGGAACGTACGAAGTATGAACCAAAGGAAGTTGGAGGTGGTCAAGAATGAAATGGAACGTGTACAACTTGATCTGTTGGGTGTCAGCGAACTGAAATGGACTGGCATGGGGCACTTTGCATCAGATGATCACATGGTCTACTATGCTGGAAATGAAAGACAAAGAAGAAATGGTGTTGCATTTATAATAAAGAAGAAACTTGCAAGAACTGTAATGAAATACAATGCAGTCAGCGAACGCTTAATCTCTATTCGTCTATAAGGATTGCCTATCAACACAACTATAATTCAAGTATATGCCCCAACAACAGCTACAGAAGAGAATGAAATTGAAGAGTTCTATGAACAAGTACAAGCTGAAATTGACAGAACATGCAAACAGGATATCCTGATAGTCATGGGTGACTGGAACGCAAACGTTGGCAACAAAGAAGGCAAAGTAGTTGGAAAATATGGACTTGGCAACAGAAATGAAGCTGGAGAAAGACTGATAGAATTCTGCAAGACCAATGATCTATTCATCTCAAACACTTTCTTCCAGCAACACAAGCGGCGACTGTACACATGGACTTCACTGAAAGGATTATATAAAAATCAAATTGACTACATATGTGGAAGTCAACGATGGAAAAGCTCTGTAACATCAACAAAGACAAAACCTGGAGCTGACTGTGGTACAGATCATCAACTACTAGTATGCAAACTCAAGCTAAAGTTGAAAAAGAGCAAACCGCTCATGAATGCAGCAAAATATGACCTTGAGAATATACCACTGGAATTTAAAGACTGCCTGCAAAATCAATTTGCTGCTTTAGATACAAATAACAGAGCTCCGGAAGAGTTATGGAATGACATCAAGAAGGTTGTGTTGGAAGAAAGCGAGAAGTCTCTACAAAAGGTGAAAAAGCAAAAACGGCCAAAATGGATGACGGAAGAAACTCTGAAAATTGCCCAGAAACGCAGAGAAGCTAAAGCCAGAGGAGAAAGAAAGACAATCGCAGAACTCAACAGAGATTTCCAACATACAGAAAGACAGGACAAGGAAAAGTACTATAACGACACTTGCAAGGAAATAGAAGCAGAAACTATTAGAGGAAGAACAAGATCGGCTTTCCTAAAGCTACGAGAGTTAAAGAAAAAGTTCCAGCCTCGAATTGGAATGTTACAAGATGCTCAAGGTTCTATGTTGAATGATGCTGAGAAGATCAAGAAAAGGTGGAAGGAATATACAGAGTTTTTATATGATAAAGATCAAGTGGACCAACAGCCGTTTCAACCTGTACCTTATGATCGGGAACCATTGGTGATGAAAGAAGAAGTTGAAGCAGCATTGAAAGCCTTATCAAAGAACAAAGCACCAGGCATTGATAGCATTCCCATAGAGGTATTGCAGCAATCTGATGCAGCTGTTACCGTACTCACAAGGCTCTGCCAAGAAATATGGAAGACCAAAAGTTACACAAAAACCTTCCCTCTGAGCTCTAATAAATAGCAAAACAACAAAAACCCAGTGGAAAAAAACCAATTTTACAAAATAATTTTTGTGTCAGAATGGCCAGCCCAGTAGAGAGGAAAAACACCTCCTACCACCGTGGCCCGTCCTTTTTAATCATTTAAGAAATTAGATTTAAAACAGCTCTTATTCAAAAAATGGCTGATACTTAGCTTTAGAAAAGGAATAGGCTGTAAGGACACTGTATTCAACAGTGTGTCAAATGCACGACGTGACACGTTTCGGGGGTATATCCATAAGCCCCCTGCTTCAGGTCAGACCACTGTGTAGTAACGTCAGCCTTGAAAACACAGCTAAATGAAATGGTTTTATAACCCAGGCCCCTGAGTTAGTTCATGGACCCTAGATGGGACACTCCCATCAGGTGTAACATATACAGAGGAACCAATCAGAAAAGGGAAGAGGAACCACCAATCAGGCACCCCCTCCCAATCTGAAAGGCTAGGAAATGGTATGCCAATCCAGCTGCTGATTCAAACCATCTGGATGTACAGAGTTCAGTCTAAAGATCCATTTTTGTTCCAAATTCTGTAAGGTCTGGATCCTGTCACCACCTCTAGGATTAGGAGGTACATGATCCAGAATCCTCCAGCAAAGATCATCAAACGTATGTGAGCATTCCAAACAGTGATTAACCAAAGGTGCTGTAAGCAACTGTGCACATAATCGAGAGGCATGTTCCCCTAACCTTTTTTACAAGTCCGCGAGGATCTTCCTACATAAAGTAGCATACATGGACAAACAATCAAATAAACTACATAAGTAGTGGTGCAGTCCGTATGCCAGCGGATATAATAACTTTTCTTGGTGCGACTATCAATCCAGATCAGACCCGGCAAAGTACTCGAACAAAAAGAGCAGGTTCCACAGGGAAAATGACCAGCATTGTCATGCCTAGAAGGAGGCCGATCCATAGGAGCCGTAGTCTTCATCAACAGATCCCGCAGATTAGATTTACGGGAATAAGCAATTTGTAATGGTTTCTGAAAGCAAGAATGAATGGCTAAAATAGGCCAAAATTTATGAACCAAACGGACAACTGCTGTAGTGCCGTGCATAAAAGGAAAAATACCCGTTATTTTATCAATAGGAGGCAAAGGGTCCCGAGGACCCAAGAGCCATTCCCAGTGTGTGTAACAGGCCCGTTTATAAGCCAAGCGAACAACCTTAGATGGATATCCCTGGGATAGAAGTTGAGAGCTCAATTCCTCTGCATGAATTTTGAACTCCGACATCTCAGTACAATTTCGTCGAAGCCGTAGAAATTGTCCATAGGGTAAACCCCGTTTAAGAGCAGGAGGATGGTAGCTGTCAAACCTCAACAACGTATTACGTTGGACCGGCTTCCGATATAAGGAAGTTATAAGACCCCTTGGAGTACTTTCAATCATGATGTCCAAAAACTGTATTTTGTCTTTTTCCACTTGGGCCGTGAATTGTATATTGGGTTTAAACAAATTCAAAGAACCCAAAAAGGAATCCAGATCGTTCCTACTACCATTCCAAATGAAAAAAACATCATCCAGAAATCGCCTCCAGAGTGAAACCCAAGAAAACAACGGATGTGAATAAACATATGACTCTTCAAACCAGGCCATATATATTGTGGCAATAGAAGGGGCCACTGTCGCGCCCATAGCAATTCCATAAATCTGCAAATAGAATTGCTGTTGATACAAGAAACAATTATGATTAAGCACTAAATCCAGAAGTTCAAGAAAAAATTTTTTTGGGATGCGATCTGGAAGTGGAATAGGGTAGTGCAGAACACCAGACATCACCTCTCTTTGATCGATGTTGGTATATAAAGACTGGACGTCGAGGGTGACAAGAAATGAGCAAGTGGATGCATCAGTATAAGCTGATAACTGACGTAAAAGGTCTCCCGTATCTTTAATATAAGAAGGCACGGTCGCCGCCAGGGGTTGCAAAAAAAGATCACAGAACTGAGACAACGGTTCTAATATCGAGTCCCGGCAGGACACGATTGGACGCCCCGGGGGATCATTAAGTGACTTATGTATCTTAGGTACAAGATAGAAAATGGGGACCTTCAGATGTTTATTAATTAAAAAATCAGCTTCCTTCCGAGTCAACCAATTGCTCAAAAATGCCTGAGACACCAGCTGAAAAATTTGATCCTTAAGGTGCAAAGTGGGATCATCAATCAAAGAATAATGATTCTGATTATCCAAATGGACGTGCATTTCACGTTCGTACTGTTCAGCAGATAAAATATGGAAGACAACATCATGGCCAACTGACTGGAAAAGATCTGTGTTTATACCAATACTAAAAAAGGTGATCCAACTGACTGTGGAAATTATCGCACAATCGCTCTGATCCCACATGCCAGCAAGATTCTACTGAAGATTATTCAAAAGAGACTACAACCATACCTGGAACAAGAACTACCTGAAGTGCAAGCAGGGTTCAGGAAAGGGCGAGGAACGAGAGACATCATTGCGGATGTGAGATGGATCCTTGAAAAGACTAAAGAATACCAAAAGGATATCTATTTGTGCTTTATCGACTATAGCAAGGCTTTTGACTGTGTAAACCATGAGAAACTCTGGGCAACATTAAGAAGCATGGGTATACTAGAACACCTGATCGTTCTCTTGCGCAATCTGTACATTGATCAAGAAGCAACAGTTCGAACGGAACAAGGAGAAACAGAATGGTTTAAAATAAGCAAAGGTGTAAGACAAGGCTGCATACTTTCCCCCTACCTGTTTAATTTATATGCAGAACAAATCATCAGAGAAGCAGGATTGTATGAAGACAACAGAGTTGTGAAGATTGGTGGAAGACTCATCAACAACCTTCGCTATGCTGATGATACCACATTACTGGCGGAAAGTGAAGGTGATCTGAAACATTTGCTTCTCACAATCAAAGAACATAGTCTCAAAATGGGCCTGCACCTTAATGTAAAGAAGACAAAGATCATGACAACTGGCATAATCAACAGGTTCATCGTTGAAGGAGAAGAAATTGAAATTGTGAACAACTTTAACCTACTTGGATCAACTATCAATAAAGAAGCAACAAGCAGTCAAGAAATCAGATGACGCATTGCTCTTGGCAGAATGGCTATGAAAGACCTAGATAAGATTCTCAAGAGCAGAGATGTCTCTCTCCATACAAAGATTCGACTTGTTCAAGCCATGGTATTTTCAATAACATCATATGGATGTGAAAGCTGGACAGTGAAAAAGATAGACAGGAAGAAAATTGGTGCTTTTGAATTATGGTGTTGGCAGCGAATACTGTGTATACCATGGACTGCCCGAAGAACAAACCAGTCGGTACTAGAGGAGATCAAACCTAAGCTTTCTTTAGAAGCTCAGATGACAAGACTTCGACTTTCATACTTTGGACACATCATGCGAAGAGAGAGATCATTAGAGAAAGACATTATGCTTGGCAAGATAGAAGGTCAATGCAAAAGAGGAAGGCCAGCAATGAGATGGATCGATACAATAACAGCAGCTACGGGTACCAGTCTGTCAACAATGAGCCGCCTGACTCAAGACTGAACACAATTTAGGATAGCTATCCAGAGGGTCGCCATGAGTCGACTCCGACTCAACGGCACTTAACAACAACAATGGCTTCTACTATTTTGCCCATACTGACTTCAATCTGTAGTTTCCCAGATCACCCCTGGAACCCCTTTTAAAAACTGGCATTATATTGGCCATTCGCCAATCTTCAGGTATTACAGATGATTTTAATGGTAGTTTACAGATTGCTAATAGTAGGTCTGCAATCTCATATTTCAGTTCTTTCAAAACCTTCAGATGTTTACCATCCTGTCCAAGTGATTTGATACTCTTTAGTTTATCAAATCGTTGTAATACATCTTCCTGTTTTATCAATATTTCTTTCAATTCTCCTGATGCCTCACCTTTAAATACCATTTCAATCATGGGTAACTTCCCTACATCTTTTTCAGTAAAGACCAAAGCAAAGAATTCATTCAGTCTCTCCTCTATGGCCTTGTCTTTTTAATGGTCCAACTAACTCTCTCACAGGTTTTTTTCTATGAATGCACTTGAAAAAGTTTTTATTATGCATTTTTGCTACCACAGCAAGTTTTTTTTCAAATTCTCTTTTTGCCTACCTTATCAATGCCTTGCATCTAACTTGCCAGTGCTTATGTTGTTTCCAGTTTTTGTTATTTGGTCCTTTTTCCATTTCCTGAAAGATGCTTTTTGGCAACAGTCTCTCTGACCTTGCCTTTAAACCATGCTGGCAGTTTTTTTGGCCTTCTTTCCACTTTTCTTAAAACGTGGAATACATCTGTTTCTGGGCTTCCAAGATAGTACTTTTAAACAATGTCCATGCTTGATGTAAATCTTTAAGCTTTGCAGCTGATCCTTTTAGTTGTTTCATAACTATTTTCCTCAGTTTATCATAGTCTCCCTTTTGAAAGTTAATAAGTAGTACTGTGGATTTCCTTGCCGTCCTTCCTCCATTTATTTAATCAAACATGATTATGCTATGATCATTATTACCAAGAGGCCGTAAAACCTTTATCTTTTGCTCCAGATCCTATGTTCCAATAAGGGCTAGGTTCAAAAGAGCTTCTTCTCTTGTTGGTTCATGAACCAGCCTCTTCAAGAAGCAGTCATTTATTTCTTCTAGAAACTTTATATCTCCCTATCATGTCTTACTGTGACACTGACCCAGTCGATACCGGAGTAATTGAAATCATCCATTATTATTACTGTGTTGTAACTTTTGTTAGCTTTCCTGATTTCTTTGAGCATTTCCTCATCTATTTGTTGATTCTGGCCAGGCGGTCGGTAGTACACCCCCACTGTCATTGCTTTCCCCTTTTTACATGAAATTTCAATCCATAGAGATTCTACAGTGTGTTTTGTTTCCTTCAAAACTTTAATCCTATGTGACTCAAAGCCCTCTCTAACAGAGAGCACAACCCCTCCACCAATTTCATCTACTCTACCATTGCTATATAATTTGTACCTAGTGGGCCTCCTTCCACCAGTTCTCTGAGATACCAATCATATCTAATCTCTCATTTAATGCTATATATTCTAGCTCTCCCATCTTATTTATTAGACTTCTAGCATTTGCATACAAACATTTTAGAAGTTGTATTTTACTCATATTAATCTGGTTATCGGTAGGCAAGGGTAATTTGGAATCTTTAAACTCTGTCTGCTCTGTGCTTAAGGGAATTTGGGTTACTTTTGTCTTTATTTGAACCTTTCTGTTGATATGCCCTAACTTCAGTCTTTAGCTAGTATCCTTCGAGGATACATCATTCCAAACATGTGCTCTTGGGCGACTGTCAACTTTCTCCTATTATTTAGTTTAAAAGCTGCTCTATCTCCTTTTTAAAGGTTAATGCCAGCAGCCTGGTTCCATCCCACTTAATGTGGAGCCCATCCCTTCAGAAAAGCACCTCCTTTTCCTAGAATGTTCCCCAGTAGCTAACAAATCCAAGCTCCTCTTCCTTGCACCATCGTCATATCCATGCATTGAGACTCTAGAGCTTTGTCTGCCTTTTGGGTCCTGCGTGTGGAATGGGAAGCATTTCTGAGAATGCTACCCTGGAAGTTCTGGATTTCAACTTCCTACCTAAAAGCCTAAATTTGGCCTCCAGAACCTCCCTCCCACACTTTCTTATGTCATTGGTACCATATGTACCAAGACAGCAGACTCCTTCCCAGCGTTAATAGCTTGTCTAGGTAGTGAGGGAGGTCTGTTATCTCCGCACCAGTCAGGCATGTTACCAGGCAATCCTCACATCCACCACCTACCCAGCTATCTACATGCCTAATGATTGAATCACCAACTATAACAGCTGTCCTAACCCTTCCCTCATGGGCATATGGCTCTGGAGAAACCTCCTTGGTGCGAGAGGGTTTTATATCACCTGGAGGACAAGTCCTAGCTACAGGATCACTTCCTTCCACACCAGGATGATGCTCTCCTGTCATATGACCTCTCTCCTCCATGGCAACAGGGATGCTGCCAGACTGGAGGTGGGACTTCAGTACTACATCCCTGTAGGTCTCATCTATGTACCTCTCTGTCTTCCTTAAGCCCTCCAAATCTGCTACTCTAGCCTCCAGAGATCGGACTCGTTCCCTGAGAGCAAAGAGCTTCTTGCACACTTAAGACCCCTCATCAACTGGGAGAAAATCATATATGTGACAATGGAAGCCCCAATCTCACTGCTGAACTGCTGTCTGCAATTTTTTCTCAGTCTTGAGCTTTGTCAGTTTGGGATGGGGCTGCAGCAAGGAACTCAGCCTGCAAGCCAAAGGAGAGAATGGCTGCAGACTGAGGGGAACGTTTGTAGAACTGTGCGGAGACAAAGAAGTCACAAATGGAAGGTCTTCTTTTTTTGTTGTTGTTTTTCCCCTTTCTCTGCAGGTTCTACTGTCTAAGCTGCTCCTATCCTAGGGGGACTGTGAAGGGCAGCCTCGGGACCTTTTATTGAGAGGCCCAACTGGGACATTGGTTGAGCAAAGCTCATTTGTGAGGGGGCTGAGGCTCTTCTGGAGTGAGGCCGGTTGCATGCTTTGGCCTGGCCCGGGTACCTTTAATGGGTACTTTTTTTTCTTCCTTGAGCCTCTTGGAGTTTCGTTCCTCGTATTTGCTTGGAAGTTTATTCTAATGGAATGAGTTGAAAAATAAAGGGTTTCCTCACTATTGTCCACTACCTATTGTACGCTGCAGCCGGTGGCCACCTTTTCCTGAATGAGCATGCAAGGCCGGCTTATGGACTGCTCTTGAAGAGCTAGAACTGCAGCAGATGGACCAGCGCCAGACGACAACATATATTACAAGCATATCAAAGAAATAAAACAAACATCATTGCGTAAACCCATTCGGATCAATATCCAGAGCCCTGAGCCTGATGGGCAACAAGAGGCCTTCTGGATAAGGGTGCTGACCATAGGCATCGGAAAGGGGGGCCACAGAGGCCCTGGCCCCACCAAAACTTTGCTACTGTGAGCGGGGCTTCCCCTACTTCGGCCCATGGGGATCTGATCTCCTGCAGGCAGAAGTAGGGGAAGGTTGGCTATCATGATCTGGCAAGCAGCAAGCTATCTGTGGGGATCCCAACCCCTATGGGCAGAAGAGTGCTGCGATTGTGGCACAGATCCCTCCTGTCTGCCTGCCGGAGATCAGATCGCTGCAGGCAGATAGGAGGGGAAGGCCGGTGGTCGCAGCAGCATGGAGTTCAGATGGCCTGGGGCGGAGCTTGTCCCTCCACAGAACACGGCATTCCAATGCCTCTGGTACTTACCGAGATATTCAGCGGAACTGTTTGGCTAGTGCCCCGAATATCTCCACAGACTGCCCTGGCACTATCCACCTAGTGCAGAGGCACAGTGAGGGTGGTATCGGCACTATCCAGATAAATGCCAGCTTTATCCAATTAGCTTGATTTTCAGTCAGCACTTATCCAGACAACTTAGGCCACATGAAAAGCAGGTCTAGATCACAATCCCGATAAGTACCAGATGAAAATTGTCTTAACCAGATAAGTGCCAGCACTCAGCCCAGGTATTCAGTGACAGCTCCTTTCTCGATATTCCCACTGAATATCTTAAGCACTGCGGCTGACCACTGTGATGTTTACATACTGACCTTTTCGCCCAGAAGGAACTTGATTAAAGCAAATGAAACAGATGAGCTTTCAATGTCTTTCTAAACTTTATAACATCTTTCTCCTCACAAGCATCAGCAGGAAACATATTCTATAACTGTAGGCCAGCTACAGACAAGACTCGGGATCTTGTACCAAACATCATGCACAGAAAGAATATCAGCTACTTGCTGACTTCAATCCAAGGAGCACAAAGGTTCTTGTCACTATATCAATAAGGACAATTTATTCCCGACATCACTATTTGACATTTTATGATGTATACACCGACTCTTGAACTGGGAGCAAAAAATAACAGGTAACCGATGAAGCTTTTTTAACTTCACTGACATATGGTCAATTTTTCTCAGACTGAATATTATCCATGTAGCACTTAGTTCTGAATCATTTGGACAGATCTTGTAAGTGGCTAAGGGAAATCTACATAAAGTTGAAATAATCAATGTATGACAATATTAATGTCTAAACCACCATCCTAAACAGTTCAAATTTGAGCAATTGCTTAAGTCCATGTATTAAATGCAGTTTAAAAAATAGTTTGCATTACTTTTAATATTTGATGATGCACTGAGAGAGCAGAATCCAAAATAATTCCCAAGTACTGCACATCAGACACTACTGGGATTATGTTGCCATCAAGAGAAATAGATTAAAATGCCTCAACTCCCTTATAAAATAACCTAAATTGAAGAATATAGTGATGATATCACAGAACTACTTGAAATAGTATTTGATCACAACTGAGGTAAGTCCTCAACCCAGTAGAGGTAAAAAGCCGATCTAAAGTGTTGTCCCCTATATGCGTGATTTGATCCCATCTGAAACAACTTTGTACAGCGACAATCGTGGCATCTGTAAAGCTTAAATACCACCAAGTCAATGTTTAAATGCCACAATCAGTCAGTGTTTAAGTTATTGTATATATAAACAGCACTCCTATCCGGATAGGGAGCAGCACTGAATATATGTGGAGAGTGGGGACCATCGCCGCTCTATGGATAGTGGTGATATTTAGTCTTTTGCTGTCCTAAATTAAACTGCTTAGCTATACAGATAGTGGCTGAATATCACTGACTATGTTCCACCTCTGCTCCACTACCTATTGGCAACTCTCCAGCCAGTGCTAGGGTGGTCTGTAAAACATTTCAGTGGTACTGTGCAGATAGTGGCATTGAAATTTACAAATAGGGGACTTACCTATGTAGTGGCATCCTCTTGCAACACATGGCTTAGCAGTTTACAAAGTTTCAACAAATTTGGAACATCCCTATCATAATACTGGCATACAATGTAACTTCAATTAAACCTCAGAATGATATCGTAAAAAAAAAAAAAATTGTCCAGCTTCTTGCAAAAAGGAAATCACTTACTTTCTTCCTCAGTGCTTGCAGCAAACTTCCAAAGTAAAGGCTTGATCTAGCTGAATGCTAATTTTCTCATCTCAGATACGTGGATTCCCAGTAAAAGAGGTAAATGCAACAATCCTTTCTGAGACGATCTCAGCAATCGTGACAACACATACTGTTTAAAGTGACTGGTAAGACTGTGTGGTACTTCCACCCTCCCACCCATAATTTTTATGAATGGAATCTTTTCTTCAGTACTTTTGGTGTATGTAGATAGAAACCCCTTTGATGTCACTACTTTGAAAAGCAGAGACCTCCAGTGGCCCTACTAAATTACTACAATGTAGCCTGGAGCTGAACTGGTAATTTTCCAGAAAAGAAGAGGTTACTTCTCCCAGTTACATCATGTTGGGAAAAGACTCCTTTGTGGTGGGAAAATCAAACTCATATATAAACCACTTCCAAAGCCAATACCCTGACTTTGACAGACAGCCACTGTAGCACGGAGAAGTAGAGGAATCTGACCCAGAAGGGCAGGAGGTGATGGCTGTCCCCAAAGTCCTCATTCCATCTGGAAGGAGCCAGAAGGTGAAAGCGATAGGAGGAGAGAGCAACAAGGTTGGAAGATGTCTTGGGCACAAGCCTATACCAACATTCTTCTGTGACTAGGCAAACCCTGCTAGTATCTCCATTAGCTCAGGGGGAGAGTAGTACAGCTGTGGTGAAGAGAATGTACAAGGCAACTACCTCGGGGAGCCGTCTACTTCAAGAAGAAGAGCAACCACAGAAGCCCATCAGCAACCAGTGATACCAAAACCAAGAGTGACCATGGGGCAGCATTGAGGACCTGCACCTACACAGCTACTAGATCAAGGTACACTGAGAAAGATTGCTATAGCAGGACGAGGGTAAACACAACTAAAGTGAAGGAGTGGAGAAGCTTGGAGTAAAATTCCAGTGAGAGAAGAAAGAATTAATAATGAAACTGGATTTAGTTCATGCCTTTCTCAGAAGTTCAAGGTGATTTACATTCAGGTACAATAGGTAATTAATCTGCTTGCAACATATTTGGGGAGAAAGGAAAACGAGTTAACTGCTTGTAATATAGTTCTGTTTTGTCTGGCATTGGTATTTTTGTTATTGGAATCAGTGACACCTTTCAAAAAGCAAATCAGAAGGAAAAGCAAATCTCAGATTCTGCAAGGCCACCGATCAACCCACAAAGGTCACAGGTGTCTCCCCTTGTGACCTTGGTGGGTTGATCAGTGGTCTTGCAGAATCTGAGATTTGCTTTTCCTTCTGATTTGCTTGTTGAAAGGTGTTACAGTGTGGTTAATAAGTAGAACATTTTATATTATTTTTATTGAATGATTATGCTCTGAAAGTGACCAATGAGAATATTGGAATCAGTGAGCCTAAACGTCTTTAAATAAACTCTTTGGCTCAGAACACTCATTCTGACCTGGAATCGGTTATTTGAAGAAGGAAGAAGGAATAGTGGAGTTTAAGTGCCATAGGTCTCCCAGTGTATACTGGTCTGGTTCAAAGAACCCACCAAATTATCCCAAGAGTAGAGATTGAAAGACTGCATTGCTCTTAGATGGTTGTGGCCACTGCCTGCTAAACAGAGGCTGCAGACGTATACATCGGCAGGGGTTTACAAGTACAAAAACACCATGTCTTATGGCTATCTCAATACAGCTGTTTAGAGAATTCTATTTATAGTTCAGGCAATGCTAGTGTGTTTTAAATTGTAAAGTGCCTCTTAACAATCTTATAAGAATGTGAGTTATGAGGGTCTAAATGCCTGCCATGCTCACAGTAAATTATTACCATTTTCTACTTAAAAACATTAACTGCCAGCACATTATTCAGATTAGGCTATAAATCTCCCATCCCATCACCTTATAGTGATGCACTCCCAAACATTTTCACACTAGAAGGATCCATATGATCAATGATACTGCAGGGCAGCATGCTCTATCCATATCAAGTAGTGTACAGGAAAAAATAAATCTGGTTTTAGCAACTGTACATTCCTAATGTGCATTCAGTAACTGTAAGAATCATTTTTGAACAAGACAAATCCCAATAGCAGATGACTGTATTACAAATTAGAAGTGAATTTGCTGTCTAACTCATTTGTTTCTAACTACCATTCATTTATTGCATTCTCCATCTTACAGAAACCCCCGTCTTCATCCTTGCTCTGCATTAGAAAATTACTAATATTATTAATAAAAACACATCAATATACAACGTGCACTTTCATATGTGGGTGGAAAACAAAGAACAAATAAATTAAAATCTCTGTTGTAGGAGGAAAATACAAGAGATTGCAGGGCTGGGTCAGAAAACACGGACAAGTGCAAGGGCCGGATTTAAAGCCAGCTTCCTGCTCATTCTGCATTAGTCGTGGTTTCCTGAACCTTCCATCACTTTGTCTTCAGAAGGCCCAAGCACAGAGATTGAGGTTGAGGTTCTAGGTGTTGCCGCTTGGAGAACTTGTTGCAGCACATAGCAAAAATAGTCTCTCACTGACCCTGGAAGAGTGCTCTTGCCCTCCCCAGCCAGAATTTGCAGCCGCCTCAGCAGGACCTTTGGCTGTGCATCATGTGGAAGCAGCAATAGCTATCTTATCTGGAAGGGAGAGGCCTGTTGCTATCAGTGTTATCACTTTAGAGGCTGTTTCCTTGCAAAGGGATGGTGGCTCTGGCATTGTGTCTGCTGTGGTGAGTGGAAGGTGGAAGACGTAATGCTTAAAAGTGGAATGTCTTCCATTATATAACAGTGTGCTGCTGTCTGAACCAGCTACAGTGACTCAGCACCGCCTTAGCAGGGCTTGAGATCTCGCAGGTTAGCAGAATGAATTGTATCCTGGGGCTTGTTACCCATTTACAGCAATAGGTGACTCAGGCTGAGAAATTGTGTTTGGAACAATTGATATCAGGGCTGCATGAAAGTGATCTTGCTCTGATGAAGAGCCAAGACATCATTCCAAGGAAGTTGGAGGTACCAAATGTTTAGCCTTGTTATAAGAACTGATATACTGGTTCAGACCAAAGATCTATCGGTGTGGAGGAGTAGCCTAGTGGTTAGAGCATTGGCTTAGCAACCAAGAGAGCAGGGTTTGATTCCCACTAGCACTCCTTGTGGCCTTGGGCAAGTCACTTAACCCTCCATTGCCTCAGAAGAATCCAAGTTATCAATGTCCCTGTTTAATGTACATTATCAAGTTTAAGTTACAATTTAAACCACTTTGACTAAAATTATAAAGTGGTATTAAAAAACCTGATAAATAAACATTAAGTGTGGTATTCTGTTTCCAACAGTGGCCGCTTCAGGTCACAATTAGTTGACAAGATCTCAAAAAGTAGCCATATTCCATGCTATCTACCTCCAGTGATAAGCAGTGGCTTTTCTATAGTAACAGTCTATTGACTTTTTCTCCAGGAACTTGTCCAATCTTTTTTTAAATCCACCTACATACACTAACTGCTCTTACCACATCCTCCATCAATGAATGCAAAAGTTCAACTATGTGTTGAATGAGAAAATATTTTCTCCTATTTGTTTTAAAAGTACTACTTTGTAACTTCATGGCACGTCCCTTAATATTTGTATTTTTTTGAGAGTAAACAATTGATTCGCATTTACACATTCCACTATACTGAGGATTTATAGATCTCGATCATATCTCCCTTCAGCCATTTCTTCTCCAAGTTAAAGAACCCTAAACTTCTCAGCGTTTCCTCATCGGAGTTGTTTCATTTCCTTTTGGTCGCCCCTCTCTGTGCTTTTTCAAATTCCGCTTGATCTTTTCTGAGATGTGGCGACCGGAACGGCAGTACTCAAGGTGTAGCTGCACCGTTGAGCAATACAGAGGCAGTATGATATTGTTTCTTTCCATCCCCATTCCTTTCCTAATCATTCCTAACTTTCTATTTGCTCTTTTACCTGCTGCAGAAGATCTCAATGTATTGTCCATGATGACACCTAGATCTTTTTTATGGGGGATGGGGGTGACTTCTGATGCACATCATGTAGCTATAACTTGGATTGTTCTTCCCTACGCGCATCACTCTGCATTTGCCCACATTAAATTTCATCTGCCAGATGGTGCCCAGTCTCGCAAGGTCCTCCTGCAATTTCTCATAATCCACATAGAGATTTAACAACTTTAAATAATTTGGTGTCATCTGTAAATTTAATGAGCTCACTCGTTGTTCCCATTTTCATATAATTTGTAAATATATAAAAAAGCACAGGCCCAGAACAGATTCCTGGGATACTTCACTATTCACCTTCCTCCATTGAGAAAAGTGGCCATTTAACGCTATACTCTGTTTTCTATGTTTTAATGAGGTCCCTATCCATAATAGGATATTGCCTCCTATCCCATGGCTTTTTAGTTTCTTCAGGGGCTTTCATGATGTACGTTGTCGCTGGAAGATGTGGAGAATTCTCAATGTTGTTGGTTTGTTTTTTTTACAAGAACCTCTGCCAAATGTATTGCCTCTCAAAAACAGGTGCAGGAGTGCATAGGTACTTGTATGTCTATCCATATCCTTTGGGAGCAGTGATTTTAAGAATCTGCATGTGGGGAAAAAAAGGAAACATACCTCCCACATAGGCACGGAAACAGCTTCTTAAAATTGATTCTTCTGATCTGCAAGCACCCACCAGTGGTCCCCTCCCCTAGGCTTGGTCTCCTCTCCTGTGTCCCTTTGGGCCTCAGTCCCTGTCTCTCAGATCTCCCATCTTGTCTGATTTTTTATTAGTATTTATCTCATGCTTTTCCAGTAGTAGATCAGGGTGAGTTATGATCAGGTATTTCCCTGTCCCTGGAAGGCTTACAATCTAAGGTTGTATCTGAGGCAATGGAGGATTAAATGACTTGCCCAAAGCCACAAGGTGCAGCAGTGGGATTTGAACCCTGGTCTTGCTGGTTACAGGCTGCTGCTCTAACCACTACACTACTCCTCCCACCTCCATACTACATCCGATCTCCCTCCTGGAAGTAAAGTCCTCCCATGGTACTAATTCCTCCCCCATCCCAAGGTTCCCCCTCCTCAGCAGCCGCCCAACTCCCACTTCCCCTTCCCTGGAGGTCTTTGGAGTCCAGTGAGAGCTGGAGCGATGCCCACTTGCTTCTTCTGTTCATGTGCCAGATTCCAAATTGATGCAGATAACCCCTAGCAGTAATCTCAATGGTGTCTAATGGGATCAGGTGCGATGCCCACTCGCTTCTGCTCCTCATGTGCCAGATTCCAAAATGGCACCAATGACTCCGAGCAGTAATCTCACAGTACAACCACAGAACCAATAAAATGTGGTCCTTCCCAAACCAAGGTCAAACTATGCTTGCTATCTCTCTTGATCTATCTGCTGCCTTTCACATTAACAGTCATTTTTCATTGCTACTTCATCTTCAGGAAATTGATTGCAGGGCACTGTTTTTCAGTGATTTGCTTCCTATCAGCCCAATCGCACCTTTTAGATTTCCTCATATCAGCAGCTCTCCTCTGTCCATTCTCTTTCTTGTGGTGTCTCCCAGGGTTCCCTCCTAGCTTCCACTTTAGTCAATGTTTTCATGTCATCTCTTCCTCTGTTCAAATGCTGTGCCATTCTCATTCTTTTATCCTCAATCCCCACCACTCAGACACCCCACCCCCTAACTCCTATCTACAAGTATCTGACAAATGGTTAACAGTTCATCAGTTACTCCTAAAGGAGACCAAATGAAAGCTATTTACTTTACAAGTCCCTCTGCTCTCACACTCTTCTCTAGTTTTTACAGCACCATCCAAGTTTTAGGCATCATTTTGAACTCCCCCCCCAAAGGACAGACACTTTATTCAGGCATGGTGCAGTGGCTGTGTGCCAAAGGCAGAATTCTGCCTTTGGGAATGGTTTTAATAGGTCTTGTATTTTCCCTCCTAAAGGAGTTTCCTCCAAGAATGATGTAACTGAACAGAAAGAAACCTCCCCTATTCTGGAAGTGCTGGTCCTTCTCCAGCTTATATTGTAGCATTCCAGTAGGGACACTGGATGGCATCAATTGCTCAAAGAGACCAAGGAGAGCAGTAGGTGCCTGCACACTGCCAAAGGAAACAAAAAAAGCAGGCAGAAAAGAGACCGGCGAACGTTCAATTCAGGTAAAACCCCTTTTATTGGTCCCTACGAGTTTCGTCTCAAAAGCCTTCTTCAGGGGGTCTTTAGAGGGAGCAAACCTCAAAAGAAATGACATTGAATAAGTATAAACGATCATAAATAAACATAACACAAAATATTTAAAAACAATATGTTATAAAATCATAAACATGCAAAATATAATAATTTTAATAACAATAATAAAAATAAAATTAAAATCACTCCTGTGTTTCTACCATGTATAATATAATTGATGGACTGTACGATTACAATATAGAATGAAATATTTTCCCTGCGTTGAGTTTAAGCAGTACAGAGAACTGCAGAAGTGTTAAGAGAAAAAGTACAAAGCTGTGGGAAACAGAACTGTTTATTCTAATTGCTGGGAAGCAAATGTTTATTACTGCTGAAGTTAAGCTATTTCTGTTGGAGACTTTTTATTTTGTCCTTTGCCAGAAGTATATGGTTTGTGTTACCTTTGTTCCATGCTGAAATCCGCCCGGAGGGGAAATAAATCCTGTTTGCTTAAAACCACTTTGAGTTCACACTACTCTTCATTGGGCAGTGAAAGAAACTACATTTCCCAAAAGGCTTTGCCTCAGGAAAAGGTCAGACAGCTGTTCAAAGAAGGATAACAGGTCGCTTAAGCCCTACACGCTTCGGCTGGGGGCACTAAAGGCGGTTACAAATGGCGTAGTAGTACGGACTTTTGCCCGGATTAAAAGGACACTCGAAGGACAAGGCTCCAGCAGCAGTGAGCTGACATCCAGGAGCAGAAGGATCCACCGGTCGGCTGACAATCGGTCAGGAGGAGAGCTACCTTTCTCAGTGCCTGACTCTGCACTGTGCCCAGGTAATGGTGGCTAGGCACGGGTGTGGAAGGATAAGCCGGAGAAAGGGGTAGTGCACAGAGAGATAGTGCACAGTATTGAAAAAAAAAAAAAAGGAGGGAAATTTTTTTTTTTTTTGGGCCACACTTGCTGTTTTTTTTGTGTGTGTTTTTACAGGCACCTGGACATCTGAGATGGATCCTCAGGAGATGCTGAGGTGGATGTCCCTACAATGGGACAAGCAGCTCGAGATGACTCGGCGGGTGCAGGAGCAAACGGTTGCTGCCATCTATGAACAGCAAAAGTCTGTCAGAGAGCTCATGGAGAAGCTAGTGAAGCAGCAGCAGGAGCCAGCGAGAGACTTAGCTATGTATACCCAAGGGGTAGGACTACTTAATAGTGGTGCACTCACGTTGGGACAATTATCTCCTACGGATAACCTGGACGATTATATAGATGCCTTTGAGCGCATCGCTGAAGCCATAAGGCTGCCTAAAGAGCAGTGGGCAATAAAGTTCGCGATGTCCCTTTCAGGCGAAGCTTTGTCTGCGTATAAGTCTATGCCTGCTACCTTGGCAGTAGATTATAATGCAGTCAAAAATGCTGTAAGAGACAGGTTAGGGCTAACCCCTTTATTCTACAGGCGCAGGTTTAGGGAGGCCAGATTAAGGCCTGGAGAAACCCCTAAAGCACTGTACTACAGAATAAGAGGCTTAGCCTGGAAATGGCTTAACCCTGGACAGCGGACTGTAGAGTCTGTATTTGATGATGTGGTTTTGGAACAATATATGGAAGCTGTACCAGCAGAGGTAAAAACATTTCTCATGTTGCAGAATTGTAAAACAACAGAGGAAGCCGCCATCTTGTCGGAACGATATTTTGAGGCCGAGTTTGCAAAAACCTCAAAATCAGGCGTTCTGGGGGCGACAAGAGCTGGTAGTATGGAGAGGAATATGCGAAGTAAACCATCTTGTGAGAATGCGGGTTTTCCCAATGCTAAAGGAAAATGTTTTAAATGCGGGAAATTAGGGCATTTTCAAAAAGATTGCAGCTTACGTACTGCATTGGTGTCTGGCAATGGAAAGAAAATCCAGGCAGGGTTTTTACTTCCTGTACAAGTAGAGGGCATAGAGGCCCAGGCGCTGCTTGACTCTGGTGCTGACCAGAGTATGGTGTCCCAACGGCTCTGGCAAGCCATACAGGCCCAGTCAGCACCGAGTCAAGCAGTAGGGCAAGTTACAGTGTGTACACGGGACGGCCTCCTATTACCCTGTATATGACCTTACAATAAAAGAGTTGGGAACAGAAAAGAAAGTGAAGGTGGCAATAGTCCCGCAGCTGTTATATGACATTATTCTAGGAAATGATTGGCCCCCATTTTGCCAGGGGATAGAGCGGGGTATAGAAGAAATGACAGGCTATGTCTCTACCCGATCCCAGGCAAGAACCTCTCCTAGTAATGAGGACCCTGCGGAGGAAGTAGCAGGCCAATCCCGAGATAGGGAGGATTTCCCTGAACTGGAAAGGGAAAGTGAAGAGGAAGTAACAGGTCCATTACCCGCACAGACTGACCTTTTTGGTGCCCCATCCGAGAAAGTTAGAAAAGGAAAGGCGAAGAGAAAACAGGAAAGACAACACAGAGCCCAAGGGAGGGCTGGATTGGAAGCCGGGGATGGGTTACCCTGGGTTCCCTCAGAATTAGTGAAAAAATTCCCTTCCTTTCCAGGGGAACAGAAAGCGGATCCCGCTTTGAAACGGGCTTTCGCGTTTGCACAAGAAGGAAGGAATACTCTGCCCCGATTTCTTTTAGATAAAGATATTTTGTATAGGGAGAGTAATAACCCTCTTACAGGAGAAGTAAGAAAGCAACTGGTGGTGCCGAACACTTTCAAGGCCATAGTTATGCGATTGGCCCATGATCACCCAATAGGAGCCCACAAGGAAATTCAAGGGACACTGGACCAGGTCCTGGCCCACTTTTACTGGCCAAGGGTCTTCAGGGAAATTTCCCGCTACTGTGAAGCGTGTCCCACTTGCCAACGGGTTACTGCCTCGAAGCCGAGGGCAGTACCTATGATACCCACACCTGCCATATCCACACCGATCCGTCGGATGGCAATGGATATTATAGGGCCACTCGTTAGGACTCCCCGGGGTTTTCAATATGTGTTAGTGATCGTGGATCAGGCTACATGCTTCCCATGGGCCATACCTCTTAGGAGTACCTCCGCCAGAACAATAGCCCTGGAACTTATTAAGTTGTTCTGTGAGGTTGGCTTCCCACAGGAGATGCTCACCGACCAAGGGAGCAACTTCATGTCTAAATATTTAGCTACCGTGTGGGATGCCTTTGGCATACACCATGTGAGTACCGCGGCCTATCACCCTCAGTCTAATGGGATGGTCGAAAGAATGAATCAGACCATTAAGCAAATGCTTAGGCGGGGACTAGATGGACAGATGTCCGAATGGGATACTTTGTTGCCCTTCGTGTTATACGCGTGTAGGGAACGCGTACAAGCGTCCCTAGGGGCGTCCCCATATGAGTTGCTGTTCGGTAGAGCACCCAGAGGAGTTCTTGATATACTGCGAGAACAATGGGTAGAACCAGACAAGGAGGAGACGGAAGTACCCCAGTTCCTTAGAGACCTGAGGAGTCATTTAAAAAGAACGTCTCAAATCTCTTTGGGAAATTTACAAGCTAGCCAGAGGAGGCAGAAAAAATATTATGACCGGGGAACGAAACCCCGCCAATTGGCAGTGGGAGATAGAGTGGTAATTATGGTAGCAGAGGTAGGACCCAAATTTGAGTCGAGATGGAAAGGGCCCTGTACTGTTGTGGAGAGGGTAGGTCCCGTCTCGTACCTCGTAGAAAATAATAAGGGCCGTCGCCAAGTCTATCATATTAATGTTTTAAAACCCTGGCAAGATAGGGTAGCAACAGTAAGGTTAGCCATTAGGGAAGACTACAGACACCCATTGAAGGAGAATACGTGCTGTCCGTCACAGGTTCCGGCAGCCCGTAATATTTTAAGGGGGGGGATCTGTGACATGGTGGATTCCTCCAGCCCTTTAGAAAGAGCCAAAAAGGAGGAATCAGAAGCAGTGCTGGAAGGTAAACAAGAGCACATGGCTAGTAGTTACCAGGGAAACCAGACACAGGGGAAAGAAACACGCCCTTGCTGCCAGTTAGCTCAGGAGTCATGAGCTGAATCAGAGCACCTGCTAGGAGGAGGAGTCAGGCACTGCCCTAGAGGGCAGACACATAAAAAGGCCTCAGTAGAAAGAAAAGGGTCTCGACTAGGAGCCACACAGGAAGCTCCAACACAAGCTCAGCTGGGAGGCTACCTACAAGGCCAACCGAGGGTTCCGGTGAGAGGCCAGCAAAGAGGGAAGCTAACAGACCAAGAGGAGGACCGGGGAGGAGTCCGAGTTCCAGGCCTAGGCAGAGCTACCGGTAGAGTTCCAGCCCAGAACCGTGGGAGAGAGACCGTGGCAAGCCTAGAGAAACACTCAGTAAAACAGAGAGAAAGCCCAGAGCCAGAGCCAAGCTTAAAGGTAGAAGGAGAACCATTTACAAAGTTTTATTCACGGGAAGGATACAGCAAAAGCAGGCCAGGCTGTTTGCAGTATTCTGGGAATTACGAGGAGAGGAAAAAGCCAGGAAGGCAGTTGCAACCCTCAGCTCATAAATCAGGTTTTGAATCAACAGCTGTTTCCAAAGCCCAGAGAAAGCCATGTGCAGGCAGACGAAGAGGTAAGCCCAGAGACTGGGTTTCACATAAGGCTGTTGATAATCAGTGTGATTTTACTTACCCAAAGGGTTGGGACTGTGGTTTTAATATCTGTAATGAGGATGATTGTTTACAGCAATGCATGTGCCAAGAGTATGATATAAAGCCTAAGACAGAGAGGAAGGGCGTGGCCCCAGAAACAACGCTGCAAACATTTCTACCTGTCTTCCAAGAGGAGTTAATGGAAACAGAGCCAAGGCTAGGCAACATATCTGAAGAATTGATGGACTGTACGATTACAATATTGAATGAAATATTTTCCCTGCGTTGAGTTTAAGCAGTGCAGAGAACTGCAGAAGTGTTAAGAGAAAAAGTACAAAGCTGTGGGAAACAGAACTGTTTATTCTAATTGCTGGGAAGCAAATGTTTATTACTGCTGAAGTTAAGCTATTTCTGTTGGAGACTTTTTATTTTGTCCTTTGCCAGAAGTATATGGTTTGTGTTACCTTTGTTCCATGCTGAAATCCGCCCGGAGGGGAAATAAAGCACAGTTACTTACCTGTAACAGGTGATCTCTGGGAACAGCAGGAATTAGTCCTCACATATGGGTACGTCGGAACCGACGGAGCCTGCGCGGGAAAGCTCCCCAGCTTTTCAGATGAAAAGCTTTTGGGGCTTCCCACAGCGCATGCGCGCTGCCTTCCCGCCTTCCTGACCAGCTCTCTTCAGTTCGAGTTTATAGCTGAGACAATAGAGAGAGGAAAGGAAGGTAGATAGATAGAAGATACAACTCCTAGGGGAGGTGGGTGGGTTGTGAGGACTAATTCCTGCTGTTCCCAGAGATCACCTGTTACAGGTAAGTAACTGTGCTATCTCCAGGAACAAGCAGGAATGAGTCCTCACATATGGGGACTCCCTAGCTAAGATGCCTGGGAGATCCCCCTCCAAAGGTAACCATCTTCGTATGGATCTCAGGCATCCAACCAGGGAAGGTGGGCAGGAGTTGTTTAAGTATGGAACAGGTGTTTGAGGACAGCCTGACCAAACAAGGCATCCCGGCGGGAGTCCTTGTCCAAACAGTAATGGGCTGTGAAGGTATGAACCGAGGCCCAAGTGGCTGCTCGACAGATCTGATCTATGGAAACAGAGTGAAGATGAGCCATAGAGGTGGCCATGGCTCTCACATTGTGAGCTGTGACATGGCCTTCCAGAGAAATGTTCTTACTCTGGTAAGCAAAAGAAATACACTGAGCAATCCAATTGGAAAGTGTACGCTTGGAGACTGGAAGTCCCAAATGAGAAGGATCAAAAGCCACAAAAAGTTGGGAAGACTTTCGATGTGGCTCAGTCCTGTTGAGGTAAAAGGCGAGAGCTCTTTTACAATCAAGGGTATGAAGGTTCCTCTCTGCACTGGATGCATGAGGAGCCGGGAAAAAAACAGGTAGATATACCTCTTGATTAAGATGAAAAGGCGAGACCACTTTGGGCATAAAATGGGGGTTCGTCCTAAGGACCACCTTATCATGATGAAACCTAGTATAAGGTGGATTAGCCACTAAAGCCTGCAGTTCACTGATGCGGCGAGCTGAAGTGACTGCAATAAGGAAAACTACCTTCCATGAAAGAAATTTCAAGGAGGTGGAGTCCAAAGGCTCAAAAGGTGGCTTCATAAACTGACCTAGAACTAGGTTCAAATCCCATGCTACCGGCGGAGGTCGGATGGGAGGTTTAGTTAAGGTCAGGCCTCTCATGAACCTTGCAACAAGAGGATGAGAGGAGACAGGTTGTCCATTTATAGGTTTTAAGGATGCTGCAATAGCACTTAAATGGACTCGTACTGAATTCGTCTTGAGGCCTGCATTGGAAAGATGCAGGAGATAGTCTAGTAGAGAATTCAAAGGAAGTGCCAGAGGGTCAAGACCCTGTTGAGCACACCAAATGGAAAAACGTTTCCATTTGAAAGCATAGGAACGCCTGGTAGAGGGTTTCCTAGAGGCATGGAGGATATCTTTCACTGGTTGAGAAAGATTAAACTCATGCAGGCTTAAGCCTTCAGTAACCAAGCTCGGAGATGTAGGGACTTGGGGTTTGGGTGCCACAAAGTCCCTTTCTCCTGAGACAGAAGGTCTGGCGCAGCTCCCAGGTCCAGGGAGGAGCCCTGGGAGAACTGTAGAAGTAGAGGGAACCACACTTGGCGTGGCCAGCGTGGAGCTATGAGGATCATTGACCCGTGATCCCTCTGAAGTTTGAACAGAGTCTTGGGAATCAAAGGAATGGGTGGAAAAGCATACAGGAATTCCTGACCCCAATGCAGGAGAAAGGCGTCGTTGGCCTGAGCTCCCTGACACGGAGTCCTGGAACAGAACCGGGGAAGTTTGGCATTCCACGGACTTGCAAAGAGGTCTAAGTCCGGGGTCCCCCATTCCTGAAAGATTCTGCGTATCTGGTCCATATGCAGGGACCATTCGTGTGGAAGCAGAACTCGACTGAGTCTGTCTGCCCGAGAGTTTTGAACTCCTGGAAGGTATACTGCCAGAAGATGAATTTGATGCTCTCTGGCGAAGGCCCATAATCTGAGAGCTTCATTGCAAAGCGACAGAGAGCCCGTCCCTCCTTGTTTGTTGATATAGAACATGGCTACCTGATTGTCTGTCTGGACTAGGACAGTCAGGTTGACAAGGAGGGTGTGGAAGACTGTGAGGGCAAGGAAGATTGCGCGCAGTTCCAGAAGGTTGATGTGAAGGGTGGTCTCCTGGGGAGACCAGGTGCCCTGAGTGGAGAGGTGTTGGAGATGAGCTCCCCACCCTGTTTGGGAGGCATCTGTTGTGAGGGTTGCTTGGGGCAATGAAGGTTGGAAGGGGGTCCCCAACAACAGATTTTTGGAGGATGTCCACCACTGGAGAGACCAAAACAGACGTTTTGAGGTGAGTACTTGGTCTGAGAGCGCTCCTGATGCTTGAGACCACTGGGTGGCCAAAGTCCATTGAGCTGCCCTCATATGGAGACGAGCGTAGGGCACCACATGGACCGTGGAGGCCATGTGGCCCAGAAGTTGCAGCAGTTCCCTGGCTGACAAGTGACTTCTGGACTGAGCCTGGGAGGCCAAGCTGATTAGTCGTTGGCCTCGGACCAGAGGGAGGTAGGCCCTTGCAGTGGTGGAGTCCAAGTGGGCCCCTATGAATTCCAGGGACTGAATAGGGATAAGTTGGGACTTGGGAATGTTTACCACAAGTCCCAGATATTGAAGAATACGCCTTGTGCGGTCCAAGGAAATCTGGGCTTCTGACTGAGATGGAGCTCGGATGAGCCAGTCGTCCAGATATGGGAACACGAAGACTCCCATGCCTCTTAGAAATGCGGCTACGACTGCCATGCATTTTGTGAATACTCTTGGAGCAGAGGCGAGACCGAAGGGAAGTACTCTGTATTGGAAATGTTTTCCCTGGAACAGAAATCAAAGATATTCTCTGTGGGATGGATGGATGAGTATATGAGTGTACGCATCCTTGAGATCTAGAGAACAAAGCCAATCCTGACTCTGAAGGTATGGAAGGAGAATGCCCAGAGAGAGCATTTTGAATTTCTCCGTGAATAGAAACTTGTTCAATTCTCTCAGATCTAGGATAGGTCTGAAGCCCCCTGTCTTCTTTGTTATGAGAAAATAAGGGGAGTAGAACCCTAACCCCTGTTGAGGAAGAGGAACCTCCTCTATTGCCCCTTGGGCAAGGAGAGAGGAGACTTCCCGACCCAACAGGGTCAGAAGAGATGGGGGAGAACTGAATTGCCTCACCATGGTATGGGGAGGAAGGCTGGAGAAATGAAGTTTGTAACCCTCTCGGATGATAGAGAGGGTCCATTGCTCTGATGTAATTTGCTCCCATCTGGGAGCAAAGTGAGCTAACCTTCCGGGAATGGTGAGGAGCTCTGGTTGTTCTAGAGCCAGAAATGGTAAGTTCTCTAGGGGCAAGTCAAAACCCCTGAGGGGGTTGAGCCTGCTGGGGTGTAGCAGACACTGCAGGCCTTGACTTTACTTGCTTAGATTGCTGACGTTTAGCAGCAAAGCGAGGCTGAGCAGATTGTTGTCCAGTATTTGTGGAAAATCTGGCCTTCTTGTAGTAAGGCCTCTTAAAAGGCTTCTTTTTGGCAGGAGTAGAAGTAGACTTAGAAAGTCTATCTAGAGTGGCATTTTCTGCGTCCATTTGAGCAGCTTTAATTTGCCAGTCCTCACCAAATAAGTTCTCACCTGTACAGGGCAGATTCCTTAAGCCATCCACGACCCAGGGTTCTAGGTCAGAAGCCTGGAGCCAAGCAAGACGTCGGGCTGCAATAGCAATTCCCGAAGCCCTGCCTGCAACCTCAAAGGAATCAAAGGCTGCCCTGTTGGAAAACTTGGAGACCTCTGAAAGTTGTGTCACCACAGAAGTGAAGTCCTCCTTTCTATCCTCAGGGATAAAGGGGGCAAAATGCCGTACCTTCAGGGCAAGTTCTCTGAGAAACATGCCCATATAAAGACTGTAGGAATTGATCCTGGCTATAAGCATACTAGCCTGGAAGATCTTTCTACCAAAAGAGTCAAGGGTCTTACATTCTCGCCCTGGAGGGGTAGAAGAGTGCCTTTTAGGACTCTTTATCTTTTTCATGGCAGACTTCACCACAATGGAGTGGTGAGGCAGTTGAGTCTTTCGAAACCCAGGAGAAGCAGGGACCCGGTACATGGTGTCCAACCTACGGGAATGAGGAGACAGTGTTAGAGGAGTCTCCCACAAATCCATCAAGTGTTCTTGAAGGATTTCATGGATAGGCAGGGTAACTGCCTCTTTAGGAGCTTTGGAGTATCCTAAAATATCCAATTTCTTTGATCTTGGTTCCGTTCCAGAAGATGTAGCAATAGAAAGCCCTTTAGCTACATCAACAATGAAATCCTGAAAGGATAAATCCTCTGGAGGAGACATCCTCCTCTTTGGAGAAGAGGGCTCCTCAGGAAGATCAAGCTCAGCAGAGTCATCAGAGGAATTGAACTCATCAGAAGAATCTGAGTATTCTCTCTGTGCTTCCAATGCACGATACGCGTACCGACCGATATCGACATCGGGCGTATCGGGCATGGGATCGGTATCGGGCAAAAGCCTGAATCCGGCATGCGGAACCGATCGACGCTTGGAAGTCGATGGTCTCGGTTCCGGTGTGGATACCGGAACCGGAGTCGGTACCGATGGAATCGGTACCGAGGGCGTCGCAGCCTTAATGAAAGCCAGAACGGCCTGCTGCATGGTCTGGACAGTATTGCCCATGGACGCCACTGCTGCCTGGATGTCGGTACCGGTATCAGCCGGTACCCAGAGCAGTCTAACAGGTGATCGGTTGAGGCCGTGCCATCGATGTCAACCTGTAACCCCATAGATGGTGCTTTGGAGACCGGAGCCTCCCGCCGGAGTTTTTTGGCTTGGGCAGAATCCTCGAACTCAAGATTGAGAGCCTCTCGATCTTTTGAAAGAGATTTGCTTTTAGAGGATTTGCCCACAGAAAGTTTGGTTACCTGAGATCCATCCGGAGAGGAAGACCTGGATGACTGTGATGCTGGATTATCTGAAGCAAACAGCACATGGAACTTGTTGGCCCGGTTCTGCATACCACGTTTAGACATCTGGGAGCAGAATGGGCAGTCCGGTATGGAGTGGTCAGGTCCGAAACATTTAAGACACCATTCATGGGTGTCTGTGAGAGAAATAACAGCACTGCACTTGGTACACTTTTTAAAACCAGGAGCTGGCCTCTCCATGAGGAGAATTTGTGTAGGCCTGAAGGCCTAGCAAAAGTTACCACGTTGTGCTGAAAATAAAAAAAGATTTTTTTTTTTTTTTTTTAAGAAATAAAGAAAGAGAGACCGGCGGTACCGGTTTTGGTATGGGGAAGGCAGGTACGCGGTCAAAAGAAACAAATTAAAATAACAATTTCTTCAGCGGTGACAGGAACACGACCTGCTGGCTCCGCGGAAAAAGAGAAACTGAAGAGAGCTGGTCAGGAAGGCGGGAAGGCAGCGCGCATGCGCTGTGGGAAGCCCCAAAAGCTTTTCATCTGAAAAGCTGGGGAGCTTTCCCACGCAGGCTCCATCGGTTCCGACGTACCCATATGTGAGGACTCATTCCTGCTTGTTCCTGGAGATATCCTGTTTGCTTATTTATTTTATTTATTTATTTATTTATTTGCATTTCTTATATACCGCACTATTTGCGATCAGCGCGGTTTACAGAAAACAAATGGTATCCGACAATGAACAAAAGTCAGGTCATTACATTGAACAGGAACAAGTAACTTGGAAAACAGGGTAAACTATATACATATGCGTAGCATTGAATAGGTAACTATATACATGTCAGATGGAGTTATTGGGTATTGATCATACTTGGTGGCTGTCTGCTGCCCAGTTCCTAAGCCACAAGTAACGGCGGGCCGCCATCATCAAAACCATGCTCTTGGAACATCCCTGATGAGATCGTGATGGGTGTCTGCCAGATAGGCCGCTCCCGACTCCAACTTTGCCGCTTCCCCTGACATGGCCGGCTTCGAGTCCCCTGGGCTTTGAAGCCTTTGCGACCAGCAGAGGCAAGCCCTAGCCACCCATACCCTGCAGGGACAAGGCGGAAATATCAAATGCCTGCTTCAACAGTGTGTCCAGCTTCCTATCCTGGGCATCCTTGAGAGCCACACTCCCCTCTATGGGGATCGTAGTCTTCTTGGTAACTGCATACACTGCCGCATCCACCTTCGGAGACTGCAGGGGAGTAAAGGCGCGACAAGGTCCGCTCGCCCCTGAGGCCAGCTTCTGGCAGATCCCACTCCTCCTGTAACATCTGCCTGACCACTCTGTGTACTGAAAACACTGCTTGCGACCTGCGAACAGCCTGGAGCAGAGGATCCTCCAAAGTCTCATCTTCCGCCGGGAGGCTCATGGGCATATTCAGTGTCTTTAAGGATTCAGAGATGAGTGCTGGGAGTTCCTCCTGACTGAACACTCTCACCAGCCTGGCCTGATCTTCCATCTCCGGAATCTCGTCTTCTTCTAGCTCCTCCTGAAGGTTCAGATCCGTGTCCGAGTCGTCTCCCTCTGGACCCTCCGACTCTGGCGAAGGGTGCCACACCTCAGGGCCCCTAGTCCTCTTAGCTGGGACTCCCATCTCGTCATCTGCTGAACTCGCCGCCCTCTTTGAACCCAGTGCTGATGAAGAAGGGCCACCTGCCAAGCCTTGCTGGCGCAAGCAAAAGGCCCTATGTAATAGTAACACAAACGCTTGTGAAAAATCCCCCGGGAGACCGGTTACCTCTCGGGGGAGAGACGTGGAGGGTCCCGGAGTAGCTGACGGACTGCGGTCCTCCCCAAGCAGCAACAGAACAGACCCCCTTTCCCTCCTGGGCATCCTGCACCAGGGTGGGGGTCTCCAAACCCGTTTTGTCCTGTAGATCCTGTTCCAAGGAGGTAGCCTCCTGTGTGCAACCGACACATACTCCGGCCTCTGAGACCGCCCCCTGGCGTGTCCCACAAACCAGGCATTGAGGCCTTGATGGCATGGTGGGCTCTGCTGAACCAGGGAAGCAGCGGTCTCAACCCCAGCTGTCCTTACCCTTCAATTCACTTCCCTTCTTCTTTGTTTCTGTTTTTTTATGAAGACACTGACTCCTCCAAATTCTTTGCCAAATAAGCCAGCCAAGCAAACCCTGAAGGGAAACAGAGCAAAAAAGAAACAAAACTAAAGCAAACTCAAAAAAAAAAATAAATCAAATTAAATATGAAAAACCAGCAATTTCAAACAGACTCCAAGCCTGCCTCAAAACCGCGGCAACCCTCAGCTGTGCCTGCCAAAGGTTGGTGAACACGGGCCCGTAACTAAGCCGCACATTGTCTGGGCAAGAAGGCCGACCACAGGCTGCTCTGTACACCGGCGGGAACCAGCCGCCATGTGTTCCAGGCCTCTACCCTGCCACGACGAACTGTGTCTCTTCCCCCACTCACTGTTGCTGCTTCTGGCCCTGACAGCCCGCTGCTGCTGCTGCTTCTGGCCCTGACAGCCTGCCGCTGCCGAGCCCCAGGCTTACCGGACCGTTCCTTCTCTGCATTGCTTCTCCATCTTCAGTGCTCTGTTTCCCCCCGTGCTCAGACGTATGCTCAGGGCTTCGGCGCTGGGGGGGGGGGAGAGTCTCCGACTGTCAGTCGCACCAACTCGGCAGTTCCTCACCTGCCACCAGAATTGGGAGCCGTCTAAGGATCCCACCTTACTGAGCCCTCCTGAATGCACAGGTTCCTGGAGGGGGGGGGGAGGGGGTTCCTCCTTTTTTTCCCCCACTAAACTTAAAACAAAAACTTCACCTGTAAGGACAGGGGAAAAAATCCTAAAACAAACCTAGAAACATCACTCTAAGCTCCTCATTTGTTCCTTCAGTGAGTCCAGCACCCTGGCTCACTACCTCCTCCACTGCTTGGAGATTGAGCATACTGGGGCTGGTAGGCGGTGCCAGCTATATATGTGCCAGGTGTCATCAAAAGATGACATGCTCAGTTTCCAAGCTGCTGGAGGAGGGGCACTACCCAGAGGTGTGGGACTGGACTGGAGGGGCAATAAAGAACGCATGCTAATGCAGTAGCCCATTTTAATAAGTATAACCCACTGGAATATAAAGACTGTCTGCAAAATCAATTTGCTGCTTTAGACATAAATGACATAGCTCCAGAAAAGTTATGGGATGATATCAAGAAGGTTGTGTTGGAAAAAAGTGAGACGTCTCTACTAAAGGTGAAAAAGCAAAAATGGCCAAAATGGATGACCAAAGAAACTCTGAAAACTGCCCACAAATGCAGAAAGGCTAAAGTCAGAGGAGAGAAAGAGGCAATCACAGAACTCAACAGAGACTTCCAACATGCTGCAAGACAAGACAAGGAGAAGTACTACAATGACACATGCAAGGAAATAGAATCAGAAACTCTTATAGGAAGAACAAGATTGGCTTTCCTAAAGTTACAAGACTTAAAGAAAAAATTCCATCCTCAAATTGGAATGCTACGAGATGTTCAAGGATACATATTGAATAATGCTGAGAAGATCAAGAAAGGGTGGAAAGACTATACAGAATCATTATACCATAAGGATCAAGTGGACCAAATGCCATTTCAACCTGTACCTTATGATATGGAGCCATTGGTGATGAAAGTCGTCGTCGAAGCAGCATTGAAAGCCTTATCAAAGAACAAAGCACCAGGTATTGATGGCATTCACAGGGAAAATCCCATTGAAGTATTACAGCAATCAGATGCAGCTTTTACCATACTTACAAAGCTCTGCCACAAAATTTGGAAGACAACAATATGGCCAACTGACTGGAAAAATCAGTGTTTATAACAATACTGAAGAAAGGTGATCTGACAACTGTGGAAATTATCATACGATCGCTCTGATTCCACATGCCAGCAAGATTCTACTCAAGATCATTCAGCAGAGACTACAACCATACCTGGAACGAGAACTGTTTGAAGTGGAAGCAGGGATCAGGAAAGAGCGAGGAACGCAAGACATAATATGTGGGACTCTTACTCATCATGATGTGGACTTTTTTATTTGTTAGATTATTTGCCTTATTTGTCATAATTTCTTGATGTATTTCTTGTTTTGTTTATGATTGTATTAATTTAAACCTCTCAATAAACATATTGATACATAAAAAAAGGAAGACAACCGAGGTGTGAAGATTGGTAGAAGACTCATCAACAGTCTTCGCTATGCTAATGATACCACATTACTGGCTGAAAGTGAAGATGATCTGAAACATTTGCTTCTCAAGACCAAGGAAAAAAGTCTTAAAATAGGCCTGCACCTTAACATAAAGAAGACAAAGATCCTGACAAAGCGTAGTTACTCACCTGTAACAGGTGTTCTCCAGGAGCAGCAGGAATCAGTCCTCACATATGGGTGACGTCGGCGCCGACGGAGCCCTCGCGGAGCAATTTTCCCCAGCTTTCAAAGAAAGCCTTTGGGAATTGCAGCGCGCATGCGCGGTCGCCTTCCCGCCCAAGGGTGCCATCTTAGCCAGTCAGATGACATAGCTAAAAAAGACAGCATAAAAATTTGCAAAAAAACTAAAGCAGATGACTGCAACTCCAAGGGGAGGAGGGAGGGTTGTGAGGACTGATTCCTGCTGCTCCTGGAGAACACCTGTTACAGGTGAGTAACTACGCTTTCTCCAGGACCAAGCAGGAAGTCAGTCCTCACATATGGGACTCCCAAGCTTAAGGCTACCGGAGACCCTAAGCACAAAAATGAGCTCCCTCTAGCTCAGCAGCACAGAAGGAAGGAATCTTCGCTGAATTATTACCCACCGGTAGCCCACATCCGGGATGGAGGGTAGGAGTTGCTCAAACTTCAAAGAGATTACGGAGGACTACCTGTCCGAAAGCACTGTCCCTGCGGGACTCCCTCTCGAGACAGTAATGGACCGCAAAAGTCTGGCTCGAAGACCAAGTAGCGGCCCGGCAGATGTCTGCCAGCGGAACAGAGCGGAGGTAAGCCACTGACGTAGCCTTTGCCCGAACGCAATGAGCCGTGACTCGACCTTCCAAGGAGAGTCCGGCTGCCCCATAAGCCCAAGTGATACAGTCCGCAACCCAGATGGACAGAGTACGCTTGGAGACCGGGAGTCCCAATTTATTGGGATCAAAAGACACAAAAAGCTGCGCAGCTTTACGGTGCTCCCGCGTACGGTCAAGGTAGAAGTTCAATGCCCTTCTACAGTCCAGGGTATGGAGGACCATTTCAGCTCGGCTGGAGTGTGGTCTGGGAAAGAAGGTCGGAAGTACCACCTCCTGATTGATGTGAAAAGGGGAGACCACTTTTGGAAGAAATTTTGGGTGAGTCCGTAGGACTACCCTATTTTTGTAGAACCGAGTGTAAGGGGGATCAGACACGAGGGCCTGCAATTCACTTACGCGTCTAGCGGAAGTGAGGGCTATCAAGAACAATGTTTTCCAAGAAAGAAAACGGAGAGAACAGGTAGCCATAGGTTCAAAAGGCGGACAGGTGATCCGCTGCAAAACCACATTCAGATCCCAGTCAGGCGCTGGCGGGCGCAGAGGTGGTTTAAGTAGAAGGAGACCTCGGAGAAACCTCGCTACGAGAGGGTCGCTGGAAAGAGGTCTGCCGTCCACCGGCACATGATGTGCTGAAAGAGCACTGAGGTGAACTTTGACGGAGTTGGACTTAAGTCCCAGATTAGAGAGGTATAGCAGGTACTGCAAGATCACCGACACCGGGCAGGAGAAGGGATCCTGAGACTGTTGGGTACACCAAACGGAAAAACGACGCCATTTAAGGGCGTAGCATTTGCAGGTAGAAGGTCGCTGAGAAGCTAGGACGACCTCTTCCACCTCTGCCGGCAGGAGAAGGGGAGCAAGGACTACCCTCTCAGCAGCCAGGCCATTAGATTGAGAGATCTGAGGTTGGGGTGTAGCAGAGACCCCTGATCCTGAGTGAGGAGATCCGGTTGTAACCCCAGAGGGAATGGATCCTCTACCGCTAATTGCAGAAGGAGTGGAAACCACGGCTGTCTGGGCCAGCGAGGGGCCACCAGGATCATGAAAGCTTTGTCTCGGAGAACCTTGAAAAGAGTTCGAGAGACTAGCGGGATGGGAGGAAAAGCATACAGAAGGCTCTCCGACCATGAGAGTAGAAAAGCGTCTGCCACAACTCGAAGGGGATGTGGCTGACGAGAGCAGAAGCGAGGAAGTTGCCGGTTGAGAGGGCTGGCAAAGAGATCCATCGTGGGGAGGCCCCACTTTAGAAAGAGCTTCTGAACTACCAAGGGATCCAGGCGCCACTCGTGCGGCTGGAGGATCCTGCTGAGTTTGTCCGCCAGGCAATTTTCTTGGCCTGGGAGATAAACTGCCTTGAGAAGAACGCCGTGACTGACGGCCCAAGAGCAGAGCTTCTGAGCTTCTCGGCAGAGAAGGAAGGAGCCCGTGCCCCCCTGTTTGTTCACGTAGAACATGGCAACTTGATTGTCCGTCTGGACAAGGACGGACTGGTGAGAAGTCAGGTGGGAGAAAGCCTTGAGAGCCAGACGGATTGCTCTGAGCTCCAGGAAGTTGATCTGCTGAGCAGACTCCCACGCGGTCCAGAGGCCCTGAGTACGTGCCCCTTGGCAATGTGCTCCCCAGCCCAGGAGGGACGCATCTGTCGTCAGCACCTGGGCCGGCTGAGGCGACTGAAAAGGCATGCCGAGCACCAGGTTGGGCCGATGAAGCCACCACTGGAGAGACGAGGCCAGCGGCTCGGAGACGCGCACGAGGTCTGCTAGGCCGCCTGTGGCTTGTTGCCACTGCTTGCGAAGACACCATTGAGCAGGCCGCATATTCAGGCGGGCATTGGGGGTCACATGGACGGTGGAAGCCATATGGCCGAGTAGTCTCAGGAAGCACCTGGCGGAGACCAGGGGCTGGCTGCGAAAACGGTCGGCTAGGTCCATGAGTCGTTGAGCCCTGTCGAGCGGTAGGAACGCTCGTGCCTGAGGAGTGTGCAGCCTTGCGCCGATGAACTCGAGATCCTGTGAGGGGAGCAAAGTGGACTTTGCGAAGTTTATGACAAAGCCCAAGTACTGCAGAAGAGTCACCGTGCGGCGTGTGGCGTTGGTGACCTCCGGAGCGGACGCTGCTCTGATGAGCCAGTCGTCGAGGTACGGAAAGACATAGAGGCCGTGAAGCCGGAGATGGGCCGCCACCACCGCGAGACATTTTGTGAAGACTCGCGGTGCGGAGGACAGGCCAAAGGGCAGTACTCTGTACTGGTAATGATTTCCTGCCACCACAAACCTTAGGTATTGGCGGTGGCTTGGGTGGATGAGGATGTGCGTGTAGGCATCCTTTAGATCCAAGGAGCATAGCCAATCTCCCTGCTGGAGGTAGGGCAGAAGGCTTCCAAGGGTAAGCATTTTGAACTTTTCCCGCACGAGGAACTTGTTGAGGTTGCGCAAGTCCAGGATGGGTCTGAGGCCTCCTGTCCTTTTTGGTACTAGAAAATACCTGGAATAAAAGCCTTGACCTCTCAGGTGGTGGGGCACCGGTTCCACCGCCTGTTCCTGTAGAAGACCTGCTAACTCCTGAAGGAGTAAGTCCCTGTGCAGAGGGAGTCGTGGAGGTTCTCCCGGGAAATAGGAGGGAGGGACCTGGTGGAAGTGGAGAAGATAGCCTTCTCTTACGACTTGAAGCACCCAGGCATCTGAAGTGATGCTGGACCACCTGTGGGCGAAGTGAACCAGCCGGCCTCCGGTGCTGGGAGGAGCCAGCGGAGGGGGAGAGGCTATGCTGAAGGAGTCAAAAGCCCCCACCCTGCTGAGCAGGGGCAGGTGGTGCAGGCGTGGGGGCTTGCTGCCTACGGGACCCGTTACCCCGTCCCTTGGCCTGCTGGCCCTGTTGGGGAGCTGCGGGAGCCTGATATTGGGGGTAGTGTTTATAGGCAGCCGCCTTTCTCGGGTAAAAGGACTTCTTTCCCGAGCCCTTCTTTTTCTGGGAAGGGGCGGAGGTCTTCCTAGAAAGCCTAGTCCTGGTGAGAGTCTCCGTCTCGATCTGTGCAGCCTTTTCTGCCATAGGTTTGCCAAAGAGGTTTTCACCTCGGCAGGGGACATCGACCAACTTGTCCTGCACCCAGGGCTCAAGGTCAGACGACTGAAGCCAAGCCTGTCGGCGGGCACCGATGCCGGCTGCGGCCACTCGAGCCGATGCTTCAAAGCCATCGTAGGCTGCTCGGGATATGAATTTTGAGCATTCCCGAATGCCAGTGGACAAGGCTAGGAACCTCCGCAAAGGTTCCTCGGACAATCCAGCGGAGAATCCGGCTAGCTCTTTAGCCAGGTCTCGAAGATACATGCCCATGTATAGCTGGTAGGTCTGGACACGACACGCAAGCATAGAGCCCTGGAAACACTTCTTACCAAGGCCATCCAGGTTACGGGCCTCCCTGCCAGGAGGCACCGAGGAGTGCATCTTCTGGCTCTTAAGACGATGCATGGCCGATTCCACTACCATGGAATGGTGTGGTAGCTGTGCCTTTTGGAAGCCAGGGCTCTTGCGGACTCGATAGATAGAATCGACCCGCTTGCTCAGGACCTGCGAGGAGGCCGGACTCTCCCACATGCGGAAGAGTAGTCGTTCCAGCATGGGAGGAACCGGTACAGTAAAGTGTTCCCTGGCGGGAGAGTCATACTGGAGGGCGTCGAGCTCTTCGGCTCGAGGCTCCTCCTCGGGGTCCGCCGGGAAGGCCAAAGCCTTGGCCATATCCCTGACAAAGTCCGAGAACCGGGCATCCTCCGGAGGGGACTGCTTCCGAGTTTCGGACTCAGGCGAGTCCGAGGGGACACACCGAGTCCGAAAAGAATCAGGTGACTCTTCCTCTTCAGACTCCCAGACCGACTCCGAGGAGGAATCGGTGGGGTCAGCCCGGGCAGGCTGTGGCGCCCGCCGCCCCGACGCCGAGGGAGTCGGCGTCGGCGACCTCGGTCCCGAACGGGAGGCCGAGGGTGACCTCGACCGAGGATCGACTCGAGTTCGCATGGACTCGAGGATCGGCTCGGTCTCCGGGGTCGACTTAGACGTCGACGTCCCGGCGGTCGGGGCAGCGGCGCCAGCAAGGCTAGCGAGCAGTGCCCGCTGCTGGTCCATGAAGGCAGACAGTCTGCTCTCCAAGGCCGTCAACCTGAGTCCGACCTCAGGTGACCCAGCAGCCCCCGACTCGGGCCCCGACGGCGTCGGGCCCGACGTCGGCGGTCTCGGAGGCGAGTCCAGGAGGACCACAGGACTTACCCGAGCAGGCAGCTCCGACTCCATGCGAGGTCGCTTCGAGAGGTGCTCCTTCTCCAAGGACCCAGGACGGCTATCGGGGCTATGCGACCTGGCCCTCGCGGAGCCAGGAGCGTCCACCGACGCCGCCCTCGCGGGTTTCACCTTCCGTCGATGGTCCCCGGAGGGAGAACCCCTGTCGGAGGAACTCCGGCGACGGTCCGAGCTGGAACCTCTGGACGCCGAGGCCTCCGACGAGGTCCGGGTACGGCTGGGGTCAGCGAAGATCCTATCCCGCTGATGCCGCCGACTTCTCAACGCTTTGGAGGACATTTTGCCACAGGCCCCACAGATCATTTCTTCATGATCCGGGCCCAGGCAGCGGAGGCAATTATCGTGTGTGTCAGTTAGTGACATATTTCGGTCACACTGACCACACCGCTTGAAACCACTGGCAGCCATCGGGGGAAAAAGGGCCCCTGCGAGGTCAAAAGACCAGGCTGCCAGTGAAAAACCCGAAAACGAAACTGACTAAATCAGAAAAACCGAAAAAGAAGAAGAGGACTCGTGACCGGCGTCGCGAGTCCGGGCGGGAAGAAAACCGGCGTCGAACCGAAGGAAAAAAAGAGAATATTATGAATAAAATCAACTTTTTCGCGGGAACAAGACGGGTACGTCTGTAGGGCTCCGCGGAAAAAAGAAGACTGGCTAAGATGGCACCCTTGGGCGGGAAGGCGACCGCGCATGCGCGCTGCAATTCCCAAAGGCTTTCTTTGAAAGCTGGGGAAAATTGCTCCGCGAGGGCTCCGTCGGCGCCAACGTCACCCATATGTGAGGACTGACTTCCTGCTTGGTCCTGGAGAACTGGCAAAATCAGTAAGTTCATTGTTGATGGAGAAGAAATTGAAACAGTTGACAATTTTAACCTACTTGGATCAACAATCAATAAAGAAACAAAAAGCAGTCAAGAAATCAGACAACACATTGCTCTTGGCAGAATATATAGTAACATAGTAAATGACAGCAGATAAAGACCAGTAATTTATTTACTTTTATATACCGCGCTCTTTGAAATCAGTGCGGTTTACAGTATGGTCCATCTAGTCTGCCCAGTAAGATGGCAAGAGTAGGTGCACCTGCCGCTCCGTGCAGGTCACCCCTCCCCATGTCTTTGTTTAGGGGTGAACCCACCACTCTTTGTAGGAATACCCCTGTTTGTTGAGAAATTAGATAGTTAAGTTTATTTTGATTTTATCCTGTTGCTTTAAAGGGATCCACTGTGTTTGTCCCATGCCATTTTGAATTTGGTCACTGTATTTGCCCCCACCACTTCCATCGGGAGGGCATTCCAACCATCCACCACCCTTTCAGTGAAAAATTATTTCCTGACATTGGCTTTCAATTTACTCCTTTGACACCATTCTCAAGAGCAGAGATGTCTCTCTCCATATAAAGATTCAACTTGTCCAAGCTATGGCATTTTCAATTACATCATACGGATGTGAAAGTTGGGCAGTGAAAAAGATAGAAGAAAATCTATGCCTTTGAATTATGGTGCTGGCGAAGAATACTGTGTATACCATGGACTGCCTAAAGAACATACCAGTCAATACTAGAGGAGATCAAACCTAAGCTTTCTTTAAAAGCTTAGATAACAAGACTCAACTTTCATACTTTGGACACATCATGGGAAGAGAGAGATCGTTAGAGAAAGACATCATGCTTGGCAAGGTAGGTGGTCAACGCAAAAGAGGAAGGCCAGCAATGAGATGGATCGCTACAATAACAGCAGCTATGGGTGCCACTCTATCAACAATGAGCTACCTGACTGAAGACCAAACACAGCTTAGGACAACTATTCAGAGGGTCACCATGAGTCGACACTGACTTAACATTACTTAACATCATCATTATTAAAATTCTCCAAAGGTAGTATGGTTATCCAGCTTATTTAAATAATAAGCACATGCTTCATTTGTTTTAGAGCAAATTTTCTGGTGCACCACCAACTTGGGCAGTCATCTTATGTCCATGGTCACTTACCTCAGAAATCTTCTTGGGTAGTGATGATTTGGAGCAACTAAATCAAATCACTGTTTATCTAGAAGAAGCAATAGAGCAAATTGGCAAACTAAAGAGTAACAATTCACCAGGACCAGGTTGTAATCACCCCAGAATTCTGAAAGAGCTCAAACATGAAATTGCTAACCTGTTATTAGTAATCTGTAACCTATGATTTAAAATGGCCACTGTAACACCAATTTTTAAAAAAGAGCTCCAAGGATGATCTGGGAAACTATATACCGGTGAGTCTGATGTCTGTGCCACGCAAAATCATTGAAGCTGTTCTAAAAAACCCCCAAAACAACTCATTTCCAACCATATAGGTAGACATGGCTTAATGGGAATGAATCAGCATAAGTTTAGCAATGGCAAATCTTGCCTTGGTAATTTATTAGATTTTTTTTAAGGTAGGTGATGGACAAAGGTAAGCTAACTGATGTAAAGGCACATTTTAGATAGTATGTGGAGATCAGAATTGAGATGTCGAGATTGGGACATAGTTCTGACAGTATTTTAGAAATGGCTCTGCAAGACGTGGAGCTGTTTCTAAAATATGTATCCATGTGCAGTGGGAGAAGCCATTTTGCAAATTTACACATGGCAAAAATTGACAGAGGAAATCTGGCCACTTAGACGTGCAAGTGACAGTATTTCATAACCTGTGTTATAAAATTCCTATAAAGATTGGAAAGCCGACAAATGTTGGACCAGAAAAAATGAGTTAGCTAACAACCAGCAGCCTTCTTTTAGTCCTTTTTAATCTTTTTTTTTTAAATAATTTTTTAGTGAAATGTAATTGATTAGAAACAATAACGTAAAAACAATCAAAAACCATGTTTTGAACTACTTCAATTTATTCTGCAACAGTGTAATCAAATTTGAAATTTATGAGTTACTAATAGTTCAAAAACACTTATCTGCATTTAAAAGAACTGCCATTTCAATCGCTTCTTGGTGGGTATAAACATTTAAAACATCTCAGATCTCCAATCTTTAAAGGAATTTTATAACATACTAGGTGAAAAACATATTCCTATATTATTGGTCTTTTGTCTTAATAGTTATAGTATTTCATAACCTACATAGGCAAATGTCAGCACTTATACTTACAGCAGAGTCATTTTGCAAATATAAATGTATAGCTGTTGCTACATAACTACAGAGACTGCTATTTCTATCTAAATACAATTTAAAATGAGGAACAAACATGGGAGGGTATGGTGGATAACCTCCTTAATCCTTCCTGTAAAGGGCAGGGTGAAATGAACACTTTTTAAAAACCCGCACGCGGGACCGTACCAAGCTAGAAATGTGCCCTGTGTGAATAACGAATCTGGTGCCCAGCCATGTGCAGTAACTCACTTTTTGAGCTTCCTGGAAGTCTAGTGATATCAGTTCCCCTTTCTGATTTGCACCCTGTGTGGCTGCACTGATCACACAGCCCTAGGTACAGCCCTGCCTGCACGTAATAGGGGGCAGGTGTAAATCCCAATGCGGGGTATTGCAGTCATATATGTGTATCCCCATCTGAAATAAGGAATGCACATATACATTTTGACCCAGTCTAGACTCTCCCTAACCATGCCCCTGATACATCTCCATTAGACAACCACATGTAAACTGCGCCCTTTCTAAAATGGCTATTTTCACGTGGCTATGCCGACATATGCACATGCAAAATGCAAATAAGGCTTCTAAAATAAATAGCATTGTGTATTTGGACTTTCTGAAGGCATTGGGACAAAGTCAATCATGAGAAACTCCTTAGGAAAGGAAAAGTCATAGAATAGGAGGCAACGTCCTATTGTGGATTGGAAACTTACTAAAAGATAGGGAATAGAGAGGACAAAATTATAAGTTTTCCAAATGGAGAAAAGTCAATAGCAGAGTGTCCCAAGGGTCTGTAATGGGACTGTTTAACATATCCATAAAAAAGATCTCAAAAAAGGAGCAGTGAGTTGACCAAATTTGCAGAAGACACTAAAGTATTCATGGATCTTGTGAGACTAGAAGACTGGACATACAAATGGCAGATGAAATGTATGTGGATAAGTGCAAAATGATGCACATAGGGAAAAATAATTCAAGCTATGTGTAAAAAATGCTGGATTTTACATGAAAGCAATCGGGGGATGATCACATCTGATGCTCTTCAGGTGAATAAGGCAACAGCAAAAGCCAGAAGGATGATTCAATGCATAGGAAGAGGAATGACCAGCAGGAAGGAGGAGGTGATAATGCCTTTGACCAAGTCTTTAGTGAGACCTCATTTGGAGTACTCTGTGCAGTTCTGGAGACCACATCTTCAAAAGGATATAAACCAGATGGAGTCGCTCCTAAGGGTGGTTACTAAAATCATCAGTGGTCTTCATCATACAACATATGGGGACAGACTTAAAGATCTCAATGTGTATAATTTGGAAGGAAAACTGGATGGAGGAGATAGGATAGAGACTATTAAATATCTACAAGGTATATATTCACAGGTGGCAGGTCTCTTTCAATTAAAAGGAAGGTCTGAAAAAGAGGTCATAGGATAGACTTAGAAGTAATCTAAGGGAGAGTGGTGAATGCCTGAAGCAGCCTCCCAAGTGATATTGGTGGACACAAGCTTGTATCTGAATTCAAGAAAGCATTGGATAAGCACAGGGGATACCTGAGGGAGAGGAAGGGATTATAGAGCACAGTAGTTGGTGTGAATGAGCAGACTGGATAGGATGAATGTTCTATCTCCAGGAACAAGCAGGAATGAGTCTTCACATATGGGTACGTCGGTACCGACGGAGTCTGCGCAGGAACGCTTCCCAGCGTCCAATCAAAGAGCTTTTGGAAGCATCCCACCACGCCTGCGTGCTGCCTTCTCACCTTTCCCAACTGCCTCTCCTCAGTTTTCGTTTTTCCACGGAGCCGGCAGGACGTCTTCCTGTCACCGCAGAAAATTCTTGTTTTTATTTTTTAGTTTTCTTGTGGTCGCGGCTGTCTCCCCGACGCCACCGGTACCGCTCGTGTTTTCTTTTCTTTTCCTGAAAAATTTTTCCTTTTCCACGGGATATTTTTCTTCATAGTGTCCCACGGTCTCTTAGGCCTTTTAGGCCTCTTCTTTTCCTTCATGGAACCGCCAGGCACTTTCTCCAAGAAATGTTCACATTGTAGCGGTACAACTTTATTTTTAGACCCTCAAAGTTGGTGTCTAACCTGCTTGGGTCCTGACAACAGTTTGGTGAGAAGAGGTTTTCAACATCGAGATTCCCTCGATACACGGTTGCCCTCCAACTTCGGGGCACCGTCCCCTGCTTCTTCCACACAGGTTCAGGTAACCCACAAACAGTCTGTTAAGACTAGCCAGTCCTCGAGTGGTAGGTCTAATGCACTGCATGAAGACGGCTCCGGCCTTGCCCTCGAGGGCCCACTGGCTTCAAAACCCCAGCGGGAGTCTTCGATTTCCAAAGCAAATAAGGGGTTTCAGGTTGTTCCTGGGGTTCACCCCCCACAGAACATACCTCAGCCGTGTCCGGTGGTGGCATCCGCTTCGAGCGGTACCGATACCCCGGCATCGGCACTGGTGTTGGATGAAACACTCCTCACCAGGGATTGTCATCTGGCGTCCTCGGTACTTTCGGGACCGGTGGATACACCCCAGACTGACTTTCCATTATCAGTACTAGCACAGATACTACCACTGCCGTTGGTACCCTCCAGACATGCATCGATAGACTCGCTTCCTTCGATGCCGAGTCTGGAATCGATCTCCAGTCTGGAGGACTGGGTACCGACTCGCCTTGGTACTGGCTCTCGGCGGTACCGAAGGCTCGGTTCCGATGATTCGGATCCACAACTCTCGGGTTCCCTTGAGGCCGATTGAGTTGCCACTGGTTGACTTCCCGTCACCGGTGTCAAACACGGTACCGAAATTGGTACCGACGACCTCATTACCTTTGCGGTCGGTGCCTTCCAGGCTTTGCTTATTAGGCTCTCTGCCCTCGATGCCGAGTTTGGAATCGATCTCTAGTCTAGAGGACTCGGTACCAATAGCTTTTGGTACCGACATCGATTGATACCAGTGCTTCGGTACCGGGGATAGTGGCCGGATGGGTTCGGTCACCTTGGTACCGATTGAACTGTCACCGATGACTACTCCGATGTCTTTGTCGGGCTCGACTCTGACATCGGTACCGGTATTCACATCGGTACCGGTATCCACAGTAGCATCGTGGCCAACTCCTACCATGCTTTTTTCAACAGGATCGCTCCATTCTATACCAAGCTTGGAGTCGATACCTGGCATGGACACTGTGGTAAGGACGGTTGCTGCTCATGATACCCAGTACCAGCAACCATCCCTTAAGCATTCCACACTGCACTGTGTAGGATCTTCTATTCCTATATATTTGGATACCTCTGTGGATGCTCAGGCTAGTTCTTTGAATCTAACCTGTCCAAGAGAGATTCCTGTTAGGGATCCCTCTTTTCAGAGTTTCCTCTGGGATATAGCAAGATCCCTTGCTATTCCTATCCCAGGACATGATCCTGCACAAGGCTCTCTTTCTACCAAAGCAAAGGGGAACATAATGCTTCCTTTGCATCATTCCTTGCAGGATTTCCTTCTAGGAATGTGGGAAACACCTTTCCGGGTACCCCCACCTCCCAGGGCAACTGATCTGTTATATCAGGTGCCCCCCTCTCCAGGGTTTCAAAAGACTCAACTTCCTCATCATTCCCTAGTAGTGGAATCAGCAATGAGGCGGGTAAAGAGTAAGAAAAAGCACTCTTCCTATTCGCCAGGTCATGAGTCTAAAACACTAGATGACTTTGGACGTCAAACCTTCCAGACATCTATGCTTTCTGCAAGAATTCTCTCATATATATTTTATATGAGTCTTTCTCTTGAGGAGGTCACAAAGCAATTACATCTTTTGTCTCCTTTCCTTTCAGATTCCAGGAGTACAGACTATTCCTCACTGCTTAAGCATATCCAGAATATCTCTTGGTTTCTTTCTCGTGCTTCCCTAGACTCTTTTGAGTCTGTTAGCAGGACTTCTGCTATAGCTATAGGGGCACGGCGTAGAGCCTGGCTCCAAGCTTGGTTTTTCCTTGGCCCTTCACTCTGGAATATGTTACCCACCTCACTGCGTCTAGAACCATCCTACCCTCAGTTTAAGTCGTTACTCAAAACTTACCTTTTCCAGAAAGCTTTTGACCTTCCCCCTGAAGCTCCCCCCTAATTGGTTTTTGTCTGTGTGTTCAACCCCAAGTACTGTCCGTGTTTGCCCACTTATGTATTTTTGTACCTTGGTTTGGTTAATATCATTCTCCTTATGATTTGTTATGATTTGATGTTAAATGTTAACATGAGTTATGTGCAACTTATTATGAGTTATTGTTTCTTGGATTGTGGTGCTAATCAGTTTTATTGTACACCGCTTAATGCTTTTGCCACAGCGGTATATCAAATTTTAATAAAGATAAAGCTTCAGACTTGGACAAATGGGCACAACAACGGCTAGGACATACTCCTTGCACTGGAGAAAATCTTTTCAACAAGGAGTCTTTACGTCAGGTTACTCAGTTGTCCACTGATTTACCTGTTCCTAGGGGTTGTTCTACCCCTTCCTCTGTCCCAGTACGTAGGAAATGTCCTACCAAACTTTCTTCCCACAGGAGAAGAAGGTTTTATTCATCACTTGCCCATCATACAGCTGTTCCTCAACAGGGAAAGCATCGTCCTGGTCTAAAGAATCCAACCTCTCAGCAGGCTCAGCAAACCCAGCACCTGCAGGGTTTCTGATCATTCCTCATCAGATGCTTGTGACTCTTGGGGTTAGAATCTACAGTTGCTTCTTCTCAATAGAGGCAATCCACCGCTTTATTCTAACCCCTACACATGGATCTCTTTCCATAAGATATCCACTTTTTCTATGAGCTGTCAGGTTGTTCATGCCTATAAGTCACAGGTTTCTCCTCTTTTTCCTGCTAGGGAAAGAGGTCTAACCACTATCAGATGATAGTTCCTGTGCCAGCATGTATTTTTTCCTTTCTATAGACTTACTACTTCGCAAGTATTCTTCAGCTCCATTCTCTTCACCCTCTTACCAAATTTTTCCTCTGTAAGAGCGGAATTACTTACTAGGGGGCTTTCTCTTCAGCCTCTCTAGTTTTCTCACTTTCCAGTGCGGAGTTTTCCTCTCTGAGTTACCTCCTCTATTTTAATCTTGCTTTAGGGCAGCTTATCAGACATGTCCGGAGTTCCTACTCCTGTTCTGCCTGTTCTTTCTGTTTTTGAACAGTAAGATTCTTCTGCTGTCTTGCCAACAGCTGCCCATGCAGGAGCTTTAATGTTTGGACCACTGGTTCTTATCCACAAACTACCAGATTGTCCTCCACTAACATTCTGTCTAGTCTTTGTAGTGGGCTCCAAGTCAGTACTTCATCTCTCTTGGAGATCATCTCACTACAAGCTTTCTAGATTGTCTTCTATTCTGCCATCTTCTTTCCCTGAGTTTGGCAGCATAGTTGACTGAGATACTGGCTCTTTACCAGCCAGTTCTCTCCCCTCATTCTCCTGCATCATGCTCTCTGCAATCTACAGAGAAGCTTCCCACTATGGGCCCTTGCTAGACAGCATGTTTTTTTTTTCTCCAACAGCTATCCTAGCTGGTTAGAAAAGGCTTTTCAGTCATGTTTCCCATGACTAGAAGGGTCCCCCCTTTCTTTTCTATCTCCTTTTTCGATATAAAGGACATAGGCCTTCTCTTACGTGAAGACTCAAGGAGTTGCCAGTTCCCTGCTTGGTCCATAGTATTCCCAATCGGGGATATGCTCGTCCTCATGGTAAGAACGCATGATACCTTTGCCCTTAAGCAGGTCAACATGGTATCTCATCTCTAGGCGTCTTCTATCTACTTACCATGCCAGAGTCCTGGAAGACTCGGGACTTGCTGGCTGCACATTGACATTGTCCTTGGTTTTTCACGTAACAATCCTGGTTCTTGTGCACTAACTAGCATTCTGCAGATCATGACCAGGAGGAATAGATTCTCTATATGTTTTCTCAAGTAGGTTCCACCTCCTTGTTATTAGATGAATCTTTCCTCTCCACATATCCTATGTGAATACCATGCTGTAGGCATATATCTGTCTGTTTAATTGCAGACACCCATATTTAGGCCTACATATTCATATTTATCTTTTGTGTGTATTTTATGCCCTTCCATATCTCACTATAGATATATTCTTATATCTCTATCTATATGTATATATATATATTTCTATATCTATCTATATATGTATCTGTCGAGATATTTCATTATAGATAGATATGTCTCCACATACTTATCTATCTGACTGTCTAAGCTCATATAGCTATATGTTTCTGACAGAGGGGCTTTACCCATACCTATGCTATCCAGCAGGTTTGGGATTCTACACACACAACTACTCCTGTGGTAGTCAACAATTTTTATACCATAACCTAATGGTTTAGGTACCTCCGAAGCTCTCCGTGCCTAATATCTCTCCTAGCTTACCCCAGTTAGGAGAGGCATTGTGGGTCTTCAGTTAATCACAGGCTTTAACGCCTCAGGCATTTGTCCTCTCTTTTTGAGATACAAGGGGTTCCCATACCCTCTCTCCCCACAAGGACTGTGTCTGTTTATCCAAATCGGTTAGCCTTTCTCTTTTTGGAAATCATCAGGACTTTCCACACAAAAGTCACATTCCATGTCCTCATACCTTTCCCCGTAGCTATCTTCAGCAGGGTTGTAACTCATACCATTTCTGCAAAAACCCTCTTCTCCTTTACAAAGGCTTCTCTCCTCCTCTCTATCAGGGTGAATTGGGAGGTTACCGTATATTGTAGTTTCCCTCCAGAGGGCCACACACTCCTGGCTGAGTGTATGTGAAACTCTGCTTTTCAAAGTCCCTTCTATTATAAGGAATCAGCCTATCCCTTGGCTCGGTTCCCCCGGAGCTTTTTGAGCTAGGAAACTTAGCGTGGCTTTTCTCCCAGGCAAGCCTTCCACTCCCTTTTACTGGACGTTTCTCTTTGGGCAGGCAAATATCCCTTTGATAACAGTTATTGCCCTCCCGGTACCTGTTCTCTGGGAGACTTTCTCTCACAGGTTCCTTCCGTCTGCCTGCATGAATACCTCCGTGGCACCAACCACCTGGTTCTTGGTTCAGTGCTGCTCAGCACCCTGTAACCAGCCTCTGGTATTCTCTCCTTGGCTATCTCCTGTGGAGTCCTGTTTGAATCTCCGTGTGAAGTTTTCCCTTTAGTTTCCCAAACCGCTCTGCTAGGCTCCTGCTTAGCTCCTCTAGACTCCTGGTTAGCTCCGCTTCTGACCAACGCTGAGTGATTTTTAACTGCGTCACTCTTAGTGTTCCGGTGAGCCTGCCCTGCCCTCAGCTGTCCCTCATCACCTAATAGGCTATGAGGTAATCTCCTACCAGGGCGTGCTCCTACACCTGGTGCTTTTGTTTGTGAAGGTTGCTCATGGCAACCCTGATCCATGTGCTCTGAGCTGTCACTATTAGACCTGCTCGGCTCTGTGTTTCCTATTTCCATAGGCATACTCTGATCTACCCCATGACAACTTTCAGTGAGGTCCTCTTCACGGTTCCTCTACTGGGTTTCCCAGTAGATCCATGAACCTCCATACTTCTATGAAATCCTGTCAGGGGAGGGCCATATTGCAATATCCTTTGCAATATCATTGATGACAATCATCATCCACACATGGACTCCTTCTCTGCAGTCCTATGCTTGGTTAGCTGTTCCACAGCATCTTTCTTTCTTCAACTCCTACCCTCCATCCTCAGGATGCCTGGTGTTATTAGGTATAGCATGTTCCAATCTATAACATGCTGGGACTCCAGGCATCTTAGTTTGGGAGTCCCCATAGGTGAAGACTCATTCCTGCTTGTTCCTGGAGATAGCACAGTTACTTACTTGTAACAGGTGATCTCTGGGAACAGCAGGAATAAGTCTTTACAACCCACCCACCTCCCCTAGGAGTTGTATCTCTATCTTTCCTTTCCTCTCTCTCTCTCTGTCTCAGCTTTAAAACTTAACTGAGGAGAGGCAGTTGGGAAAGGCGGGAAGGCAGCACGCAGGCGTGGTGGGATGCTTCCAAAAGCTCTTTGATTGGACGCTGGGAAGCGTTCCCGCGCAGACTCCGTCGGTACCGACGTATCCATATGTGAAGACTTATTCCTGCTCTTCCCAGAGATCACCTGTTACAGGTAAGTAACTGTGCTTTATCTGCCATATGTTTCCTATGTTATTGATGCATAGTGATACATACCTTTCAGCAGCACCATACTTAAGGGAAGACAGACTCAAAACAGAGAAACATATCAAATGATGGGGCATTCAGTTTCTTTGTAAGTCGCTTGACTGAAATGCACCAGTCACCTAGTCAAAGAATCAATCAGCTTTGTCTGACAAAACCTACCTCTAGAAAAGCCCAAAGTGAAATATTTTCATTTATTTCTTTATTTTATTTCTTTCTTTCTTTTTTATACTGCGTTCTTTAGAATCAGTGTGGTTTACATGTATACTAACAGGTACTTTTTATTCCCTTGTCCCTGAAGGGCTCACAATCTAAGTGTACCTGAGGCAATGGAGGGTTAAGTGGCTTTCCCAAGGCCACAAGGAGTGGCCATGGGATAGAGACCCCAGTCCCTCCGGTCTGAGGTTGCTTGTCCCCCTGTGGGAATTGAACCCCTGGCCTTCTGGCCTGAGGTAAACTGTCCCAACCACTGAGCCACTCCTCCTGCGGTAAAACATATGTGCTGACTGCTAAATGATGGGGAGGATATTCAGCACTGCTAATGCAACTAGCTGCCAGCGCTGAATATTAAACATAGATATTACATGCCAGGGTCATATCTGGCCCTGTCATTGAATATACGGGTTAGCCGATTTTGCCCGGTTAGCAATATGCAGCAAAGGTTAAGCCAGGGTTGCCTGCACCTGGCTTTCACCAGTTATCACTAACCGGGCAGCAGCTCACTATCGCCACTACCTGGTTACCGATACGCTCCACCCCAGAATGCCCCCGACACATCCCGATGCTAAGTGGATAGCATCAGGGCGTGTAGAGCCAGCAGCCACAGATATTCAATGGCACTAACCGTGCTAGTGCCGCTGAATATCCTGTTCACCACTCTGCTAACCGTGTTAAAAACTTGGAGTATCAGGCCCAACAAGAAGTATCAGGCCCAACAAGAAGTACTCCTAGCAGAGGCTAGGTATAAATTCTTCTTCTTTGTCTTTTACTCCATCATACCACTGGCTCTTCGAAACAATTCTCACATGTGCTTTTCTTCCTATTGATCTCTCTGTAACCTTATCCTACACTATACACATTGAGGCAGATTCTGGTTCCCACTCGTTTGGCCACATTGGCCGTGTGGGAAATGGACCCGATTCTGCCGCCATAGAGCCCAGATGTACCCGCGACGGCAGAATTGGGGACATAGACGTCCGGCTGGGCTCACCATTCAGGTGTGGGGAATGTCTAATTGCCTGCCTGACCAGCTGCAGAATGCTCCGGCTGGTGTGCCCGTGCTGTGGTGTCCTGTTGCCATGCCACCGGCACGTCCAGCCGGAGACACTGGATGCCGACGGAGAGTGCATCCACAGCACACTGCCGTCCAACCCTCAATGGGACCCTCCTGGGCCTGGATCAGGCAGCCGGTTCTGTGCTGTGGCTGCACGATTGAGTTGGGGGGCCTGCAGCTCGCGATTGCCATGGCGCCCGGCACTTATTCCACCTTTGGAATGGAATAAGGCAGGCATCCATCTCTGCTCCGGGGGATGTACAGAGGCCTGATCTGAATGGCCTCTATATGTCCCGGAGCCTGGCAACACCCCCACTCTGCCCTCGCTAGACCCCAGCGCCCACCCCCACCCCAGCTCTGTATGTGCAGGGAGCCAAGGGCACAGAATATGGTCCCAGAGCTGTGTGCGGGTTGGACATCCAACCCGCTATTCGCAGTACAGAATGACCCCCATTATCTCTCTATGCTAATTGCTTACCCTCTATTCCAGACTCACAAATATTATTCTTACCGTTTTTCCTCTTTAAACGTCTCCACATGTGCTCGTTCTCTTCACTGTATCAATTACATTTCAGATCATGAAACCGTACAAAAATTTTGTTTTGATTTAAGTATAAAATCTATTTGCTGCTTTGAAAAAAATAGGTTAAAATGTTTGTTGCCATATTGATCCCAGAGGAAAAAATGCTCTAATAGTTCTGATGGCTAGCAAGGGACCAATAACCAGAAATAGGTCATCTGAAGAAGGGGCCTAGCAAACCCCGAAAAATAATGCACATCAGCCTTTATAGATTAAAGTTACATTTCTTACTCCATTAAAAGATATTATAATCTCCAAAGTATCCTACTTTGAACAAACATATTTTAGCTTGCAAAAGCAATGATGCTTTCTAGACAGGATAGTTACTGATAGTTTCGGTGGAATTCATTGTTAATGAACACCCAGCATAGAGGTCACTACTTATAGAGCATCTATATTTATATAGCTATATTTTAGATTTTATTTATTTTTATTTTTTTTATTTACATTCTCTTATATATTGCGCTATTCTGCATCAGTGCGGTTTACATTGAACAAACTGAAATTACATTGAACAGGGCATTATAACTTGGAGATAACTATTTTACAGGGAACATGGGCTATGGAGTGTTAAGTGGCTTGCCCAAGACCACAAGGAGCACCTGTGGGACTAGAAACCCCAGTCCTTCCGGCCCAAGGTTGCTGTCCTCTAGTGGGATTTGAACCCCTGACCTTCTGGCCTGAAGTACCTTGCCCCAACCACTAGGCCACTCCTCCACTCCATATATATACCCAAGACTACGGTTTCATTGCTCCAAATGAGCCTGATCTTGACTGGTATTAGAAGCTAAACAGGGCTAGGCCTGGCTAGTACTTGGGAAGCAAGACTGTACCAAGCTAAAAATGTGCCCTGTGCAACTAACGAATCTGGTGCTCCCCCCACCCTGCCACATTCAGGAACTCACACTTTTTGAGATTCCTGGAAACTCAGTGATATCAGTGCCCCCTTCCATGTTGCGCCCTGTGTGGCTGCACCACGCGCACAGCCCTCGGTAGGGCCCTGCTTGGATGGGAGACTCTTGGAATACCAGGTGCTGTAGACTTACTCCATGGAACAAAGGTCTGGAAGTCTTCTGCCAGTCACACTTTACCAAGAAAACCAAGGGAGCGGCTTGGAAACTGTTTCACAAATAATTCAAATAAAATATTTTACAGCAGATAGTAATGTTTTTCCAAAACTTTAGAAATGCTTTAATTTAGAAAAGGAAAAAAAAACATTGATCCACAGTCAAAAATTAATGGTGATAACAATATTTAGATAATTCTGAATAGCTGCAAATTCAAAATGCTATAGTTGGGAAGCTGAGATGCACAACTTCTCCCACCTGCTACCTAATTTTTGCTAAATAAAAGTTGAATTCTATAGCCGCCCAAAGCACTGAACAGTTGCCAGTGGTTACCAGAAAGGCTTCACATCAGTTTTGCTCCCAGTATGCATAGAACCTGTATGTGGGTATTGTGAAAAATGCTGTTAGATTAAAAATAACAGCCTCTTAATATGCAAATTAACTGTTTTGGAGTGATTGTCAGGATTCTATGAATAAACATAATAAACAGGCTTTGCAGCAGATTTATTAATTCAGTTTATATTCATAGAGGAGTTAGGATTTCTTCTTCATGCCTGCATGAAGCATTCTTGTTTGATCTGCTACATCTTAATTTCTTCTAAATGCAGCACTCTGGATAAGCAAGCCAAAGAACAACTAAATATTCTCTTTTTCAACAAGTATACTATGTGCATATCACTTTAGTTGTTTTCCAATATTGCTATTAAAGGGGAAGTACTATTGATAGGAGATTTAAATTTGCTAGATACTGAATGGAATAACCCTGCTGCAGTGTCATCTCAGTGGTGTGCAAAAGTCTGGAATCACTTGTAAATTTGACGTTTTTTCAACTTTGTGACCTTATATCTTAATTTATTTTTCCTCCCAGTGGCTTTTTCTGTGTATGTCATGATAAGTGATAGATTTGGCTATTAGGGCCAACTTTTAGCATTGGTTTGGCCCTTATGTTCTGAGTTTGTTCCCCATAGTTGTCCTGTTGATAGATTTTCTGTGAAACTCGCGTAATGTACATCGTTAGCCAACTATATATTATTGTAAGTATGCTTTAAAATATTATAGACGCACGCCAGGTTTCCTTCAAATTAATGTATGTGGCCTTGAAAAAGGCCGTTTTTATGTGTCAGTGATGGCTCAGTATTTGATGGGCCACCCTTTGTTCTTGATCACCTGACTGCACCTTGTCGGCATTGAATGAACCAGTCTGACAAGGTGATCGTTGGTAAGAACGCGGTTCCAAGATGCAATGAGTGACTCAATCAGCTCACGCTTTGATGTCGGATGCCTCTTGGATATTTCCAAGGCCACCTTGTGCCACAGGTTCTCGAATGGATTCAGATCTGGAGACTGGGCAGGCCAGTCCATTGACTTGATGTTGTTCTGCTGCTTCCAACTGATCACCTGTCTGGAGCAATGGCAGGGTGCATTGTCATCTTGGAACAGGAACTGGCTAGCAAACAGCTGGTGTGCTGATGGCATCATGCACTTTTGTAGTATGGTGATGTACTTGGCCCCGTTGACCATTCCACTGACAATGTGAAGACGTCCAATGCCACTGGCAGCCATGCAGCCCCAGACCAAGACCTTCAAAGGATGCTTCACAGTGAGGTTGAGACACTCAGGCTTGAATTCCTCTCCAGGAAATCTCCTCACATAGGTGTGGGCCTGGTTACCAAACAGGCAGAAGGTGCTTTCATCGCTGAATAGCACCTTTTCCCACATTTCAGTCGACCAGGTTGAGTGCTCTCTCGCCCACATGATCCGGTTGCACCTTTGTATGTCAGTCATCAGTGGCTTATTCCGTGCTTTGCAGCCCCGGAGACCAAACTGCAGGCACCGGCGATGAACTGTTGATGAGCTGACACTGACCTCACTCTTGTCTGACCACTCTCGAAGTAGCTGAGGAGAGGTCAACTTGCGATTAGTCAGTGAAATGTGTCGTAGTGTGCGGTCCTGGCGTGATGTTGATGCACGTGGACGACCTGAATGAGGCTTGTTCACCACTGAACCCATTTCTTTCTTCTTCTGTACAAGCTTAACAACAGTGCTCTGACTGCAGCCAACTTTCCTGGCTATCTGACGGCTTGAAAATCCTTCCTTGCTCATAAAGGACACACAAACACGCTCCTCCAACGGCAGGGTCCGAATCATCTTCATGGTCAATCCAGAAAGCATATGAAATTCAAAAATTCTGCGCGTTTTTATAGCTGCATTGTTGGCTAGATATCTGTATTGTGATTTGTTAGTGAAACCAGCCTCCTGACAGTTCAGAAATAACGTGTGCATATTGGATAATCTCGATCCAGTTTTGATGCAGGATCCACAAAAATCACAATAGCTATCTCCCAGTGTCTGGAAAGTATTTAAATTGGAAGCAAGAAATGCAAAAAAGTCAACTTTAATAACCAAAGAAAGATGAATATGCTGGGCTAATGCAAAATTTAAAAAAAAACGTTAGAAAGTACGAAAAACGCAAAACTCACAAGTGACTCCAGACTTTTGTATACCACTGTAAATATTCTCTTTTTCAACAAGTACACTATCACTTTAGCTGTTTTTCAATATTGCTATTAAAGGGGAAGTACTATTAATAGGAGATTAATAGGATGATCAGATAGTAAGCGTAGTTACTCACCTGTAACAGGTGTTCTCCAGGAGCAGCAGGAATCAGTCCTCACTTATGGGTGACGTCGGCGCCGACGGAGCCCTCGCGGAGCAATTTTCCCCAGCTTTCAAAGAAAGCCTTTGGGAATTGCAGCGCGCATGCGCGGTCCTCTTCCCGCCCAAGGGTGCCATCTTAGCCAGTCAGATGACATAGCTAAAAAAGACAGCATAAAAATTTGCAAAAAACTAAAGCAGACGATTGCAACTCCAAGGGGAGGAGGGAGGGTTGTGAGGACTGATTCCTGCTGCTCCTGGAGAACACCTGTTACAGGTGAGTAACTACGCTTTCTCCAGGACCAAGCAGGAAGTCAGTCCTCACTTATGGGACTCCCAAGCTTAAGGCTACCGGAGACCCTAAGCACAAAAATGAGCTCCCTCTAGCTCAGCAGCACAGAAGGAAGGATCTTCGCTGAATTATTACCCACCGGTAGCCCACATCCGGGATGGAGGGTAGGAGTTGCTCAGACCTCAAAGAGATTACGGAGGACTGCCTGTCCGAAAGCACTGTCCCTGCGGGACTCCCTCTCGAGACAGTAATGGACCGCAAAAGTCTGGCTCGAAGACCAAGTAGCGGCCCGGCAGATGTCTGCCAGCGGAACAGAGCGGAGGTAAGCCACTGACGTGGCCTTTGCCCGAACGCAATGAGCCGTGACTCGACCGTCCAAGGAGAGTCCGGCTGCCCCATAAGCCCAAGAGATACAGTCCGCAACCCAGATGGACAGAGTACGCTTGGAGACCGGGAGCCCCAATTTATTGGGGTCAAAAGACACAAAAAGCTGAGCAGCTTTACGGTGCTCCCGCGTACGGTCAAGGTAGAAGTTCAATGCCCTTCTACAGTCCAGGGTATGGAGGACCGTTTCAGCTCGGCTGGAGTGCGGTCTTGGAAAGAAGGTTGGAAGTACCACCTCCTGATTGATGTGAAAAGGGGAGACCACTTTTGGAAGAAATTTTGGGTGAGTCCGTAGGACTACCCTATTTTTGTAGAACCGAGTGTAAGGGGGATCAGACACGAGGGCCTGCAATTCACTTACGCGTCTAGCGGAAGTAAGGGCTATCAAGAACAGTGTTTTCCAAGAAAGAAAACGGAGAGAACAGGTAGCCATAGGTTCAAAAGGCAGACAGGTGATCCGCTGTAAAACCACATTCAGGTCCCAGTCAGGCGCTGGCGGGCGCAGAGGTGGTTTAAGTAGAAGGAGACCTCGGAGAAACCTCGCTACGAGAGGGTCGTTGGAGAGAGGTCTGCCGTCCACCGGCACATGATGTGCTGAAAGAGCACTGAGGTGAACTTTGACGGAGTTGGACTTAAGTCCCAGATTAGAGAGGTATAGCAAGTACTGCAAGATCACCGACACCGGGCAGGAGAAGGGATCCTGAGACTGTTGGGCACACCAAACGGAGAAACGACGCCACTTAAGGGCGTAGCATTTTCGGGTAGAAGGCCGTCGCGAAGCTAGGACGACCTCCTCCACCTCTGTTGGCAGGAGAAGGGGAGCAAGGACTACCCTCTCAGCAGCCAGGCCATAAGGTTGAGAGACCTGAGGTTGGGGTGTAGCAGAGACCCCTGATCCTGAGTGAGGAGATCCGGTTGAAACCCCAGAGGGAATGGATCCTCCACCGCTAATTGTAGCAGGAGTGGAAACCACGGCTGTCTGGGCCAGCGAGGGGCCACCAGGATCATGAAGGCTTTGTCTCGGAGAACCTTGAAAAGAGTCCGGGAGACTAGCGGGATGGGAGGGAAAGCGTACAGAAGGCTCCCCGACCATGAGAGCGGGAAAGCGTCCGCCGCAACCCGAAGGGGGTGTGGCTGACGAGAGCAGAAGCGAGGAAAGAGATCCATCGTGGGGAGGCCCCACTTTAGAAAGAGCTTCTGAACTACCAAGGGATCCAGACGCCACTCGTGCGGCTGGAGGATCCTGCTGAGTTTGTCCGCCAGGTAATTCTCTTGGCCTGGGAGATAAACTGCCTTGAGGAGAATGCCGTGACTGACGGCCCAAGAGCAGAGCTTCTGTGCCTCCCGGCAGAGGAGGAAGGAGCCCGTGCCCCCCTGCTTGTTCACGTAGAACATGGCAACTTGATTGTCCGTCTGGACAAGGACGGACTGGTGAGAAGTCAGGTGGGAGAAGGCCTTGAGAGCCAGGCGGATCGCCCTGAGCTCCAGGAAGTTGATCTGCTGAGCAGACTCCCACGCGGTCCAGAGGCCCTGAGTGCGTGCCCCTTGGCAGTGCGCTCCCCAGCCCAGGAGGGATGCATCTGTTGTCAGCACCCGGGCCGGCTGAGACGACTGGAAAGGCATTCCGCATATCAGGTTCGGCTGCTGAAGCCACCACCGGAGAGACGAGATCAGCGGCTCGGAGACGCGCACCAGGTCTGCTAGGCCGCCTGTGGCTTGTCGCCACTGCTGGCGGAGACACCATTGAGCAGGCCGCATATGCAGACGGGCATTGGGGGTCACATGGACGGTGGAAGCCATATGGCCGAGTAGTCTCAGGAAGCGCCTGGCGGAGACCAGGGGCTGGCTGCGAAAACGGTCGGCTAGGTCTATGAGCCGTAGAGCCCTGTCGAGCGGTAGGTACGCTCGTGCCTGAGGAGTGTGCAGCCTTGCGCCGATGAACTCGAGATCCTGTGAGGGGAGCAAAGTGGACTTTGCGAAGTTTATAACAAAGCCCAAGTGCTGCAGAAGAGTCACCGTGCGGCGCGTGGCGCTGGTGACCTCCAGAGCGGACGCTGCTCTGATGAGCCAGTCGTCGAGGTACGGAAAGACATAGAGGCCGTGAAGCCGGAGATGAGCCGCCACCACCGCGAGACATTTTGTGAAGACTCGCGGTGCGGAGGACAGGCCAAAGGGCAGTACCCGGTACTGGTAATGATTTCCTGCCACCACAAACCTTAGGTATTGTCGGTGGCTTGGGTGGATGAGGATGTGCGTGTAGGCATCCTTTAGATCCAAGGAGCATAGCCAATCTCCCTGCTGGAGGTAGGGCAGAAGGATTCCAAGGGTAAGCATCTTGAACTTCTCTCGCACGAGGAACTTGTTGAGGTTGCGCAGGTCCAGGATGGGTCTGAGGCCACCTGTTCTCTTTGGTATCAGAAAATACCTGGAGTAAAAGCCTTGACCTTTCAGGTGGTGGGGCACCGGTTCCACCGCCTGTTCCTGTAGAAGACCTGCTAACTCTTGAAGGAGTAATTCCCTGTGCAGAGGGGGTCGTGGAGGTTCTCCCGGAAAAAAGGAGGGAGGGACCTGGTGGAAGTGGAGAAGATAGCCTTCTCGCACGACCTGAAGCACCCAGGCATCTGAGGTGATGCTGGACCACCTGTGGGCGAAGTGAACCAGCCGGCCTCCGGTGCTGGGAGGAACCAGCGGGGGGGGAGAGGCTATGCTTAGTGAGTCAAAAAACCCCACCCTGCGGAGCAGGGGCTGGTGGTGCAGGCTTGGGGGCTTGCTGCCTATGGGACCCGTTACCCCGTCCCTTGGCCTGCTGGCCCTGTTGGGGAGCTGCAGGGGCCTGATAATGGGGGTATTGTTTGTAGGCAGCCGCCTTCCTCGGGTAAAAGGACTTCTTTCCCGAGCCCTTCTTTTTCTGGGAAGGGGCGGAGGTCTTCCTAGAAAGCCTAGTCCTGGTGAGAGTCTCCGTCTCAATTTGTGCAGCCTTTTCAGCCATGGGCTTGCCAAAGAGGTTTTCGCCTCGGCAGGGGACATCGACCAACTTGTCCTGCACCCAGGGCTCGAGGTCAGATGACTGAAGCCAAGCCTGTCGGCGGGCACCGATGCCGGCTGCGGCCACTCGAGCCGACGCTTCAAAGCCATCGTAGGCTGCTCGGGATATGAATTTTGAGCATTCCCGAATACCAGTGGACAAGGCCAGGAACCTCCGCAAAGGTTCCTCGGACAAACCAGCGGAGAAGCCGGCTAGCTCTTTAGCCAGGTCTTGGAGATACATGCCCATGTATAGCTGGTAGGTCTGGACACGACACGCAAGCATAGAGCCCTGGAAACACTTCTTGCCAAGGCCATCCAGGTTACGGGCCTCCCTGCCAGGAGGCACCGAGGAGTGCATCTTCTGGCTCTTAAGACGATGCATGGCCGATTCCACTACCATGGAATGGTGTGGCAGCTGTGCTTTTTGGAAGCCAGGGCTCTTGCGGACTCGATAGATAGAATCGACCCGCTTGCTCAGGACCGGCGAGGTGGCTGGACTCTCCCACATGCGGAAGAGTAGTCGTTCCAGCATGGGAGGAACCGGTACAGTAAAGTGTTCCCTTGCGGGAGAGTCATACTGGAGGGCGTCGAGCTCTTCGGCTCGAGGCTCCTCCTCGGGGTCCGCAGGGAAGGCCAAAGCCTTGGCCATATCCCTGACGAAGTCCGAGAACCGGGCATCCTCCGGGGGGGACTGCTTCCGAGGCTCGGACTCCGGTGAGTCCGAGGGGACACACCGAGTCCGGAAAGAATCAGGCGACTCTTCCTCTTCCGACTCCCAGACCGACTCCGACGAGGACTCGGTGGGGTCGGCCCGGGCAGGGCGCGGCGCCTGCCGCCCCGACGCCAAGGGAGTCGGCGTCGGCGACCTCGGTCCCGAACGGGAGGCCGAGGGTGACCTCGACCGAGGATCGACTCGAGTTCGCATCGACTCGAGGATCGGCTCGGTCTCCGGGGTCGACTTGGACGTCGACGTCCCGGCGGTCGGGGCAGCGGCGCCAGCGAAGCCAGCGAGCAGTGCCCGCTGCTGGTCCATGAAGGCAGACAATCTGCTCTCCAAGGCCGTCAACCTGAGTCCGAGCTCAGGTGACCCAGCAGCCCCCGACTCGGGCCCCGACGGTGTCGGGCCCGACGTCGGACCTCTCGGAGGCGAGTCCAGAAGGACTACAGGACTTACCCGAGCAGGCAGCTCCGACTCCAGGCGAGGTCGCTTCGTGAGATGCTCCTTCTCCAAGGACCCGGGACGGCTATCGGGGCTATGCGACCTGGCCCTCGCGGAGCCAGGAGCGTCCACCGACGACGCCCTCGCGGGTTTCACCTTACGACGATGGTCCCCGGAGGGAGAACCCCTGTCGGAGGAACTCCGGCGATGGTCCGAGCTGGAACCTTTGGACGCGGAGGCCTCCGACGAGGTCCGGGTACGGCTGGGGTCAGCGAAGATCCTATCCCGCTGATGCCGCCGACTTCTCAACGCTTTGGAGGACATTTTTCCGCAGGGCCCACAGATCAGTTCTTCATGATCCGGGCCCAGGCAGCGGAGGCAAAAGTCGTGTGTGTCAGTTAGTGACATATTTCGGTCACACTGACTACACCGCTTGAAACCACTGGCAGCCATCGGGGGAAAAAGGGCCCCGGCGAGGTCAAAGGACCGGGCTGCCAGGGAAAAACCGAAACGAAAAACTGACTAAGTCAGAAAAACCGAAAAATAAGAAGAGGACTCGAGACCGGCGTCGCGAGTCCGGCGGGAAAAAGACCGGCGTCGAACCGAATGGAAAAAAAGAGAAATTCTGAAGAAAAATCAACTTTTTCGCGGGGACACGACGGGTACGTCTGTAGGGCTCCGCGGAAAAAAAGAAGACTGGCTAAGATGGCACCCTTGGGCGGGAAGAGGACCGCGCATGCGCGCTGCAATTCCCAAAGGCTTTCTTTGAAAGCTGGGGAAAATTGCTCCGCGAGGGCTCCGTCGGCGCCGACGTCACCCATAAGTGAGGACTGACTTCCTGCTTGGTCCTGGAGAACTATTAATAGGAGATTAATAGGATGATCAGATAGTCTACTATGCTGGAAATGAAAGACAAAGAAGAAATGGTGTTGCATTTATAATTAAGAAGAAACTTGCAAGAACGGTAATGAAATACAAAGCAGTCAGTGAATGCTTAATTTCTATCCGTCTATGAGGAATGCCCATGAACACAACTATAATTCAGGTATATGCCCCAACAACAGCTCAGAAGAGGATGAAGTTGATGAGTTCTATGAATAAGTACAAGCTGAAACTGACAGAACATGCAAACAGGATATCCTGATAGTCATAGGTGACTGGAAAGAAAATGTTGGTAACAAAGAAGAAGGCAAAGTGGTTGGAAAATATGGATTTGGCAACAGAACTGAAGCTGGAGGAAGACTGATAGAATTCTGCAAGACCAATGATCTATTCATCTCAAATACCTTCTTCCAACAACTCAAGCGGAGACTGTATACATGGACTTCACCCAATGGATTGTACAAAAATCAAATTGACTACATCTGTGGAATCAATGATGGGAAAAGCTCTATAACATCAACAAAGACAAAACCTGGAGCTGACTATGGTACAGATCACCAACTACTAGTATGCAAACTCAAGCTAACGTTGAAAAAGAGCAAACCACTCATGAATGAAGCAAAATATGACCTTGAGAATATACCACCAGAATTTAAAGACTGCCTGAAAAATTGATTTGTTGCTTTAGATACAAATGACAGAGCTCCAGAAGAGTTATGGGATGACCTCAAGAAGATTGTGTTGCAAGAAAGTGAGAAATCTCTACAAAAGGTGAAAAAGCAAAAACGGCCAAAATGGATGACCGAAGAAACTGAAAATTGCCCAGAAAGCACAGTTACTTATCTGTAACAGGTGATCTCTGGGAACAGCAGGAATAAGTCTTCACATATGGGTACGTCGGTACCAACGGAGGTTGCGCGGGAACGCACCCCAGCGTCCCAAAAAGGAAAGCTTTTGGGAGCATCCCACAGCGCCTGCGCGCTGCCTTCCCGCCTTTCCTAACCACCTCTCCTCAGTTCGAGTTTAAAGCTGAGACAATAGAGTGTCATGGGGTAGATCAGAGTATACCTATGGAAATAGGAAACACAGAGCCGAGCAGGTCTAATAGTGACAGCTCAGAGCACATGGATCAGGGTTGCTATGAGCAACCATTACAAACAAAAGCACCAGGTGTAGGAGCACGCCCTAGTAGGAGATTACCTCATAGCCTATTAAGTAATGAGGGACAGCTGAGGGCAGGACAGGCTCACTGGAACACTAAGAGTGACGCAGTTAAAAATCACTCAGCGTTGGTCAGAAGCAGAGCTAACCAGGAAGCTAACAGGGGAGCTAACCAGGGGTCTAGCAGAGCTAACCAGGAATCTAGCAGAGCTAACAGAAACAGCAGAGCTAACGGCAGAGCTGTTTGGGAAACTAACCGGAGAACGTCACACGGAGATTCAAACAGTATTCCACAGGAAATAGCCAAGGGAAGAATACCAGAGTCTGGTTACAAGGAGCTGAGCAGCACTGAACAAGAGCCAGGTGGTTGGAACCACAGAAGTATTCAAGCAGGCAGATGGAAGGAATCTGTGAGAGAAAATCTCCCTGAGAACAGGTACCGGGAGGGCAATAGCTGTTATCAGAGGGATACTTGCATGCCCAAGGAGAAGCGTCCAGTAAAAGGGAGTGAAAGGCTTGCATGGGAGAAAAGCCACGTTAAGTTTCCTAGCTCAAAAAGCTCCAGGGGAACCGAGCCAGAAGGGAGGCTGATTCCTTACAATAAAAGGGACCTTGAAAAGCAGAGTTTCACATACACTCATACAGGAGTGTGTGACCCTCTGGAGGGAAACTCTACGCTATACGGTAACCTCCCAATTCACCCTGATAGAGAGGAGGAGAGAAGCCCTTGTAACGGAGAAGAGGGTTTATTCAAAAATGGTATGAGTTACAATCCTACCGAAGATAACTACGGGGAAAGGTATGAGGACATGGAATGTGACTTATGTGTTGAAAGTCCTGATGATTTCCAGATGGATTGTACATTAGTATTCTCAGATAACATTTCTTCATTGTGCTGAACTGTTTAAAGACAGAAATCTGTTTAGAGAAACAGATTTGAACAAGCCTGCTTGTGTAAAGTACAAGGACTGTTTTACCTTTTTGTTTGTTTGGCTGAAGATAAGCATCCATTTATGTTAATAGTAGTTCACCTTCATTTATGCCAGAAAGTATGGTTTAATTCCTTTTGATTCCTATGTGCTGAAATTCACCCGGAAGGGAAAATAAAATACCTCTTTTTAAAGCCTGGCTACTCGTCTACAACTACCTTTTTGATTTGATAGTGGGACTACAAATCCCAGGGGGCATTGCACCGTCCCAGTTATATTGAGAAGAGGCCCCACTGAAGCTCCCCAGGCTTCCGCCTATAGGAGTACGTAGGTGGGTGACGAGAGAGGAAAGGGAAGATAGAGAAAGAGATACAACTCCTAGGGGAGGTGGGAGGGTTGTGAAGACTTATTCCTGCTGTTCCCAGAGATCACCTGTTACAGGTAAGTAACTGTGCTATCTCCAGGAACAAGCAGGAATGAGTCTTCACATATGGGGACTCCCTAGCTAAGATGCCTGGGAGATCCCCAAGGATATGAGACCCTGGGAAGGGTTCTACGTCCTCCTATGGATCTCAAGCATCCATTCAGGGAAGGAGGGTAGGAGTTGTTTAAGAATGGAACAGGTGTTTGAGGACAGCCTGACCAAACAAGGCATCCCGGCGTGAGTCCTTGTCCAAGCAGCAATGGGCTGGGAAGGTATGAACCGAGGCCCAGGTTGCTGCTCGACAGATCTGGGCGATGGACACAGAATTTAGATGAGCCATAGAGGTGGCCATGGCCCTCACATTATGAGCTGTGACATGGCTCTCCAGAGAAAGGTTCTTACTCTGGTAGGCGAAAGAAATACACTGAGCAATCCAATTGGACAGTGTTCTCTTAGAGACTGGAAGTCCCAAATGAGAAGGATCAAAAGCAACAAAAAGCTGGGAAGACTTTCTATGTTGCTGTGTCCTTTGTAAGTAAAAAGCAAGAGCTCTTTTACAATCCAGAGTATGAAGATTCTTCTCTGCACTGGATGCATGAGGAGCTGGAAAAAAGACAGGTAAATATACCTCTTGATTAAGATGAAAAGGTGAGACCACTTTAGGCATAAAGTGTGGATTTGTCCTAAGGACTACCTTATCATGATGGAACCTTGTATAAGGTGGATTAGCCACTAAGGCCTGCAGTTCACTGATGCGGCGAGCTGAAGTGACTGCAATGAGGAAAATAACCTTCCAGGAAAGAAATTTCAAGGAGGTAGTGGCTAAGGGTTCAAAAGGTGGCTTCATAAGCTGACCAAGAACTAAATTTAAATCCCATGCCACCGGAGGAGGCCTAATGGGAGGTTTAGTTAAAGTTAGGCCTCTCATGAATCTTGCAATGAGAGGATGAGAGGAAATAGGTTGTCCATTGATGGGCTTAAGAGATGCTGCAATAGCACTCAAATGGACTCTTACTGAATTAGTCTTAAGTCCTGCTTTGGAAAGATGCAGGAGATAGTCTAACAGAGAATTTAAAGGTAGTGCTAGAGGGTCAAGACCCTTTTCAGCACACCAAATGGAAAATCTTTTCCATTTAAAAGCATAGGAACGCCTGGTGGAAGGTTTTCTGGAAGCATGGAGGATATCCTTCACTTGCTGAGAAAGATTCAAGCCTTGAAGGTCTAGGTCTTCAGTAACCAAGCTTTGAGGTGAAGGGACTTGGGGTTTGGGTGCCACAAAGTCCCTTCCTCCTGGGACAGAAGGTCTGGAGCAGCTCCCAAGTCCGGGAAGAGGGCTTGGGAGAGATGCAGAAGTAGAGGGTACCACACTTGGCGTGGCCAGCGTGGAGCTATGAGGATCATAGATCCTTGATCCCTCTGGAGTTTGAACAGAGTCTTGGGAATCAAGGGAATGGGTGGAAAAGCATACAGGAAGCCCTGACCCCAATGAAGGAAGAAGGCATCCTTGGCCTGAACTCCCTGACATGGAATTCTGGAACAGAACCGGGGAAGTTTGGCATTCCACGGACTTGCAAAGAGGTCTATGTCCGGGGTTCCCCATTCTTGGAAGATTCTGAGTACCTGATCCGTGTGGAAGCAGAACTCGACTGAGTCTGTCTGCCCAAGAGTTTTGGATTCCTGGGAGGTATACTGCCAGGAGATGGATTTGATGCTCTCTGGCGAAGGCCCACAATCTTAAAGCTTCGTTGCAAAGCGACAGAGAGCCAGTTCCTCCTTGCTTGTTTATGCAAAACATGGCTACTTGATTGTCCGTATGAATGAGGACTGTCTTGTAGCTGAGGAGGGTATGAAAGACCTTGAGAGCTAGAAAAACTGCTCGAAGCTCCAAGTGGTTGATATGAAGAGAGGTCTCCTGTGGGGACCAAGTGCCTTGAGTGGAGAGGTCCTGTAGATGAGCTCCCCAACCTGTTTGGGAGGCATCTGTTGTGAGGGTTGCTTGGGGCAACAACTGTTGGAAGGGGGACCCCAGCAACAGATTTTGAGTGGACATCCACCATTGGAGAGACCAAAAGAGACGTTTGGAGGTTGCTATTTGGTCTGAGAGAGCTCCTGATGCTTGAGTCCACTGGGTGGACAAAGTCCATTGAGCGGCTCTCATGTGTAGGCGAGAATAGGGTACCACATGCACTGTGGAAGCCATGTGGCCTAGCAGTTGTAGCATCTCCCGGGCAGTTAAGTGGCTCTTTGACTGAATCTGGGAGGCTAACTGCACTAGACGTTGGCAACGGGCCTGAGGAAGGTAAGCCCTTGCAGTAGTGGTATCCAACCATGCCCCTATGAATTCTAGGGACTGAGTAGGGGTGAGCTGAGACTTTGGGAGGTTTACCACAAGTCCCAGATACTGCAGAATGCGCCTTGTGCGGTCCAGGGAAATCTGGGCCTCTGACTGAGATGGAGCTCAGATGAGCCATTCGTCCAGGTATGGGAAGACAAATATTCCCAGAGTGCGTAGAAATGCAGCAACTATTGCCATGCATTTGGTGAACACTCTTGGAGCAGAGGCCAGACCGAAAGGAAGCACTCTGTATTGGTAATGTTTTCCTTGGAAAAGAAAACGTAGGAATCTTCTGTGAGATGGATGGATGAGGACATGTGTGTACGCATCCTTGAGATCTAGAGAACAAAGCCAATCCTGACTTTGAAGGTATGGAAGGAGAGTGCCCAGAGAAAGCATCTTGAACTTCTCCTTGCATAGAAATTTGTTCAATTCTCTGAGATCTAAGATGGGTCTGTATCCCCCTGTCTTCTTTGGAATGAGAAAATAGGGGGAGTAGAACCCTGACCCTTGTTGAAGAAGAGGAACTTCTTCTATTGCCCCTTGGGCAAGAAGGGTAGTCACCTCCTGACCTAGAAGGTCGAGAAGAGATGTGGGAGAATTGAAGTGTCTCACCATGGTGTGGGGAGGAAGGTCTGAGAAATGAAGCTTGTAGCCCTCTCTTATGATGGAGAGGATCCACTGCTCTGATGTGATTTGCTCCCATCTGGGGGCAAAATGAGCTAACCTTCCTGGAATGGTGAGAGGTTCTGGCTAAGTTCTCTAGCATCAAGTCAAAAGCCCTGAGGAGGTTGGGACTGCTGAGTTGCAGCAGCCCCTGTAGACTTAGGCCTGGCCTGTTTAGGTTGCTGACGCTTAGTGGCAAAGCGACCTGTAGAAGATTGTTGGCCAGAAGTAGAAGGAAATCGGCCCTTTTTGAAAAAAGACTTTTTAAAAGTCTTTTTCTTGGCAGGAATGGAGGTTGACTTTGAAAGTCTATCCAGAGCAGAGTTCTCTGCATCCATTTGAGTGGCTTTTATTTGCCACTCTTTGCCAAATAGATTTTCACCTGTACAGGGAAGATTTCCTAAGCCTTCTTGAACCCAGGGTTCTAAATCAGAAGCCTGGAGCCAAGCAATTCTGCGAGCAGCTATGGCAATGCCTGAGGCTTTGCTGGCACCTTCAAAGAAGTCAAAGGCTGCCCTGTTGGAAAACTTTGAAATGTCTTGAGTATGCTTAAGCCAAATGAGGAATTCTTCCCTTTTATCTTCTGGAAGAAAAGGGAGGAAAGTGTGCAGCTTTTCTGCAACTTCTTTTAGAAACATATCCATGTAAAGACTATATGAGTTGATTCTGGCAATAAGCATACTGGCTTGGAAGATTTTCCTACCAAAAGCATCCAAGGTCCTGCATTCTCTTCCTGGAGGAGCAGAAGAGTGTCTCTTTGTACTCTTTATCCTCTTCATAGCTGACTGCACCACAATGGAATGGTGAGGAAGCTGAGTTTTTTGAAATCCAGGACAGGGAGGGACACGATACATAGTGTCCAATCTGCGAGAATGAGGAGAGAGGGTGAGAGGAGTCTCCCATAAATCAATCATGTGTTTATAAAGAATCTCATGCATTGGTAAGGTGACTGCCTCTTTAGGAGCCTTAAAATATCCTAAAATATCTAATTTTTTTGCTCTAGGCTCTGATTCAGAGGTTACTGAAATAGAAAGTCCTTTAGCTACTTCTCTTATGAAGTCTTGAAAGGACAAGTCCTCTGGAGGAGACATTCTTCTTTTTGGAGAAGGCGGCTCTTCAGGAAGGGCTATGGATACTTCAGGAGACTCGTCTGATGTATCAGAATCACCAGAGGAATCGAAGTATCGCCTGTCAGGGTGCTCTTCTAACGCTCGATACGCGTATCGAGTGGTATCGACATTGGGCGTTCTCGGTACCGGATCGGTACCGATAAGCAGCCCTGGACAAGGAACCGCTGCAGCCGGTATCCTGGTCGATGTCGATGCAGTCGGTACCGGTATCGGCGCTGGTGCCGGTACTGGAGCCGATACCGATAACGGAGTTTGTTGCGGTACCAGCGGCGTCGCAGCTTGAATGAAGGCCGTGATAGCCCGCTGCATGGACAGAACATTCTGATCCATCGACGCCATGAATGCTTGGAATTCGGTACCGGGAGATTGTGCCGGTACCCCAGAGCATTCTAACAGGTGATCGGTCGAGGCCGTGCCATCGATGTCAACCTGTAACCTCATAGGAGGAGCTTTGGAAGCCGGAACTTCCCGCCGGGGTTGTTTTGCTGGTGCAGGATCCTCGATGGCAAGCCCGGAGGCATCTCGATGCTTAGAGGGAGCTCTACCCTTCGAGGACCTGCTAGATTTATGTTTGGTTATCTGAGATCCATCAGGAGAAGAAGACCTGGAAGATGTCGATGCTACCGACGCTGCATCAGCGGGAAACAGCACATGGAGCTTAGCTGCTCGGTTCTGTAAACCCCGTTTAGACATTAGGGAGCAGGACGGACAATCCGGAATGGAGTGTTCAGGACCCAAACATTTAAGGCACCACTCATGGGTATCTGTAACAGAAATAGTACAGCTACACTTAGTGCATTTCTTGAACCCGGAGGCTGGTTTTTCCACGAGGGAAATTTTCTTGTGGGCCCTGAGGCCCAAGAGAAAAAATACACTAAGTGAGGAAAAAAAAATAGATTTTTTTTTTTTTTTTTAAAGAAAGAAAGAAAAGACCGGCGGTACCGGTCCGGAGTCGGGGAAGGCAGACACACGACCAAAGAAATAAAATAAAATAAAGAACTTCTTCAGCGGTGACGGGGCTCGACCTGCTGGCTCCGCGGCAAAGAAGAACTGAGGAGAGGTGGTTAGGAAAGGCGGGAAGGCAGCGCGCAGGCGCTGTGGGATGCTCCCAAAAGCTTTCCTTTTTGGGAAGCTGGGGAGCGTTCCCGCGCAGGCTCCGTCGGTACCGACGTACCCATATGTGAAGACTCATTCCTGCTTGTTCCTGGAGATACGCAGAGAAGCTAAAGTGAGAGGAGAAAGAGAGGCAATTGCAGAACTCAAAAGAGATTTCCAACATGCAGCAAAACAAGACAAGAAGAAGTACTACACTGATGCATGCAAGGAAATAGAAGCAGACTCTATTAGAGGAAGAACAAGATAGTCTTTCCTAAAGCTACAACAGTTAAAGAAAAAATTCCAGCCTCCAATTGGAATGTTAGAAGATGCTCAAGGATCAATGCTGAATGATGCCAAGCAGATCAAGAAAAGGTGGAAAAAATATAGAGTTATTATATTATAAAGATCAAGTGGACCAACAACCGTTTCAAACTGTACCTTATGATCCGGAACCATTGGTGATGAAAGAAGTCGTTGAAGCAGCATTAAAAGCCTTATCAAAGAACAAAGCAGCAGGCATTGATGGTATTCCCACTGAAGTAGTCCAGCAATCTGATGCAGCTGTTTTTTTTTCCCATTTAACTTTTTATTAAATGTTTCAATAGATAATACAAACAGCTTCTGAATCAACATTATACATTTTCTACAACATTCGTACAATCGTATCCCCTACTAGCTATTACAACAGTCAGTATTACCTAAGTTTCTGCCTTTCCTCCCCCACCTCCCATCTCCATTTCCCCCTTTGTTTATACATGCTTCTATATCCCCCCATGTCTCTCTCATATACATCACAAATATACACCATTTTTCAGCAGTTAGCTTATCAGGGCTTTATGCTAGTAACAATCTTTGCGATGAGCCCTCCATTCCTTCCGCCTCCCCATCTCTCCACCTTTCCAAGTTTCTTTTTTTTCCCTCTTTAAATATTTTATTACCATCACTTCGTTACATAACCAAATACATGCAAACATATCCCCCTAATCTTTATACAATGGGTATCAAACCATCTGATTCCCCTTACCCACCTCCATAACACTTAATTCCTTAATTCCATATCCCCCCTGCAGTATTAATTTATCCCTTGTACAACAGGTGTCCATCATTCTTAGTAACACTGCCAAAACACCCATCACACCCTGATACCCCCTTATCCTTATATGGATCCTGACCCCACCTTATGTTTAACTTAACAACATTGCATCTATAGTGGAGTGGAGGAGTGGCCTAGTGGTTGGGGCAAGGTACTTCAGGCCGGAAGGTCGGGGGTTCAAATCCCACTAGAGGACAGCAACCTTGGGCCGGAAGGACTGGGGTTTCTAGTCCCACAAGTGCTCTTTGTGGTCTTGGGCAAGCCACTTAACCCTCCATAGCCCATGTTCCCTGTAAAATAGTTATCTCCAAGTTATAATGCCCTGTTCAATGTAATTTCAGTTTGTTCAATGTAAACCGCACTGATGCAGAATAGCGCGATATATAACAGAATATAAATAATAAATAAATCTCTAACATTCTTCATTTATATATATATATATATATATATATATATATATATATATATATATATATGCCAATACTTCCCCCATTCCCTTATTCATACCCTTATTTACAAACCCCTTCCCCCTCCCCGAGACCCACCCCCTTACCCCCTCCCCCCTTGTTAGGTATTCTCTTTACCCTCCCCTTATTGAGTCAGATTTAGCCCCCTAACTCCGTAGCACCCTCTTCCCCTTATTTCCCTCCCTTCCCACCCTCCCATCCTGCCCATCCCCCCTTCCCCACCCTCATCCTTCACCACCCCTTACCACCCAGAGACTACCCCACCCCGAGAACACCACACAGCTTACCCTTTTCCTCAAACCGCACCACCTTCTGCCTCCTTGCCGCAGTTAGATTTTCCATACACCAAATGCCTAAGCCTCCTCTCATATTGCTCCACCGAGGGCAGCTCTTTCTGTTTCCAAGCTACCGCCACCTCACAACGGGCTGCACTAAGGCACGCCAACACCATCCTACCCCCCCGTTGCTCCCGACCCTCCTCCCACCACGCCAGGAGAAAGATATTTGGCATTAGGTCCACCCCCACCCCTAACCTCTCCTGTATCCACCCTCGAATCCGCCCCCAATATCCCTGGACCTTTGCACAGCTCCACCACACATGCCAGAAGGTCCCCTCTTCTCCACACTCCCGCCAGCATAGTGGAGACACCCCCGGATATATCCTATGTAATCTCGCAGGAGTATAGTACCAGCGCAGCATTACTTTATAACAATTTTCTTTGATCCTGCTCGAGCAGGGCCCCCTCCTATTCTGATCCCATACCCTTTTCCATTCTATTAAGGACAATGTCTTCCCGGGTCCTTTTCCCACTCCACCATATATTTGTGTCTCCCCACACCCTCCCCCTTAACCCCTTTATATAAACCCAATATCATCCCCTTCGACCCTCTCTTCCCGTACCAAATAGCCTCCAAACTAGAGACCTCCCTTCCCATCCCCTCCTTCCCCAATACCCTCTGAAGAAATGAACACACCTGCACATACGCGAATCTATCCCCCGCTTCCAGGCCAAACTCCTCCTTCACCTCCTCAAATCTCTTCAGCGCCCCCTCCTCCAACAGCTGAAAACTACACTCCAACCCTTTCCCTTTCCAACTATCAAAACGCCCTCCCTCCCAACCCGGTTTGAAGCCCCTCCACCCCCTCCAAGGTGTCATCACAGAAAACACCATCCCCCTGCTAGCTATTTCTGGCCCCCTAACCTTATCCCAAACCTTCACCACCTGTCTCATCGCCGGAGTACCCTTCCCTAACTCCGCTCTCTCCATCCGCGGGGCCCACACCCATGCTGCCAACTGCTCCCCTCTCACTCTCAATTTTTCCAAGCTCGCCCACGGCCTCTCCTCCCCTCCCTCCCTCCCTCCAACCCAACACATGCACTAACTGTGCCGCCCTATAGTAAGCCCTCAGGTTAGGTACCCCCAGCCCCCCCCCTCCTCCTTGGTTGCGAACATCACCTCCCTAGCAACTCTTAGTGGCTTCCTCTTCCAATATATAGCTAAACACCTTCCTTTGCAGCACTCTCATCGCCCCTTCCGGTACCTCCACCGGCAAAGCATGGAACAAGTATAGCAGTCTAGGTAAAATATTCATTTTAATCACAACTATTCTACCCAGCCAGGAAATCTCCATCCGCATCCACCCCTCCAAATCTCTGCTAATATTTCCGATAAGTCTCGGGTAATTAGCTTGATACAGATTCTCATACCTATCTGTGGTTTGAACCCCCAAATATCCCAATGACCTGCTAACCCACCGTAATGGATACAACTGTTTCAACCTCTCCTCAGTCTCCCTACTCAGCTTCACCCTCATCACTTCCGTTTTATCTACATTCATTTTGAACCTCGACACTGCCCTGTACCTTTCCACCTCCCTCATCACTTCAGGTAACGACTCCAACAGCCTGCTAATGTATAACAAAATGTCATCCGTATATAATGAAATCTTATGATTCTGATCCCCTCTTTCCAGGCCCACTATCTTCCCATTCCCCCTTATGCACTTCGCTAACGGCTCCACTACCATTGCAAACAGTAACGGTGACAGCGGGCACCCTTGACGGGTCCCTCGCCCTAGACCAAAATCCCTGGAGTACCTCCCGTTTATTTTAACCCTTGCCCTTGGCCCCCTGTATAGTCCTTTCACCCATTTCAAAAAATTTGGCCCACACCCCACCTTCTCCAGCACCTTCATGAGAAACCCCCAGTGCAGCCTGTCAAATGCCTTCTCCGCGTCTATTGACATCAATATTAGTTCCTCACGCTCCTGCCTAGCCTCCCATACCACCCCTATCGCTCTCTTTATATTGTCCGCTGCTTGCCTTCCCATAATAAACCCCACTTGGTCCACTTTGATTATCCCTGGTAGCCACCCTGCCAGTCTCCCCGCCAAGATTTTGGCCAAAATCTTAACATCCACGTTAAGAAGGGAAATAGGTCTATACGAGCTACAGCATAGTGGGTCTTTCCCTGGTTTCAACAGAACGGTTATCCCCGCCGTCAACATTCCCCTCGACAGCTCCCCCTCTTCACTTAAAACCCCATTAAATACCTTTTCTAATATGGCCCCTATCTCCCCAAAAGAACCCTTATAAAACTCCCGATCAACCCATCTAACCCTGGGGCCTTCCCCCCTTCCATCCCCCCACTACCCTCCCAATTTACTCCCCCATGATCCCTGCTTCTAAGTCCCTTTTAGCCCCTTCCGGTAGCTCCGCTAACTTTACCCTATCCAAATAACCTACTATATCCCCCTCCCCCACCCCTTCCATCCCCTTATATAACTCCTGATAATATTCCATAAACCGTTCCCTTATCTCCTCCTCCCCTCTACAGATCCTGCCATCCTTCCCCTCTATCTGGTATATCATTGCCGCCCCCTTTTGCTGCCTTAATCTTCGTGCCAGCACTCTACCTGCTTTATCTCCAAATTCGTAAAACACCTGCTTAGCTCTTTGCATGGCAAAGGCTACCTGTTCTGCTTGTAAAGCCTGTAACTCCTCTTTCACCCTCTCCATCTCTGCTCTATCCCTCTTTGCCCCTGACCCCCGGTACTTCTCCTCAGCCTCCCTTAACACCTTCCTTAACTCCCCTTCCTTCCTTTCCTGATCCTTCTTTTTCCTTGCCCACCACATTATAAACCCCCCTCTCACCACCGCTTTCAACCCCTCCCACACCATCACATCCGCCACTTCCCCAGCATCATTAAAAAGCAAGTACTCCCTTATAACCTCCCGAATGTCCCCCACTATCTTCTCATCCTTAAGCAAACTTTCATTTAACCTCCAAAATGCCACCCCTCCCCTCTTTAACCCCTGAAATCTTACTTCCACCTGCGCTATGGTCTGACCAACCTACTGGGATAATTCCCCCGTCCTGTACCTCTAGTATCCGGGCCCTATCCACCAGGAGCATGTCTATCCTGCTCCAACTATCATGAGGCGCCGAGTAAAAAGTATATTCCCTCCCTACAGGGTTCAATACCCTCCAAGCATCCACCAAATTATACTGTTTCATCAACCTTCCTAAACCTTGTCTATTCTTTCTCCCCCCATCCCCCCCTCAGATTCCTGTCCACCCCTGGGTCCAGTACTAAATTAAAATCCCCTCCTACCAGCACCTTCCCCCCCACCCCCTCTATTAACTTCCCCACCTCCTTCCAGAACCCCCCTTGATTTCCATTTGGCTCATACACCGCCACTACCACAATTTCCTCCATCCCTAACTTCCCCGTTATCCCAACTACTCTCCCTTCCCCATCCTTAAAATGCCCCCCCCCCCACCTGAATCCCACACCCTGCCCTCACCAATATGGCCACTCCTCCTTTTTTTACCCCCTCCCTGTTACACGAAAAATATTGATCTGGGTACTGCTTATGCCGCATCCTCCCCACATCACCTCCCCTCAAGTGAGTTTCTTGAATTAACACCACATCCCATTGGTTTTTCAGTACCTCCCGGAATAACATACCCCGTTTAGCAGAAGAGTTCAACCCCTTAACATTTATTGACCCTATCCGCAGCATAGCCCATTCATTACCCTCTCCGCCCCCCTTATTGGTATTGCTGTGTTCTTACCCCCTTCCCCCTCCCCCTTCCCCCCTCCCCCTTCTCTCCCCTTCCCATATCGTAACTCCCTCCTACCCTTTCGGAAACGCCTTGTCCTTTCCCGTCACTCCATTCCCCCACCCTCTAACTGCTTCATTCCCCGGTCAGCCCCCACCCTATCCAATCCCCCCTCCCCCTTCTCCCCCTCCCCGTTCCCTCCTCCCCCAATATTGCTCCCCCACTCTGCTCTTACCATCCCTTATCGCTCCTAACTCCCCAGTCCCCATAGCCACCCCTCTCCCTCTCAGCCCTATAAGTCCAGTGTCCGAGTTCCAGGAGTACCAGAGCTCTAACGCCCCCCCACTCCAACTCCATACTTGCATCCAGGCAACATCTCTCCAGCTTCACCTCTCAGGTGTCTTCCTTCGTTGCCTCCATCCTCCGTTCCTGAGTCATCCGCTTCAACCGCTTTCCCTTCTCTCCCGCTCTCTGCCACTGTGAGCTTGTTTGCTGTTTACTGATCGCTGCTTTAGGTTCCCGTCGCTGTTCCCTCTCCACCGCTTGGGGTAAATCCTCACACCCCATCTCTCTCAGTGTGGACCATGCCTCCTCCACCATTTTCACCATTCTGTTCACTCCATTCACTGACATCAAGATGCCAAAGGGAAACATCCATCTGTAGCGCATGCCTTTCCCCCTCAAATATGCTGTGTCCTCTTTCATAGATCTCCTCCTCTCAAGTGTTCCTTTAGACAGGTCATTATACACTTCTATTTCACTGCCTTCCCATGTAATCCTTCCGAACTTCCTTGCCGCGTTCAATATCTGTTCTTTCAGGGGGGAAACTGCTCATACAAGCTACAATGTCTCTTGCCTGCTTCTCCCGCCGCGGACCCAGGCTTCTATGCGCCCTTTCAACTCCAATTTGCTCCACTTGCAGTCTAGCGTCCTCTCCCAGCTGCAAAATATGTCTGCACAACTTCTGCACCACCTGTACACAGTCTCTGGAGGCTGCCTCCTCCGGCATGCCCCGAATATGCAGGTTGTTCCTTCTCGCTCTGTCTTCAACCTCCTCTATTTTCTTCTGTAACTCCTCCTGCTGGGCCTTGAGCTTATTCTGCATCGCCGCCATGTCTCTCATCTCCTCCTTACATTGCTCCACGTGGCCTTCTAGGTCCTCCACTCGCTGTCCCAAACAGCCCACCTCATTCTGGATCGCCAGCAGGGTTTCCTTCACCTCTTTCCTCATTGCCTTAATCTCTCCTCTCATTTCCACTTTAAACGCCTGCAGACACTTTTTCAACGACACCTCCTCCTGCCCCTCTGTATCTGTTCCAACATCCTCCTCCGAGCTCCCTGTCCCGGCTCCTTCTTCTGAGCCGGTCGCCTCCGCCTTCACCATTAGCTCCCGGCGCACGGACCGGGACTGGAAACCAGCCAATTTTTTCCTCGCCGCCATTACAATGCTGGATGCTCACCTCCCTTCCACTTTTTCACCTGGGGATGCTTTATTTTCTCTCCTCACTCGGGAATCGGACGGAGCTAGGCTTCTAAGCTGCCATTAGCTCCGTGAGGTCACCGGAAGTCCTGATGCAGCTGTTACCATACTTACAAGACTCTGCCAGGAAATTTGGAAGACAACATCATTGCCAACTGACTGGAAAAAAATCTGTGTTTATACCAGTACTAAAGAAAGGTGATCCAACTGTCTGTGGAAATTATCGCACAATCACTCTGATCCCACATGCCAGCAAGATTCTACTGAAGATCCCACATGCCAGCAAGATTCTACTGAAGATTATTCAGCAGAGACTAAAACCATACCTGGAACACGAACTGCCTGAAGTGCAAGTAAGGTTCAGGAAAGGGTGAGGAACATCATTGTGGATGTGAGATGGATCCTTGAAAAGACTAAAGAATACCAAAAGGATATCTCTATGTGCTTTATTGACTACAGCAAGGCTTTTGACTGTGTAAACCATGAGAAACTGTGAGCCACATTAAGAAGCATGGGTATATCAGAACACCTGATAGTTCTCTTGCACAACCTTTACATTGAACAAGAAAGCATAGTTACTCACCTGTAACATGTGATCTCCAGGTACAGCAGGTATCAGTCCACATATGGGTGACATTGGCACCGACAGAGCCCGGCGCGGGAACACTCTCCAGCATCCAATACGCATGCCTTTGGGAGTGTTCCTTCATGCATGTGTGGCTGCCTTCCTGCCTTCCCTCCTGGTCTCCTCAGTCAGGTGTGTAGTGCAGAATTAAAATCTGTGTACCAGGAATGAGAACAAAAATCAGACAACCTGATGGGGAGGTGGGCGGGTTGTGAAGACTTATTCCTGCTGTTCCTGGAGATCACCTGTTACAGGTGAGTAACTATCTGCTCCAAGTGGCCCAAAACACAATAGCACATTTAATAACCAAAACCCCCAGTTGAGTGCACATTACCCATCCTTCAACAACTCCAATGGCTCCCTATCCTGTCCAGAATACAATTTAAACCCTCACACTGATTCACAAATCACACACAATGAATCTGCTCCCTGTCTTCTCTGCCTCCTTTCTAGACCCAAAAGCACCAGATCTTGTAGGACCAACTCTGCAAATTTGATACACATCCCATCCCAGAAGCTAAAATGCAAACAATCCACCTGCAATCGTACTTTCTCCCTCTTCATCACTACAGAATGGAACGCCCTCCCACCAGACCTAAGAAGCTGGTCTGACCACGCAGAGTTCCGTAAAAAAACTCAAAACCCCCCTCTTCCAGGAATACTTTTAAATCTACCACTCAAAGTCACGATCGATCAAGTGTAACTTAGTCATTTTAACCCTCTTACTCTTCAAGCACACCATTTCATTCCTTCATCCCTTTTTATGACCCTTGGTCCTTCCCAATCCTTCTCCCTCCCCACTTTCATTGTATATAGTTGCCTTCCGGCGTTACACCATGACTGTTCATCATAAAAATTGTTGTTGATAATGTTCTATGTACAACAGTTGTATCCACACTATTACATGTTGAGTTCCATGTAAACTGTCTTGAATTGTAGAAAGACGGTATATAAAAAAAGTTTTAAATAAATCTCCAGGAACAAGCAGAAAGTCAGTCTTCACATATGGGAATCCCTAGCCCAAGACAACCGACTGAGAAAAGTATACCGGCACAGCTGGAGGTTGCAGCAGGGATCCGCCAGACTCAGCTCGTTCAGAGCACTCCTTGCAAGGTAGTCAGATGGGCGGTGGGCAAGTTTGCTAAATTTGAAAGAGGTTTTGCAGAACAGAGAAGACCATGTTGCCGCTTGGCAGATGTCTGAGATAGGGACAGAGCGAAGGTTAGCTACAGTAGTTGCCATGGCTCTGACACTATGAGCTGTGATCCGGTGTGGTAGAGACAGCCCAGCTTGTGAATAAGTGAAGGATATGCAATCTGCTAACCAACTTGAAAGTGTTCTTTTGGTTACTGGTGTCCCTAAATAACTTTGGTCAAAGGAGACAAACAACTGAGAGGATCGACAATGGTCCTTAGTGTGCTCTAAATAGAACGCTAATGCTCTCTTGCAGTCAAGAGTATGAAGTTTAGCTTCAGCTGGAGAGGTGTGGGGTCTTGGAAAGAAAACTGGTAGTGAGACTGATTGATTCAGGTGGAAGGAGGTGACGACCTTCTACAAGAATTTAGGATGTATGCGAAGGATCACCTCGTCATGATGAAAAGTGGTATAAGGCACATAGGTTACTAAAGCTTGCAGTTCACTGACTCTGCAAGCTAAGTTAACTGTTAAGAGGAAGAGAAGCTTCAACTTTAATGGAGCTAACCTCATTGGTTCAAAAGGATTGCACATGGTTGTGCAAGGACAACATTTAGATCCCATGGGATGGGAGGTGGACAGAAAGGCAGCTTGGTTAGAAGACCCTGCATGAATCTGGCCACTAGAGTGTGCCGAGATAGGGCAGCTCCCTAAAGTACGGTGGGAGGCCACAATAGTAGATAAATGCACTCTCACCGAACTAGTCTTGAGACCAGAAGAAGACAAATGTAGCAGGTACTGAAGTCCGGAATGAGACATGTGAAAGGATCCAGTGTTTTAAGAGAACACCAGATGGAGAACCTGCGCCATTTAAAGGCATAAGAGCGTCTGGTTGAATCCTTCTTGATGATAAAAGGACATGCAACACGTCCTCTTGGAGATTTAAGTGTGAGAGGACAAAGCGCTCAGCTTCCAAGCCATCAAGCAGAGCGGCTTGAGGTTAGGGTGCAAAAGGGACCCTTGATCCTGGGAGAGAAGTGTCGGTGAGTAACCGAGCCAGAGGAGAGGTGCTTGAGCAAGTTGAAGGAGGAGAGGAAACCACGGTTGTCTGGGCCAGTGAGGGGCAATGAGAATCATTTGCCCCCGTTCAGCCTGAAGAGTGTTTTTGCTATGAGTGGAAGTGGAGGGAAAGTGTAAAGGAGCTCTTGACCCCAATGGATGAGGAAGGCATTTGATGATTCCCTGTGGGGAGAGGGAATCCTTAAGCAGAACCAAGGTAGTTGGGCATTGAGGGGAGATGCAAAGAGGTCGATTGGTGGCATTCCCCAAAGTTGGAACAAGCGTTGGTTACTTGAGAATCCAGCATCCATTCGTGTGGATGGAGGATCCGGCTTAGCCTGTCAGCCCATTGATTTTGTGCTCCTAGAAGGTAGACTGCATGAAAGTGAATACCTTGAGGAATTGCCCAGTTCAAAGGCGAATGGGCCTCCCTGCATGGGGCTTGAGAGCCTGTCCCCCTTGTTTGTTTATATAAAACATAGCTATCTGGTTGTCGGTCTGCACATGAAGAGAATGCCTCCTGAGTGGGGGAGAGAAGACTCTGAAGGCATTGCAGACCGCTTTGAACTCCAGAAGATTGATCTAACCAAAGGCCCTGTGTTGTGAGACCATTGAGATGGGCTCCCCAACCTAGCTTTGATGCATCAGTCATTAGGATAGACTGTGGTGCAGACTTCTGAAAAGGTGATCCTTCGACTAGATTCTGTGGTGTGATCTACCACTAAAGGTCTGCCTTTATCTGCATAGTGATGTTGACAATGTCTGAGAGATGAACAGTGGACTGCTTCCACTGGTGTGAGAGAGTCCACTGTGTGATCCTCATGTGGAGACATGTGTAGGGCATTACATGGACTGTGGAAGTAATGTGGCCTAAGAGGCGTAGAAATGTTCTAGCAGAATCTGATGGTTGCTGCTGCACCTGTGTAGCTAAGGTAATGAGACGGAGGCGTCTGGGAGGAAGATTCTGCTTCTTATCGTATCCAAATGAGCTCCTATGAACTCAAGGTCCTGAGTTGGGCTGAGATGTGATTTTGGATAAATTATCACAAAACCAAACTCCTAGAGAACATAAATGGTTTTATTTAGGGCGGCGGTGACTGCTGAAGTGGAGTCTGCCCTTAGCAGCCAGTTGTCTAAGTAGGGGAACAGAAAGACCCCCAAAGTTCGTCGGTAGGCCGCCACAACAGCTAAACACTTTGTGAAGACTCTGGGAGCCAGACTGAATGGGAGGACCCGGTACTGATAGTGGTTATTTTGAAAGACAAACCTGAGGAACCTTTTGTAGTCTGGGTGAATGAGGATGTGTGTATAAACATCCTTTAGATCAAGAGAGCATAGCCAATCGTTTTGTTGGAGGTATGGCAGAAGGGTGCCTAGAGAAATCATCTTGAATTTCTCCTTGATGAAAAATTTGTTATTTCGGGCGTCTAATATAGACCTGTAACCTCCTGTCATTTTTGGAATTAGGAAATATCTGGAGTAGAATCCCAGGCCCTGTTGAGCGGAGGGTACTTTCTCTTTGGCTCCCTGTTTCAGCAGCAAGAGGATTTTCTGTTGTAGCAAGGATTAGTGAAGGGGATCCAGGGGGATTTTCCCACAAAATGAGTGGGGGGACGAGTCTGGAATTTTAGTTGTAGGCCCTGAGTGACTAAATGTAGGGTCCAGGGCTCGGAAGTGATGCTGATCCAGCGGTGTGCAAAATGTATTAGCCCTTTCTAGGACCACCAAGGGAACAGCAAACTGCCACAAAGAGGGCAAACACAAAAACCAGTCCAGAAACGTGGCAGAAAGGGCAAGGAAAGCCTTTATTATTCCAGGGGGTGAGTCGTGCCAAAACCCGACACTGGCCGTGTTTCGTATGAAACTTCCTCAGGGGTATATGGCTCAACTACAGGTAAATACATAAATATAATGAAATTGAAAAAATCAAATAAATAAACAAATTAAAACATACGAATTAAAAAACCATCAGACGTTAAATTAAATGAAAATAAAAAACTTATCTCAAATGCTTAGGAACGTCTAAAAGGGGGGGGGGAAGAAAAAAGGGGGGGAGGGGAATGAAAAAAGTGGTGCTATTTAGAAGACTGATGTTACAATAAAACAATACATGTATATAAGAACATTATATTATATATAAACAATAAAAACTAATCATTATAATAAAACGATGAAACAACAACAATGTACATCAAAGTGCATATAAACATAAAAAAGAAGAAAAGCTGTTCAATAATTAATCATAAATATGTAATATTATAAAACTCACATTAAAAATATCATTATAAACGCATGATAAAATGAATAATTACAACTAAAAGACTAAAGGAGGAAAGAACAGGAGAGAACTAATGATAAAACAATGTCCTGAAACCATATAAATTAAAACTATAAAAACATGTATATGGTACAATAAATATATTAATAAATAACTAAAAAATGGTAAAATGAGGGGACTGTAAATAAATAGACAATATAATCTACCATTTCATTATATATTAAATAACTAAAAGAGGATGGAGCAGGAGGGAATCAGTAGAAACCATATATTGAATTCATAAAGGCATTATTTACAGCATGATGTTAAATGAATAAAGAATATGTCGAATGAACAAAACCCTTTCTCAAATGGGATCCCAGGGGATCATGAACCTTAAAAAGTAAATGAATAAAATGATCCATAAAAACCCCATGAACAATTTGGATACTTTAATTCTGAATGGATTGTGAATGTGATATTTTAAAGCAAAATGTGCAGTGAATGCACTTTATATTATATTGCCAAAAGCCACTTAGAAAACGCTTGATGCATTATCTTAAACGTGCTTATTACATATATTAAACTGTGCAGTTTAATATAAACGGCAAGATGTGTGAGATGAATAATTGAAACCGCTTGCATGCACCGCACCCGCACTTTACAATCACATAAGATCATTAAAATACTTAAGAAAGAGTGGCACCTCATACAAACTCTCCCTGGGTTTCAGGACACCAAATTTATAGTTGCTCATAAATAATGCCTTTATGAATATGTTTTTTTAATTCGTATGTTTTAATTGTTTGTTTATTTGATTTTTTCAATTTTATTATATTTATGTATTTACCTGTAGTTGAGCCATATACCCCTGAGGAAGGTTCATACGAAACACGGCCAGTGTCGGGTTTCGGCAAGACTCACCCCCTGGAATAATAAAGGCTTTCCTTGCCCTTTCTGCCACGTTTCTGGACTGGTTTTTGTGCTAGCCCTTTCTAGGATCATGGAAGGAGGAGGGAGAATCATGGGGGAATTGGCCATGCTCTTTTTGAAGCAATCAAAAACTCTGAGGCTGTTGAGTAGATGGTGCAGGCTGTGGTTTGGTAACCTTGGGTTTTCTGATCTGTTTCTAGCCTGTTTGCCTCCATTGCTGTTGTGGGGAAGCGTAGCCCCTGATGAGGAGGAAAACCCCTTTTTTTCTTAGGGAAGAATGGTATCTTGGTGGTAGCCTTCTTCTTAGAAGGGTCTGCTGTTTTCCTTGACGGCCTCTTCATGGTGAGGTCATAGGCCTCATCTCATCAGCCTTTTCCCTCCACCTCTGTCCAAAGAGGTTCTCATCATTACAGGGTATGTTAGAAACATAGAAACATAGAAATATGACGACAGAAAAAGACCACATGGCCTATCTAGTCTGTCCTTCCATAACAACTACAACAGTCCACTTTTTGCCTTTAGAGATCCTCTGTGTTGGTCCCATGCTTTCTTGAATTCAGTTACTGTCCTCATCTCTACCACCTCCACTGGGAGACTATTCCACGGATCCACTACTCTTTCCGTAAAGAAATATTTCCGCATATCACTCCTGAATCTATCTCCCTTCACCCTCATCCCATGTCCCCTCGTAGCAGAACTTGCTTTCAATTGAAAGAGGCTCTCTCCCTGAACATTTATGCCACGGAGGTATTTAAACATCTCAATCATATCACCTCTATCCCGCCTTTCCTCTAAGGTGTACATATTAAGATCCTTAAGTCTGTCCTCATATGCTTTATAATGAAGCCCATTAATCATTTTGGTAGCAACCCTCTGCACCGACTCCATCCTGTTCACATCCTTTTGAAGGTGCGGTCTCCAGAATTGCACACCATACTCCAAATGAGGTCGCACCAAAGACTTATACAGAGGCATTATCACCTCCTTTTTTCTGCTAGCCATTCCTCTCCGTATGCACCCAAGCATCCTTCTAGCTTTTGCTGTCGCCTTTTCCACCTGTTTAGCTACTTTAAGATCATCAGACACAACCACGCCTAGGTCCCGCTCTTCTTTAGTGGACAAAAGTACTTCACCTCCTATACTGTATTGCTCCCTTGGATTGCTGCAGCCCAAATGCATGACCTTACATTTTTTAACATTAAATCCCAGCTGCCAAATTCTAGACCATCAACCAATGTTGATTAATTTGTCCTGGACCCACTGTTCTAGGTCAGATGCTTGGAGCCATGCTGTCCTTCTAGCCCCTATGCAAGCTACAGCAGATCTGCTGTTAGCCTCAAAAGCATCAAATACCGCTCTTGTTAAGAATTTGGATGTATTCTGGGCATGTGTCACCAAGACCTGATGAGCCGCCTGCTTATCAGGGGGCAACACGGAGGTGAATTCTGATAAATCCCTTGATATATCCTTAAGAAACATACCCATATATTGCATATATAAGTCTATTCTCGAGGCTAGCATGTAGCTTGGAATGCTCTCCTTCCAAATTCATCTAGGGTCCTGGCCTCCCTGCCAGGAGGCACTGAGGAGTGATTCTTTTGACTTTTGATCCCCCCTTATGGCGGACTCCACAACCATGAAATGGTGGGGAAGTTGTGGCTTTTGGAAACCTGGAGAGGGAGGAACCCAAAATAGGGTACAGAGCCTCTTGCTTACCGCAAGGGTTGACATGGGGGCTTCCCACATGCTAACCATCAAGTTTTTTAAAGATGTTGTGCACTGGGAGGGTGGCAGCCTCCTTCGGTGCTGATGGATACTGGAGTATATCGAGCTCTTCAGCCCTTGGCTCCATCTCTATAGCCACAAACATCGACAGCTGCCACCATGTCCTTAATGAAGTCTTGAAAAGACATGTTCTCGGGCGGTGAACGTCGATGTTCATAAAGAGGCGATGTATCCGATGGTACATCTTTAGGTGTATTGGACTCGATGGATTCCACCTTGGATGCCTCACCAGAATCCGGAAGGAAATCAAAATAATCTCTATATTTGATACCTTTGATGTTCATATGTTCGTTGTTTGGATGTTGAGGGTATCGGAACCGATAGCACCGAGGGCCTTGGTATCGGTTGTTTTGAGCTATGTAAAACAGGGAATGCCTGCGGTAGAGTGCCGATGTCTGTGGTCACTGGTGGTATTGGTGGAACCAGTACCGGTGCCATCTGCGGAACAGTCGATGCTATCAGTGTTACAACTGCTAAGAGTTTAGCAATTTTATGCTCAATGGCAATGACACGGTCATCCAATGATGTAACCTGGAGGAGGAGTGGCTCCAGACACAGATGTGTGGGCCACAACACCCAATGCCGGTATCGTGGGCTCCACCGAGGACTGCACCTTGGGGGCATTCCCAAATTCCTGTATGGCTTTGGAGGGTGACACCCCCTGCCGGGGTTGTTTAGATGGATGGTCTGCATTGGAATGCGATGAATGGCGATGCCGATGCAGATGCTTGGTGTCGAAAGCCGATGCAGACCTGGAAGTCAATGACCTTGATGCTGAAGTCGATGTCGTCTTCTTAAGCACTGGTGACTCCAAGCGATGCTTCTCCTTTGCTGGTGAGGACTTAGATCCACATTTATTTAACTGTATTTATATCCCGCTTTTCACCGGGTCAAAGCAGCGTTACATATAAGGGTGGGGAAATCAAGTATCAAGGCCATCACCAGGTAGATAACATTGATGATTCCGACGTAGGATAGACTTTAGACATGGACAGTACAGGGTAGTTGTCACTCTGAGGGACATGGAAAGTTCAGGGGTTGTTGCATTTTTTGGTAGGGGTTGTCTTGAAATATTCCTGGAATAGGATGGTTTTCAGCTGTTTTCTGAATGATAGGATGTCGTTATTGTTTCTGAAGTGGTTTGGTAAAGAGTTCCATAGGGATGGTGCGTAGAGTTAGAAGGCTCGGTTGCATGTCTTTTGAGAGCTTTTGGTTCTTTTGTGAGGGACGGTGAGGTAGTTGTTGGATGTCTGTCTGGTTGTTATTCCATGGGTCGGGCGGGTCAGCAGGGAGCGAAGCTGGTTGTTCTGTGCTTGGTGGATGGCTTTGTGGGTGAGTAGAATGGACTTGTATTTAGTTGTAGCTTCGAGGGGAAGTATGTGAAGGTTTCTTAGGATTGGGGTGATGTGGTCGCTTTTCTTTGCTCCCTGAATAATTCTTGCTGTGGTGTTCAAGGCAGTTCGGAGGGGGTTAGTCTGTGTAGCTGGGAGTCCATGGTAGATTATGTTGCAGTAGTCCAGATGTGGGAGAGTCATAGCTTGCATCACTGTCCTGAAGTCTTGAGGTTCGAGGAGAGGTCTGAGCCGCTGCGCTGTTTTCGCTTTATGGAATATATTTCCTGTGGTTTTGGTGATTTGTTGCTTGAGGGTTAGAGCTTGGTCAATGATAATACCTAGGTATCTTATTTGTGGTTGTATTTGGATGCATGTGGTTCCTATGTTGAGGTGTGTAGGTGGCGTGAAATCTGGGTCTTTTGTTACTATGAGGGCTTCAGTTTTCTTTATGTTTATGGATAGGTTGTTTTCTTGTAGCCAATGGGACACTTCGGAGAAGAAGCATGCTGAGAGGCATGTATTTGTTGGGTTTGCGGTCGTAATTGGGGCGTAGAGCATGATATCGTCAGCATAGATATGGAAGTTGATGTTGTGTGTCCGTATGACTGAACAGAGTGGTTGTAGGTAGATGTTGAAGAGCATGGTGATAGCGTGGATCCTTGGGGTAATCCTTGGTGTTGTTGGAAGGGGGCGAGGTTGAGGTGCTGGTATGGATGAGTTGTTGTCTGTTGGTTAGGTATGATTGAAACCATTGGAGTGTGGTGTCTTTGATTCCAATTGACTGCAATCTTCATATGAGGATGTTGTGGGAGATAGTGTCGAAGGCCGCTGATATGTCAAGGAAGATCATGATATATCCAGAATGCTTTTCTTGGGTTCCTATGATGAGGGTGTTCATCAATGTGGTCATGAGGGTCTCAACTCCATGGAGTGGGCGGAAGCCGTGTTGTTGTGGGTCCAGTATGTTGTTGATGTCTAGGTGTTCTTGAAGCTGTTGCTGGACTATCTTCTCAATTATCTTGGCGGTGAATGGTAGGCTTGCTATTGCTCTGTAGGATGCCGGGTCCTGGGGATCAAGGTTTTGTTTTTTTAGGGATGGTCGAATGATCGTAGTTTTGAGGATGTCGGGCATGCGACCTTGAGATAGGGATTTGTTGACAATATGGGTTAATGGTGTGCTTAGGTGTTCTTTGGATTTCTTTATCCAGTCGGTGGGGCAGGGGTCCAGCGGGGAGGTGGTGGTGTTTAGGCGGGAGATGGTGGTTGATATTTCTTCTGCGGTGGTTTCTTTGAAGGTGGTCCAGTCACTGTATAAGTTGGGGTGGAGGTTTGTTGTGGTTGCCTCGGCGTTCAGATGTGGGTTTTGTGGTTGTTGGAGCTGTTTGTATTGTCGGGCTAGTATCTCTGGTGGAATATTCGGTAATTGGTCTGAGTTCTTGGGTGCCTTTGTCAATTGTTTGACAAGCTGAAAGAGTTTGCGGGGTTTATTTATGGATGTGTTTATGATTTTTGTGTGGTAGGTTTTCTTCGCTTTGTCGGTCTCAAAGTGGTATGCATTGAGTTCACATAGGTATGTTGTTTTGTCACTGTCATTCTTGGTCTTTCTCCATTTTCTTTCTGTTCTTCTGAGTTTTGTTTTTAGCTTTCGGAGACTGGGGGTGAACCATCTGGCTTTTGTAGAAGCAGGTCTTGGGGCGGTTTTGTTCGTCGGTGCCTTAGATGCAATGGAGATCGTGGTATTCCAGTTGTGAATTAGGTCATCGATGTTAGTGGAGAGAAACACAGACATACAATTTTTGTTGGAACCCACACCTTGAAGGAACCCCCTTCTCGCAGTGTGTTGTTCCGTTTTTATCTTATATTTAAATTAAGGGGACGTGCCCCAAACAAGGATCGAGGGAACCCAAACCTTCAATACCAACCGGTAAACTATGAAGCACAAAAATGCCACTTATCTCGATGTTGTGGTCTGGGTCTAAACACTTTAGGCACCAAGAATATTCATCAGTGATGGAAATTGTGCTGGAACAGTTGGAGCATTTTTTGAACCTACTTCGGGGTTTCTCCATATTTGAAAATAATATGGAGGCAAAACTGAAGTGGGCAATGGTGCCCGAGGAGACTGTAGGCCTCAAAGAAGAATTATCGAAAAAACTGAAATGAAATAAACTTTAAGAAAAAATAAAATAAAAAAGGGGAACTGGAAGCAACAGGGAGTCGAGTCAGTTGATGGGAAGACAACCAGAGTTCTTTTGATGGTACCTTGGAAGAATATTTTGAAGTCTCTAGACGTGGCTGATAGGGACAAGGTCACGCATGCATGGAGGAACGCTCCCAAAGGCATTCCTATTGGACACTGGGGAGTGTTCCTGCGTTAGGCTCCGTCGGTGCCGACGTCACCCATATGTGAAGACTGACGTCCTGCTTGTTCCTGGAGATGCAACAGTTCGAACGGAACAAGGAGAAACAGAGTGGTTTAAAATCAGCAAAGGTGTAGGACAAGGTTGCATACTTTCCCCCTATCTGTTTAATTTATATGCAGAACAAATCATCAGAGAACCAGGATTATATGAAGACAACAGAGGTATGAAGATTGGTGGGAGACTCATCAACAAACTTCGCTATGCTGATGATACCACTTTACTGGCTGAAAGTGAAGATGATCTGAAACATTTTCTTCTCAAGATCAAGGAACATAGTCTTAAAATGGGGCTGTACCTTAATATAAAGAAGACACAGATCCTGACAACTGGAAAAATAAATAAGTTCATCGTTGATGGAGAAGAAATTGAAATAGTTGACAACTTTAACCTACTTGGATCAACAAACAATAAAAAAACAAGCAGCCAGTCATCCAAGTAGGGAAAGACAAACATCCCCTGCAGCCAGAGGTAGGTGGCAACCACATCCCCTGCAGCCAGAGATAAGCGGCAACCACCAACAGGCATTTTGTGAACACTCGGGGTGGAAGTCAGTCCAAAGGGTAGGACCCTATATTGGTAATGGCGGCCTCCAATGGAGGGAGGATTGGCTTAGTGGTTGGGACACGTTACCTCAGGCCGGAGGGCCAGGGGTTTGAATCCCACTAGAGGATAGCAAACTTGGGCCGGAAGGACTGGGGTTTCTAGTCACACAGGTGCTCCTTGTGTCCTTGGGCAAGCCACTTTACCACTGCCTCAGGTACAAAAACATAGACCGTGAGCCCTTTGGGGACAAGGAAAAAATATATATACAGTACCTGGATGTACATTGCTTTGACTGGTAGAAAAGCGGTATATAAGCCTAGTTAAATAAAGTGGAAGTGCTACCAGTGGTGAGGATGGATCAGGATGTGGGTATAAGCATCTTTTTGATCAAAGGAACATAGCCAATCTCCCTGCTGGAGGTATGGTAGCAAAGTTCCAAGGGAGAGCATTTTGATCTTCTCCTTCACCAGGAACCGATTGAGATCCCGCAGATCCAGGATGGATCTAAGAGTTCCCTCGCTACTGGCGCCTGCATTATGGAACTTCCTCCCCATGGACTTAAGGACCCTAAATGATACCAAGGACTTCCGCAAAGCTCTCAAGACCCAGCTCTTCACCGAGGCCTATGAGCAACCACCTTAAGTTGCCAAGCACTAGATACCACCCAAGTGGCCCACTAGCTACTCTCACCACTTAGCCCCAATCGCCCATCCCCATTTAGACCTATAAGTAGATAGCTTTTTACGCATGTGAATTGTATCTCCTCCTGTTGAATATATGCCTCCCAATGTCTTGTTGACCACTTTGATTGAAGGATAAGGTGGTATACAAAACTGTCTAAATAAATAAATAAATGGGCCGAAAGCCACCTGTCTTTTTGGGAACCAGGAAGTAGTGGGAGTAGAACCCCTTGCATCTTAGAGGTGGTGGGACGGGCTTGCCCAACTTGGCCGTGAGGAGGCCTTTGAGCTCCTACTGCAGAAGATCTCGGTGAAGAGGAGTCATGGGAAGTCCTCTGGGAAAGAGCAGAAAGGGCATTTGCTTGAAAAGGAGGAGATAACCATCCCTCACCACTTGGAGGGGCCCAGGTATTGGTGGTTATAGCAGTCCATTGGTCGGTGAAGAATGTCAGATGGCCTCCTGTATGCTGAGGCCCTTGACCCTTCAGGAGGAGAAAGGCCACGCTCAAAGAGTCAAAACACTCCCCCCCCCCAGGTTGCAGCTGCGGCGCAGGCTGCAGTTTGGGGGCTTTAGGCTTATGAGGGCTGTGCCCCTGGCCCTTGGCCTGCTGATCCTGTGGGGAGACTGGTAGGATGGATACTGGGGGTAAGTTCCATAAGGCTTTCTTTTCTTTGGGTAAAAGGGCTTTTTTCCTGAGAGCCTGGGAGAGCCTGCTTCTGGTCATATGCTCAGACTCCAGCTCTGCGACCTTGTCTGTCATAGGCTTGCCGAAGAGGTTCTTCCGCTGGCATGGGACATCAACCAACTCGTCCTGAACCCACTGGCTCCAGGTCCGATGACTATAGCCATGCCAGGCGTCAGGCACCAATGCCTACTACAGCTTCTCTAGCCATGGACCTGAAGCAGTCATAGGCTGCTCAAGTGACATATTTGGAGCACTCCTTGAGCATTGATATCAGGGTCCTGAACTGTTGAAGAGGTTCCTTGGACAGACTAGCTTAGAACTACATGTACAGCTGGAATGCCTGGATATGGGCCATGAGCCATGAGCATCGAGCCTTGGTAACACTTTTTACCAAAGCCATCCATGGTGCGGGGCTCCCTGCCAGGGGGCACCGAGGAATGCATCTTCTGGCTCTTGATCCTATGCATGGCTGACTCCACCACCAAGGAAATGTGTTGTAGCTGTATCTTTTGGAATCCAGGACCCTCTTGGACTCGATACATGGAATTGAGCTGCTTGCTCACAATGGGAACCGTAACAGGTGACTCCCACATTCTGAACAACAAGCAATCCAAAATAGGGGGAACAGGCACCATGAGCGCCTTTTTGGGAGAGGCATCATACTGCAGGATCTTAAGATCCTCCACCTGAGGCTCCTCCTCGACTCCGTGGTGAAAGCCAAGGCCTTAGCCATGTCCCACACAAAATCCAGGAAGGAAAGGTCCTCAGGCTGTGACCGCTGACACTCCTGCAGCGGAAATGGATTCGAGGGGACGTCCAAGTGTCACCAAGTGCCTGGGAACCTGCGTCGGTCTCCCACTTCGAGTCAGAATCGGACGAGACCTCGAGAACCTGATGGGCCTCATGTGTACTCCCGGCTGGGGGCATCGACGGGGCCCTGGTGCTCCGAACCGAAGGCATTCATAGCCGAGACCTGAGGCCTTGAGTGGCACCAGTGACTGGCCCCTCCACTGCGACGCCCTCGTATTGGAGGGACTAGTCACTAGACCCATGAACACAGAGGAGCCAGGCAATGGGCACCGCTGCTGGGCCAGTGAGGCAGCGAGGCTGTGTTCCAAGGCTGCTATCCTGACCTCAGGGCCAGAAGGCTCTGCAGCTACAGGCATGGGTACCGAGGGTATCGGTCCCAATTCAGGCTCTGTCAAGGGGGTTTCCTCAATGGCAATGGTCTCGGAGGACCGGTGTTGACCCACCAATGCCAATGGAGCCTCCTCCCACTGGGGCAGCATCAAAGGCCACTCCCAGCCATCATCCAGAGTCTTATCCCTGGTTTTGGCATCGGCCTTTGATGCTGCCATGGGTGAAATCCAATCCTTCTGGGACGGCTCTCTGTGGACAGTCCTAGGTCCGATGCCCCACAACCTTGGGGCTCTGAGTGGGCATGACAGCTAGGAGAGGCCGAGGCCTCCGCGGCATTCCCCGAGGGCATCGATCCCGCGCTTGGTCAGAGCCAAAGAGGAGGTCTTGTGGCCAAACAGCTTCTCCTGCTGTCCTTCATGATTCCTACGACCCTTGCTCATCATCTGAAGACAGAGTAGGTAGGCAGAGGAATCATGATCGGCTCCGAGGCACTGACGGCAGCAGTCATGGGGATCCATGCGAGACATGGTGTGCCGCAACGATCACACTGCTTAAATCCACTGAGGACATAGCAGTAAAAACAGTACCCGCGAAATCAAACTCCAAGGTCCTGGTTAAGGAGGATGCGAGAAAAACTCGCGCATCAAAGAACAAGAAGAATGAAAAGGTACCCGAAAAAATACGATGCCAAGGTGGCAGTTGTTCTGGGAACCGAGAAGGTGATGGTACGTGACCGGATGAAAGAAGAAAAGAAAAGATACTAAAAAAGACAACTTTTTCCGAAGTGCAGACCAAACGTCTGATGGGCTCTGTGGAAAAAAAGACGACTCAGGTAAGATGCCACCCCCTTAGGCAGGAATGCACATGCATGGTCTAACTTCCAAAGGTTTTTGTGAAAGCTGGGGTGTGTTCATCCCATATGCTCCGTCGGTGCCGATGTCACCCATATGTGAGAACTGACTTCCTGCTTGTTCCCGGAGAAATTGATATTTTGTATTCACAACGAACTGCTAATCAGCTGGAAATAAACAGGGTTCAAATTCCACTGACACTCCTTGTGACCTTAGGCAAGTTACTTAACCCCCCACTGCCTCAGGTACAAAAGGGTATGTTTACCATGTGGCAATAGCGGCTACCATGTAAAATGTGTGCCGCAGCACACATTTTGCACGGTAGCTGCTATCCCCCCTTAGTAAACATACCCCAAACTTAGACTGTAAGCCCTCTGGGACAGGTAAATACCTAGGCACCTGAATGTAACTCACCTTGAACTACCACTGGAAAGGCATGAGCTAAATACTAATTTTAAAAAAATTATAAATACCTAAGAATAGAAGCCTTATAAAGGTACTGAAAATCTATCGAACATTAAAAAATTAAATTATATAATTTTGTCTTATTTTCCATAAACACTAAAACATAACTTGAACCTCTTCTTCAGGGGTCAATTCACAAAGCATACGTTATCCTTCGTATTACATTATTTCCCATCCCTCTCCCCCTCTTAGATCCCCAATGCCAATATTCAGTTCAGTGGGGTGTCCTGTTCTTGTTTTTTCTGGCACAGCCATCTCACAAATGGGATCTGTATCTTCTCAAATCTATTTGACTATAGACAGCATCCAGTGATGACACTTCTGCTTGTCACCATTTTCGTGCAAATTGCAGTTAGTTGCCATGGCACAGCAAAGCAATAAATCACTATGCCTAGTGAACATGTCTAGAGGTCTAACTATGCCATAATACTATTACTGTGACCTCAACTATTCACACCCCTAGTATTTGTTCAAAGAATCTCAAAACACTAACCCAGAACCACAGCACCACAATACATGCATAAAAGTTCTAACATACCCACATTCACGCCAACATTCATCTGATAGTGTCCCAAACATCTTATGCAATCTACTCAGAGTAAATATCTCAAGTAAGATTCACTGCCACATTCCAGATGCACTTTGGAATTATTTTCTGCCATTATCACTAACTTGCATCTTCAAATCCTGCTTCCAGGATGAAAAATGGCCAAATATCACCAATCCTGAATAGACTAGTGTCTTATAAACCCTGGAGATCAGCCACCTGTGACCTAATTTTCTCTCTAATATTGCTTCAAATATGGTTATAACCCCAATTCAACACCATGTTTACATTTTTTGTATACGTCTCACCTACAGAAACCAGTGTGTTTTTTTTATATTTAGTTCATGCCTTTCCAGTAGTAATTCAAGAAGAGTTACAATTATATACACTCGATAGTTTTTATCCCTGGAGGGCTTACAGTCTAAGTTGGTAGCTGAGGCAATAGAAGATTAAGTGACTTGCCAAAGGACACAAGGAATGCCAGTGAGATTCAAACCCTGGTCTCTCTGGTCACCAGGGTACTGAAGGTCTACCTTTTAAAAAATTATTTGGGCTATATCTTGGCTGATTTACTCACTCATTTTTTTCTGCGTCTGTGCTTGTGGGTGGAGGGACTCAGCCCTTGCTGAGGCATTGTGTGGGGCTCAATATCTATGTGCACGTGCTTCTGACCATCTCCTTTGGATTCTCTTGGTTCTGTGAGAGCAACTGTTGTTGTTAAGTGCCGTCGAGTCGGAGTCGACTCATGGGGACCCTCTGGATAGCTATCCTAAATTGTGTTCGGTCTTCAGTCAGGCGGCTCATTGTTGACATACTGGTACCCGTAGCTGCTGTTATTGTAGCGATCCATCTCATTGCTGGCCTTCCTCTTTTGCGTTGACCTTCTATCTTGCCAAGCATGATATCTTTCTCTAATGATCTCTCTCTTCGCATGATGTGTCCAAAGTATGAAAGTCGAAGTCTTGTCATCTGAGCTTCTAAAGAAAGCTTAGGTTTGATCTCCTCTAGTACCGACTGGTTTGTTCTTCGGGCAGTCCATGGTATACACAGTATTCGCCGCCAGCACCATAATTCAAAGGCATCAATTTTCTTCCTGTCTGTCTTTTTCACTGTCCAGCTTTCACATCCATATAATGTTATTGAAAATACCATGGCTTGAACAAGTCGAATCTTTGTATGGAGAGAGACATCTCTGCTCTTGAGAATCTTATCTAGGTCTTTCATAGCCATTCTGCCAAGAGCAATGCGTCGTCTGATTTCTTGACTGCTTGTTGCTTCTTTATTGATAGTTGATCCAAGTAGGTTAAAGTTGTTCACAATTTCAATTTCTTCTCCTTCAACGATGAACCTGTTGATTATGCCAGTTGTCATGATCTTTGTCTTCTTTACATTAAGGTGCAGGCCCATTTTGAGACTATGTTTTTTGATTGTGAGAAGCAAATGCTTCAGATCATCTTCACTTTCAGCCAGTAATGTGGTATAATCAGCACAGCGAAGGTTGTTGATGAGTCTTCCACCAATCTTCACACCTCTGTTGTCTTCATAGAGTCCTGCTTCTCTGATGATTTGTTCTGCATATAAATTAAACAGGTAGGGGGAAAGTATGCAGCCTTGTCTTACACCTTTGCTTATTTTAAACCATTCTGTTTCTCCTTGTTCCGTTCGAACTGTTGCTTCTTGATCAATGTACAGATTGCGCAAGAGAACGATCAGGTGTTCTGGTATACCCATGCTTCTTAATGTGGCCCAGAGTTTCTCATGGTTTACACAGTCAAAAGCCTTGCTATAGTCGATAAAGCACAAATAGATATCCTTTTGGTATTCTTTAGTCTTTTCAAGGATCCATCTCACATCCGCAATGATGTCTCTCGTTCCTCGCCCTTTCCTGAACCCTGCTTGCACTTCAGGTAGTTCATGTTCTAGGTATGGCTGTAGTCTCTTTTGAATAATCTTCAGTAGAATCTTGCTGGCATGTGGGATCAGAGCGATTGTGCGATAATTTCCACAGTCAGTTGGATCACCTTTCTTTAGTATTGGTATAAACACAGATCTTTTCCAGTCAGTTGGCCATGATGTTGTCTTCCATATTTCTTGGCAGAGCCTTGTAAGTACGGTAACAGCTGCATCAGATTGCTGCAATACTTCTATGGGAATGCTATCAATGCCTGGTGCTTTGTTCTTTGATAAGGCTTTCAATGCTGCTTCAACTTCTTCTTTCATCACCAATGGTTCCTGATCATAAGGTATAGGTTGAAACGGCTGTTGGTCCACTTGATCTTTATCATATAAAAACTCTGTATATTCCTTCCACCTTTTCTTGATCTTCTCAGCATCATTCAACATAGAACCCTGAGCATCTTGTAACATTCCAATTCGAGGCTGGAACTTTTTCTTTAACTCTCGCAGCTTTAGGAAAGCCGATCTTGTTCTTCCTCTAATAGTTTCTGCTTCTATTTCCTTGCAAGTGTCATTGTAGTACTTTTCCTTGTCCTGTCTTGCTGCACGTTGGAAATCTCTGTTGAGTTCTGCGATTGTCTTTCTTTCTCCTTTGGCTTTAGCTTCTCTGCGTTTCTGGGCAATTTTCAGAGTTTCTTCCGTCATCCATTTTGGCCGTTTTTGCTTTTTCACCTTTTGTAGAGACTTCTCGCTTTCTTCCAGCACAACCTTCTTGATGTCATTCCATAACTCTTCCGGAGCTCTGTCATTTGTATCTAAAGCAGCAAATCGATTTTGCAGGCAGTCTTTAAATTCCAGTGGTATATTCTCAAGGTCATATTTTGCTGCATTCATGAGTGGTTTGCTCTTTTTCAACTTTAGCTTGAGTTTGCATACTAGTAGTTGATGATCTGTACCACAGTCAGCTCCAGGTTTTGTCTTTGTTGATGTTACAGAGCTTTTCCATCATTGACTTCCACAGATGTAGTCAATTTGATTTTTATACAATCCATTGGGTGAAGTCCATGTGTGCAGTCGCCACTTGTGTTGCTGGAAGAAGGTGTTTGAGATGAATAGATCATTGGTCTTGCAGAATTCTATCAATCTTTCTCCAGCTTCATTTCTGTTGCCAAGTCCATATTTTCCAACTACTTTGCCTTCTTCTTTGTTGCCAACTTTTGCGTTCCAGTCACCCATGACTATCAGGATATCCTGTTTGCATGTTCTGTCAATTTCAGCTTGTACTTGTTCATATAACTCTTCAATTTCATTCTCTTCTGCAGCTGTTGTTGGGGCATATACTTGAATTATAGTTGTGTTGATAGGCAATCCTCGTAGACAAATAGAGATTAAGCGTTCGCTGACTGCATTGTATTTCATTACAGTTCTTGCAAGTTTCTTCTTTATTATAAATGCAACACCATTTCTTCTTTGTCTTTCATTTCCAGCATAGTAGACCATGTGATCATCTGATGCAAAGTGCCCGATGCCAGTCCATTTCAGTTCGCTGACACCCAACAGATCAAGTTGTACACGTTCCATTTCATTCTTGACCACCTCCAACTTCCCTTGGTTCATGCTTCGTACGTTCCATGTTCCAATGTGTAAGACATCTTTACAGCTTCTGACTCTCATTTCATGCGCAGCTACATCAGCAGTCAGACTTCCCGAGGGCTTTGATCCAACCACATCATAAATGCTGGCTTTACTCTGAAAAGTCTTCAGCTCTTCCCCAGTAGCTAGTTGAGTGCCTTCCGACCTGGGAGTCTCATCTTCCAGCACCATAGCACAATTTGTTTTGTTGTAACTATCCATTGGGGTTTCATGGCAAGATACAGAAGTAGATTGCCGGGCCTTCCTTCCGTGCAGTTTAAGTTTGGTGTTGTTGCCGTTGTCACAGAAATGTGATCCTCCGCCGTCAACACTATCCCATTCTGCTGCTGCCCAGATGAGAGCAACTACTAAGCATTTATTTATTTATTTAAACTTATTTCTATACCGCCTTATCCTGCAATCAAGGCGGTCTGAACAGCAACCAATCAATAAGATACAGTGTATAGTGTGCACATGCAGTGAGTAGTGTATGCGTGTGAGTGTGTCTGGACGTTGATTCTTGTGGTGCTATTTACAGCGTGTGCTATTTAGCATGCCTCTGAGCTAGCTTTTGTTACAGATAACTGCTTGTTTTAGAATTCTTAGCTTATTGGTATCTACGTTTCTGAATTTATTTGTTTGTATCTGTTTTCTAAATTGCTCAGCTTTTTGGACTCTGCTGTTTCTCTTTACAATGGTTTTGTGATAAATCTGCTAATCGCCTGTAGCTTTACTTCTCCTATTTTCCTTTCTCAGCTGCTGACTATTTCCCTTCCGTCCACTCAATATTTTTCATTTCTTATATAGTCCTTCTGGAGCTCATTAACACTACTACTCTCAGATGCACAACAATCCACTGGGGCTTCCCTCCTGCCTCATATCATATCATGTCTCTGATTTGTCATCTCTTCTCCCCATTTAATCCTATGGTTCCACATCACTATATTTTCTTAACTCTCCCTAATCTTTTCCCCTCCTGCCATCAACATCAAGCCCCTAATCCTTATCATCTATTCCTTACTTTCTTCACCTCTCCTGCCATTTTGTTTTCTACCCTATCATCTGCTCTTAAACATCAGCATTTTCTTCCTCTCATTCAGCCATCTCCACTCTCTCTGAGAGCACATTACACTCTACCTCCTTTTCCCTCACCCATACCCTTCGGCTCCTTCTCTCATCTGGGGATATCAATCCCAATCCTGGGCCCCCTAAGCATTTCTCTTATTCCCTATGCAAATCCAACCACAACCCTAATCTTATTATTTCTCTCTTTTCTCCAGGGTCCTGTGGAATGTCCACGCTGCCTCCAGCAAACTTAGCTTCATATATGACCTTTTTAACTAACATTCTTCATTTTCTTGCTCTAACCGAGACTTAGCTTCTCCCTGACTAGTCTACTTCAGTTGCTGCCCTCTGCCATAGAGGCTGTCTTTTCTCCCATATATCTTGCACGGCTGGCTGCAGCAGTAGTATTGGGTTGCAACTTTTCTCTTTCTTGCCGGTTTCAACCCCTCCTTCCACCTCAGTCTCACTTCTTTTCTTCCTTTGAAGTTCACTCCATTATTTACTCCACTACCTGTAGCTGTCATTTACTGACCTCTTGACAAGTCACCTCTTTCTCACTGACCTCGACTCCTCTCTTTCCTTCTTCCTGAACCCATCTTCCCCTTCCCTCATTCTTGGGGATTTTAACATTGATGTTGATGACTCCTCTGACTCTTATACCCTAAAGCTCTTTGCCTTAACCTCCTCTCATTCAAACTCCATCTGTGTTCTATTGCTTCTACTCACCAGCATGCCACTACCTCAACCTCATCTTTTTTTCCAAATGCTCATCTTAAAACTTCTCAGTTCTTCCCCTATCTGTCTATCCACTGCTTTCATTCTTAACCATCACCCACCACAGTCTCATCCTATCTCCACCAACCCATTTAGGAATCTTCAGGCTATTGACCCCTCTTCTCCACTCCGGTCTCATCTCTCTTCTCTTTCACTATAACATATGAGTCTGTTGATGAGACAGTCTCCTTGTATAACACTATACACTCCTCCACTTTGAATTCTCGTGCTCTTCCCATTCCATGCTCTGTGAAGCATACTATAGCTCAGTCTTGGCTCTAAAATTTGCTATCTGTGTTCCTGTGCCCAATCTGTTGAGTGCCTTTGGCATAAATATCATACCCATGCTGACTTCCTACATTTCAACTTCATACTAACCTCTTTCTAGTCTACTACAGCACATGTCAAGCAAGAATAGTATGTCCATCTGACAAATTCACTTGCCTCTAACCCTCGCTGTCTCCTTGCAACACTTAATCTATCCTCATAGTGTCTCTGCCTCAAACCTGCCTTAACTTTCTGTCCAAACATCTGCTGGTACTTCCATAAGGTTCAGAAGATTAGTTTTGAGTTCTTCACATGGCCACTTCCATCTTTCTTTCTGCTGCTTCACTCTTAAATCCTTCCTTTGCTAAGATCACTGAGGAGGAAACTATACATTTCTCTTCCCCCAATCTCACTACCTGCTCCCTCTGACCCCATTCCCAGCTGTCTACTGAGTTCCATCTCTCCTGCTGTTGTCCCTTCCCTGTCATATCCTCAACCTATTGCTTTTCACTGCAACTGTTCTTGCAGCCTTCAAACATGTTGTGGTTACACCTCTCTTCAAAAAGCCTTCACTGGACCCTACCTAACTTTCCAATTATCGGCCCCTCTTCCTCCTCCCTTTCACATCCAAACTACTCAAATGTGCATTTCACCACTGTTGTCTTGAGTTTCCTTCCTCTCAAGCCATTCTGGATCCACTGCAATCAGGCTTTCATCCTCTATATCAGGGCTCAACAAATCCTGGGTGCTAGGTTGCCTTAGCAACCAGAAATTTTCATCTGGTACCTGGGATTTAATGCAGTGACGGCAGAAGACCTCTTCTGTCTGCCCGTGAGGATCTGATCTCCTGCAGGCAGTACAGGAGAGGAAGGCAATGTCAGCTTCGAGACAACTGGCTGCCCATGGGGATCTCATCTCCCTCAGGCAGGAGAAGAGAGCCACAATAGCAGCAAAGGTCCCTTCTGTCTGCCCATGGGCCCACTGCCTAAGCGTAAACCCATCCCCCACGGGAGGAGAACCGTGATTGGGCCTACAGAAAAAAAAAGTTAGATGGGGGAGGGGGCAGAAGAGAGGCAACAAAAATGTAAAGGGGCAATAGTTAAAAAAAATGAGGATAGGGGCAGTGGAGGGTGGGGGGAGATTGCTGTGGAAGGGAGAAGAGTGCAAGGATTGGAGGTTATAGGGATGAATGTATGGAGATAAAAGAACACAATCTGTATATACCAGAAGGTGCATCCCCCACCCCCTAAACACACACAAGCACCACACTTACACATGCTCACACACAAACAGGCATGCCACCTCTGCATGACAGACACACACACTCGCACCTCACCTCTGCACCACACACACATTACTGCAGCCTTGCATACCATCCAAACAAAGCACCCATCAACACAGTGGAGTGGAGGAGTAGCCTAATGGTTAGAACCCTGGCTTGGGAACCAAGAGACCAGGGTTCGATTCCCACTAGCACTCCTTGTGGCCTTGGGCAAGTCACTTAACCCTCCATTGCTCAGAAAAATCCAAGTTATCAATGTCCCTGTTTAATGTACATTACCAAGTTTAAGTTACAATGTAAACCGCTTTGATTGAAATGATAAAACAGTCAAAAAAACCTGTTAAATAAACAAAATAAAAAATAAATTTCATACACAGACATATAAACTACTGTTGCACCACACACACTTGCTACCTATATATTTCCGTCAAAAGATGACTCATATAGCTCCTGCTACCATAACATGACACACTTTATCATCTCTCTTCCATCCTCCTCAGACATGGGTGAGTTTGCAAATGGAGAAATGCCATCAAGTCGGTGCTGACTCCTGGCGACCCAGCTGTCTCTGGGCTTTCTTGGCAATGTATCACAGAAGTAGATTTCCAGGCCTTTTCTTTCAAGGCAATGCAGGGTAAAGTGACTTGCACAAGGGTCACAAGGAGTGCCAGTGGGAATCAAACCCTTGATCTTCTGGGTAACTAGGCTATTCCCCCACTCCCATAGTAGCATGGCCAGCGTATATTTTTACCCTCTAAGAGCACTGCTCATAGATTCTTCCATATTTTCCTATCGATACCACAAAGAGATCTCCAATCCTGTCTCCCTTCACTTCTACCAACCTACACTAATTCTACCAAATTCTGTTCTTTGCTCTGTTCTTAGCCATTGCTTGGGCGAGCTACATGTCGACTCCCTTACTGCATATACCTGCATGGTCTGATAGTAGTACTTAAAAATATATAATGGTCGCCTCTTAGAGCGAGTACTACTAGTAATGTAAACAAAAATTTCACGCTCTCACATTAACCAATTGAAGCAATTGAATCTTCAAAAAAAATGTGTTACTATTTTTCATTTCCTATTATAAGGTCTCAGACAAAATTCATAGCTCTTTAGTGTGGGCTAAAATTCTGCCCTCGTATTGAGCTGTTATTAGCATCAACGACATTCTAAAGATTTTTTACAGATCCATTTCCATATTATGACTTGCTTATTGAACTTGAAAAACAAGTACTTAGCTTCGTTGTGGAAATGTTATTTTCTCATAAAGCAGCTCACTGAGCGAATCCCAACGCCAAAGTTTTAAGGCACCCAAAGCGTTTTACTGCATTCGTTTCATCAGGGGATTATCACCCATTTCTTAATACTGATGCTACACACGTATCAAGCTTAGAATCCCCTGATATGGCTGATTTTAAGAAGGAAATAAAGAACAAAAAAATGGAAAAGTTCAGGAGAGATGAGGAGGACTACAGAGTAGGGTATGTCTACCACTGGTGTAGAAAAATTGAAAATGATAGAATCTGGGTGAAGAGGAAATCTACATTTTTTGATCATAGAGAGAATACAACAGAAGAACCGGAGATAGGCATTCCTATAGAACAAAAAAAGAAAAGGAGCAGGAGCGAATCAGTGGATAATCAAGATGCTTCGGCATCATTATTTTCAACTCAAAAAGACAAACCAGAATTTTATAAGGAAAGAGGTAGAGAAAGGAAATTTTTTAAATATGGACCTATTATGGAAGGGAGGCGGTCGGAATTCAGCTCGTTCACCCCCGTCGCCCCTAGACCAAGACAAAGGTCAAAATCAACATCTCAACAGGAAATACGAGTACAATCAATACAGGGGCCAAGGACGGGGACGGGGTCGGGGACGTGGGAGAGGTCAATGGGCAGCAGATCACTCCCACGAGAGGAGGTTTTGAAGCACAATGTTATAAATATCTCCAATTACTCTCTCACACCTTAAGAGACGTCAGTATTAAGCAAAGGTTTGTCATTTGTCTCCATCCAAAGATATGACCCCTTTCAGGTCCAAGTTGATTTGTAAAAAATTTTTAGGAAGATACGCATTCGGCATTTTTTTGAAAATCAGGTTAATCCTGTGCAAAATATTTCCATTGTTAGTAAGAAATCGTGCTGGATCCCTCCATTGCAATCTGATCCACTCATTAAGGCATTTGAGCGAGTTGTTATGCAACAAGTAGGAGAGATTGTTGAAGATGGGAAATTACCATTTCATAACTTATCAGTGGGAGAGAGACGTGCTATAGTATCTCTACAGAAAAACGCCAGTATTATTATCAAACCCGCTGATAAAGGGGGAGCAATAGTAGTTTTAGATAAGCACAAATATATTGAAGAAGTCAATAGACAACTCAGTGATAGATCATTTTACCTTAGACTGGATGGTGATCCAACAGACAAACTTAAGAGTACTATTGACAATTTGATTATGAATGCTTATGAATAGGGCACATTACCAAGAAGGAGAAGGAATTTCTAATAGTGGATAAACCCATCATTCCAACTATTTATATAATTCCAAAAATTCACAAATCTATGGAAAATCCACCAGGCCGTCCAATTATATCTGCTATAGGGTCCCTTTTGGAGCCCCTTTCTCAATTTATAGATATTTTTTTACGTCCGTTCATCACACAAATGTGGTCATATGTACGGGATTCCTCTCATGCAATAGAAATCTTTTCCCCTTTTCAAGATTTGGATTCAGATGTAATGCTAGTTACGTTAGATGTAGAATCGCTTTACACAAACATTCCGCAAATTGAAGCTTTAGAAATTATTGAACATTTTCTCATGATCAGACAGAGGACCATAAGAGGATTCCTGCAACATTACTTTTATCTCTGGCCAAAATTGCACTGTGCAAAAATTTCTTCTGCTTTAGAGATTTATTCTACCAGCAAATTAAGGGGGTTGCCATGGGGTCCTCCATGGCACCCGACATTGCAAATCTATATATGTTCCATTTTGAAGAACAATTTTTAAAGGAGCATTCATTTAAAGGGGAGGTTTTATTATGGATTCGGTACATTGACGATATTTTGTACTTTGGAAAGGATCTGTAGAGCGTTTATCTGATTTAAATGCATGGATTTATGCGTTGGATACACATTTACGTTTTCAGCTTACTTATGATTCCACACAGATAGCATATTTAGACCTTTTGGTTAAAAAAGAACGAAATAAACTTATCACCACATTATATAGAAAGCCCAGTGATAAGAATCAACTACTACATTATACCAGTTTTCACAATCCTGCCTTGAAAAATAATCTTCCCGTAAGTCAATTCCTCAGGGCTAAAAGAGTATGTACAATGCAGCATGAGTTTGAACCTCAAGCCAAAGATATGATTGTTAGGTTTGAAACACGGCAACATCCAAGCCGTTATATCCAAAGGGCATATACAAGAGCCCGTGACACACCCCGTGAGACTCTTATAAAATTAAAACCAAAGAAAAAACAATCTGACTTGGAATGTCCTCTCTTATATTCTTTATAATCACATAAGATCATTAAAATACTTAAGAAAGAGTGGCACCTCATACAAACTCTCCCTGGGTTTCAGGACACCAAATTTATAGTAGCTCATAAGAGAAATGTGAATCTCCGGAATCTACTTGTTCCTTCAGCTCTCACAGAACGCAGAACACTGTCGAAATATAAAGGACAATTCCAATGTGGTCATTGTTCCATCTGCTTACACACTCTTCCGGTTCGGAATTTTTTCATTCACCCAGGTACGCAAAAAATGTTTTACATTAGAGATTTTGCGAATTGTGAAACATCATATGTAATCTATGTAATCCAATGCCCCTGCAAAAAATTGTATGTGGGAAAAACTAACCGGAGTATACGCACACGGATAATTGAACACAAAAGTTGTATAAAAAGGAAGTTGGAGGACAAACCTCTAGTTTCTCACTGGTTAGAAATGGGACACAAAATAGCAGATATAAAGTTTTTTGTCATAAAAAGGTACAACATAATTGGAGAGGTGGAGACTTAGAAAAAACAATTCTACGATTAGAACAAAAGTATATATTTCTACTCAATTCCATGGTTCCACATGGTCTTAACCTAGATAAAGACTTGTCAGTTGTTGCACCCCCAGGGGCCCTATCGGTGGGATCAGGTATTGCCTGACGATTCCTCCTCCTGGCTCCGTACGTACCGCAGGCAGCCTTGCCTGACCCTCTGAGGGTGGTAGTTGTACCTTCTTTATATAAAGCACACGACACACTTGAGTTTCAAACTCAGTGCTTTATTCCCCGTCCACGAGGTTTTTCTTTCTCTTTGGCAAACAAAACAATAGACCACTTCGGGCATGTAACAGAAATTAAAGGTAGAACTAAAATAGCTTACTTCAGCTTTTAAATGCAAACAAAAAGAAAAGAATTAAACATCCTCACTGTTCCTAACAGCCTTTTCTTTTTGCTGCCACAGCACAGCTCACTTATAATGGTTTTTCTGAGAGACACGTTTTGTTAGCACACAGCTTGTGACTCTTAAGCACTGGTTATCTTCAAGCATTTACCTTAAGGAAAACTCAGGGTCAATTACAGACAGTGAACATTCCATTGGCTCAGGAACTGCTGGTATATCTGCATTCTCATATTCCATTAATTCACGTTCATTTGAACTCACGTTTCTGAGATCAGCTGTCTCATAAGGATAAGGCTGGCTTGCCTCGTCAAGCAGGAAGTTGTTCTGTCCCTCTGAATCACTGCTTCTCTGGGAACTACCGTAGGGTTTTGAATGAAGCTCATAGGAGCTCAGCCCCTGCTGGTAACCACAAGGATATTCAACAACTTCCCTGGCTCTGTTACTAGAATAATTACGGCAGGCTCTGAGCGTGCTCGGGTCTAGCCTTTGCAACACAGCTGCCCTAGATTGCACTGCTCTAGACGGAAGCTTATCGAACGCGGGGAGTTTAAAGTTGCTAGTAGAATCACCAGCTTTTTCAGGTAAGAGAGCTTCTCTTCTCTTGGGGTTTCTACTACAAGGGAAAAAGTTATTCTCTGTTTCTTTAAAGCTTGTTTGTGATTGGCTTTTCCTATTGTTTCGGGGTTTTACCCACTCAGGTAGGAAACAGCCACTATTAGTGCTTCTTGCTCTGTTACCTTGTATGTAAGACTTCCTACGTCTCTCATGCTCTCCACGCATGCACCCAGTATCTGGCTTCTGCCTTCCAAATGTTTCACACAGGTCTCGGGACTCACTCAGACCTTCATATGGGCTCTCCTGCTGATCCAGTAGTTCAAACTCTCTTTCTTGCTCTCTTTCATTCCAGTCCCATTCTTTTCCCAGCTTCTGCTGCACTTGCCGCTGTCTCTCTTGCTGTGACCCTCGTTGGCTCACCTCCTCTCCTTCTCTAACTATTTGTGGGCGTGTTTTATCACCGTGTCTTTGGGCTCCACCTCCACCCAGCTGATTCCTATCAGGCAATGCAAACTCCCTTTGCTTGCTATCTGGGTGTGTCTTCCCAGCCCTTACCCACGTGTGCCTTGGTTGTCTGTAGCAACCATCTGACAGTTTTCCGTTTACACTGTCATCTCTTCCCTGATCATCGCTACTGATCTGCATTTTCTCAGGCTCCATTAGGTCCACCTTGTGACACATTCCCCCCCTTAAAATATTACTTGCTGCCGCAATTTCTGGCGGACAGCATGTAATCCGGGAGAGCGCATCCGCGTTCCCGTGCATTTTCCCTGCTCGGTGCTGAACCACAAAATTAAAAGCTTGGAGCGCTAGATGCCACCTGGTTAAGCGGGCGTTATTATTTTTCATCAAGTGAAGCCACTTCAATGGAGCATGGTCAGTTACTAATAAAAACTTTCTTCCTGTGAGATAAAAGCGCAGAGCCTCGATGGCCCATTTGATGGCTAAACACTCTCTCTCTATAGTGGCATAATTTTTCTCTGCCGGAGAGAGTTTCCTACTTAAATAGGCTACCGGATGCTCCCTACCCTCGAATACTTGGAACATCACCGCCCCCAACCCTGTATCCGATGCGTCAGTTTGTACAATGAATGGTAAATTAAAATCTATGCCTCGTAATACTGGGGCACTGCATAACTTCTCCTTAAGGGTCTTAAAGGCTGTTTCTGCTTCAGGGGTCCATCGGACATGGTTTGGAGCATTCTTTCTCAACATTTCCGTGAAGAGAATGCTTTCCTCCGCGAAGCGGGGTATGAAGCGACGATAGTAGCCTAGTAGTCCTAAGAAACTCCGCACTTGCTTCTTTGTTATGGGCCTGGGGAATTCTCTAACACTTTCCACTTTGCTAGCCAATGGTTTTACTAGGCCCCTTCCTACCATATGGCCTAGGTATTTGGCTTCCTCTGTAGCAAACAAGCACTTTTCAGGGTTAAGTGTAAAGCCTGCCCTCCGTAGCGCCCTAAGGACTGCTTCCACCCTTGTAAGATGTTGTGACCAGGTTGTACTGTATATTACTATGTCGTCCATGTACGCGAGGGCGTACTCATGGTGGGGCCTCAAAACCTGGTCTACAAGATGTTGGCATGTAGCCGCTGCCCCATGCAACCCAAACGGCATCCGCCTGAATTGGTATAGCCCAATTGGTGTGGAGAAGGCCGTTTTGGGCTTTGAATCCTTGGTTAAAGGAATCTGCCAGTATCCTTTACTCAGGTCTAACGTAGTTAGATATTTCGCTTGTCCTAAACAGTCTAGAAGGTCATCTATGCGAGGCATAGGATACGCGTCAAACTGCGAAATATCGTTGACCTGGCGAAAATCTATACAAAACCTTAAGGTTCCGTTGGGCTTCGGTACCAGCATTATGGGACTGGACCACGGGCTCCGAGATTCCTCTATGATGCCCGTGGCCAGCATTTCCTTTACCTGGGCAATAACTTCCTGTTTCCTAGACTCGGGCATCCTATACGGACGTTGTCGTATGACTCGTCCTGGTACAGTGATTATTTCGTGTGCCACGAGATGAGTTTCGCCTGGTAAAGTGGTCAACACGTCTGAAAATTTTATCAATAGGCGCATTAACTCCTTTCGTTGTTGAGGGGTTAGCTCAGAACCTATCCTAGGGGAAGTTTGCTTCGCCCAATCCTCTACCTGGGGCCCCAGATCCTCTTCGGTCCTTTCCTCACCAAGGGCCGTTAAACATTTTACCTCTCTTGCCCCTGTAGATCCAAACCCGCTCTCTCCCCTCTCAGTGGATGGTAATGTGGGTACTTCCTCAACAGCCGGGAACCCTACCCGTTCACAGATTAACTGTGCAATCCGATCACCCGTTCTTACTCTAAAGTCTTTGTCCCCGAAATTAAATAATAAGACTTTTACTGTTCCTCGATAATCGGGGTCGATAACCCCGGCACCAACATCTATTGAATATTTTACTGCCAAACCTGACCTCGGCGCTATACGCCCATAGCATCCCTCTGGGACTTTAATCTGGATGCCTGTATCTATTAGCGCTTTTCCCCCTTTTTCCACGACAGCGTCCTCCACACTAAAAAGGTCATATCCCGCGGCCATTGCCGAGGCTCTTTTTGGACCTTTAGCCTGGTCAGTACCCCTACAAAACTGCAGGACAAATTTTTGTTTCCCAGCTGGAGGTGGCTCCTGAGCCTGGGGTCTCTTTTTAGGTGGTTTCTCAAATAATGGACTGGGGATAGCAGCTGCTATGGCTTCTATCTTTTCCTCCTCAGCTACTGCTGGGGATTGTGTGGGGGCAGGGACCAATATCTCTTGGAGACCTTTCTCCATCTCTTGGCAGAAAGGAATCCAGTCTCGTCCAAGGACAACTGCATAAGGCAATTTAGGTACCACCGCAACTAGTATTTTACGGATGGACCCTAAACCTTGTATGCCCACTTCATATAGCGGATAATGGGAAGCCTCCCCGTGTACGCATCTTATGCGAACTTGGCCTTCTACTGGATTCGAGGGAGACGACCGATGTTTTTCTATGATTTCCCAGAAGTCATGAGAAACCATACTCTGATCGGCCCCCGAATCCAGTAGCGCTAGGACCTGTATCCCATCTACCCGGATCATTTGTACAAATCCCTCTGGTATTATTTCTTCTGTCCCTGTTATGAGGGCTGTCCTACCCCTAAACTCCTTCATGAGGTGTCCAGGTCTACCACATTTATAACACTCCCTTGTGTTCCTAGCCAACACATCTTTACCAGAATTATACCTATATGCTTTGACTCTTTCATCCTTCTTACACTCATCCATCTCTTTCACACCTGCCACTTTTAAGAGGCTTATTTTGGAGGTATCTGCTTGTTTGGCTTCCCTAAATACTTCGGCCAGTTTAGCTGCCTCCTCAGTGTTAGAGCAATTTTGTAGTGTTAGAAAGGTTTTCATTTCTGGGGGTATCGCTATCAGGAATAGCTCTAGAATAATCTCATCTATGAGAGATTCTAATGTTCTACCATCTGGGTCTAACCACTTATACGCCAGACTTTTAAGTCTTTGGCATAATGCTCTCGGCATTTCATTTTCCAGCATTTGTGCTCCCCTGAATAATCTCTTATAGTGTCTTGGTGTAAGACCAAGGCGATCCTTTACAGCTTTCTTGATTTCCTGGTAATTATTAGCAAGGCTAGCGGGCATGGCCTAAAAAGCAGACAGAGCTTCACCACTTAAGGTCATGGCAAATCTCATTGCCCACTGCTCTGCAGGCCATTTAAGATTTCCAGCTATGCGTTCAAATGCCTCAATAAAATCGTCAGGATTGTCCTCCTGTTTCAAATGTCTTAATGACAAAGCAAAACCAGTGTTCAGTTCTACTTGCGGTATGCTGGCGGTAGATGCTGCTTCTTCTCCACGGGACTTGGTTACTAGTGCGCTGACTGCTTCCAGCAATGGTCATTGCTGTTCCTTTAGGGCGGTCATATACTGCTCCTGCAGATGTTGCACCATCTTTGCTTGTTTTTCCCATTGTCCATTCATCCAAGTTAGCATGTCCTGCGGATCCATCGTCCTCTTCGGATTCTGCACCTGTAAGGAAAAGAAAAGAAATACCCACCAAGTGCGGTACTTTCTACAGGAATTTTATCCCAGTTATAGCGCCCTCTTTTTCTCACTGGTATCCCGTACCCGTCCACCCAGGCTACTAATACCTTAGTTTCCTGGTAGAGTTCAGCATGTGAGAAAAAGATCTTTTTATGCGTCCCCTGGCCGATCTGCCAGTCGAATCTTCCTCCGACAGTGCTCTGTATCCGGATATCCCTTGCTTCTCAGCAATGTCCTTTTTCCTCTTGTCCAGGAAAAATTGGCTTATGCCACTGGAGAAAAAAAATCCTCAATACTACGCCATTTTGTCGCACCCCCAGGGGCCCTATCGGTGGGATCAGGTATTGCCTGACGATTCCTCCTCCTGGCTCCGTACGTACCGCAGGCAGTCTTGCCTGACCCTCTGAGGGTGGTAGTTGTACCTTCTTTATATAAAGCACACGACACACTTGAGTTTCAAACTCAGGGCTTTATTCCCCGTCCACGAGGTTTTTCTTTCTCTTTGGCAAACAAAACAATAGACCACTTCGGGCATGTAACAGAAATTAAAGGTAGAACTAAAATAGCTTACTTCAGCTTTTAAATGCAAACAAAAAGAAAAGAATTAAACATCCTCACTGTTCCTAACAGCCTTTTCTTTTTGCTGCCACAGCACAGCTCACTTATAATGGTTTTTCTGAGAGACACGTTTTGTTAACACACAGCTTGTGACTCTTAAGCACTGGTTATCTTCAAGCATTTACCTTAAGGAAAACTCAGGGTCAATTACAGACAGTGAACATTCCATTGGCTCAGGAACTGCTGGTATATCTGCATTCTCATATTCCATTAATTCAGGTTCATTTGAACTCACGTTTCTGAGAACAGCTGTCTCATAAGGATAAGGCTGGCTTGCCTCGTCAAGCAGGAAGTTGTTCTGTCCCTCTGAATCACTGCTTCTCTGGGAACTACCGTAGGGTTTTGAATGAAGCTCATAGGAGCTCAGCCCCTGCTGGTAACCACAAGGATATTCAACAACTTCCCTGGCTCTGTTACTAGAATAATTACGGCAGGCTCTGAGCGTGCTCGGGTCTAGCCTTTGCAACACAGCTGCCCTAGATTGCACTGCTCTAGACGGAAGCTTATCCAACGCGGGGAGTTTAAAGTTGCTAGTAGAATCACCAGCTTTTTCAGGTAAGAGAGCTTCTCTTCTCTTGGGGTTTCTACTACAAGGGAAAAAGTTATTCTCTGTTTCTTTAAAGCTTGTTTGTGATTGGCTTTTCCTATTGCTTCGGGGTTTTACCCACTCAGGTAGGAAACAGCCACTATTAGTGCTTCTTGCTCTGTTACCTTGTATGTAAGACTTCCTACGTCTCTCATGCTCTCCACGCATGCACCCAGTATCTGGCTTCTGCCTTCCAAATGTTTCACACAGGTCTCGGGACTCACTCAGACCTTCATATGGGCTCTCCTGCTGATCCAGTAGTTCAAACTCTCTTTCTTGCTCTCTTTCATTCCAGTCCCATTCTTTTCCCAGCTTCTGCTGCGCTTGCCGCTGTCTCTCTTGCTGTGACCCTCGTTGGCTCACCTCCTCTCCTTCTCTAACTATTTGTGAGCGTGTTTTATCACCGTGTCTTTGGGCTCCACCTCCACCCAGCTGATTCCTATCAGGCAATGCAAACTCCCTTTGCTTGCTATCTGGGTGTGTCTTCCCAGCCCTTACCCATGTGTGCCTTGGTTGTCTGTAGCAACCATCTGACAGTTTTCCGTTTACACTGTCATCTCTTCCCTGATCATCGCTACTGATCTGCATTTTCTCAGGCTCCATTAGGTCCACCTTGTGACACAGTATTTCTTTAAACATTTTTGGCTGATGCAATTTGTTATGCATACTTTTCATATTGGATGAATTGGCCTTTTATTTGATAATTCATACTAATACAAATTTAGAATATCTTGAAATAATATGGCACGATCCATTCTAGATTATGGCTATACTCCAATGAGATATAATTAGTTATTTTTTACGATCGGTTTGTCATGGCAGCAATTCTATGGTATGTTTTCACATTGCTTTTAATTACACATTTGTCTTTCCTTTCCCTTTTCTTCCCCTTTCTCCCCTCCCTCCCTCATCCTTCCCCTCCCCCCTTTTTTCCTTCCCCTCTCTGGTCCCGCCCCTTCTGGTTTTAGTATATAAAGCGCATGTCCCGGCGTTTTTTCACTTTTGCAAGAAAAAGATTTGGTAGCAGTGCTTGACATATTAAAGAAGGTCTCTCTTCGAATTGTAAGTGGTTTGGTTTCTTTCTTGCTCAGTCTGGTGATTACGATTGGGCCCCTTTGTGGCTTTTTAGTGAAGTTTCCTGGTTTTATGCCCCGTTGTAATACTCATGCATTTGCTTATACATTCGTGCAGTGCTATAATCGACGGCTCCTTCTCCTTTTCATTTTCTGTATAAGACCAACAATTATCTCTTATTTGAACGTCATTTTTTAATACATTTGGATATAATTTTATCTATTTATCATCCGTTGTAGCTTTCATATATTCATTTGTAGTTTTTACTTTTCACATCACGGGTTTGCGCTACAGGTGCGGGTGCAGTGCATGCAAGCAGTTTTCACCATTCGTCTTACTGATCTTGCCGGTTAAGGATAAAAAGTTTTGTAAATCAATATGGTTCATTTAGAAATTAATTTTAAACTGCACAGTTTAATATACGTAATAAGCACGTTTGAAGATACAGCAGCAAATAGATTTTAAGTGGGTTTGTTTGCAATATAATATAAAACACATTCACTGCACATTTTAGTTTTTAAAATATCACATTTGCTATTTATTCGGAATCAAAGTTCCTAAATCGTTTATGTGTTTTTTTATGGATCATTTTATTATTTATTTTTTAAGGTTTATGATCCCCTGGGATCCCATCTGAGAAAGGGTTTTGTTCATTCAACATACAATATAGTGGTAGGTTTTAATGTTCCTCTACTTATCACTTTTTATTTATTTAAAATTATGCTGTCAACAATGACTTTATGAATCGCACATAAGGTTTCCAATGATTCCTTCCTGCTCCTTTTGTTTTGTAGTTTATTTAACATATTACGAAATGGTAGGTACATTATCTGTTCATTCACAGTTTTTGCATTTTATCATTTTTTAGTTATTTATTAATTTGTTTAATGTACCATATACTTGTTTTTACAGTTTTAATTTATGTGGTTTTAACATATCGTTTTATCATTAGTTTTCTCCTGTTTTTTCCCCTTTTAATCTTTTAGTTGTATTTATTTCTGTTATCACACATTTATAATGATATTTTTAACGTGAATTTTATGACATCACGTATTTATGATCAATTATTTAAGTTTCTATTTTTTATGTTTACATGCACTTTGATGTACATTGTTGCTGTTTCATTTTCATTTTATATTGATTAGTTTTTATTATTTATATATGATGTTTTTATATACATGTGTTGTTTTATTGTAACATCAGTTTTCCAAATAGCACCACTTGTTCCAATCCTTCCTCCCCCCTTTCCTTTTCCCTTCCCCTTTACTTTCCCCTCTTCCCTTTTACCCCTTTTTAGATGTTCCTAAGCAATTAGGACGTTTCTTTTAATTTTTATTTAATTTATTGACTGCAAGTTTTTTAATTTACTTAATTATTTATTCATTTGTTTATTTATGTTTTTGATTCCATTATATTTATGTATTTATCTGTAGTTGAGCCATATACCCCTGAGGAAGTTTCATACGAAACACGGCCAGTGTCGGGTTTTGGCACGACTCACCCCTTGGAATAATAAAGTCTGTCTTTACCCTTTCTGCCACGTCTCTGGACTGGTTTTTGTGTTTGCCCTTTCCGTGGCAGTTTGCTGTTCCCTTGGTGGAGCATCTTAATTGTTGCCATTCTTCCCAAACATGACAGGTTGAACTTCTTCTATTGACTAGGGGCTAACCTGCTTTTTTTCAGCAATTGGCACATAGTTCAAACAGTAGAGTTTAGTTCAGTCCATCCCGATCTGCACTCACAGGTATTTTATTCTCTCCCTTGCCCATTTAAAATGACATTATCCTGTACTCTCACTTGCAACTCTAATGGCGATCTTATATTCAGTATTTCAGATTTAGCCATATTAATTTTAAATCCTGCGAATTTCCTAAACTCTTAGCTTGTGGATCACTACTGGCAGAGTTGTAACCAGCTGTGCCAGAGAAAACAAGATGTCATCTGTGAACACTGTAATCTTGTACTCCTCTGACCCAATAGTGATCTCCTTTAACATCCCCATTGGCCTGGATTTCAGCTGCAAGGTGCTTGTTGTCAAAGCAAATAGTAATGGGGATAACAGGAACATCTTCAATGGGGACAAATCAGAATAGTCCCTATTAACCCTGACTCTAGCTTGCGGCCTTGTGTAACATAAAAACACGACAGCAGAAAAAGACCACATGACTTATCTAGTCTGCCCTTCCATATTAACTACAATAGTCCCCATTTTACCTTTAGAGATCCTCTGCGCTTGTCCCATGCTTTTTTGAATTCAGATACTGTCCTCGACTCTACCACCTCCACTAGCAGACTATTCCACACATCTACCACTCTGTAAAGAAATATTTCTGCATGTTACTCCTGAGTCTATCCCCTTTCACTCACATCCTATGTCCCCTCATAGCAGAGCTTGCCTTCAATTGAAAGAGATGGAGGTATTTAAATGTCTATTATTTCTCCCCTATCCCGCCTTTCCTCTAAAGCAGTGGTTCCCAACCCAGTCCTCTGGAACCCGCAGGCCAGTCAGGTTTTCAGGATATCCATAATGAATATGAGATAGATCTGCATACAATGGAAGCAGTGCATGCAGATCTATCTATTAAACCACTGCTCTAAAATATACATATTAAGATCTTTAAGTCTGTCCTCATATGCTTCATAACGAAGAACATTAACTATTTCAGTTGTCACCCTCTACACAGACTCCATCCTGCTTATATTCTTTTGAAGGGCGGTCTCCAGAATTGCACACAATACTCCAAATGAGGTCACACCAGAGACTTATACAGAGGCAATATCACCTCCTTTTTTCTGCTGGCCATACCTCTCCCTATACACCCAAGCATCTTTCTGCTTTCAATGTCTCTTTTTTGACCTGTTTAGCTACTTTAAGATCGTCAGACACAATTACAAACTGGTCCCTCTCTTCTCTCATGGACAGAAGTACCTCACCCCCTACACTGTACCGCTCCTTTGGATTTTTGCAGCCAAAATGCATGACCCTGCATTTTTTAGCACTGCATTTCAGCTGCCAAATTCTAGACCATTCTTCAAGCTTAGCTAGATCCCTCCTCATGTTATCTACTCCTTCCTGGGTGTCTACTCTATTGCAGATTTTAGTATCATCAGCAAACCAGCAAACCTTAACAAAGATGTTAAAAAGAATCAGACCAAGGACAGATCCCTGCAGCACATCATTGGTAACCTCCTTCTCCTTAGAGTGAACTCCATTTACTTGTACTCTTTGTTGTCTCTCACTCAACCAATTTCTAACCCAATCAGTAACCTTAGGGTCCATCCCTAGGGTGCTCAGTTTGTTTATAAATTGCCTGTGAGGAATGGTGTCAAAGGCTTTACTGAAATCGAAATATACCACATCTAGGGCTCTCCCTTGGTCCAACTCCCTGGTCACCCAGTCAAAGAAATCAATCAGATTTGTCTGACAAGACCTGCCTCTGGTGAATCCATGCTGCCTCGGATCCTGTAATCCGTTGGACTTCAGAAACCTCACTATTTTCTCTTTCAGCAGCTTTTCCAATAATTTACTAACCACAGAGGTTAGACTAACTTGGCCTGTAGTTCTCAATGTCATCCTTATATCCGCTTTTGTGTAAAGGGCCACATGTGCCTTTCTCCAGTCCTCGGGCACCACTCCCATCTCCAAAGAGACATTGAAAAAGTCAGTCAGTGGAGCTGCTAGAATGTCCCCAAGTTCCCTTAGTATTCTTGGATGTGTACCATCCGGACCCATGGCTTTATCTACTTTTAGTTTAGCTTTAGTTCCTCACGACCACAATCTTCTGAAAATTGTTTGAGATCCCCATTGCTTCTGTTCCTATTTGCGGGTGTTTTCTGAGGTCCTGCTTCTGGCCCTTCATCTGTGAACACAGAACAGAAATATTTGTTAAGTGTCACAGCCCCTCCTAGTGGCAGTGTGCCAAAGGGTCAGGGTGGACATTTTAATTTTTGTTGAAGAAAGAAAAACTTTTAGACCAAGTGCATTCTGGTCCTTGTAGTCCCTCTTCACCAAGAAAAGAGATGTGTGCCTTGAGCAGGGTGAAACAAAAAGGTTTTTATTCCCTTGTTACACAAAAGGTTCTTCAGGAAACAAAGTAGAATTACCTTACTTCAGGTTTAGTGCCAAGAATATTTACAAAAGGTCAGCAACTGTTACAAATACTTCACAGTTCTCTGTATCCAAGCAAGATTCTCAAACAGCAAGAAAACAAGACCAAACTTCTTCCTTCAGTGTTAACAGAAGCAAAAGGTACTTTAAAACATGTGCTGCTGTTATATCTTGGTAAGAGATTCCAGGCTCTCGGTAATACACAGAGAACAATCCATTGGTTCAAGCATCAACGGTTCTGGTTCTGCAAACTCAATTTGCATGGGTTCTAGCTCACACGTGGTGTCTTCTAATCCTGAGCTTTCCCTGGTTAACACAGGTTGCAGTTCAGTATTTCTTTCCCCCACTTTCCAGCCTTGCTGGCCTGGGTTTAGCAAATAACTATTAGGGCTTTTCCCTATACCTCTCTGTACAGGGTTGCAAAACTTCCTCCAGCTTTGTTTCTTCTCAGAATGACTTTTTAGGTTATCAGCCTTCCTAGGACCTGGCATCCATTTAATAAATGAAGTAGCACTGTACCTTGGATCTCTGTAGCGTTTGCTGCTGGTGTTCTCTCCACCAGAGACTTTCCCTTTGTCACCGTCTTCCTTGAAGACTGGCTTCTGGAGCTTTCTAAGCTGGGCTTGTTCTCCCTGGAACTTAGCTCTGCTTTTCCATGTATCCAAGCTTCTCTGCCTTGCAGTGTATGAGGTTCCTTCCTCAGGTCCTTCCTTCAAAGATCATTTCTCTTTCTCTCTCAAAGGTCCTCCCTCGAGTTCCTTCTCAGATCCTCTCTCGAGTTCCCCCTTAGGTCCTCTCTCGAGTTCCTCCTTAGATCCTCTCTTAGATCCTCTCTGTCTGCTTTCTTGTGAACACTGCTTAAAAAGGCGTTCCCCAACTGAGTTTCCTGGCTTTCTACCCAGATGCCTTTGATTAGCTACTGCATTGCTACAACCTGGGTGTGCCTGCTCCCTCTAGCTGCACTTCTAGGTAATTGCACCCTCTGTAACTCAGTTGCTTCATAAGAAAGAGAGTTTTTTTCTACATCCATCGCTTCAATGGCTTCAGCTCCATCACATAAGCAATTCTGCTTTATCCTCATCACCCTTGAGTCTGATAACACAACTTTTGCCCTTTCTCCTCTCACTAATGCCACCCTGAGTATTTGGTCCCAAACCAGTTTGTCTCCAATACATTAGACAAACTCCCATTCAACCCTGACAGAAGAATTGCAGAAAAAGTCCTCATGTATGGGTGACCAGAGACAGTGCAGGAGTAATCCCTAGCTCCTTCTTGAAGTCTTTGGGAGTCTCTTATGCATGTGTGTGCCATCTTCCCACTACTATCTTACTTCAGTCTTATATTGTAGTTATAGTAGAATACAACTCCTAGAGGAGATGGGTGGGTTGTGAGGACTTTTCCTGCTGTCCACGGAGAACACCTGCTATAGGGGGAGTAACTACCTTTTCATGCAAATGGAAGAGGTTTGCTGTCTGGTGAGAGAAACATTCCCTAGATTCTTTTGTCAAAAACTGCTTGAGTATCTTCTACACCTCTCCGAGTCTGGAATTAAGTCCAACTCAGTTAGGGTTCATCTCCGTGCAAATGGAACTTATCATCAGGGTGTAGCGGGTAAACGCATCTCTGTACAGCCTTTAGGTGTTCACGTTATGCAGGGTTTGCTTCTGTTGAAGCCTCCCTATAAACTACTGGCATTGTCTTGTGACCTCAATGTGGTTCTTGCATAGCTGAAGAAAGCTCCTTTTGAACCGCTCAATTCCTGCCCTCTGAAGTTCTTGATCTGGAAGGTTTTGTTTCTGGTGATGGTCACTCCAGTACGCAGAGTAAGCAAGCTTCAAGCTTTAGTAGTTCATCCACTTTACACTAAAATTCCATCACAACAGAGTGGTTCTCCATACTTATCCCAAGTTTCTTCCAAAGGTGGTATCAGATTTCCTTCTTAATAAGTCAGTTGTTCTATAAACATTTTTTCGAAAACCTCATGCTCATACAGGGGAAAATGTGCTGCACATATTGGACTGAAAACAGGCCTTAGCTGTCTACTTGGAGTGGACGAAAGCCCATAGAAAGTCTATCCAGCTTTTTGGGTTTTTTGACCCCAAAAAGCTAGGGGTTGCCATCTCAAAATGCTCACTATCAATTTGGCTAGCAGACTGAATCTCCTTCACTTATGCCCAGGCAGGCCTAAGCCTTGAGAATCATGTCACAACCCATAATGTCAGGGCCATGGCTGTGTCGGTGGCCCACATGCGTGTGGTCTCCATGGAAGAGATTTGCTAGGCTGCAACATGGAAATCGGTCCACACATTCACATCTCACTTCTGTCTGGAGGGGTTTTCCCGATGCGACAGCAACTTCAGCCAATCAGTATTACGGAATCTGTTTGGGGAGTAAAATTCAACTCCATCGCCCCTAGGCCCATTATTTTCTGTTCAGGCTAACTATTAAAAAAAACAAAAAAAACACATTATTTATTTATTTATTTTTACTTCTTATATACCGCGCTCTTTTAATCAGTGCGGTTTACATATGAACAAATTTAAGCGCAATGATACATTCAGCATTGGTTTTTTACAATGAACAGGGTACAAAAACTTGGCGTTCAACAAGGTTAACTATAAATAAACATGGGGGTAAAACAGGGTTAACTATATACATGGTATTTTGGATAATTACAAGGTAGTGGTAAGTAAATTACAATAACATAGTGGTGGAAATTAAATTACAAGTACAGTATAAATACGGTATGTGTAGAGTATGCAAGTATGGACCATAATGATTAACCATTTTCTACCGGGGTCAAGTGGGAAAGGCTAGCATGAGGGCTATGTTCGTTCGGAGAAGTTTCAGGGTAGTATGTTAGGAACAAATGATATTTTAAGGCTTTTCTGAACGTCATTAGACTTGTGATGGCTCTGATTTCGGGTGGAAGGGCATTCCAGGCTTTGGGCGCAAACATTGAGAAGGCTCTAGAGGCTGTTGATTTGGAGCATTTCGTAAGGAGTTTCGGAAGGTCGATGGAATTCAATGTAATAGATTTCCTGGATCTGTTTGCTGGAGTGACATGTATCATATTGCTGATAGGTGATAGATATGGGCTCTTTGAGGCTTTAAAAGTCATGACCAGGGTTTTATATAAGGTTCTGGCCTGGAGGGGTAACCAGTGTAGGCTTTTCAGTATTGGAGTTATGTGCTCTGAGCGTGGGGCACCAACGAGAATTCTCGTGGCTGCATTCATGGCTAGACGAAGGGGGTTTATAGAAGATTGCGGGAGACCATGTAGAATGATATTGGCAAAATCCAATACAAAATACATACCATATATATATATATATATATTGTGATACAGTGGACTATATAGAGCCTATGGAGGTTAGTGAAAAGGAAGAGCTTACCTCAGTTTTAGCTGGAAAGGAAGCCTCAGCACAAGAAAAGCAAAAAGGTTTTAAAGTGAAGTTTCCCTGTAATAGCAATGACGCAGGTAAAAACAGAAAAGCTCATCAGGAGCACTTGTGCTCAGAGTCCCACGTAACGTGCAGAGAAGAGAAGCATATAAGGTCCTGGTTAGAACCAGGAAGGGAAGGTCCTTGGGAAGACCGGAGAGGAGAGCTTTGGAAGGACAGGAGAGGAAGTCCTGGGCAAGAGAGGAGTGGAGAAGGAGGTCTCTGGAAAGGCAGTCCAGGAGAGAGTTCCCACAGGAACAGGAAGTGGGGCAGTAACTCAGGAGGACTGATTGAGCTACCGAGGAGCATAGCTCAGGCTGGAGGAAGTGTGCCAGGGGAGAGAAAGCCCCAGCGTGACTTCAAAGCCAGAAACAAGGTAAAAAGCTGGAAGCCTTGTTTTTACAAAGAAGAGGCTGGAAGCTCTGCATATTTTAAAGGGCGTGGCCCTGAGCATAGCACTTACCCAGGAGGATATACAGAGTTCTCACTAGGTGGGACAGGAGAGAGAAACCAGCAAGAAGCATTACATGCACCAGGCATTTATAACCCTGACTGTAAAGAGCATTTTATAGGGAAAGGGGTTTGTCTGCCACAGGGGAATGTGCCCTGCTCCAGCACATGTAAAGAGTGTGACACTGAGAGTATCGGGAGTGGACCCGAGATAATGCACTGGGAGAGTAATAACTATTTTCCAGACCCAGTACCAATGGACTGTACGATTTGTTTGTCAGACGACATAACCTCTTTGTGTTAACCTTCAGGAGAATGACCTTGTGACCTTAACAAGGTGGAAGAAGAGTTAATTTTGCAACTGTTTTTGTTCTAGTGCTGTTTTGTTCTGTGTGCACTTCCAAGAATGTTTTTCTGTTTCGAGAAAGGGAATAAATCCCCAATTTATTGTTTAACCACTCAACTGACTGACTCTGTTTAAAGTAGAGAAGCAGCTTAAAACTCACAATACCCTAGGCAGTGGCCTAAATAGGGTTCACAGAGGCTCTACCATAAGGGTCTCCGTGACAAATGGCGTAGTTGTTGCGGATTGCATTCAAGGAGCAAACCACCAGGACGCAGCACAGCACAGCGCGAAGGGAGCAGACGCTGGCACACCCGGAAGGATCCAGAAGGAACCAGGATATACTACAGCAAAGACAAGCACCTTCTCAAAGCGGGAACCTCCACCTGGCTCAGGTAAAAGGTATATGGGCACAGGCTGGGAGGATTCAAGTGAGAAGGAATTGTTTTGGGAAAGGAAAAGGTTTTTTTTCTTTGGTATAGTGGTACCGCACTTGGTGTTTGTCTGTGGTTTATTTTTCAGAGTGTGAAAGCCTGAAGATGGAGGTCTTACGCTGGATGAGCGGACAATTTGACAAACAAAGGGAGCTAGCCCAGCTGAGCCAGGAGAGGGCCATGGCAGCCCTGCAAGCTCAACAGAAGCCCCTAACGGACCTAGTGCAAGCACTTCTGGAGGAACCGCAGAAAAGGACAACACCACAAGAGTACTTCAGTGGGGTAGGCCCACAAAACTGTGGGATGTGGACATTTGGACAAATGACTGATAAAGACAATTTTGATGATTCTGTAGAGTCATTTGAGAGGGTAGCTCTCCACGCACACTGGCCTAAAGAGCAGTGGGCAGTCAGACTGGCCTCATCCTTAACAGGAGAAGCTCTGTCGGCTTACAGAGCAATGCCTGCCGCTTTGGCAGCAGAGTACGAAGAAATAAAAAGAGCAGTACGGGACAGGCTAGGCCTAACACCGGCTGTGTATAGGCGAATGCTCAGGTCCACTAAGTTGCAGGCAGGGGAAACACCAAAAGCACTGTGCCATAGGGTGCGCAGTTTGGTTTTAAAGTGGCTTGAACCTGAGGGAAAAACTGTGGATAGCATAATTGATACAATTGTCCTAGAACAATATTACGAGGCAGTTCCTGTGGAGGTGAAAACCTTTTTAACATTGCAGGACTGCAAAACCTCCACAAAGGCAGCGCAGTTAACAGAGCGGTTTCTTGAAGCCGAAATGGCTAAAAGGACACCTGGAAGCGCTGAGAAGTGGCTGGGGTTAGCTAGTTCTGAAAAGCTAAATAGAGAGCCTCGAATAGACACTCGATATGTAAGTGAGTGTTTGCCCAAGAGAGAGGATAAAAATGTTTTGGTAAAATGTTTTAAGTGTGGAAGGTTAGGGCATATGAAGAGAAATTGCATATACCGGACTGCCCTAATGACAAAAGATAATGAGCAGGTACAGGAGGGATTCCGCATAGATGTGGATGTACAAGGAGTCCCGGCAAGAGCCTTACTTGACTCGGGGGCCGATCAAAGTATGGTCTCCCGCAAGTTTTGGGAAATCATATGGGCCCGAAATGATTTTCCCCCGAGTCAGCAAGAAGAAAGGGCTAGAATAAAATGTGTACATGGAGCAACAAGCCAGTACCCCCTTTACAGGATAAAGGTTAAGGGTTTAGGAACCCAGAAAGAAATCCGAGTAGCGATAATCCCCAAGTTACCGTACAATATCGTACTAGGTAGGGATTGGCCTCCTTTCTACCGGGGTATTGGGGAGGATACACATATAAGGGGAGGAATGGTGTCCACCAGGTCTCAAGCAAAGGGTGTAGAGACGCAGGGTGAGCTGCTAGAGGAGAATCCTGATCACACAAGAGTGGAGGAAGAGCCTTTAGCGGAGGAAGATAGGGTTATAGAAGAGGGTCTAAGCGAACTTCCCCATCATGAGGAGTTAATCGGTGCTCCTTCTAGGGATAAAAAGAAAAGTAAGGGCGAAAAACGCCAGGAAAAACATCACCGGGCTCAGGTGAGGGCTGGAGTAGCGGATGGGCAGGGTTTACCCTGGGTACCTGTTGATCTAGTAAAGAAATTCCCATCCTTTCCAAAGGAACAGAAGGCAGACCCAGTGTTGAAACATGCCTTCGAGTTTGCCCAGACAGGTAGGGATGTGCTCCCCAGGTTCCTGATAGAAGAGGACATTTTATATAGGGAGAGCAGCAACCCCCATACTGGGGCAATTAGGAAGCAGCTAGTGGTCCCCACTACCTTTAAGGCCGTAGTTTTGAGACCGGCCCATGACCATCCCGTTGGGGGACACAAGGGAATTCAGGGCACACTTGACCAGATCCTAGAGCATTTCTATTGGCCGGGGGTCTTTAGAGAAACAAAGCAGTTCTGCGAGGCATGTCCTTCTTGTCAGCGAGTAAGTGCTGTCAAGCCTGTAGGAGTTCCCCTAATTCCGACCCCGACGATAACTGAGCCAGTTCGCCGGATGGCAATGGACATTGTGGGTCCGTTAATAAAAACCCCCAGAGGATTTCAGTACATCCTCGTGATAATGGACTGTGCCACCAGATTCCCTTGGGCGATACCTTTAAGGAACATATCAGCTAGGTTCATAGCCGCAGAATTGGTCAAACTGTTCTGTGAGGTAGGGTTCCCAAGGGAAATGCTGACCGATAGGGGGAGTAATTTTGTCTCCAAATACCTAGCTCAGGTATGGGATGCTTTCGGCATCCATCATATAAAAACCTCTGTGTATCATCCGCAGACCAATGGTCTGGTAGAGCGCTTCAATCAGACCCTTAAGCAGCTGTTAAGGAGAGCGTTGAATGGACAGATGGCTGACTGGGACATTATGCTCCCGTTTGCCTTATATGCCAGTAGGGAGCGTATCCAAGCTTCGTTAGGAGCATCCCCTTATGAGCTAATGTTCGGACGAGCGCCACGGGGAGTCCTGGATATTTTAAGGGACCAGTGGGTCGAGCCAGAAGGGGAGGTAATGGGGGTGCCCCAGTTTCTATGTGGGCTCCGGAGTCGCCTACAGAGGGCTTCGCGAGTCGCAGAAGGGCATCTGCCAGGCAGTCAGCTAAGCCAGAAGCGATACTATGACAGGGGCAAGAAGGCACGGCAATTGGCCGTTGGCGATAAAGTGGTAGTAATGGTCACTGACCCTGGGCCAAAGTTCGAGGCCCAGTGGAAGGGTCCTTATACAGTTGTTGAGTGTAAAGGGCCAGTAACCTATGTGGTGGAGAACGACAAGGGTCGTCTTCAGACCTACCATATCAATGTATTGAAACCCTGGCAGGAGAGAACGGCAGCAGCTAGCCGCTCCTGGATAAAACGCAGGAGTAGAGCAATGGGGGCGGGCTGGAAGGAACCTTGGCAGGGTAGTACAGTAGTAGACAGACGGTCCAGCAAGAAGGTTATGAATCTTGCAGAGATTCCGGGCTGTGAGAACGATGGTTCCCCATCCCGGAATATCTTAAGGGGGGGGATATGTGATACAGTGGACTATATAGAGCCTGTGGAGGTTAGTGAAAAGGAAGAGCTTACCTCAGTTTTGGCTGGAAAGGAAGCCTCAGCACAAGAAAAGCAAGAAGGGTTTAAAGTGAAGTTTCCCTGTAATAGCAATGACGCAGGTAAAAACAGAAAAGCTCATCAGGAGCACCTGTGCTCAGAGTCCCACGTAACGTGCAGAGAAGGGAAGCATATAAGGTCCTGGTTAGAACCAGGAAGGGGAGGTCCTTGGGAAGACCGGAGAGAGAGCTTTGGAAGGACAGGAGAGGAAGTCCTGGGCAAGAGAGGAGTGGAGAAGGAGGTCTCTGGAAAGGCAGTCCTGGAGAGAGTTCCCACAGGAACAGGAAGTGGGGCAGTAACTCAGGAGGACTGATTGAGCTACCGAGGAGCATAGCTCAGGCTGGAGGAAGTGTGCCAGGGGAGAGAAAGTCCCAGCGTGACTTCAAAGCCAGAAACAAGGTAAAAAGCTGGAAGCCTTGTTTTTACAAAGAAGAGGCTGGAAGCTCTGCATATTTTAAAGGGCGTGGCCCTGAGCATAGCACTTACCCAGGAGGATATACAGAGTTCTCACTAGGTGGGACAGGAGGATATACAGAGTTCTCACTAGGTGGGACAGGAGAGAGAGAAACCAGCAAGCAGCATTACATGCACCAGGCATTTAAAACCCTGACTGTAAAGAGCATTTTATAGGGAAAGGGGTTTGTCTGCCACAGGGGAATGTGCCCTGCTCCAGCACATGTAAAGAGTGTGACACAGAGTATCGGGAGTGGACCCGAGATAATGCACTGGGAGAGTAATAACTTTTCCAGACCCAGTACCAATGGACTGTACGATTTGTTTGTCAGACGACATAACCTCTTTGTGTTAACCTTCAGGAGAATGACCTTGTGACCTTAACAAGGTGGAAGAAGAGTTATTTTTGCAACTGTTTTTGTTCTAGTGCTGTTTTGTTCTGTGTGCACTTCCAAGAATGTTTTTCTGTTTCGGGAAAGGGAATAAATCCCCAATTTATTGTTTAACCACTCGATTGACTGACTCTGTTTAAAGTAGAGAAGCAGCTTAAAACTCACAATACCCTAGGCAGTGGCCTAAATAGGGTTCACAGAGGCTCTACCATAAGGGTCTCCGTGACACTATATAATGCAAAATGCCTGTTGCTAAGAAAAACATTTTTGGATTGCCCCTTTTGAGCAACAGCTGTTTCCCCTCTTTCATTTTAAGGTAGCCTGTAGCTAGGGAGTCCCATACGTGAGGACTTATTTCCTACTTGTCCACGGAGAATAGGATTTTCTCAATGAGGCCCTCCTGGAGGCCAAAAGAACATCGGTTACACTGGCCAGCAAATTAAGCTCAGACAATATTAGCCTCTCAACATCCAAGCTGTGAGGGCCAAGGACTTGATGTTGGAATGTAACAACATTTTGTTCTCCTGCAATATCAAATCCGGTGCCTGGCCCAATCGAATTGGTTTCTAACTGTAGAGTTGCAGCAGGAGAGGAAACAAAGGTTGTCTGGGCCAGTAGGGAATGATGAGAATCATTGAGCATCTGTTTGGAGCTTCAGGAGGGTGTTGGCAATGAAATGAATTAAAGGATACGCATACAGAAGACCCTCCCACCAATCGAGGAGGAAAGCATCTGAGGCTAGTTTGCTGTGTGACCATACTCTGGTGCACAACTGATCTACCTGGGCACTCTGAGAAGTCAAAAAGAGATCTATCAAGGGGGGTGCCCCACTTCTCGAAATGTGGGCTGTAACTTCCCTGTCCAGAGTCCATTTGGGCGGTTGAAGGACTTGACTCAGTCTGTCCATCAGTGTTTTGTTTGCCTGTTATGTGGCTCTTAATTCCAACCCGTGGGTGATGGCAAATTTCCAAAACCTGACTGTTTCCAAACACAGGAAATGTGAACACATTCCTCCCTGTTGTTGATGTAGAACATTGCTACCTGATTGTCTGTATTAGGACAATTTGATTGGACAACCGATCTTTGAAAGCCTTTAGTGTGTTTGCTATGGTTCTTAGTTCCAAAAAGTTGATCTGGATGAAGACTTTCCTGGAAGAACCAATTGCCCCGAGTGTGAAGCCCATCGAGGTGAGCTCTCCAACCCAGTTTGTATGCATCTGTTGTCAATACCTTTTGTGGTGGAGCAATTTGGAAGGTGAGACCTTTGAGCAAATTGTGATGGATAATCCACCATTCAAAAGTTCAAATGAGAGGGTCAATAATGTACAGGGTCCACTGGGTTCTCACAGTCCACTGAGCCTGTCTCATTTGGAGACATATACCCAAGGGTGTTACATGCACTTTGGAAGTCACGTGTCCCAGTACAGTTAACATCTTGTGAGCTGTTACCTGTTGACTCAATTGAGTCTCTCGTACTATCGCTGTCAACCTGTGTAGTCTGCCGTGCAGGAGGAAGGCTCATGCCCAAGTCCTGTCGAACAGGGCTCCTATGAATTCCAATAGTTGAAAGGGTTGTAGATGGGATTTGGGGTAATTTATTACAAACCCTAGTAGTTCCAGTACCCGAATGGTCAACCGTGTTGAGTCTCACACTTCTTCCTGAGTGGTACCCTTCATCAGCCAATCGTCCAAGAAGGGAAAGACAAACACTCCCAGTGTTCAAAGGAAAACTGTTATTACCGCGAGGCATTTGTAAAGACGCGAGGTGCTGAGGTTAGGGCAAAAGGCAGAACTCGGTACTGGAAGTGATGTCCCCCTAGCATGAATCTGAAATTCTGCCTGTGGGATGGATGTATCTGTATGTGGGTACACGCATCTTTTAGATCCATAGCCAATCTCCTTTTTGAAGATAAGGGAATAGGGTGCCCAGAGAAATCATTCTGAACTTTTCTCTGACCAGATATGTGTTCAGATCTCTTAGATCTAGGATGGAACAGAATCCTTCCATTTTCTTAGGTATCAGGAACTACCTGGAACAAAACCCTTGACCTCTTTGCTCTGGTGACACAAGCTCAATAGTAAGATCTGATAAGAGGGCGGTGATTTCTCTATGAAATAGTTCTTTATGCTGAGGGTCCATGGAATGATCCCTCAGTGGGCAATTTGGAGAAATATCAAATAGATGCAATTTGTAACCGCTTTGGATAATTTCCAAAAACCCAAATGTCTGAGGTTATAAGGGGCCTCCTTTGGGCAAAAAGAGTGGCTATGCTCTTCAGGATCCAGTCAACACCCTGCCACAGGTTTTGGCTACGGAGCAAGGTTTTGGCTGGGCCTTCTGAGGCTTCTCTTGTTTTACTTGTGCTTAAGGAGCTTACTTTGATTGGGAACCAGGAAACTAACTATACTTGTGAGAGTAAATAGGTCTTTTTCTGGTTACCATTCTGAAACCTCCTGCAGTACGAGGCTGGCTTGGAAGTGTGTCTTAAGAGATTTCAAAGGATAACATGCTGCTTTTCAATGAAGCCAGCCTTCTCTTCGACTTTCTCCAAAGACATTCTCTCCGTGGCACAGTACATCAGCAAGCTTATCCTGCACAGACTATTTAAGATCTGAGGACTGAAGCCAGGTGAGTCTCTGGGTGCCAATACCCATTGTAGAAGCTTTCAATAATGTTTCGAAGAGATCATAATTTGCTCGGACCATAAACTTCAAGCATTCCTTATTGTGTCTCACAAGAGAACAATACTGTTCCAATTTCTCTGGACAGAGATACTGGGACAGATCAGCTAGGCCGTTCATGATGTCCTTCAAAAACATGCCCATGTAGAGCTGGTAAGATTGCATGCAGGCCACAAGCATGAAACTCTAGAAACTATTCTCGAGTCCAATGTCCACGCTTCCCTCCATGGGGGTGCCAAGGAGCGAATCTTGGAACTTTTAGACCTCTTAAGGGCAGACTCAACAATCAAGGAATGGTGAGGAAACTTGGGCTTCTCGAACCCAAAAGCCTTTTGAACTCTATCCATGGAGTCAAGTTTTTTACTAACTGGAGGTACAGTGAGAGGGTACTCCCACATTCGCTCATCTGTACTCTCTGAAGGATACCGTTGCCCACTCCTTAGGGGCAGACGAGTATTGAAGGATCTCCAATTCTTCTGCCCTGGGATTATCCTTAGTCTCCAAATAAAATAGTAAGGCCTTAGCCATATCCCTGACAAAATCTTGGAAAGTCATATCCTCAGGAGGTGACTTACGCCTCTCATGAGGAAAAGAATAGTCAGATAGAAGATCTTAGGACCTGTCTTCTGACAAGTCCTCAGATTCTACATCAGTGACCCAAGCCTTCTGAGTCAGACTCAGAGAGTAAATCAAAATATTTCTGTCTCAGCCTGGATCGCTCTCCTGCCCCTTCGGGATCAGGACTGATGACTTCCTAGTCTGCAGGGGAATATCGGACCCTGGTGCACTAGAGACAGAGATTGGGCAGGCAGGTTCCAGTGTTGGGGCCCTTCAATGCCCCGATGTCGATGCCTCTCCTGCATTCAACCTATACTTCAAGGATCGGTCAGACTGCTGCCGATGCAGCAGATATCGAGGCACTGACATGCTGCATGAAACACACCATTGTGATGCATTCCTCGAGATACCTCAGGTGTTTCTCCATGGCTGCCATCTCCAAAAGCTATGGGGCCTCAGCAACATCGGCCGATGTTCCTGGGATTTGAGAGTGTGAATCAGCTGCTTGGTCTTGGCATAAAGTAGGTTGATGTCGCACCTCCAATGTCCTGGAGGATGAGTCTCCTCTCTTCAGGGCTGCTTAGATGGGCACTCCTACGAACCTTCTTTGCTCTCGATACTACGCCTTGAAGGACTTAGATATCGAAGCACCAGAGCCTCCACGTGATACTCAGCGCAATCACTCTTCAGCATCAATGAAGATGAAGACGAACCCTTCTTCACCTTCGGGTGAATATTGATTGATGGCCGATGCTCCGGGTACTACAGGTGCTCAGCAAAGAGTGAGCACGAGGGCGCCTCAATGTCGATGCACTGCCAGCATCCAATGCAGCCTTCAATGCCATTGAGACTGGTGCAGCTGATGCCGATGGATCAGACTTTTGAGTGCCAAAAATGGGTTGCACTGATTCTCTGGACCTTTGTGCTCTCTTTTTGTCATCTGTAAACACAAATTACAAGAAAAGGGCTGCTGATCAGGTCCCAGGCACCAGCTATGAGAATCCATAATGGATATAGTCCTTGAGCACCTGGAACACTTCTTAAACCTGCTGGCAAATTTTTGTGATACATTGGCCGTTAAAATAGCTGCAGTGGAATCAAACAGTACAAAACTTTGAAAAGTGAAACTAGTTTAAATACACAGCCCAAGCACCTACATCAAAGGGGACAACGATGCTGAGGAAAAGCGTAGTTAGTCACCTGTAACAGGTGTTCTCCGTGGACATAAGAACATAAGATATGCCATATTGGGTCAGACCAAGGTCCATCAAGCCCAGTATCCTGTTTCCAACAGTGGCCAATCTAGGCCATAAGTACCTAGCAGTCTCCCCAAAAGACACAGGTTCCTCAATGCTTGTATTGGGTCACGCAGTGATATCCTGGGTCCCTTTAAATAATGTTTTATGGACCTTTCCTCCAGCAACTCGTCCAACCATTTTTTAAACCCAGCTACACTAGCAGCATTTACTACATCCTCCGGTAACAAATTCCAGAGTTTGATTACACGTTGAGTGAAAAAATATTTTCTTTTATTAGTCTTAAATAGGTTACCCTGTAGCTTCATTCCATGTCCCCTAGTCTTTTATATTCTGACAAACTAAACAATCAATCTACGTTTACCCGTTCCACTCCATTAATTTATAGACCTCTATCATATCTCCCCTCAGCCATCTCTTTTCCAACCTTCTTAGCCTCTCTTCATAGGAATATCCTTCCATCCCCTTTACCATTTTGGTGGCTCTTCTCTGCACCTTTTCTAATAACGCTATAACCTTTTTAAGATACGGCGATCAGAATTGCACACAATATTCAAGGTGCGGTCGTACCATGGAACGATACAGAGGCATTATAATATCCTTTGTTTTATTTTCCATTCCTTTCCTTATGATACCTAGCATTGTATTTGCTCTCTTTGCCGCCGCTGCACACTGGGCGAAGGGTTTCAACGTGTTATCCACGATGATGCCTAAATCTTTTTCCTGAGTAGTGGTTCCCAATGTGGAACCTTGCATGGTGTAACCATAGTTTGGGTTGTTCTTTCCTAGCTGCATAACTTTGCACTTGTCCACATTAAATTTCATCTGCCATTTGGATGTCCAGTCTTCCAATTTATCAATTTTCCACAATCTTCTTGGGTTTTAACAACTTTAAATAGTTTTGTGTCATCTGCAAATTTGATAACCTCACTCGTTATTCCTTTTCCAGGTCATTTATGAATATGTCAAAAAGCAGCAGACCCAGCACAGATCCCTGGGGTACACCACTATTCACCTTATTCCACTGGGAAAATTGGCCATTTAGCCCTATCCTTTACTTTCTATCTTTTAACCATTTCCTGATCCACAATAGTATACTGCCTCCTATCCCATGACTTTTTAGTTTTGCCAAACGTCTCTGATGAGGGACCTTGTCAAAGGCTTTCTGAACATCCAGATACACTATATCAACTGACTCACCTTTGTCTACCTGTTAATTCACACCTTCAAAAAAACATAACAGATTAGTAAGACAAGATTTTCCTTGTCTAAAGCCATGTTGGCTGTCTTCCATTAAGCCATGACTATCTACATGCTAAGTAATTTTGTTCTTTATAATGGTTTCTACCATTTTTCCCGGTACTGACCTCAGGCTCACTAGTCTGTAGTTTCCCAGATCACCCCTGGAACCCTTTTTAAAAATTGGCGTTACATTGGCGATCCTCCAATCTTCAGGTATTACAGATGATTTTAATGATAGTTCACAGATTACTAATAGCAGGTCTGCAATCTCATATTTCAGTTCTTTCAACATCCTTGGATGTATACCATCCGGTCCAGGTGATTTGCTACTCTTCAGTTTATCAAATAGTTGTAATACATCATCCCGGTGTATCGATATTTCTTTCAATTCCTCTGCAGTATTACCTTTAAATACCACTTCAGTCATGGGTAACATCCCTACATCTTCCTCAGTAAGGACCGAAGCAAAGAATTCATTTCAGTCTCTCCGCTATAGGCTTGTCCCCTTTTACCCCTCTATGATCTAATGGTCCAACTCTCTCACAGTTTTTTTGCTACAAATGTACTTGAAAAAGTCTTTATTACGCGTTTTTGCTTCTACAGCAAGTTTCTTCTCAAATTCTCTCTTTGCCTGCCTTTTCAATGCCTTGCATATAACTTGCCAGTGCTTATGCCGTTTCCAGTTTTCGTCATTTGGCTCTTTTTTCCATTTCCTAAAAGATGCTTTTTTTGGCAACAGCAGCCTCTCTGATCTCACCTTTAAACCATGCTGGCAGTTTTTTGGACTTCCTTCCATTTTTCTTAAAGCGTGCAATACAGCTGGTCTGGGCTTCCAAGATAATATTTTTAAACAACACCCAAGCTTGATATAAGTCTTTGACCTTTGCAACTGCTCCTTTTAGTTTTTTCTTAACTATTTTCCTCATTTTATCATAGTCTCCCTTTTGAAAGTTAAAAGGTAGTACTGTGAATGTCCTTACCATCCCTCCTCCATTAATTAAATTAAACACGATCATTCTATGATCACTATTGCCAAGTGGCCCCAACATGCTTATCTCTTGCAGCAGATCTGGTGTTCCACTAAGGACTAAGTCCAAAATGGCTTCCCCTCTGGTCAGTTCATGAACCAGCTGCTCCAAGAAGCAGTCATTTATTTCATCTAGATACCTTATCTCCCTAGCATGTCCTGCCGTGATACTGACAGAGTCAATACCGGGGTAATTGAAATCACCCTTATTATTACCGTTCTATAACTTTTGTTAGCTTCCCTGATTTCTTTGAGCATTTCATCATCCATTTGTTCATTCTGGCCAGGCTGTCGATAGTACAACCCCACTGCCATCGCTTTCCCCTTTTTGCATGGGATTTCAATCCATAAAGATTCTACAGAAAATTTTGTTTCCTGCAAAACTTTAATCCTTTGTGACTCAATGCCCTCTCTGACAGAGCGCAACCCCTCCACCAATTTGATCAGCTCTATCGTTACGATATAATTTGTACCCAGGTATCACAGTGTCCTCCTTCCACCATGTCTCTGAGATACCAATCATATCTAACTTCTCATTTAGCGCTATATATTCTAACTCTCCCATCTTATTTTTTAGACTTCTAGAATTTGCATACAAGCATTTTAGAGACTGTATTTTATTCATATTAATCTGGTTATCGGTAGGCAGGGGCAATTTGGAATCTTTAAGCTCTGTCTGCTCTGTACTCAAGGGCATTTGGGCTACCTTTGTCTTTATTGCAAACTCTCTGCTGATGTGCCCTAACTTCATTTTTTTGGTAGTATCCTTCAAGGATACATTGTTCTGAACCATGCACTCTTGGGCGACTGTCGGCTTTCCCCTATTATCTAGTTTAAAAAGAAAAGGAGAGAGAGCAGCTTTTAAAGGTTAATGCCAACAGCCTGGTTCCATCCCGGTTAAGGTGAAGCCCATTCCTTCGAAAGAGCCCCTCCTTTCCCCAGAATGTTCCCCAGTTCCTAACAAATCCAAAACCCTCATCCTTGCACCATTGTCTCATCCACACATTGAGACTCCGGAGCTCTGCCTGCCTTTTGGGTCCTGCGTGTGGAACAGGAAGCATTTTGGAGAATGCTGGAAGTTCTGGATTTCAACTTCCTACCTAAAAGCCTAAATTTAGCCTCCAGAACCTCCCTACCACGTTTTCCTATGCCACTGGTACCGACATGTACCAAGACAGCAGACTCCTCCCCAGCACTAACTAAGACCTTGTTTAGGTGACACATGAGGTCCGCTACCTTCGCACCTGGCAGGCATGTTACCAGGTGATCTTCATGTCCACCAGCCACCCAGCTATCTACATGCTTAATGATCGAATCACCAACTATAATGGCTGTCCTAACACTTCCCTCATGGGCACATGACCCTGGAGAAACTTCCTTGTTGCGAGAGGGTTTTACATCACCTGGAGGACAGGTCCTAACTACAGGATCATTTCCTGCCACACCAGGGTAATGCTCTCATGTCATGTGACCTCTCGCCTCCATGGCAACAGGGATGCTGCCAGACTGGAGTTGGGACTTTAGGACTATATCACTGTAGGTCTCATCTATGTACCTCTCTGTCTTCCTTATGTCTTCAAAGTCTGCTACTCTAATCTCCAGAGATCGGACTCGTTCCCTGAGAGCAAAGAGCTCCTTGCACCTTGTGCACACATAAGACCCCTCACCAACTGGGAGAAAATCATACATGTGACACTCAGTGCAATAGACTGGAAAGCCCCCATCTCACTGCTGGACTGCTGTCTGCATCTTCGCTTTAAGGTTGTGTTTAGATATTTAAGTTATTTACTTACTAAGGGTTGCTAGGAATACGTATACTTATACTAATAAAACTATACCTAATACGTTTAATGTACTTTGTTTCACATGAAGTTTAATTAATCTCAGGTTCTTAATGTATGCTGATGAGAATAAACAGCTGCACCTGAGAGTGAATATGGCACCTCCTTTCCTTTAAGAGGTTTAAGCACCTATAAAGCTACGATTATCCCAGGAGTGGATAGATGCTGGGCAGGGAGGGAGGGAAAGACGACTTATTAAAAGCTGGCTGCTACACAGTACCCTGTCCTGTGCTTCTAAAGTAATCTGTGACCAATCTCCAAGGGGAGACCCAAAGCCCTTGCTTTGATAGAGAGAATCTTGGGTTCTAAATTTAACCAGAAAGCTCTCTGCTGCATTTTAAATTTAAACTGCAAACTCTTGCTGCTACTTGGCCCTGACTGATTTAACAATTACACTGGGTTCACAGATTAATCAGCTTTAATCTAAAGAATTCTTTTTCCCCGAAGATTTAGAAAAATTCCCAGAAGTAAATACTTACAATTGCAGATCTCTCTCCAAAAGTCGCAGTCCCCTTTTGTAGTCTTAGGAATGTCCTCACATATGGGTGATGTCACCGACAGAGCCCTGCACAGGTGCGCTCCCCAGCTTCTACTAGAAGTTTTTTTGAGGCTCCACTGCATGCGCACCTGCCTTCCCACCTGCCACGACGCCATCTTCTCCAGTACAATATCAAAGCAGTAGCCAAAAAACAACTCCTTGGGGAGGTAGGAGGGCTGTGAAGACCTATTCCTGCTGTCCATGGAGAACACCGGCTAAAGGTAACTATGCTTTCTCTGTGGACAAGCAGGAAGTAAGTCCTCATGTATGGGACTCAAGCTACAGGCAACCAAAAACCGAGGCCAAAAGCCCAAAAGGGGCAACCGAATTGGAAAACATGAGATACAGTGTGGGCGGTCCCTCTAGGGAAGGGGTTCTCAACCCTGTCCTCGGGACCCACCTAGCCAGTCAGGTTTTCAGGATAACCACAATGAATATGCATGGAGAGATTTGCATATAATGGAGGCAGTGTATGCAAATCTATCTCATACATATTCATTGTGGTTGCCCTAAAAACCCGACTGGCTAGGTGGGTCCCGAGGACAGGGTTGAGAACCCCTGCTCTAGGGGATTCGATTAATTCAGCATCTTCAGCGTACAGCTATCACTGAGGAGTATACTTTTTGGTAGCCTGGATGGACAGAAGGGCCGGTGGGAAGGCGCTGGAACCTAATTCTCAAAGAAATGCTGGAGCATGACTTGGCCGAAGTTGTTGCCATCCAGACAGTAATCAGCTATGAATGTGTGAATGGAAGACCACAGCCCTGCAGATCTCCTCTATGGAGACTGAGAGCAAGTTGGCCATCGATGTAGCCATAGCTCTGATACTGTGAGCTGTGATCTGACCAAGGCTCAGGCCTGACTGGGCATAAACGAAAGAGATGCAGTCTGCTAGCCAAAGTTTGGAGAGAGCAGCCACCAGCTTGCTAGGATCAAAAGAGACAAACAGCTGGGTGGACTTATGGTGGGGCCTTTGTCAGTGCAACGTGTGCAATGCCGCCTCCACCCTAGTGGCGTGAGGCCTGGGGAAGAAAGTCGTCAGAATGACCGACTGGTTGAGGTGGAACGCAGATAGCACCTTCAGCAGGAAATGCAGATGCGTGCACAAGACCATCCTATTGTGATAGAACCTGGTGGATGGTGGGTGAGCTACCAATGCCTGGAGCTCACTGGCAAGGTGTGCCGAAGTGACTGCCACCAGGAACAAGACCTTCCAAGGTCAGGAATTTCAGAGGGCAGGAGATGAGCGGCTCGAAGGGAGCTGACAAGAGCTATGATAGAACCACATTAAGGTCCCAAGCCACAGGCAGGGGCTTGACCAGAGGTTTAGAAAGGAGTAAGCCCTGGATAAAATGAGCCACCAGGGACTGAGCTGAGATGGGCTTCCCCTCTGAGCTGCAATGACACGCCCCATTCGTGCTCAGATAGACTCTGACCGAATTGGACTTGAGGAACCACAGAGAGCGAGACGTACAACAAAAAAGCCTTTTATTGGAATTCAGCAACCCCAACACAGCTGCATTTCGGCATGAACCTTTGTCAGGGGGTGAACCTCAGAACATAACTAATACATCAAAATCACTTATGTAAAAAATATGTGCACTAATAAAAGAAAAAAAACATTAAAAAAATATTGTGTCATAATATAGGAAATGTTAAAAACATGATGAATCAATAAATAAACAAAAGCATATAAACCCAATTAAGAACACACAAATTTTGAAACGACTATACAAAGAAAAGTGGACATGTAAAATATAAAACTCATAATTGGTTAACAATCTAATCACCATTACTCCATTCAGAATAATGATGTCATTGCAAAATGAATGTTATCAAAAAAATGTGAAAGTGTCAGGGTCGCTGGATTCTAATAAAGGACTTTTTTGTTGTATATCTTGCTCTCTGTGGTTCCTGTTGTTTTTGCGAGTATGGTATGTTTCTGAAGATCGAACTGGACTTGAGGCCAGAGTCCGAGAGGTGCAGGAGAACCTGTTGACAGTGCAGGAGAGAGGATCCAGAGTCTGATCCATGTACCAGGAGGAGAACCTCCGCCACTTGAACGCATAAGACCTCCACACAGAAGAACCTCAGTAACATTCTTGGTAGGTTGAGCTCCAAGATGACTACCCGCTCAACATCCATGCTATGAAGGCCAAAGACCGGACGTTGGGATGCAATAAGATCCCGTCCTTCTGAGATATGCGATCAGGGGCAGAGACCAGCCGCAGAGGCTTCCTACTAGAGAGCTGGAGCAACAGGGGGAAACAACAGCTGCAGAGGCCAATATGGGGCATTAAGAATCATCATGCCACTGTCGGCCAACAGCTTCAGCAAGTTCTTTGCCATGAGCAGAATGGGAGGATGTACATGTAGCAGGCCAACTCCCCAGTGAATGAAGAAGGCATCTGATGCCAACCGGCTGCGGGATGCGACCCTGGAGAAGAACTGATCCACTTGGGTGTTGTGTGGGGTAGCGAAGATATTTATTGTGGGAGTATCCCACTCATGAAAGATCCTCCCCACTACCTCCCTGTTGAGGGTCCATTCGTGTGGCTGAAGGACACAGCTCAGCTGGTCCACCAGGGAGTTAAGGTCCCCGGGCAGATAAGTTGCCCTCAGCTCCGTTCCGTGAGCAATGGCAAACTTCTACAAGTGGACTGCTTCCCAGCATAAGAGTTATGGCCCTGTGCCATCTTGCTTGAGGACGTAATACATTGCCATCTGATTGTCTGGATCAGCACAGATTGACTGGCCAAATGAACCTGGAACATGTTGAGGGCATTTGCTATGGTCCAGAGTTCTAAGAAATTGATTTGGTGCTTGAGACCACAGGCCCTGTATGCACAGGCTGTCCAGATGAGCTCCCCAGCCCCGCTTGGGGCAACATTTGAAATGGGAGACCTCAGAGCAAGGTCTGCGGCTCTAGCCATCAGTGCAGGGATTGTATAAGAGGCCCCAGTAACCACCACCTAGTCCTGGAGGCAGCCCTTGGCTTGTTTCTACTGCATATTCAGAAACCATTGAGCTTGTCTCATCGACAGACGAGCCAGTGGAGTGACATGCACAGTCAAGGCCACATGGCCAAGCACTTTCAGCATCCCCCTGGGCTGTCACTTGATGCATCTGCTGGGTACTGCAGATCAAGGCCGTCAGCCTTAGCAGGCAACCCACTGGGAGAAAGACCCGAGTGGTGTAGAGGATGACCCCTATGAACTCCAGTTGTTGGGAGGGCTGGAGGTGAGGCTTGGGGTAGTTGACTATGAACACAACCGCTTGAGCACCTGAATGGTTAGCTGCGCCAAACTGATGGACTCCATATGGAGTGGAGGTTTTTTATGAGCCAGTCATCCAAGTAAAGGAAGACAAATACCCCCAGAGTCCTCAGATAAGCAGCCACATCTGTCACACACTTTGTGAAGACTCGGGATCTGAAGCCAGTCTGAAGGGAAGAACCCGGTACTGGAAGTGCCAGTCCCCCAGGACAAACCTGAGGAATTTTCTGTGAGCGGGGTGGATCGATATGTGCTATATGCATCTCTGAGATCCAGGGAGCATAGCCAATCATCCTTTAGGCGGTACGGGAGCAGGGTCCCCAGAAAGACCATCTTGAACTTTTTTCGCACTAGGTAGGTGTTGAGGTTTTGGAGGACCAGGATGGGCAGAACCCCCCCCCCCCATTTTCTTGGGGACCAGGAAGTACCTGGAGTAGAACCCCTGCCCGACCTGAGCTGGAGGCACCAGCTTGATGGCGAGATCTGCGAGCAGGGTGGAGACTCTTGCAATGAATATGAGATGGTACAGGAAGCCAGTGTAAACGGATGAGGAGGGGGGTGATGTGATCAAATCTGGATACGTGAAAAATTAATCTGGCTGCAGTGTGCTGAATAGGTTGAAGGCACTTTAAAGAGTATTGAGGGAGGCCAGCAAGTGCTACATTACAATAGGCAAGTCTAGATAGAATGAGAGAGACAACAAGAGTGGTTAAGGCAGGAGTGATCAGAAGGGAACGGACTGCTCTGATACGACGAAGAAAGAAAAATGAGCGTTGGATGATTTGGGTGATGTAATCATGGAAAGAGAGCAAAGAATCTAACGTGACTCCAAGGTAGTGAAAAGATGACGCGAGATGAATAAGGGACCCATCGAGAATATGGGAAACAGAAGGAGGGGTAGTAGGATCAGTGAGTCAGTTGGCAGTAGTTTTTGAAGAGTTAAGTAGAAGGCGATTGGTAGACAATCAGGCTGCAACATGAGTGAGGCATGTATTCAAGGAGGAGAGATCCGGCAGAGATGGGTCTGTATGAAATAGAAGAATGTCGTCTGCCTAAAAGCATGTTGAAATGCCAAGCTGTTGGATCATAAGAGTTAGGGGCGAGAGAAAAATATTGAAAAGAACAGGTGCTAGTACGAAGCCCTGAGGGACACCACACGAAAGAGGGTGAGAGGAGGAAACAGACGTGCCCTTATTGACGCAAAAAGAACGCTGTGATAGAAAAGAAGTGAACCATTGAAGAACTTATCCCTCGAGACCCAAGGTTGTACAACCGAGAGAGAAGATTGTGATTGATGAGGTTGAATGCTGAAGATAGATCAAATGAAACAGTGATTGTGACATCCCCACAGTCCAATGAACGGTGAACTTCACTAAAGAAGAGAGAGAAGAATAGTATCAGTGAAATGACCAGTACGAAATCCAGACTGATGGGGGTGCAAAGCATTGGAGAGTTCAAGTTGGGTGGCTAGCTGCTGAGAGACAAGCTTCTCAAACAATTTAGAGAGGAATGATAGGTTCGAGACTGGACAGTAATTAGTCAGCACAAACTTGTCTAAGGAAGACTTTTTAAGATGGGGGCGACAACAGGAGCATGGGGAAAGACACCAGCAGCAAGGCTATTGTTAATTAAAGAGAGGATAATTGGTTTGAGCATCATGGAGTTATCAGAAAGCCAGGATTATGGGAGGGGGTCCAAATTACAAATAGTCTTTCGAGAAGTGGCAAGGGCCTTGGATAGGGAGGCGGGGGAAATGGGACTGAAAGTGCTCCAGATATGTTTCATTGTAGGTGTTGGAGGCATGAAAGAGGATATAGGGTTGGAGACTGGAGGGGGAGGAGCTGGGGGGAAATTCTGTTGTAAACTAGAGATCTTGGTGAAAAAGAAAGTGGTTTGGTGCAATGTGGCATCCATATTGCAGGGTTGGGATGGAGATACTGATAAAGAGGAGAGGATGAAGAAAAGCTGACAAAGTTGTGAACTACTACTATTACTGAACATTTGTATAGCACTAAAAGGCATATGCAGCACTGCACAAACACATGTAAAAGATGGTCCCTGCTCATCGGAGCTTACAATGAAGAGGAATTAGTGTTGAGATTAGAGTAGTATTCCCTCTTAGTGGCCACAATTGTATGATGATAGAAATGATGACAGTCCCGAAAACGGAGTGCACTGGGAGATCGGGACCATCTCCAGCAACACTTGGCTCTATGGAGATGAGTACGGGCAAGACGGATGCCGGGATAAAACCAGGGCTGGCTAGGCTTTGTTTAGATCGAAATGCCTGAACCAGTGCAATGTGATCCAAGGCAGAACGAAGAAGCGAGTCCCAGAGAGAGGCCTGCATATCTTCAGGCATCAGATGGAAGGAGGAGGAGAAAAATAGTATCTGCAGACGGGAAAGGTAGGATAGTGTCCAGATTTAGTTTATGAGATAACCTCAGAGGGAGGCAGGGGATAATGGATGTACTGGGCGAGATAGGCGGAAGGAGGAGAGAAAGAGAGGATGAGAAAATGGTTAGTCCAGGGAAGAGGTAATAATGATAAGTGTAAGAGATGTGAAGGTGGATTAAGAGATGAAATGATGAGATCCAGAGTATGACCAGGAGAATGGGAAAGGAGATGTGTTAAGTGAGTTGAAGATCATCAAGGTGGGCCAAGAACAGCTTATCACATAACTTAAGAGGAAAGTCTACATGGCAACTGAAGTAGTCAAGAATATAAAGGTTGAGTAAGGTTGTGGCAACATCCGAGATAGTAAGAAGCAGGGAATCCCAGAGGGAGGTAGCTTGGGAGGGGGAAGAATAAAGCAAAAGGCTGAGCCACAGGTTGTGTTGGTAGGCCAAAGAGGATGGCCTCTGGGAAAGAAAGGGAGTGAGAATGAAGTACTGCTATGCGGAGGGAGGAACAATAGATAACAGCCACCCTGTCACCAGTGAGAGTGGCCCTGGGTGCGGAGAAGTAGAAGTTATCTGGGAGACAGTGGTGTAGAATAGGTTCCTCACGTGGTTTGAGCCAGGTTTTGGTGAGCAATAGCAGATCTAGACTGTGTTGGAAAATGAGATCATAGCACAGCGTTGTTTTGGCACAGAGTGACCTGCAATTAAGGAGGCCACAAGTGTAGGGGGAGGAAGCTAAGGCAGAAATAGAAGTGGAGGAATAGAAGTCCAACTGAGGTAGTAAGGGGCAGTATCATAAGGTTATTAAAATTGCAGGCAGACAGACGTAATGTGGAATGGGGGGGGGGGAGGGTCAGTTTGACAGAGAGACAGGTATTCTACTCATATATACAATGAGCAGATAGCAAGTAATAGTTTTCAGATCAGCACTGGCTTCAGGGAGTTTTTTTATGAACGTAATCCACATCAGGTAACAGCTGTATGCAATATTAAACATTCAGTGCGGGACACCAGGTAAAAAGAGATCTTTTGCTCTGGGGAGCTGCAGCCCCTCTGCTCCAAATTTGCTCAGGCTCCTTTTGATGTCGATGCCTCTGTGGTGCCCGAGGATACCGGGGTTGATGCCAGGATCAAAGATACAGAATCCGTCAGCCCAAAGAGGGACTCCCGCTGCTTCTCCCGACCCTTCAGGCCCCTTCTTGTCATCTTCAAACACAGGTTACAAGAGGCAGGCTAGTGTCAGGGTGCAGGCATTGAAGGCACCAGCTGTGTTGGTCCTTGACAGAGATGGTCTGGGCATACTTTTTAAACCCATTTGCTGGCTTCTGGCACATGTCTGGGAACACGGCTGTGATAAGGTCGAACGGCTCAATGGTGCCTGCTATGGGAAAACTAAAAAGAAAAAAAAGGGACAAAAATTGAAAACATGAAAGCGAAGGCACGGGGGCTGGTGCTACTGATGGCAGGTGGTGAAAACCAGATAAAAAAGGACCCCAAAGAGGCAAAAGAGAAAAATTTCTCCAACAGTGCAGGAACACATCCTAGGGGCTCTGCGGAATAAAGAAGACTGGAGAAGATGGCGCCATGGCAGGCGCAGTGGAGTCACACAAAAGCTTCTAGTAGGTGGGGGAGGGAGCAAGATGGCGCTTGGAAGATCCTCTATTCAGAGCTATGGCCTTGCGTACGCTCAATGTAGAAGGCCAACGCCCTCTTACAGTCCAGGGTATGCAGAACTGTCTCTGCCCGACTGGCATGTGGCCTGGGAAAGAAGGTAGGTAGTACTACCTCCTGGTTGAGGTGGAAAGAAGAGACCACTTTCGGAAGGAACTTGGGGTGTGTGCGGAGCACCACCCAGTTCCTATAGAACCTTGTATAAGGCCTGTCGGATACCAGGGCTTGAAGCTCACTCACTTGTCGAGCCTACGTGAGTGCCACCAAGAAAGGTAGTGTAGATGGCAGGTTGCCATTGGCTCGAATGGTGGATGAGTAAGCTGCCCTAAGACCACATTCAAATCCCACTCGGTTGCCGGAGGGCGAACTGGGGGCTTCAGCAGAAGTAGGCCTCTCAGAAACCTGGACCCCTAAGGATGTGCAGAAAGAGGCTTTACTTCCACTGGGAGGTGGTGTGCAGCCAAGGCACTAAGGTGAACTCTGACGGAGTTGGACTTGAGGCCCAAATCTGAAAGATGAAGAAGATATTGAAGTACCACTGCAACCTGGCAGGAGAAAGGGTTTTCTTTCTGCTTTTCGCACCACACCTCAAAACCTATGCCACTTAAAAGCATAGGACCATCTAGTTGAGTGCCTCCTTGAGGCCAGCAACACCTCTTCCACATTTTTGGGGAGGAGAGGTGCGAGGACTATCCTTTCAGCAGCCGTGCCATCAGGCTGAGAGACCTGAGGTTGGGGTGCAGGAGAGTGCCCCCTCCTGAGACAGGAGGTTGGGATAGGATCCCAGAGGGATTGGGTCCTCCACCGCTAGTTGAAGCAGAAGCTGAAACCAGGGTTACCTCGGCCATCTGGGGGCTACCAGAATGACCGAGGCCTTGTCCTGGAGGATTTTGAATAGAGTCTTGGCCACCAGAGGCGTGGGAGGAAACGCATTCAGGAGGCCCACAGACCATGAGATGAGAAAAGCATCAGCAGCCACCCTGTTTGGGTATGGCTGCCTGGAGCAAAACTGGGACAACTGGTGATTGTGCAGGCTCGCAAATAGATCTATTGCCGGTTGTCCCCAGGTCTGAAATAGCCATTGGGCCATATTCATATCCAGCTGCCATTTGTGGGGCTGGAGAATCCTGCTTAGCTTGTCGGCTAAGTAATTTTCCTGGCCTGGCAGATAAACGGCTTTGAGATGCATGCCGTGCCGGACTGCAAAGAAGCACAGGTCCAAAGTTTCCTGACACAGAATGCGGGACCCCGTGCATCCCTGTTTGTTCACATAGAACATCGCCACTTGGTTGTCTGTCTGTATTAGGGACAGGTTAATGAGCCAAAGTTTGAAGAATGCTCGTAGAGCTAGGCGAATGGCACGAAGTTCCAGGAAATTGATCTGCTGTGTGCTCTCTTGCAGAGACCACACACCTTGAGTGCAGAGTCCCTGGCAATGGGCTCCCCAGCCTAGCAAGAATGCATCTGTAGTCAGGATCCTCATGTGTAGAGGAGCCTGAAAATCCACTCCCGCCTCCAAGTTGTTTGGTTGAAGCCACCAGGCCAAGGACTGCACCAGTCTCTTGGACACCTTGGCTCTGTCTTGGAGTCTGCCTGTGTCCACCATTGAGCTGTTCGCATGTGGAGGCGGGCATTCGGTGTCACATGTACCGTGGAGGCCGTGTCCGTGGAGTCGCAGGAAGTGTCTTGCTGATATTTGGGACCTGCGACTCACTTGACGTGCCAGGGCCAGGAGTCTCTGTGCCCCGTCTACTGGCAGGTAAGCCCTTGCCTGAAAGGTATCTAGTCTTGCCCCAATGAACTCTAGTTTTTGAGTGGGGACTAGAATAGACTTGGGGTAATTGATCACGAAACCTAGATGTTGAAGCACCTGAACAGTGCGAGATGTAGCCTGTTGGACCTCCAGGACTGATGTGGCTCTGATGAGCCAGTCGTCCAAGTAGGGGAAGACAAATACTCCTTGGATTCTGAGGAAGGTCGCCACCACCGCCAGGCACTTTGTGAATACCCTGGGGGCAGAGGCCAGGCCAAAGGGAAGCACCCTGTACTGATAGTGGTTTCCTCCCACCACAAAGCGCAGATATTGTCTGTGGTCTGGGTGAATTAGGATGTGTGTATATGCATCCTTTAGGTCTAAGGAGCACAGCCATTCTCCCTGGTGGAGGTAAGGCAGCAATATTCCAAGGGAGAGCATCTTGAACTTCTCCCTCACCAGGAATTTGTTGAGGTTGTGCAGGTCGAGGATGGGTCTTTAGGCCTCCTGCCCTTTTTGGTATGAGGAAGTACCTGGAGTAAAAGCCCTTGCCCTGCAGGTGGTGGGGCACCGGTTCTACCGCCTGATCCTCGAGAAGACCTGCTAACTCTTTCAAAAGAAGGTCCCTGTAAAGAGGAGGCCTGAGAGGCTCCCCTGGAAAGTAAGGGGGAGGTAACTGGGTCAAATGTAGCAGATAGCCCTGCTGGATTATCTGAAGAACCCCGGTGTCTGAGGTGATGGCTGGCCACCTGTGGGCATACAGGGCAAGCCTTCCCCCTGTGCACTGCCTTACTCCTTTGGTGAGCGGGGCTATGCCTTGAGAGTCAAAAGCCACTCCCAGGCTGAGCCGGAGCCTGTGCCTGGGGTTTGGGGGCTCTCTGCTTAGCGGGCCATGCCCCTGTCCCTTGGCCTGCTGCCCCGGTTGGGGAGCCGGGGAGGCCTGAAATGGGGGGTAGTTGCAGTAAGCAGTACCCTTCCTCGAGAAAAAGGGCTTCTTACCCGAGCCCTTCTTTTTGGAAGGGGAAGACGACTTCTTCGAGAGCCGTGTCCTGGTCATGTACTCGGACTCGATCTCAGCAGCCTTCTCGGTCATAGGTTTGCCAAAGAGGTTTTCACAATGGCAGGGAACATCGACCAACTTGTCCTGTACCCATTGCTCAAGGTCCAATGACTGTAGCCATGCCTGGCGGCGTGCACTGATGCCTGCCGCAGCTACCTGGGCTGACGTCTCAAAGCCGTCATGGGCTGCTTGAGTCCTGAACTTCGAGCACTCACGGACTACAGTGGACAGGGTCTTGAAGCGCTCCAAAGGTCCCTCGGAGAGAACAGCTGAGAACCCAGCAATCTCCTTTGCCAGGTCTTGCAGGTACATGCCCATGTACAGCTGGTATGCCTGGATCCGGCATGTCAGCATAGAAACCTGGTAGCACTTTCTACCGAGGGTGTCCAAGTTGTGGGCCTCCCTGCCAGGAGGCACCGAGGAGTGCGTCTTCTGGCTCTTGAGCCGGCGCATGGCCGATTCCACAACCATGGAGTTGTGCGGCAGTTGTGCTTTCTGGAATCCAGGACTCTTGCGGACTCGATATATGGAGTCAATCCACCTGCTGAGTACCGGCATCGATGCCAGTGTCTCCCACATGTGGAGCATCAGCCGTTCCAGGATCAGAGGCATCGGTACAGTAAGGGCTTCCCGAGGGGGAAAGTCATACTGGAGGATCTTGAGCTTCTCGGCTCGAGGCTCCTTCTCAGCCTCTGCAGGGAATGCCAAAGCCATTGACATATCCCTTCCGAAGTCCAAGAACCAAGTGTCCTCTGGGGGTGGGGGGGGGACCTTCTCCGAGGTTCGGACACCAGGGTATCAGATGGGACGTCCCTGGTCCGGCAGGTGTCCGGGAACTCTTCCTCCTCCGTCTCCCAGTCCGATGCCTCCAAAGAGGAATCGAGTGGCTCTGGCCTCGAGGGCTTCGGCTTTGACCGCCCCGACGCTGGTGTAATCGCCGTAGATTACCTCAGTCCCGAACGGGAGGTCGAGGGAGACCTCGGCCTCCAGGGTCGACTTGGATGTCGGAGGCCTGGTGGTCAGGGAGGAAGGACCGGTGAGACCGGCTATCATCGCCCGCTGCTGCTCCATGGTCACCATTCTGAGACCGAGCTCAGAAGGCTCCGCAGCCCCCGGGTCGGGTCCTGATGCTGTCGGGCCCGACACCGGTTCTCCTGGAGGAGAGTCCTCAACGAGGACAGTGGTTACCTGCCTCGGCTGCTCCGGGTCCCTTCAAGGAAGTTTTGTTGGACGCTCTAACTCCAAGGAACCGGGAGGGCGGTCGGGGTTCTGCGACCGGTCCCACAAGGAACCAGGCCGTTCGGAATCGTCCGACGACACTGCCTTCAGGGATTTTTTCTTCCTCCGATGTTTCCATGAGGGAGACCCCCTTTCTGAGGAGACCCGATGCTGCTCAGGCTCAGACAGTTCCCGAAACGTCAAGGCCTCAGACGAGGTCCGGGCCCGGGAGGGTACGGACTCAGGAAAAATCCTATCATGCTGCTGCTGGCGGCTTCTCAGGGCCTTCGAGGACATTTTCCTACACGGGCCACAGACCTTCGGTCGTGGTCAGGCCCGAGGCACCAGAGACAGCAGTCATGTGTATCGGTGAGGGACATTAACTTTGTACACTGATCACATTTTTTAAACCCGCTGGCAGCCATCGGGGAAAAAAGGGCCCCTGCGAGGTCAAAGGACCGGGCTGCCAGTGAAAAAGAAAAAGAGCGCGAACGCTAGTCACGAAGGACAAATAACGAAAAGTTAAGCCGGACTCGATACTAGTGTACCAAGCCGAAGGCGGGATGGGGAACCAATGTCGAACTGGTAGAAAAGTTAATTTCTAACTTTAAACACTTTTTTCTCAGGGACTATAGGACAATGTCCGTTGGGCTTCGTGGAAAAAAGGAGACTGATCAAGATGGCACACTTGGGAGGGAAGGGGACTGGCATACTTGATGCAATTCCCAAAGGCTTTCTTAGAAAGCTGGTGATTTGCTCCGCAAGAGGGCTCCGTTGGCGCCGACGTCACCCATATGTGAGGACTGACTTCCTGCTTGTTCCTGGAGAATAGCTTTCATAGCATCCAACTGTAACATTCCCTGTTTTGTTCCAGGTAAAGTACTCATGAAATGCTTTATTAATTAGCTGCACTGTCTCCTTTTTATCCAATAAACTACTGTTCAAACACCAGAACCAAACTTGCTTCACCTCTGGTTGCCCTGCCATTTCCAACTACACTCTGGAAAGATCACACCAGATTGTATTATCAACTTCAGCACCTCATATATGAGATGAGGCATGGGGCTGGGAATAGATGATATACTGTAGCTGCACAAGCACAGATGGAAAAGGCACCACACATTTATAAGTGTCCCAACCCATTCATAAACTCCTTTAATTTATCCCCATCACCTTTCCCATATCCCTGCCTCATCCCTCCATGAACTAAATGTTCAATAAGTAGACTTCCCCATCTATAGTGGACTTTACCACAAAATTCTCCCTGTGGGCCCCCTTTCTTATCCACCAAAGAAAGCTGAAGACCCCTAGAAAATAAAATGGCCACCCCTCTCCATGTCCCATCAACTCTATTTCAAGCAAAGAACACATGGGGTACTCAGATTGAAGCAGTTGCTCAGCCTTTGGTTAATAAATGTGTTCCTTGTACCATGTAAATATCCACATTTAATCTCACACTCTTTCAACAGCATCTGCTGCTTATATGGCAAATTCAGGCTCATTGCATTCTGTGACACAATTTTCATATAAGCCTTACTCCCCATTCTCCCAAATTACTAGGCCTTGGATACATGCATTTCTGCCATGCACATACCAAATTACACATTCCCCATTTGTTGCCACCTCATCCCTTTTCCTCCTTCCCCCTCAGTTCCCATTCCCTCCATAACTTGTCTGCCCTGCCACATCCATGCCTATATCCAAGACTTTCCCAAGGCTTACTAAATGCACATCCCCTTCTGACCCCCGTAAACATTAATCCCCTTAAATCAATAATAAAAGAAACTATAAATGGAAATTACACTTACCTGGTAATTGTGGTTCCTTGAGGGAATCCAGTTTAGTCAGATACTTCTGGGTAGTGCACCTCCTCCTGCAGCCCGGAGACTGGGCATGTGCAAAAAACGTGACATCACTGCATGTAGGTACTCCGCTCCCCCAGCCATCTCCAGTGAACTATTGACAAAGCACACTTAAAGGAGCAATAATTAATCAACTAATCTATAAAAATAGAACCAAGTAGAAGGGAAAAAAGGAACACCAGAACAGCACATCAACTGCCTGCCAATGCAGACATCCCCTACTAGGGGTTTTGTACTACCTTTGTTTTTTTTTTTTTGTTTTTTTTTAATCTTACAATTACGGTTGAGCTGAATGCGGGCTCATGAAGACAGATTAGTTTTCTTCTACCTGCCTCCTCCAGAGCGAGCCATCATACAGACAGAAAAGAACAGAAAGCAAGCTCCAAAAGAACTTACCCGTAATTCCAGCTAACCGGAACAAATCCACCGCCCTAAAGCATCCCGGGTGGGAATAAGGACTAAACTGGATTCTCTCAAGGAACCACAATTACCAGGTAAGTGTAATTTCCATTTCCTTTTCGGTCATCCAGTTTAGTCAGATACTTCTGGGATGTAACAGAGCAGTAACTATTAGGAGGGACCTTTCCAACCGGCATGCAATACTGCCGATCCGAAGCCCGCATCCTGCGCTGACAGCACGTCCAAGCGGTAATGCTTGCTGAAAGTATGAAGGGATGACCAAGTGGCCGCCCGACAAATCTCCGCCGGAGGCACCAAGCCGTGCTCCGCCCAAGACGTCGCTTGAGCTCGTCGAATGAGCCCGCAAACCTACAGGCACCACTCTGCCCTCCAAAATATAAGCGGAAGCAATGGCCTCTCGAATCCACTGCGAGATAGACGCTTTAGCCGCTGCTTCACCCCTGCGCTGTCCACCAAACAACACAAACAGCCGATCCGACTTACGAAAACTCGCAGACACCTTCAAATACCGACGCAACACGCGCTTCAAGTCCAACCGCCGCAAATGGCGATCCGCCTCGTTGTCCCCGGGCGAACCCAGAACCGGCAAGGACACTGTCTGATTCAAGTGGAACGGCGAAACTACCTTCGGCAAAAAAGACGGAACAGGCCGCAGAACCACCTTGTCCCCATAAAAAGACAAAAACGGTTCCCGACAAGATAAAGCTTGAAGCTCAGAGATCCGTCTCGCTGAGCAGATGGCTACTAAAAACACCGTCTTCAGCGTCAAAACCTTCACAGATGCCCGGCGCAATGGTTCAAAAGGCTCCTTCGCCAGGGCCCCCAAAACTAGGTTGAGATCCCACGAAGGAACAAAGACTCTACAAGCTGGACAGAGGTTGGACACAGCTTTCAGGAAACGCAACACATCCGGATGCGTCCCCAACGCAACCCCCTGCACCTTGCCGCGATAGCATGCTAAGGCCGCCAACTGCACCCGCAAGGAACTAGCAGCCAGGCCCTTCTCAAAACCATCCTGCAAAAAACTGAGCACCACCGGCACCGACGCTGTCGCCGCCCGGATCCGTCCCCTAGAACACCAGTCCTCAAATATTCGCCATACGCGCACGTAAGCTAGCGATGTAGATTTTTTCCGAGCCTTGAGCAAAGTCGTTATTACCGCCGCCGAATAACCTCTCTTCCTCAGCCTCGCCCGCTCAATGGCCAGACCGTAAGCGAGAATCGATCCACCTGAGGCATCCGAAGAGGACCCTGCCGTAATAGATCCTCTGACACCGGTAACCTCAACGGCTCCCCGCTGAGGAGCCGAATCAGATCTGCGTGCCAGTCCGGAGCCACCAACAACACACTTCCGCGATGCGCCTCGATTCTTTGCACCACTCTGCCGATTAGGGTCCACGGAGGAAAGACGTAAAGCAGATCCGACGTCGGCCAAGGTTGCATCAGCGCGTCTATCCCCTCTGACATCCTTTCCCGACGCCGGCTGAAAAATCGAGTGGCCTTTGCGGATTGCAAAGTCGCCATGAGGTCCATGACGGGAGTTCCCCACCTTTGGACTATCTGTGCAAAGATCGCGGGATTCAACTCCCACTCCCCGGCATCTACTCGCACTCTGCTGAGAAAGTCCGCTGTCACATTGTCCTTGCCGGCAATGTGTGCCGCCGACACCGCCAACAACCGAGTTTCCACCCACTGAAAGAGCCGTTCCGCCTCGGCTTCCATGGGCCTGCTCCCGGTGCCGCCCTGACGATTGATGTATGCCACCGTCGCCGAGTTGTCGGAGAACACCTGGATCGCTCTCCCCGTCACAGTGGCCTCAAACGCCTGCAGCGCCAGAGCCACTGCCCGAAGTTCCAATCTGTTGATGGACCAAGTGGACTCCTGGGCCGACCAACGCCCCTGCGTGAAAAGCTCCCCGCAGTGCGCTCCCCAGCCCACCAGGCTTGCATCCGTCAACAGAGGAAGCCAATCCGGTTGCTCCAGACTCATCCCTGTCGTCAACGACCCTGGAAACAGCCACCACCGAAGCGAGCTCCGGACCTTGGCGGGACAAGGAAGTCGTGCGTTGAGCGAGTCCTCCTGGTGAGACCAGCGACGAAGCAGCGCTCTCTGCAATGGACGCATGTGAAACCTGGCCCAAGGAACCGTCTCTAACGTCGCTGCTATGGTTCCCAAAACCTGGAGGTAACTCCAGGCTGAGGGAGCCGGAGAGACCAGAAACCGATGAAGTAAGGCCTGTAAACCCTGCACTCGTCGAGCCGGTAGAAACACTCTCCCTACCCGAGTGTCGAACCGTACCCCGAGGTATTCGAGCTCCTGCGTAGGGACTAAGTGACTCTTTGCCCGATTGACCACCCAGCCGAGCTGCTCGAGAAACCTCACTACCTTGTTCGTCACCCGAACACTTTCTGCAGCGGACTTTGCTCGAATCAACCAATCGTCCAGGTAAGGATGAACCAGGATGCCGTCTTTGCGCAACGCCGCCACCACCACCACCATAATCTTGGTAAAGGTGCGCGGCGCTGTCGCGAGGCCGAAGGGCAAGGCTTGAAACTGGTAATGTCCCCACGGAAGGGCAAAGCGAAGGAATCTGCGATGGTTTTCCCTGATCGGAATATGCAGATAGGCCTCCGTCAGATCGAGAGATGTTAAATACTCCCCTTGCCGCACGGCGACAATGACGGACCGTAGGGTCTCCATCCGGAAATGTGAAACGCGTAAACAGCGGTTCACCCCTTTGAGATCCAAAATGGGCCGAACCGAACCATCCTTTTTCGGGACTATGAAATAGATGGAGTATCGACCCCTGCCGCAGTCGCTGGAAGGCACCGGACCCACCGCCTCCGACTGCAACAAGCGGTCTAGCGTCTGCCGAAGTGCCAGGGATTTCTGTAGACCCTTGCAGGGGGAGAGAACAAAGGAATCTCGAACGGGCCGGGCGAACTCCAAAGCGTAGCCGTCCCGAATGATCTCCAGGACCCACTGATCCGACGTGATTTGGGCCCAAGCCGGCAGAAAAGCCCGAAGCCTCCCTCCTAATGGCTGACTGCCGACCAGAGCCCGCCTCACTTCATTGGGACTTTCTGGGAAGGGCCGAGGACGCCGCCGCAAACCCCCTACCGGCGCCTCGAAACCCCCGAAAACCTTGCACCCGTGGAGCAAAGCGTCCCCGTTGGAAACCCCCCAACCGGGAAGAACGAAATCTCCGAAAGTCACGGAATTGCCCACGGAAGGACTGCGAGGACCGCCCCTGCTTAGGCTTATCTTCCGGGAGTCTACCCCCCTTGGACTCCCCCAAATCCTTCACCAACTTATCCAAGTCCTCACCAAACAACAGGCCCCCCCGAAATGGCAGCTTACTGAGCTGCGCTTTGGAAGAGCCGTCCGCCGCCCAATTCCTCAGCCAAATGGACCGGCGAGCCGCCACCAACGATGCCACGCTATTAGCGAGGGCCCTGATTAAATCGTAATGAACATCGGACAAGTAAGCCGCCCCGGACTCCAGACGGTCTAACTCCCGCAGACCCTCGGGCTCTAGTTGTATGACCCTGCGCAACCCCTTAGTCCATCTGAGACAAGCCCGAGCAACCCAAGCCCCGCATATGGAAGCTTGAAGCGAGAGGGCATCCGCCTCAAAGGACTGCTTCAACAAGCCGTCCACCTTTCTATCTTGCGCATCCTTTAGAGCAGCACTGCCCTCGACAGGAATGGTGGTCTTTTTCGTCACCGCCGACACCGCCGCATCCACTTTCGGAGAGCGAAATTTCTCCTTGTCCTTATCTGCCAAAGGATATAAGCGCGACATAGTTCGAATGCCCTTGAGACCAGCTTCAGGCAAATCCCATTCCTCCTGAATCATCCGGTCAACTACCCGATGCACGGGAAAAACTACCTGAGACTGTCGCACCGCCTGAATAATGGGATCCTCCTCCCCCTCGTCCATCAACGGCTGTTCGGTTACTAATTTGAGAGTTTGCAGAGACTCTGTAATAAGCGGCACCAATTCCTCTCTGCGGAATAACCTAATAATTTTCGCCTGATCCTCCGGCTCGGGAATCTCCCCCTCCTCCAGGCTCCAACTCCGACTCACGTTCTTCTGAGTCCTGCCAGTCGACCTCCGGAGGCGAGGGATCCCGCACCTTAACTCTCTTAGACGGACAAAGGGATCCGCCGCTCACACCCGCTGCGGAAGCCTGCGGAGATGGCGCGGACGACGCCAAGGCATCCGGCAGCTTACCCTGCCGCTGCCTACAAAATGCCTCGTGCATAATTAACACAAAATCAGGAGAAAAACCACTGAGCAGAGGCTCAGCTCCCCCGGACAGGGAAGCCAAACCATGCCCCTCCTGGGAAGTCTGCAAGGGTGGCTGTGGAGGCGCTGATGGAGCAAGTCCTACTATCCCCGGCTCCACCTCCTGACCCTCAGTCGTCGGAATCTCCATCTGATGTTCTAGAGAGGCGGACACCGCCGTATACCCTCGGCAGATCCCAGATTCCGTAATCGCGCCCCTTCGGCTGCCACACACCACACACTGAAGGCGTGCCGCCATAAAGGTTATGCCATCCCAGAAATCAAAAATTGCTTATTAATATATCTTTTTTTTTTTTTCACTCTATGCTAGCAATAAAAAAGGCAGAGAAAAGGGGTCCCCAATCAGTATCAAAACAAAAAACGCACAGTCCCCAACCTCCTACCTCAGAAAAAGGAAAAAGGGGCCAGGAAACTGCCTTCAGGAAAATAAAGCAAACTGAAGAAAACCAAAAATAAATAAAACCAAACAAGAAAACCAAAACGCTCGCTAAGGTGAAAGGGCCCGAAGAAAAGTGTCTCCCAGCCTCACTTCACTCCCCGCACTCGATGCAAGTGATGACCACGCGGCTGCCACGAGGTCAAAATGGCCGCCGGCGATCAAGGGGAAAAAGAAAAGGGCGCCAAAACCGCCCGAGGCTGCTCCCACCACGGCAAAGAAAGCAGCCGCGCTAACCTTGCTGGATCCCTGCTTACCTCGTCTCACCCAGAAAGGGAAGAAGGGAGAAGCGAGGCATGCACACTCGCACTCCTGCACCTGCGGGAGAAACGCTGCACCACGGAGCAAGTACCGAGATGTCAGCTGGCCGCGACAGCCCAAGCGGGAAGGAAAAACTGAAGCAGGGCAATCCGTGTCCCGCTGTCGGCCAAGAGCTCTCCCCCGAACTGGCAAGGGTGAAGAGATCTAAAGGTGAGGCAAAGCTCATACACTCACAAAACACCACAGCAGAGACAGGTAGAAGAAATCCTGCACTGCTTGTGCGTCGCACGGCAGTCCCCAACCTTTTTTTTTTTTTTTTTGTTAAAGGGACAGTGCCCAAATAAAACAGAATCAAAGAAAGAACCCCCAAAATAAAGTAAAACTCCTAAGCTCCTTAATCTAGCCCTAAAGTGAGCCCCAACACTAGGCTCACACGTCCTCCTGCTGCACGGAGACTGGACACACTGGAGATGGCTGGGGGAGCGGAGTACCTACATGCAGTGATGTCACGTTTTTTGCACATGCCCAGTCTCCGGGCTGCAGGAGGAGGTGCACTACCCAGAAGTATCTGACTAAACTGGATGACCGAAAAGGAACATTCCCTAGCTCAGTAACCAAAGTAACCCAACCTTCTTTAAAGAGAACCAACCTGTGATGTCCATTAATTAGTCCGCTTTTACAGACAGAGTCCAGCTACCTCTTTCCTCCACTCCATTGTAGCTGGTTGCCTTGCTGCTAAGCTTTCTTAGACACATCATAGAGATAAATTATGCATAGCACTCCAGGTCATTGGAATTGCAGCTCAATCTGTGCCCCCACCCACCTTGGACACTCACTACTTAGTGGTGCTTTTATGTTTCTTTTTTAGTGAGTATGCAGCTTCCACCTCCAATTCAGCAATCCTTCCATGGATACTCATGCTGCTTCCTTCCTAGTACACACACCTTGAAGGTCTTGCCTAGTGTAAATGCTAAACTGAAGGGGAACAACCATCTATATGTCACTTGCTAGTAACGTTTCTGAAATCCCACCTTTTTCTCAACATCATTAGTAACAGACCTGAAATACCGCCACTGTGCAATTTTTTGTTTAATCGGGTAGTTACTGAAAAGTTATGTCTTTTGGCAAATTGGATTTGGGAGCCCACAAAGCTCTGTGGGCACAATCCACCTTGATTAGGATGTCCTCTGCAAAGTCTTCTTCTGTAGCTAGAATCGCTTGTGCAATTGGTCCTGGCTTCCACAGTCCACATGCTACCTTGTTTCAGAGACTCCTCTAAGTCGCAAACTACAATGGCAGGCTCTATTGTTCATATCCTCCACTTTCATCTCACAGCTCATCTTGTTTTGCTATCTCTGCAATTTGTCCATTCATATGGGCTGCGATCTCACCTGTTCTTCCATTCTCACCTCAGCAATGTCTGACCGCAGTTCTCCCAACATATTCACAATCTCACTTTGGAAGGCTGTCAGTTCACTTTTAAATTCCTAAACCACTTGCACAATTCTCTGTAGATCACTGGCTCATCAACTTCAAATTCAGTCTCAGACTCACACTCATTTTCCTCGTGGCTCCCTGCAGTACCTTGTTGTTCTGCTCCCACTACAACTGATAGTGCATGACACTGCTTTCAAGTTGACACACTTCTTTTTAGAGGGCATTACGCTGCACCCACTACACCATAGGACTGTTGTGCCTTGTAGCAGTATCAGCTTTGTGGGTTTGGAGCTATTCTGCTTTCTTAGAATGCTTTCAGGCTCAAGACCAGCACAGCAGTAAATTTAGGCTGTCAACTTAGACTGATGTCATGTCCTCCAAGAATTTGTAGAAAAAAATAAAAAAGCCCTTTTAATCACTGATCATATGATACTGTTATCCGATAATGATCTAACTTGAAAGGAATATAACTGTATGTGCCAAAGTTTTGTTAATTTCCTACATCAAATGGCTACTATAACATCAGGGGGTAATAACTGGCAGAGTGAAAATTGTTAGAAGCCTTGCATCAGTGAGAAGGCTGCTTTGAAATTCAAGAAAATTGGTGTCACCTGCATAGAGTAGAGTGTAGTTACTCACCTGTACAGGTGATCTCCGGGAACAGCAGGAATCAGCCTTCACATATGGGTGACATTGGCATTGACAGAGCCCGGCGCAGGAACACTCTCTAGCATCCAATAGGAATGGTTTTGGGAGAGTCACTCCATGCATGTGTGTCTGCCTTCGCGCCTTCCCAGTAATTCTCCTCAGTCAGCTATTTAGCAGAGGAAAACCTCAGAAGAGAAGTAGTAAGTGGAAAATGGTATGATGACAACTCCGAGGGGAAGTGGGTGGGTTGTGAAGACTGATTCCTGCTATTCCCCAAGATCACCTGTTACAGGTGAGTAACCACGCTATCTCCAGAACAAGCAGGAATGCAGTCTTCACATATGGAGCTCCCTAGCTCATGACTATCCAGCAGAAGAGAGGATACCGGAACCAAACAGGGTAAAGCATGGATCCATCAGACTCAGCCGCCTGGGCACACTCTCTGAGTAGTCGAAGATGGACAGTGGGCGGAGTTGCTCTAAATCTGAAAAGGGCTCAAGAGGGCTTGTCTGAATTGAGCATCTCAAGTGGAGTCTTTGTCAAGGCAATAATGGGCAGCAAAGGAAGGTAGCAAAGACCACGTGGCTGCTTGGCAGGTCTCGGAAAGGGAGACAGAGGCAAAGGATGGTGACCGGAGCAGCCAGGGCTTGGACACTGTGTGCCATGACATGTCCCTGGAGGGAGAGACTGGCTTGTGCATATGAAAAAGATATGCAGTCAGTGATCCAGTTGGAAATGGTCCTTTTTGAGACTGAGAGACCCAGGTGACTAGGGTCAAAAGACACAAACAGTTGGGGGGATTTGCGATGACCTTTAGTTTGGTCAGGATAGAACACAAGTGCTCTTTTGCAATCCAAAGTGTATAGGGTTGCTTCTGCCTTAGAAGTGTGTAGCCTAGGAAAAAAGGTCGGAAGAGATATGGTTTGGTTAAAGTGGAAAGGAGTAACCACCTTTGGGAGGAACTTGGGGTGCATCCTGAGGACGACCTTATCATGGTGGAAGCGAGTGTAAGGGACGTAGTCCATCAGAGCTTGTAACTCACTGACCCTACATGCTAAGGTTAGAGCAATGAGAAAAGCCACTTTCCATGTGAGAAACTTGAGAGGAGCCGAAGTCAAGGGCTCAAAAAGGGGTCTTAAAAGTTGTGAGGGGACAACGTTAAGGTCTCATGCTAGTAGGGGAGCGTATTGGTGGCTTTGTTAAAAGGAGCCCTCACATAAATCATGCTAGTAGCGGATGGGACGAGATTGGGTGATTCCCAATTGGGCGGCGAGAGACTGCAATTGCACTCAAGTGGACTGAAACAGAATTCGTTTTTAGTCCAGAGGAAGAAAGATGCAGAAGGTACTGTAGCAGGTGTTCTACTGCGCAAGTGAAAGGATTGAGAGCTTTGTGGGAGCACCAGAGGGAAAATCTACGACACTTAAAGGTAGGTATGTCTCGTAGAGTCTTTTTGAGACACCAGTAAGACCTGAGTTATGTCCTTTGGTAGCTCAAGAATGGAGAGGATGAAGCGCAGTCTTGAGTCTGGGATGAAGCAGTGTCTCCTGATCCTGCGAGAGCAGGTCGGGTGCACAGCCTAATCGGAGAGGTTGACTCTGAGTCAGATGAAGAAGTAGGGGAAATCCTGGTTGACGGGGCCAAAATGGTGCGATTAGAATCATTTTAACCCTGTCCAATTGTAACCTGAAAAGTGTCTTCTGAATGAGAGGAATTGGCAGGAATGCATAAAGCAGACCCTGCTCCAATAAATGAGGAAAGCATCCAAGCTTTCGCTGTGTGGAGAGGGTTTACTTGAACAGAAGCAAGGCAGCTGGGCATTCACCGGAGAAGCAAAGAGATTGACTATGGGCATCCCCCATAAGTGGAATAAGTATTGTGCCATCCGGTGATGGAGCATCCACCCATGCAGACAAAGTATCCTGCTGAGTCTATTGGCTAACAGATTCTCCTCCCCTGGGAGATAAATAGCTTGGAAATGAATGTGATATCGCAAAATCCCAAAGATGGGTTGTCTCGTCACATAGGAGGCAAGAACCCATACCTCCCTGCTTGCTGATATAGAACATGGAAACTTGATTGTCAGTTTGAACAAGTACCATTTGTCCTGAAAGATGGGAACAAAAAACTCAGAGGGCATTTGCAATTGCCTGGAGCTCCAAGAGATTTATGTGGGGAAAGGCCTCCCGAGGAGTCCATTGTCCTTGTGTGGTGAGGTCTCAGAGATGTGCTCTCCAGCCGTGCTTGGAAGCATCAGTGGTCAGGGTACACTGTGGTATAGACCTTTGAAAAGGTAACCCTACGAAAAGGTTTTGCGCTGCTCGCCACCACTAGTGGGAGTTATCTACATGAGATGAAATGGTGATCCTGTCTGAGAGATGACCTGTTGACTTGTGTCCACTGCTCGGAGAGAGTCCATTGTGCAGTGTGCATGTGTAAATGGGCATATGGAACAACATGGACTGTGGAGGCTATGTGACTGAGGAAGTGTAGCATGTCTCGAGTCATAAGGGTTGTCTGCTGTTGGCATTGGGTCGTTAGGGTGATTAGGCAATAAAGGCGGTCTTCTGGCGAGTAGGCTCAAGCTCTTGTTGTATCTAGATGAGCTCTTATGAACTCCAGAGTTTGGTTTGGACTCAGGTGGGATTTGGGGTAATTTACTACAAATCCTAGATGTTGCAGAACGAGAATGGTCTGTTCATTTGGCAACTATGTGTGGGGTATCTCCCTTGATGAGCTAGTCGTCTAAGCAAAGGAAGATGAAGACCCCCAAGGTGCGCAGGTAGACTGCTACGACTGCAAGGCACTTTGTGAAGACCCTTGGTGCTTAAGCCAGTCCAAAAGGAAGAACACGATATTGATAGTGTGCCCTTGAAAGACAAATCTGAGATACTGTCTGTACAGTGGGTGGAGCAAGATGTGTATGTAAGCATCCTTGAGATCCAGAGAGCAGAGCCAGTCGTTTTGTTGACGATAGAGAAGAAGCGTGCCCATCTTGAACTTTTCCCTCACTAGGAATTTGAGATACCTTATGTCAAGGAGAGCATATAGTTACTCAGCTGTAACAGGTGTTTTCCAGGGAGAGCAGGAATCAGTCCTCACATATGTGTGATGTCGGCGCCAACAGAGACCCTGCGGAAGCATCTCCTCAACTTTCAAAGAAAGCCTTTGGGAGATGCCACCATGGTCCTGCCCAAGGGTGCTATCTTGCTCAGTCAGAAGAGACAGCTAGGATGGGAGTACAAATAAAACAAGGTAGGGAGGCAACTCCCAGGGGAGGAGGGAGGGTTGTGAGGACCGATTCCTGCTGCGCCTGGAGAACATCTGTTACAGGTGAGTATGCTTTCTCCAGGAAGAAGCAGGAAGTCAGTCCTCATGTATGGGACTCCCTAGCTCCAGACTGCCGAGGACTGAACCACGACAGCACCAAAGGCGACCAAGTTTGGGTAGCCATGAGTTGCAGAAGGTGAGTCCCCAACTGAGAGACTCTGCAAGACCCTAGCCCCCAGCGGCACCATCACTCCAGAACCCTGAATACAGCAGAGTAGGAGGGCAGAAGTTGCCTACGCCCCAAAAAGATTTCAGAATACCACCTGGCCGAAGACACTGTCCCAATGGGACTTGCTCTCCAGGCAGTAGTGAGCTGCGAACGTATGAATTGAAGACCATATGGTGGCTTTGCAGATCTCTGTCACCGGTACTGAGCACAGGTTCGCCACCGATGTGGCCATCACTCTCATGCAATGCGCTGTGATCCAGTGTTATAGGAAGAGCACAGCTCGCTCATAGGCAAGGTCAATACAGTGTGCCGCCCAAGTGGACAGAGTTTGCTAGTCACAGGAAGCCCCAGCCTGCTGGGGTTGTAAGAAACAAAAAGCTGAGAAGTTTTGAGGTGGCCCTGAGTCCACTGTAGGTAGAAGGACAGGGCCTGTTTGCAATCCAGTGTATGGAGTATAGTTTCCTCCCGAACAGTGTGAGGCCGCGGGAAAAAGGTGGGAAGGACAACCTCCTGGTTGAGGTGGAAAGGAGATACCACCTTTGGGAGGAATTTGGAGTGAGTGCAGAGCACTACCCTATTCTTGCAGAATCTTGTATATGGTGGCTTTGCCACCAGGGCCAGATGTTTGCTCACTCTGCGAGCAGATGTGAGAGCCACGAGGAAGGCAATGTTCCATGAAAGATACTGCAGATGGCAAATAGCTAGAGGCTCGAATGGCAACCGGTGAGCTGTGAGAGCACCATGTTGAGGTCCCATTCCACTGCCAGGAGGCTTAGACAACAGGAGGCCTCAGAGGAACAGAGAGACTAGGGGCTGACCCCTCGATAGGGTGGTGGTGTGCAGCGATCAGACTCAGGTGCACACTCACTGAGTTTGACTGTAGTCCAGCATACGACAGATGCAGTAGGTACTGGAGCACTAGTTGCACTGGGCAAGAAAACGTGTTCTCCCACCTCTCCGCACACCATACTGAGAATCTTTGCCACTTAAGGGCATAAGCTCGCCTCACGAAGGGTTTGCGGGAGGCCAATAGGACCTCCTTAACTTCTCGTGGGAGGTTGAAGGGGTCCAAAGCTGCCCTTTCAGCAGCCATGCTGTTAGCATTAGAGAGCCCAAATAGGTGTGGAGGGAGCCCCTCCTCTCCAGACAGGAGGTCTGGAGCATGGCCCAGTGGGACTGGGAGTGTCGCTGACAGGGAGAACAGCAGTGGGAACCAAGGCTGTCTGGGCCACCTGGGGGCAACTGGAATCAGTGCTGCCCCCTCATGCTGGACCTTGAAGAGGGTCTTGGCGACCAGAGGGGTCGGCGGAAAGGCTTAGAGGAGGACTTCTGTCCACAGGATCAGGAAGGCATCTGCCACCACCCTCGCCAGGTGTGATGCTGCGAGTAAAAGGGGAGCAACTGCGCATTGTCCAGGGTAGCAAAGAGGTCCATCACGGGCAACCCCCAGAGGCAGAAGAGCCTTAAGGCCAATCTGGGGGTCAGGCGCCACTCATGCAGCTGGAGAACCCTGCTCAGTCTGTTTGCCAGGAGGTTGTCCTGGCCGGGAAGGTAGACCGCCCGCAGGAGCATGTTCTTGTGAGCTGCAAAGGAAAGGAAGGCCACTGCCTCCTGGCAGAGGGAGTATGACCCTGTGCCCCCCTGCTTGTTGACGCAGAACACGGCGACTTGGTTGTCTGCCTGTATCAGCACCGGCTGGTGTCGCAGGAGGAGGGAGAATGCCGTAGGGCCAGGAAGATTGCCCTGAGTTCCAGAAGACTGATCTGTAGCAGGGATTCCGCTTGGAACCAGCTGCCTTGTGTGCGATGGTCCTCGCAATGTGTCCCCCAACAGAGGAGGGAGGTGTCCATGGTCAGGACCCTTTGTGGTGTGGGTGCTTGGAAAGGCATCCCGGCCCGGAGGTGGTGGATTAGTTGCCACCAGTCGAGGAACAACGCCAACTGGTGGGTTACCCTGATCCTGTCCGCAGTCTGCCCATGGCTTGCCTCCACTGACAGCGGAGGCGCCACTGAGCTGTCTGCATGTGTAGGCAGGCTAGCGGGATCATGTGGACCATGGAGGCCATGTGGTCCAGAAGGCAGAGGAGGAGATGGGCTAGCACCGAGCGATGGTACTGCACCTCCGCAGCTAGCTCCCTGAGGCGGTCTGCCCTTTTCCCTGGGAAGGAAGGCCTTGGCCTGCAGTGTGTCCAGCTGAGCATCTACGAATTCCAGGCTCTGGGATGGAATGAGATGGGATTTGGGGTAGTTGATAATAAACCCCAGGTGCTGCAACAGGAAAGTTGCATGCCCTGATGGGCCTCTGGTCATGCTGCCCTTGATGAGCCAGTCGTTGAGGAAGTGAAAGACAAAGGCCCCTTGCAGACGTAGGTGGGCAGCGACCACTGCTAGACATTTTGTGAAGACTCTTGGCAAGGAGGCCAGGCCGAAGGGTAGCACCCTGTACTGGTAGTGTCCTCCCCCTACCACAAACCTTAGGTACTGCCTGTGGGAGGGGTGGATCAGGGTATGTGTAAGCATCCTTTAGGTCCAAGGAACAAAGCCAGTCTCTCTGCTGAAGGTAGGGCAAGCGTAGTTACTCACCTGTAACAGGTGTTCTCCAGGAGCAGCAGGAATCAGTCCTCACATATGGGTGACGTCGGCGCCGACGGAGCCCTCGCGGAGCAATTTTCCCCAGCTTTCAAAGAAAGCCTTTGGGAATTGCAGCGCGCATGCGCGGTCGCCTTCCCGCCCAAGGGTGCCATCTTAGCCAGTCAGATGACATAGCTAAAAAAGACAGCATAAAAATTTGCAAAAAACTTAAGCAGATGATTGCAACTCCAAGGGGAGGAGGGAGGGTTGTGAGGACTGATTCCTGCTGCTCCTGGAGAACACCTGTTACAGGTGAGTAACTACGCTTTCTCCAGGACCAAGCAGGAAGTCAGTCCTCACATATGGGACTCCCAAGCTTAAGGCTACCGGAGACCCTAAGCACAAAAATGAGCTCCCTCTAGCTCAGCAGCACAGAAGGAAGGAATCTTCGCTGAATTATTACCCACCGGTAGCCCACATCCGGGATGGAAGGTAGGAGTTGCTCAAACCTCAAAGAGATTACGGAGGACTGCCTGTCCGAAAGCACTGTCCCTGCGGGACTCTACTGTCTCGAGAGGACCGCAAAAGTCTGGCTCGAAGACCAAGTAGCGGCCCGGCAGATGTCTGCCAGCGGAACAGAGCGGAGGTAAGCCACTGACGTAGCCTTTGCCCGAACACAATGAGCCGTGACTCGACCATCCAAGGAGAGCCCGGCTGCCCCATAAGCCCAAGTGATACAGTCCGCAACCCAGATGGACAGAGTACGCTTGGAGACCGGGAGCCCCAATTTATTGGGATCAAAAGACACAAAAAGCTGAGCAGCTTTACGGTGCTCCCGCGTACGGTCAAGGTAGAAGTTCAATGCCCTTCTACAGTCCAGGGTATGGAGGACCATTTCAGCTCGACTGGAGTGTGGTCTGGGAAAGAAGGTCGGAAGTACCACCTCCTGATTGATGTGAAAAGGGGAGACCACTTTTGGAAGAAATTTTGGGTGAGTCCGTAGGACTACCCTATTTTTGTAGAACCGAGTGTAAGGGGGATCAGACACGAGGGCCTGCAATTCACTTACGCGTCTAGCGGAAGTGAGGGCTATCAAGAACAATGTTTTCCAAGAGAGAAAACGGAGAGAACAGGTAGCCATAGGTTCAAAAGGCGGACAGGTGATCCGCTGTAAAACCACATTCAGATCCCAGTCAGGCGCTGGCGGGCGCAGAGGTGGTTTAAGTAGAAGGAGAACTCGGAGAAACCTCGCTACGAGAGGGTCGCTGGAAAGAGGTCTGCCGTCCACCGGTACATGATGTGCTGAAAGAGCACTGAGGTGAACTTTGACGGAGTTGGACTTAAGTCCCAGATTAGAGAGGTAGAGCAAGTACTGCAAGATCACCGACACCGAGCAGGAGAAGGGATCCTGAGACTGCTGGGTACACCAAACGGAAAAGCGACGCCATTTAAGGGCGTAGCATTTGCGGGTAGAAGGTCGCCGAGAAGCTAGGACGACATCTTCCACCTCTGCCGGCAGGAGAAGGGGAGCAAGGACTACCCTCTCAGCAGCCAGGCCATTAGATTGAGAGATCTGAGGTTGGGGTGTAGCAGAGACCCCTGATCCTGAGTGAGGAGATCCGGTTGAAACCCCAGAGGGAATGGATCCTCTACCGCTAATTGCAGCAGGAGTGGAAACCACGGCTGTCTGGGCCAGCGAGGGGCCACCAGGATCATGGAAGCCTTGTCTCGGAGAACCTTGAAAAGAGTTCGAGAGACTAGCGGGATGGGAGGAAAAGCATACAGAAGGCTCTCCGACCATGAGAGTAGAAAAGCGTCTGCCGCAACTCGAAGGGGATGTGGCTGACGAGAGCAGAAGCGAGGAAGTTGCCGGTTGTGAGGACTGGCAAAGAGATCCATCGTGGGGAGGCCCCACTTTAGAAAGAGCTTCTGAACTACCAAGGGATCCAGGCGCCACTCGTGCGGCTGGAGGATCCTGCTGAGTTTGTCCGCCAGGCAATTTTCTTGGCCCGGGAGATAAACTGCCTTGAGGAGAACGCCGTGACTGACGGCCCAAGAGCAGAGCTTCTGTGCTTCCCGACAGAGAAGGAAGGAGCCCGTGCCCCCTGTTTGTTCACGTAGAACATGGCAACTTGATTGTCCGTCTGGACAAGGACGGACTGGTGAGAGGTCAGGTGGGAGAAAGCCTTGAGAGCCAGGCGGATCGCTCTGAGCTCCAGGAAGTTGATCTGCTGAGCAGACTCCCACATGGTCCAGAGGCCCTGAGTACGTGCCCCTTGGCAATGTGCTCCCCAACCCAGGAGGGACGCATCTGTCGTCAGCACCTGGGCCGGCTGAGGTGACTGAAAAAGCATGCCGAGTACCAGGTTCGGCCGATGAAGCCACCACTGGAGAGACGAGGCCAGCGGCTCGGAGACGCGCACTAGGTCTGCTAGGCCGCCTGTGGCTTGTTGCCACTGCTTGCGAAGACACCATTGAGCAGGCCACATATTCAGGCGGGCATTGGGGGTCACATGGACGGTGGAAGCCATATGGCCGGGCAATCTCAGGAAGCGCCTGGCGGAGACCAGGGACTGGCTGCGAAAACGGTCGGCTAGGTCCATGAGCCGTTGAGCCCTGTCGAGAGGCAGGAAAGCTCGCGCCTGAGGAGTGTGCAGTCTTGCGCCGATGAACTCGAGATCCTGTGAGGGGAGCAAAGTGGACTTTGCGAAGTTTATGACAAAGCCCAAGTACTGCAGAAGAGTCACCGTGCGGTGTGTGGCGTTGGTGACCTCCGGAGCGGACGCTGCTCTGATGAGCCAGTCGTCGAGGTACGGAAAGACATAGAGGCCGTGAAGCCGGAGATGGGCCGCCACCACCGCGAGACATTTTGTGAAGACTCGCGGTGCGGAGGACAGGCCAAAGGGCAGTACCCTGTACTGGTAATGATTTCCTGCCACCACAAACCTTAGGTATTGGCGGTGGCTTGGGTGGATGAGGAATTGCGTGTAGGCATCCTTTAGATCCAAGGAGCATAGCCAATCTCCCTGCTGGAGGTAGGGCAGAAGGATTCCAAGGGTAAGCATTTTGAACTTTTCCCGCACGAGGAACCTGTTGAGGTTGCGCAAGTCCAGGATGGGTCTGAGGCCTCCTGTCCTTTTTGGTACTAGAAAATACCTGGAATAAAAGCCTTGACCTCTCAGGTGGTGGGGCACCGGTTCCACCGCCTGTTCCTGTAGAAGACCTGCTAACTCCTGAAGGAGTAAGTCCCTGTGCAGAGGGAGTCGTGGAGGTTCTCCCGGGAAATAGGAGGGAGGGACCTGGTGGAAGTGGAGAAGATAGCCTTCTCTTACGACTTGAAGCACCCAGGCATCTGAAGTGATGTTGGACCACCTGTGGGCGAAGTGAACCAGCCGGCCTCCGGTGCTGGGAGGGGCCAGCGGAGGGGGAGAGGCTATGCTGAAGGAGTCAAAAGCTCCCACCCTGCTGAGCAGGGGCTGGTGGTGCAGGCTTGGGGGCTTGCTGCCTACGGGACCCGTTACCCCGTCCCTTGGCCTGCTGGCCCTGTTGGGGAGCTGCGGGGGCCTGATATTGGGGGTAGTGTTTATAGGCAGCCGCCTTTCTCGGGTAAAAGGACTTCTTTCCCGAGCCCTTCTTTTTCTGGGAAGGGGCGGAGGTCTTCCTAGAAAGCCTAGTCCTGGTGAGAGTCTCTGTCTCTAGTTGTGCAGCCTTCTCGTCCATAGGTTTGCCAAAGAGGTTTTCACCTCGGCTTCAAAGCCATCATAGGCTGCTCGGGATATGAATTTTGAGCATTCCCGAATGCCAGTGGACAAGGCTAGGAACCTCCGCAAAGGTTCCTCGGACAATCCAGCGGAGAATCCGGCTAGCTCTTTATCCAGGTCTCGGAGATACATGCCCATGTATAGCTGGTAGGTCTGGACACGACACGCAAGCATAGAGCCCTGGAAACACTTCTTACCAAGGCCATCCAGGTTACGGGCCTCCCTGCCAGGAGGCACCGAGGAGTGCATCTTCTGGCTCTTAAGACGATGCATGGCCGATTCCACTACCATGGAATGGTGTGGTAGCTGTGCTTTTTGGAAGCCAGGGCTCTTGCGGACTCGATAGATAGAGTCGACCCGCTTGCTCAGGACCGGCGAGGAGCCCGGACTCTCCCACATGCGGAAGAGTAGTCGTTCCAGCATGGGAGGAACCGGTACAGTAAAGTGTTCCCTGGCGGGAGAGTCATACTGGAGGGCGTCGAGCTCTTCGGCTCGAGGCTCCTCCTCGGGATCCGCAGGGAAGGCCAAAGCCTTGGCCATATCCCTGACGAAGTCCGAGAACCGGGCATCCTCCGGGGGGGACTGCTTCCGAGGCTCGGACTCAGGCGAGTCCGAGGGGACACACCGAGTCCGAAAAGAATCAGGCGACTCTTCCTCTTCAGACTCCCAGACCGACTCCGAGGAGGAATCGGTGGGGTCGGCCCGGGCAGGCTGCGGCGCCGGCCGCCCCGACGCCGAGGGAGTCGGCGTCGACGACCTCGGTCCCGAACGGGAGGCCGAGGGTGACCTCCACCGAGGATCGACTCGAGTTCGCATGGACTCGAGGATCGGCTCGGTCTCCGGGGTCGACTTAGACGTCGACGTCCCGGCGGTCGGGGCAGCGGCGCCAGCGAGCAGTGCCCGCTGCTGGTCCATGAAGGCAGACAGTCTGCTCTCCAAGGCCGTCAACCTGAGTCCGACCTCAGGTGACCCAGCAGCCCCCGACTCGGGCCCCGACGGCGTCGGGCCCGACGTCGGCGGTCTCGGAGGCGAGTCCAGGAGGACCACAGGACTTACCCGAGCAGGCAGCTCCGACTCCATGCGAGGTCGCTTCGAGAGGTGCTCCTTCTCCAAGGACCCGGGACGGCTATCGGGGCTATGCGACCTGGCCCTCGCGGAGCCAGGAGCGTCCACCGACGCCGCCCTCGCGGGTTTCACCTTCCGTCGATGGTCCCCGGAGGGAGAACCCCTGTCGGAGGAACTCCGGCGACGGTCAGAGCTGGAACCTCTGGACGCCGAGGCCTCCGACGAGGTCCGGGTACGGCTGGGGTCAGCGAAGATCCTATCCCGCTGATGCCGCCGACTTCTCAACGCTTTGGAGGACATTTTGCCACAGGCCCCACAGATCATTTCTTCATGATCCGGGCCCAGGCAGCGGAGGCAATTATCGTGTGTGTGTCAGATAGTGACATATTTCGGTCACACTGACCACACCGCTTGAAACCACTGGCAGCCATCGGGGGAAAAAGGGCCCCTGCGAGGTCAAAAGACCGGGCTGCCAGTGAAAAAACCGAAAACGAAACTGACTAAATCAGAAAACCGAAAAAGAAGAAGAGGACTCGTGACCGGCGTCGCGAGTCCGGGCGGGAAAAAGACCGGCGTCGAACCGAAGGAAAAAAGAGAATATTATGAATAAAATCAACTTTTTCGCGGGGACACAACGGGTACGTCTGTAGGGCTCCGCGGAAAAAAGAAGACTGGCTAAGATGGCACCCTTGGGCGGGAAGGCGACCGCGCATGCGCGCTGCAATTCCCAAAGGCTTTCTTTGAAAGCTGGGGAAAATTGCTCCGCGAGGGCTCCGTCGGCGCCGACGTCATCCATATGTGAGGACTGACTTCCTGCTTGGTCCTGGAGAACCAGTGTTCCCAGGGAATCTTGTACATCTCCCTCACCAGGAACCTGTTTAAGTTTCACAGGTCTAGGATGGGCTGAGGCCCCCAGTCCTCTTTGGGACAAGGAAGTACCTAGAGTAGAAGCCTTTGTCCCACAGATGTCTGGGTATTCTACTGCTTTGTCCCTGAGAAGACCTGAAAGTTCTGTGAGCAGCAGGGTCTGGTGAAGGAGGAGCCATACCGGCTCTCCGGGAAAAAAACCTGGGTGGGACCTGCTGTAGGTGGAGGAGATATCCTTCCCTGACCACCTGCAATATCCAAAGGTCCGAGGTGATTGAGGCCCATTTCTGGGCAAAGAGCGCCAGGTGCCCCCCTGTGGGCTGGTGAAGGTCTCCTGGGGGAGGGGAGACTCTGCCCTGGGAGTCAAAAGCTCTCCCCAGGCTGGGCGGGAGCTGAAGCCTGGGGCTTGGTTGCTTTTGCCTTCTGAGACCGTGTCCCTGCCTCTTGAGGTGAGATCCCTGCTAATGGCCAGAGTAGGGCTAGTACTGATGACCCTGTGTAAAGGCACCCTTTTCCCGTGGGAAAAGGGACCTTTCCCCCCAACGTTTTTTTGCGGAGATGGGATGAGGTCTTCTTAGAGAGCCTCTGACAGGTCACAAACTCTCCATAAAAAACACACGTCCTATCTCACTGGAGTACAGGAACCACACGAGGGCGAGGTGGTCAATTGGTGCTTTATTTACACAACCTTTACACGGCCTCGTTTAGGCAATGCCTTCGTCAGGGGGTAAATCTCAAAGAGAACAATAAAACATATTGTTAATACATTCATCTTTAAGGCAGTGGTGGGGTCACCATCTTGACGCTTATAAAACGTCCTTTCCTTAAGTTGCCTCTCAACCTCACTAATGTAATTCTTTCTATTCATAATCCACCTTTGTCAGTCGGTTTGATAATATCAGTATTATCCCTGAGATCATTCAGAGCCTTCCTTTCTTCTTTGGTCATATTATGATACAGTTTTACAGGTTTTGAATATAAATCCTGTACACATTGCAAAACAACATTTTCAAAGGCTTCAAGGGAGGCATGAGTGACATTCGGAGTAACTCAAGTTGAATTCTTTTTAATAGCAGAGTCGTCAATGGTGGTTGTAACACGTGAGAAAAAGAAATATCTAGTACATAACTTCCTAAAGAACTTGTAAAGTTTTACCCGTATACTAAAGGGATCATGCTTTCTTGCCATCCCCTCCCCCACCCCTTCCCTCCCCATTTCTCCATCTCCTTCTTATCTTATGGCACCCCCCCCCCTTATTTCACCATTCAACCAGTTTTTAAGATATATTTATTGAGAGCATAGCTTGCTCATTTTTTATCTTTTTGATGCAACATTACGTATGGTTTTAACTGCAATGTCGTTTTAATGGGGTTTTAGCACGTTCCTTAATATCGTATCTTTTAATATTTTTTGTTTCTTCTACCATGTTTTTCAATATTAGATTGTATTAATATTGGCCTTGACAACACTTTATCCTTTTGGCCCTATTTGACAGTAAGGGGCTTGTTTACAAAGCCGCGGTAGCGGTTCGCGATCGTTATCGGAGCCGTGGCTCCGATAACGATCGCAAATCGCTACCGCGGCTTTGTAAACAAGCCCCTAAGTCTCTTTATTGTCTCGTATACTGATTTAATGTTCGCACAAGTTGATTCCTCCCTTATGTGAACACCTTTCACCTGTTCTTCCTGACATATATAATTTTTGTCTATATAGCTTATTGTGAATATCCCCTTGATATGTGAGTATATTTACTGTTTTAGTGGTACCTGATCTTATCTTCATTTATTATTTATCTATCACTTTTAGAGTTTTACTTAGAAACATGACGGCAGAAAAAGACTACGAGGCCTATCTAGTCTGTCCTTCCATATCACCCACTACAAGAGTCCCCTTTTTTCCTTTAGAGAGCCCTCTGTGCTTGTCCCAAGGTTTTTTGAATTTGTATTCATCCCTACCACCTCCACCGGGAGACTATTCCACGCATCTACCACTCTTTCTGTAAAGAAATATTTCTGCATATTACTCCTGAGTCTATCCAGTTTCACCCTCATCCTATGTCCCCTCATAGTAGATCTTGCTTTCAATCAAAAGAGGCTCTCCTCCTGTGCATTTATGCCATGGAGGTATTTAGACATCTCAAATCATATCACCTCTGTCCCGCCTTTCCTCTAAAGTATAAATAGTAAGGTCCTTAAGTCTGTCCTCATATGCTTTATAATGAAGACCATTAACCATTTAGTAGCCACCCTCTACACCAACTCCAACCTGTTTATATCCTTTTGAAGGTGTGGTCTCCAAAATTGCACACAATACTCCAAATGAGTTTGCACCAAAGACTTATACAGAGGCACTATCACCTCCTTTCTTCTGCTGGCCATTCCTCTCCCTATTCACCCAAGCCATCGCCTCTTCTGTTTAGCTACTTTGAGATCATCAGACACAATCACGTCCAGGTCCCATGCTTCTTTCATGGACAAAAGTACGGCACCCCCTATACTATACTGCTCCCTGGGATTGTTGCAGTCCAAATACATGACTACATTTTTTAGCATTAAATCTCAGCTGCCAAATTCTAGACCATTCTTCAAGTTTAGCTAGATCCCTCCTCATGTTTTCTACACCTTCCTGGGTGTCTATTCTGTTTCAGATTTTGTTATGAACCGCAAAGAGGCAAGCCTTACCCGACTGCCCTTCCGCAATATCACTAACAAAGATGTTAAAAAGAATCGGACCAAGGACAGATCCCTGTGGCACTCCAATGGTAACCTCATTCTCCTCAGAGTGAACTCCATTTACCTGTACCCTTTGTCGCCTCCCCCTCAACCAATTTCTAACCAAAGCAGTAACTTTAGGGTCCATCCCAAGGGTGCTTAGTTTGTTTATAAGTCGCCTGTACGGAACAGTGTCAAATGCTTTAAAGAAATCTAAATATACCACATTTAGGGCTCTCCCTCGATCCAACTCCTTGGTCACCCAGTCAAAGAAATCAGATTTATCTGACAAGACTGGCCCCTGGTGAATCCATGCTGTCTCAGGGATCCTGCAATCCACTGGACTCCAGAAACCTCACTATTTTCTCTTTCAGCAGTGTTTCCAATAATTTACTCACCACCGAGGTTAAACTAACCGACCTATAGTTTTCAATCACATTCTTACTTCTGCTTTGGTGTAAAGGGACCACATGTGCCTCTCTCCAGTCCTCTGGCACCACCCCAGACTCCAAAGAAGCATTGAAAAGGTCAGTCAGTGGAGCTGCTAGAACGTCCCCAAGTTCCTTCAGTATTCTTGTATGTATCCCATCTGATCCCATTGTTTTGTTCACTTTTAGTTTAGCTAGTTCCTCACGAACACAGCTCTCTGAAAATCATTTGAGATGCTCCTTGCTTTTGTTCCTGTTTCTGGGTGTTGTATGAGGTCCAGCTCCTGCCCTTCATCTGTCAACACAGAACAGAAATATTTATTAAGCAATTCCGCTTTATCTTCATCAGCTTCTACATATTCCTCCCCTTCACCCTTGAATCTGACAATACCACTTTTGCCCTTCCTCTTCTAACATATCTGAAAAATGTCTTATCCCCTCATTTTATTGCATTGGCTATTTCTTCTTCTTTTTGTATCTTTGCTTTCTTGACTACTTTGACAGCCTCTTTAAGTTTTTCCAAATATAGATGCCTGTCTTCCTCTCTCTGTGATCTCTTGTATTTCATGAAGGACTCCCTCTTTTTCTTCTCCTTTTCAGCTACCTCTTGAGAACCATAGCAGTCTCCTTTTTTTTTACTTTTATCTACCATTCTAACAAAAAGTTTGGTTGCCTTTAAAATACTCCCTTTCAGTTTTGCCGTTTTTTTACATTCCCCATCCCGCTAACTCCTTGAGGTATTGGCCCATCTTAGCAAAGCTAGTTTCCTGAAGTCCTTTGAATGGATTTTATCAGCCCTAACCCTAATACGGAACCACACCATCTGGCGATCACTGGATGCAAGATGATCTCCTACCATAACATCGGAAACACTTTCCCCATCGGTAAGCACCAAGTCCAGTATGGCCCCTTCATGTGTGGGTTCTCTTACCAGTTGCCTGAATATTTCTTCCTGTAAAGAATCCAGGATCTCCTTGCTTCTAGATGACACCACAGCAGGGATGTGCCAATCAACATCCGGCATATTGAAATCCCCTATCAGTTGCACTTCCCCTTTCCTGGCAATGCTGCGTATGTCTTCTATTAAATCTCCGTCCACATCTTCTCCCTGTGATGAAGGTCTGTATATCACGCTAATGTAAATTGATTTCTCTTTCCCTTTTTCTAGTCTAAACCACGCCGCCTCCTCTCTCCCTTCTAAGCCCTGTATTTCCATAGCTTTAATATTATTATTTTACATATATTGCCACTCCTCCTCCCCTTCTTTCTATCTTGTCCTTTCTGAATAACGTATAGCCTGGTAGTTATATCCCAGTCATGGTTGTCCATGAACCATGTGTCTCTGTAACTACCACTAAATCCAAGTCAGCCTTTCCTATTAAAGCCTCAACATCGTCAATCTTATTTCCCATGCTACAGACATTCATAGACACTGCTTTCCAAATGCTGCCCATTTTACCTATTTCTATAAAGGTATTTAATGTTTCACTTACCTGGGGGGTTTCTTCACCCATCCCCAATGAATCTAGTTTAAAGCCCTCTTCAATAGGTTAGCCAGTCTGCTACTGAAGACATGTTGACCCTTCTTGGACAGATGGACGCCATCTCTGCTCTGCAGCCCTTGGATCATTATCCCATGGTGCAGGAAACCAAAATGCACTTGAAGACACCATCCATGCATTTATCTCCAGGATGCAAGCTTCTCTGCACTGGCCACAACAGGGAGGATTGAAGAGAACACCACTTGCGCCCCTTATTTATTGCAATGTGATTCAGTTTACTTGTGAGTATTTTATGTTCTGTTTTCATATTTAATATTGTCTATATACATACATATATATTTTCTATTGTATGTTGTTTTTAATTTGTGTTTTATTATTGTACATTTTTAAGCTACAAATTGTTAATGTTTTATTGTTGTTCTGAGATTACCCCCTGACGAAGGCATTGCCGAAACGCAGCAGTGTAGGGGTTGTGTGAATAAAGGACCAATTGACCTTCTTGCCCTTGGGTGGGTCACAAACTCTGCCTCAATCTCAGCAGCTTTGTCGGCCATGGGTTTGCCAGAGGTTCTCACCAGTACAAGAGACATCGAGAAGTTTGTCTTGGACCCACTGCTCGAGGTCAGAGGATTTCAGCCGGGCCCTGATGCCAGCCACCGCAACTCAAGCCGCTGACACGAAGCCATCATAGGCAACCCGGGAGAGGAACTTGGAGCAGTCTCTCACTCCCGAGGTCAGGGCCTGGAACCGTTGTAGGGGTTCCCCGACGAGGCTTGCAGCAAACCCCAACAGCTCTTTGGCCAGTGCCTTTCATAGGCCTGGACCCAGCAATCCAGCATCGAGCCCCAATAGCATTTGCGCCTCAGGGCGTTGAGGGCCCGAGCCTCCCTGTCGGGAGGGACAGAGGGAGTGGGTCTTCTGGCTCTTGAGCTTCTGCATGATTGACTCAACGATCATGGAGTTATGCAGGAGCTGGGGTTCCTGAAACCCTGGTCCCTTCCAGACACGGTACATAGCATCAAGCCGAAGGCTGACTATAGGCACCAACGTCAGCGTCTCCCATATTTGGAGGAGCAGCATATCGAGGATTGGCTGTATGGACACCGTGAGGGTTTCTCTAGATGGAGTCTCATAAATGAGAAAGAATAGTTACTCACAAGTAACAGGTGTTCTCCAGGAGCAGCAGGAATCAGTCCTCACATGTGTGTGACGTCGGCGTCGACGGAGCCCCCATGCGGAGCATTTCCCCAGCTTTCAAAGAAAGCCTTTGGGAATGCAGGCACGCATGCGCGGTCCCCTTCCCGCCCAAAGGTGCCATCTTGCTCAGTCTAATGACATAGCTAAAAGACAGCACAAAAAGAAAATGAACTATATACAACTGCAAGTCCAAGGGGAGGAGGGAGGGTCGTGAGGACTGATTCCTGCTGCTCCTGGAGAACACCTGTTACAGGTGAGTAACTACTCTTTCTCCAGGACCAAGCAGGAAGTCAGTCCTCACATATGGGTGACTCCCTAGCTCTGGGCTACCAGGAACCTGAAAAATAGAGCTCACTCTAGAGCCTCAGCAACAGTGAGAGAATCTTCTCCGAGACCACACCTGAACGGTAGCCCAACACCAGGGCCGGAGGGTAGGAGTTGCCTAAACCTCAAAGAGATTACGGAGTACTGCTTGCCCGAAAGCACTGTCCCTACGGGACTCCCTCTCGAGGCAGTAGTGGTCCGCAAAAGTCTGGCTTGAAGACCAAGTAGCGGCCCGGCAGATGTCTGCCAACGGAACAGAACGGAAGTGAGCTACTGATGCGGCCTTCGCCCTGACCCGGTGGACCGTGACTCGACCCTCCAGGGAGAGGCCCGCTGCCCTGTACGCCCAGGTGATACAGTCTGCCACCCAAATGGACAAAAGTACGCTTGGTGACAGGCAACCCCAATTTATTAGGGTCAAAGGGTCAACAGCTGAGAAGCCCTTCTATGCCCCTGTGTACGTTCTAGGTAAAAGGACAGCACCCTTCTACAATCCAGGGTATGCAAGACAGTTTCGGCCCTACTGGCGTGCGGCCTGGGAAAGAATGTCGGAAGGACCACCTCCTGGTTGAGGTGGAAGGAGGACACTACCTTTGGAAGGAACTTAGGATGAGTCCGCAAGACTACCCTGTTCCTATAGAACCTGGTATACGGCCTATCCGAGACCAGGGCCTGAAGCTCACTCACCCGCCTAGCCGAGGTGAGTGCAACAAGGAACAACACCTTCCAGGAGAGGAAACGTAAATGGCAGGTTGCCATTGGCTCAAAAGGTGGGCAAGTCAGTTGCTGCAAGACCACATTGAGATCCCACTCAGTGGCCGGTGGACGAATAGGAGGCTTAAGCAGAAGCAGAAGCAGACCTCTGAGAAAGCGAGACACCAGAGGGTGGCCTGAGAGAGATTGTCCATCCACCGGCGAGTGGTGAGCTGAGAGGGCACTGAGGTGAACCTGGACAGAGTTGGACTGAAGTCCTAGGTTGGAAAGGTGGAGCAGGTATTGTAGCACCACCTGGACAGAGCAGGAGAAGGGGTCTGCTTGAGAACACCAAGTAGAGAACCTACGCCACTTCAGAGCATAGGCCTTCCAAGTGGAATGCTTCCTGGAGGCCAACACCACCTCTTCAACCTCCCTTGAAAGGAGCAAGGACTAGCCTTTCAGCAGCCAGGCCATCAAATTGAGGGATTTGAGATTGGGATGCAAGAAGGACCCCTGATCCTGAGTCAGAAGATCGGGTTGCAACCCCAGAGGAATTGGAGTATCCACTGCCAACTGCAGAAGAGGAGGGTACCACGGCTGCCTGGGCCACCTGGGGGCTATCAGGACCACCGTGGCTCAGGCCTGCTGGATTTTGAATAGAGTCCGGGCCACCAGAGGTGTGGGAGGAAAGGCATACAGCAGGCTCTCTGACCAGCGGATCAGGAATGCATCTGGCGCTGTTCTCAAGGGATGCGGTTGCCTGGAACAGAACCTGGGTAGTTGCCTGTTCAGCGGACTGGCAAAAAGATCCATGGTCGGAAGACCCCACTTTAGAAAGATCCGTTGAACTACCAGAGGATCCAACTGCCACTCGTGAGGCTGCAGGAGTCTGCTTAGCCTGTTTGCCAGGTAGTTTTTCTGGCCTGGGAGGTAGACCGCCCTGAGGGTCATGCCATGAGTTACAGCCCAGGAGCAGAGAGCTTGTGCTTCCAGGCACAGAAGTCTGGATCCTGTACCTCCCTGCTTGTTGACGTAGAACATAGCCACCTGGTTGTCTGTCTGAACTAGGACAGACTGGTGAGACAGGATCTGAGAGAAAGTCCGTAAGGCTAGTCGAATGGCCCTCAATTCCAACAGGTTGATCTGCTGGGCGGCCTCCCATGGAGACACAGGCCTTGGGTGCAGGCCCCCTGGCAGTGTGCCCCCCAGCCCTGCAGGGAAGCATCGGTTGTCAGTACCTGAGTGTGTGGGGAGGCCTGAAAAGGAACACACCCCTGACCAGATTTGGGAGATGCCTCCACCAGCGTAAGGAGTCCACCAAGAGTTTGGACACCTTTATCCTGTCTGACAATTTCCCTGTGGCCTGCAACCACTGTGCCCTGAGGTGCCACTGAGCCGGCCTCATGTGCAGCCGGGCATGTGGGGTGACATGCACTGTGGAAGCCATGTGACCTAAGAGCCGGAGGAAGTGTCTGGCCGAGACTAGAGAGTTCGCCCGAAACTGGCCGGCCAACTTTATCAGCCTGTGAGCTCTGTCCACAGGCAAATAGGCCTTTGCATGGATGGTATCCAATCTTGCCCCTATGAACTCTACGTCCTGTGAGGGGACTAAAACGGACTTGGGGAAGTTTATGACGATCCCCAGATGCTGAAGCAGGGATATGGTTCTGAAGGTGGCCTGCCTGGCCTCTTGTGGAAACTGGCCCCTGATAAGCCAGTCGTCCAGGTAAGGGAACACAAAGATCCCCTGGTTCCTGAGGTAGGCCGCAACCACCGCCAGGCATTTTGTAAAGACCCTGGGGGCGAAGGTGAGGCCAAAAGGAAGCACTTCTGTACTGGAAGTGCTTTCCTCCCACCACAAATTTATTTATTTAGCTGTATTTATATCCCGCTTTTCACCGGGTCAAAGCGGTCAATTGGGGGATACATTTAACACGAGGGGATGAGAGACACATACACTCATACGTACAGGGAACATGGGCAATGGAGGGTTAAGTGGCTTGCCCAAGACCACAAGGAGTGCCTATAGGACTAGAAATCCCAGTCCCTCAGGCCTGAGATTGCTGTCCCCAGGTGGGACTTGAACCCCTGGCCCTCCGGCCTGAAGTACCTTGTCCTAACCACTAGACCACTCCTCAAATCTGAGGAATTGTCTGTGACTTGGATGGATGAGGATGTGAGTATAAGCATCCTTCAGGTCTAAGGAGCATAGCCAATCTCCCTGCTGGAGGTAGGGCAGTAAGATTCCAAGGGTAAGCATCTTGAACTTTTCCCTCTCCAGAAACTTGTTCAGATTTCTCAGGTCGAGGATGGGTCTGAGGCCTCCTGTTCTTTTTGGTACCAGGAAGTACCTCGAGTAGAAGCCCTGCCCTTCCAGGTGGTGAGGTACCGGTTCCACCGCCTGGTCCCTTAGTAGACCTTCCAACTCCTGAAGGAGTAAGTTTCTGTGCAGAGGGGGTCTTGGAGGCTCCCCTGGAAAGTAGGAGGGGGGTATCTGGATGAAGTGGAGCATATAGCCCCTTTCGATGATGCTTAACACCCAAGTATCCCCTGTGAAGGCTGGCCACCTGTCTGCGTATCGGGTCAGCCGACCTCCTGTGCCCTGGAGAGGAGGAGAGACTATGCTGGCATAGTCAAAACCCCCCTCCCAGCTGAGCAGGAACCGGAGTAGGAGGCTTGGGAGCCTTTTGCCTACGGGGCCCATGATCCTGCCCCTTGACCTGCTGGCCCTGTTGGGAGCTGCAGAGGCCTGGTAGTGAGGGTAGGTTTTGTAGGCAGCGGTCTTCCTCGGGTAAAAGGTCTTTTTCCCCGAGCCCTTCTTCTTCTGAGAAGGGGCAGAGGTTTTCCTGGACAGCCTTGTCCGGGTAAGAGTCTTGGTCTCCAGTTCTGCAGCCTTTTCGGCCATGGGCTTGCCAAAGAGGTTTTTACCTCAGCAAGGGACATCGACCAACTTGTCCTGTATCCACGGCTCGAGGTCTGAGAATTGTAGCCAGGCCTGGCGGTGTGCACCGATGCCGGCCCCTGCTACCCGGGCCGAAGCCTCAAGGCTGCTCGAGGTTTAAACTTCGAGCACTCTCGAATACCAGAAGACAAGGCCTTGAACCTCTGCAAAGGTTCCTCGGACAGACCAGCAGAGAACCCTGCAATCTCCTTTGCCAGGTCTCGAAGGTACATGCCCATGTACAGCTGGTAGGTCTGGACACGGCAAGCAAGCATAGAGCCCTGGAAGCACTTTCTACAGAGGGCATCCAGGTTTCGGGCTTCTCTGCAGGGAGGCACCGAGGAGTGCATCTTCTGACTCTTCAGGCGATGCATGGTCTATTCCACAACCATGGAGTGTGGTGCGGTAGCTGTGCCTTCTGAAACCCGGGGCTCTTGCGGACTCGATAGATGGAATTGACCCGCTTGCTTAGAACCGGCATCGAGGCCGGCGCCTCCCACATGCGGAAGAGCAAACGCTCCAGCATCGGAGGAACTGGAACAGTAAAGGCCTCCTTGGGAGGAGAGTCATACTGCAGAGCCTCGAGCTCCTCGGCTCGAGGCTCCTCCTCGGGGTCCGCAGGGAAAGCCATTGTTTTGGCCATGTCCCTTACGAAATCCGAGAACCTGGTATCCTCCGGGGGGGGGGGGGGGAGACCTTGTCCGAGGCTCGGATCCTGGTGAGTCCGAAGGGACGCACAGAGTCCGGAAGGTGTCAGGGGAGGAATCGAGCGGCTCCGAGTGGGCGGGCACCGACGCCATCCGCCCCGACGCAGAGGGAACCAGCATCGACGACCTTGGTCCTGAACGGGAGGCCGAGGATCGACTCAAGTTCGCATGGTCTCGAGGATCGGCTCGGCCTCCAGGGTCGACTTGGATGTCGATGTCCCGGTGGTCGGGGCAGATGCGCCGGTGAGACCGGCGATCAGCACCCACTGCTGCTCAATGAAGGCAGACAATCTGCTCTCCAAGGCTGTCAACCTGAGTCCGAGCTCAGGAGACCCAGGAGCCGCGACTCGGGCCCCGACGGTGTTGGGCCTGATGTCGGCTCCCCCGGAGGAGAGTCCACGAGGACTACAGTACTCACGTGACTCAGGGCCTCCGACTCTACACGAGGATGCTTTGCAGGCCTCCCCGACTCCGAAGACCCGGGACGGCGATCGGGGCTATGTGACCTGGCCCTCGAGGAGCCAAGAGCGTCCACCGATGCCGCCCTCGCAGGTTTCTTCTTCTTTCGGTGCTCCTTTGAGGGGGATTCCCTTTCAGAGGAGCCCCAACGATGCTCGGGGTCAGACTCCCGAGACGTCAAGGCCTCTGACGAAGTCCGGACCCATCCAGAGACAGATTTGGAGAAGATCCTCTCATGCTGGTGCTGACGGCTCCGTAATGCCTTGGAAGACATTTTGCCACAGGGACTACAGACCGTAGAATCATGGTCGGGCCCCAGGCACCGGAGGCAGCAGTCATGTGTGTCGGTGTGTGACATCAGTTTCTTGCACCGATCACACTTCTTAAAGCCACTGGCAGCCATCGGGGGAAAAAGGGCCCCTGCAAGATCAAAAAATTGGGCTGCCAGGGAAAAGAAAAAAGGCGCGAATGCAGTCTCTAAGGACAAAAACGGAAAAAAGAGATCCGGGCTCGGCACCGGTGTACCGAATCCAGGTGGGAAAGGAACAGACGTTGAACCAAAGAAAAAACTCGACCCAACGCAGAAAAATCAACTTTTTTCACGGGTGACAAGGACAGGCATCCGTAAGGCTCTGCGGAAAAAAGAAGACTGAGCAAGATGGCACCTTTGGGCGGGAAGGGGACCGCGCATGCGTGCCTGCATTCCCAAAGGCTTTCTTTGAAAGCTGGTGAAATGCTCCACATGGGGGCTTCGTCGACGCCGACGTCACCCATATGTGAGGACTGACTTCCTGCTTGGTCCTGGAGAATCTCCAACTCCTGGGTGCGCGGTTCCTCCTCCACCTCAGTTTGCACCGAGAGGACCTTGGCCATATCCCTCATAAAGTCATAGAAGGCTACGTCTTCAGGAAGAGAATGGCATTGAGGCCCCAGGGGAGACAGGTCCAAAAGAATGTCTTGGTACCTTCTGGTATCCGGGGATGCCTCGTCTTCCATCTCCCACTTGGAGTCGAGTGGTGATGAGGAATCCAAGGTCTTGTAACTCCTTGTGTCGAGGCTGGTGCCAAAGGGCCAACAGCCTGTGAAGGGACTTGGGGTCTGAGTCGCAGACACTGGTCGGCGAGGACCAGAGACTCGATGAGCGGGACTGGGACCTCGACTGGTGCCGGGGACTTTCTCGAGGTCAAGGTCGCTCAATGGTCAGCTCGATAACTGGGGACTCCCTCGCAGTTGAGGGTCCAGTCATCAGGGCAAATGAGGCAGAGGAACTCATTTTGGTTTATCATCGCCTGCTGCAGGGCTAGGATAGCAGTGATGTTCTGCTCCAGGGCTGCCATTCTGGTTTCCAAGCCAGAAGGCTCCACAGCCTTTGGGCGTGGGCACTGAGGATTTTGGGCCCGGCACTGGGACTCTAGGGAGTACAGCCTCAAGGAACCTTGCACGGTCTCCGCCAGCCGAGGAATCCTTCTTGAGGACATTGATGGAGTGCTTCTTGGAGTTGCCCGAGTCCCTCCGATGAGTTTTACTGGGTTTCTCCAGTGCTACCTAGGCAGACTTCAATTACCTCCGGGGTCTTCTTGAAAGAACCGTTGCTGCAGGACTCCGAGGATGCCAGGGTGTCATGGGATGTGCTGGGCTTGGAGCTCAGTGCCGGGGAGGCGGGTGCCGAGTTGAACCTAGGGAACAAATTTTCCTGCAGCTCTGACCTTTTCTTGTTGGTTTTGGCCTACATGGCCTGGCACAGGTTTCAGGACGTGTTGCCATGGTCTGGGCCCAGGCAACTCAAGCAGCAGTCATGGGTGTCTGTAATGGACATGGTTTGACTGCAGCGGTCACACTTTTTGAACCCACTGGGAGACATAGTGGGAAACACCCGGATGGGGTTGATGACCCCTGGTGATAAAAGGTGTGAATGCCAGTCGAGGGAGACCTCAAGAAAAAAGGGGCCAAGAACGGTGCCAGGAGGCGTTGACTCGAAGTGGGAAGAGGAACCGTTATGCCTACTGGAAAACTAACTTTTAGGAACAGTTTTGTCAAAGAGTTTTCCAGGGAACAGGACATACATCTATTGGGCTCTGCGGAAAAAAGGAGACTGAGCAATATGGCATCCTTGGGCAGGAAGGGGGAAAACGCATACATGGTGGCATCTCCCAAAGGCTTTCTTTGAAAGCCGGGGAGATGCTTCCACAGGGGCTCTGTCAGCGCTGACATCACCCATATGTGAGGACTGACTTCCTGCTTTTTCCTGGAGAAAGGCCTAAATCCTCCTGTCTTTTTTGGGATGAGTAAGTATCGGAAGTAGAATCCCAGGCCTTGTTGTAGTAGAGGGACGTCCTCAATAGCTCTTTGAGATGTTAGAGACTTGATCTCCTGCAGTAGCAGAGTGGCCCACAAAGAAATTGGGGGGTAGATCTTTGAACTTGAGCTGATAGCCCACAGTGACGAGCTGTAAGGTCCAGAGTTTTAAGGTGATGAGGGACCATCTGTGGGCAAAATTTGTCAATCTCTCTGGGATGTGAGCGGGGAAGGGAGGTTGGAGAGGCCGACTGGAAAGGAGTCAAAAACTCTAGAAAGGAGTCAAAAACTCGCCGGAGACTGGCTGAGCTTTAGGTGTTTTAGGTATCCTGGGTTGACGAGGGCCTTGTTTCTATTGGGACTGTGGAGGCTGATAGGCAGAGTAGGATGGATAATACCTCCTCTTTTTGGGGTAGAAGGGCTTCTTTGCAGAAGCCTTTTTCTTGCTCTGATCAGCTGTCTTCCTAGACGAGCGCTTCATTGTGAGGTCATCTGTTTCAATATCATCTGCCTTTTCACGCCAGCCTTTCCCAAACAAATTTTCTCCATTGCAAGGGATGCTGATGAGTTTTATCTTGCACCCACTGCTCCAGATCTGAGGCTTGCAGTCATGCAGTTCTCCTTGCCCCAATACAGGCTGCTGCTGTTCTGATAGTAGCCTTAAAAGCATCAAAAGCAGCTCTACTGAGATACTTAGAGGTATTCTGGGAATGAATCACCAGAGCCCTATGAGGGGCCCGTTTGTCCTCTGGGAGAAGTGAGTTGAACTCAGATAAGTAACTGGAGACATCCCTTAAGAACATGCCTATATAGAGCATGTAGGAGTTTATCCTGGATGCCAACATGACAGCCTGGAATGCTTTTCTGCCAAAAAGGCATTGAGGGTCCTAGCATCCTTGCCCGGAGGAACTGAGGAATGGTTCTTGGAACTTTTGATCCTCTTCATGGCTGACCCCACTACCATGGAGTGGTGTGGTAGTTGTGGTTTATGGAAGTCTGAACAAGGAGGAACTCAATACAAGGTATCCAATCTCCTGCTAATGGCAGGAGTGGAGAGTGCTGCTTCCCACATTCAAGTCATCAAGTTTTTCAAGATGTTATGAATAGGAAGAGTAGCTGCTTCCTTTGGAGCTGAGGGATACTGGAGGATGTCTAACTCCTCTGCTCTCAGTTCTGTTTCCACCGATACTGAGAAGGCTGCCGCCATATCCCTGATGAAGTCCTGAAAGGACATGTCTTTGGGTGGAGAAAGATCTGATATGATGTCCTGGACAAGGTCAGAAGCAGCAGACTCAGGTTCCGAGTCAGATGACACTGAGTCCGTGTCTGGTAGGAAATCAAAGTAATGTCTGTCAGTACCTCGGTACAGACGATGCTCAGTTCCCAATGTTGAAGGTCAATGACCATGACGAGTTGTCTCGGAACCAGAATGTAGAGTGTGAATTTGGGCTGGTGGAGATTCTGGGTGTAGTGGGACCGATGCGTTGGCGAGCGTTCCGGAGCACAGACATCAAGCGACTGCACAAGAGCAGTAAGCTCAGAAGTAGAACCCGAGGGCCTCAAAGGCCCCGGCACAATGGCCACTAGGATTGATAGCCAGACTCTGCTTGATGCCTTGGACCCACTCACTGAGTGAGACTGGAGAGGATTGTGTGACCTCTGGCCCAGAAACCTGAGTCACTGTCCCCGAGCAAGGTATCGGGGGCTCCATCGAGGACATGGTCCTGGGAGCATCCCCGAGCACCTCTGTGGCTTTGGAGGTGGTATCCTCCAGCCATAGCTGCTTGGCCAGTCGGCCTAAATCTGGGTCTGCTGATGAATGATGGTGCCGATGATGAGCATTGGAGTCTGAAGTCGACGTCGAGGAATGGGAACCCTTCAATGCCGATGTCTTCAATACCTTGTCTGACACAGACCCCGATCAATGCTTCTTGCTTTATGCTTTGATGCAGAGGATGATTGGGAAGTATACAATGACTTAGACGGCATGGAGGATCCCAAGGAGTGTGCTGAAAGTCTGACCGAAACAGCTTAACTTGCTGCTGTTCCCGGTTCTTTAGCCCTCTTGTCATCATATGCTTACAGGCTGCACAGGAAGAAACATCGTTGTCGGGGCCTAGACATTTTAAACACCAGTCATGCTGGTTGGTGATTGAAATGGTACTATGGCATGTAGTACACTTTTTGAACCCACTGTGAGGTTTCTCCATTTTTGAAAAAAGAATGGAGGCCAAATCACATTGGGCAATGACTGTCCGATGTGAAAAAAATGACGAAAAAAGAAGAAAATATTAGAAAAAGAAATTGGCACCGGAACGATGCAGGACCACTCCAGGTGATAGGAAGGCAAACTGCGAGTACCGGGTAGATAACAAAATACTTTTAAAGAAGTCTCTTCCCAGTGGGACTAGGGCAAGGTCCTCATGGCTCAAAGGAAAAAAGATAACTGACGAAATTACTGGGAAGGCAGACACGCATGCGTGGAGCGATACTCCCAAAAACCATTCCTATTGGATGCTGTGGAGTGTTCCTGTGCCAGGCTCCGTTGATGCCGCCGTCACCCATATGTGAAGACTGCATTCCTGCTTGTTTCTGGAGATCAGTTGTTCTCCAGGGACAGCAGTAATCAGTCCTCACATATTGGTGACGTCAGCACCGACGAAGCCCGCATGGTGAACAGTCCCCAGCTTTCACAGAAAGCCTTTGGGAGTTAGACCACGCATGTGCAGTCACCTTCCTACCCAAGGATGCAATCCTACATCAGTATGATGACATAGCTTAATCAAGCCAAGAACTCCTCCTCTACGGGGAGGAGGGAGGGTTGTGAGGACAGATTCCTGCTGTCCTTGGGGAACACCTGTTACAGGTGAGTAACTACGCTTTCTCAGAGAACAAGCAGGAAGTTAGCCCTCAAATATGGGACTCCAGCTACAGGCTACCAAAAAAACCTGTAAAAAGTCAAGCCATGAATGACAGCAGAGTATTGAGTAGCTGCAAGACCACAGGGAAGACCATAGCTTTGACCAGGGAAGTCCTCCTCCTGGCAGTAATGAGCTGTGAAGGCATGAACAGAGGACCAGGTGGCAGCCTCACAGATCTCCAGCATGGAGACGGAATACAGGTTTGCCACAGAAGCTGCCATAGCTCGCACATTATAGGCTGTAACATGGCACTCGAGAGAGTGACCAGCCTGTTCATAGGCAAAGGAGATGCAGTCTACCACCCAGGTAGACAGGATGCACTTAGAGACCACAACACCAAGCTGATTTGGATCATATGAGATGAAGAGCTGCAAGGAGCAGCAATGGGCCTTGGTCCGCTCTAGATAGAAGGCCAGCACCTTCTTGCAATCCAAGGTGTGTAGAGCGGCCTCCGCCCTGCTCATGTGAGGTTGAGGAAAAAAAGTGGGGAGAAACCTAGGGTGGGTACGGAGGATCACCCTGTTCTATGAAATCTGGTATAGAGGGCATGAGCCACCAATGTCTGCAGTTCACTGATGCAACACGGCGGGCTGACGTGAGTGCCACAAGGAAGATCACTTTTCAGGAAAGGTACTTGAGGTGGCAAGAAGCAAGCGGTTCAAAAGGCGGAGCCATGAGCTTCCCAAGAATCACATTCAGATCCCATGCCGCTGCCAGCGGGCGAATGGGAAGACGATTGAGCAAAAGACCCCTCATGAAGTGCACTCATGCCAGCGCACTGAGGTGTACCCTGAGGGCGTTAGAGGTTCAGACCAGCATTGGAAAGATGTAGCAAATACAGCAATATAGCCGGCACGAAGCAGAAGAAAGGGTTGAATCCTTATCTGCACACCAGACAGAGAATCGGCGCCACTTGAAAGTGTAGGCCCGCCTGGTGGAATCCTTGAAGGACAGCTAGCGAGATATCTTCCACATCCCTGGGCAAGTGAAATTGTGCCAGGGTCACCCTTTCAGCTGCCAGGCCACCAGAGTGAAGCCTCTGAGAATGGAGTACAGGAGAGCTCCGTCCTCCTGCGAGGTGAAGTCCAGAGTGCAGCCCAGGGGAACTGGGCATGCTTGGGAGAGGTGGAGAAGAAGGGGGAACCATGGCTGGGAGCAATGAGGATCACGGTGACCCGGTCGAGCTGAACCTTGAGAAGGGTTTTGGAGATCAGTGGGGTCGGAGGGTACATGTAGAGGAGGTGCTCTGACCACAAAATGAGGAATGCATCAGCCACCACCCGAGATGGAGCCGATGTCCTGGAGCAGAAGTGCGGCAATTGGGCATTGTTGGGGCTGGCGAAGAGATCCACTGAAGGAGAGCCCCACAGTCAAAAGATACAGCTGGCAACTTGCAGCTTCAGTCGCCATTCGTGCAGTTAAAGGATCCTGCTGAGCCAGTCTTCCAGAAGACTGTCCTGACTGGGAAGATACACTGCTCTGAGGAGCATCCCATTCTGGCTCGCGAAGGTGCAGAGGTGAACAGCTTCCCAGCATAGGAGGTACGACCCAGTCCCCTGTTTGTGGACATAAAACATTGCTACTTGGTTGTCCATCTGGACCAGAACAACCTGGTTCTCTAAAGTGGTGTCAGAACACCCGCAAGGCATTCACAACTGTTCGAAGCTCAAGGAAGTTGATTTGGTGATGATTCTCCCCCGTTGACCAGACACCCTTGGTTCACAGGCCAATGCAGTGGGCCCCCAGCACAGTTTGGAGGCGTCTGTGGTGAGGATCTTGTGAGTCGTCGGGGTCTGAAAAGGCATCCCTGCCATGAGGTGCAGTGGCTGCTACCACCAGATGAAGGATTTGGAGAGAGGCACAGTTACGTGGATTCTGTACGTCAGGCGCTCTGTCGCCTGGATCCAGAGTGCAGAGAATCCACTGGGCCTGATGCATGCGGAAGTGAGCATCGGGAGTGATGTGCACCATCGAGGCCATGTGTCCCAGGAGGCACAACAGGAGGCAGGCCGAGCCATCAAATAACTTTGCACCTCCATGGTGAGAGTCACCAGGTGCCGAGTCCTGTCCAGAGGAAAGGTCCCTATGAACTCTAGATGCTGTGTCGGCTGCAGATGAGACTTGGAGTAGTTATGACAAAGCCCAAGTGCTCGAGAATGAGAATGGTTCGATGTGCCGCCTGATGGACCTCATCAGTGGAGCTGTCTTTGATGAGCCAGTTGTTCAGGGAGAGGAAGACAAACACCCCCTGCGTCGGAGGTAGGTGGCATCCACTGCCAGGCACTTTGTGGACACTCTTGGGGCGGAAACCAGGCCAAAGGGTAGGACTCTGTACTGGTAATGTTGGCATCCGATGGCATAGCGGAGGCGAGGATGGATTAGGATGTGGATATAAGCATTAGGGTGATCCACTGCCATAGGGGAAAAATAAAAGTAGGAATTTCATTGTTCCCTGGCCTGATTCTGGTTCCATTTATGTAGAAAACAATGTGTGCAAAGTTTGAAGCCAATCAAACAATATTTAGGGGTGGCTCAAGGTCCCTATATATCAGGCCCCTGGATCCCCCCCAGGGTTCGTCAGACCACTGGGTATTATCCTCTCATAGACGGGGGTATCATGCTTGCCAAGCACTCAGTGTGGTCCAGATGCTAGTAAGGACTTTGACGATGTGGGGAACATCTTACGGTGTTGCGAGACAACACCCAGAAGGAACTGGAGTTGCTCTTCTTTTGTGGTGTGTCGGCCATTGAACTCCTCAATGAGTTTGACCCTCTCTCAGCCACATCGTTGATCACTGGAAGATTTTTTACTTTCTTCAGACCGTCTTTGAATGATGCATTCTCTTCCCAGTCTTCTGGGTCTGCATTAAGAAAATCACTGTTGATGTCGAGGTGTTTCAGGAAACGGATTGACTTGTGAGTTGCAAAAGATTCAAGTGGTGGAATCATGGAACTTTTCAATTCGACCTGCTTTGGGGGATCTTCGTCTTTGTCATCATCCTCATCGCTTTCATCTGATTCTGCCGGGATCATGGCCGACACTATGGCCCGCTTTGTCGGTGCTGAAACAGCTTCATCGAACAGTGACAGTGCCACAAGCTCCTCTGACACATACCACAGATGCTGTTGCAGTTTGTCTCTGGCCGCTCTTCCAACACGGTCATTGTGGTAAGAGTGTAGCTTCTTCAGCATCTCCAAATCTGTTCGAGGAGCAACTGCGGCATCAGGGGCAGAAAACCAGGCTTCCACATGAATCAGGAGGAGAAAATGCTCACATCACGAACACAGGACTCCTCCCGTTGGGTAAGATCTTTGAGTTGTCCTCGGAACATCCAAATCTTGAGACAGTACAAGACTTTTGCCATCCATCTGGCATGATGGAAAGCTCCGGGTTTCTTGAAATTGAAACTAGGAAGATTCCCTCCAAGGCAGACAATCGTTAACTCCAAGAATTCCAGGTAATCATCTCGGTGATTGCCCTGTGCCAACTTGGATTCCGCAAACTTCTTGATGCGATCCCTGTCAGGTTGCAGCACCTCCAAGTCTTTTCCAGTTTGATAGTTGGACTTGTCAAGGGAGCCCCAATTCTTTTGGAACTGGCGAAAGAGTTGGACATCGGGACCCGATGAAGCTCCAGAGCATGTAGAGAATTCTGCACCAAGAATTATTTCGTAAATGTGATGGCGGCATGCCAAATGAAGGACTGTGCGACGGAGTGTCTGTTCTAGAAGAATACACGCTCCTGATCAACGTCCCGTGTTCGATGCAGTTGTATCAAAGCAGAAGCCTGCAACCTTTTCATCCAAACACCATTCCTGTAACAGTTCATAAACTGCTGCAGCTTGATTCTCGCCCGTTCCTGATGTCAGTTTTGGTACACCAAGAAGTTGTGTTTCTCCAGTGGAGACAGCCGTTATCAAAACTGGAAGGCAGTCAACGGATGTGGTTGAACAGAGGAGAGATGGCAATAACTTGCTATCCCAATGCACAATGCATGTTTTGCCTTCGGCTTTGAATGCGTTGTGCAGGTCCGTCCATTGTTGCTGACGGTGCTTTTCTCTATGGCGCTTGACGCTGGAGCGGCCGATATTGAGCTCCCCAGGATAATGTCCCAGACTTCTGGCGGTTTCAGCTACCACAAACAGAGCATTGCGATCCATTGTCCCTGTCCTATCCAGGGCTGCTGTAAGCTCTGGGGTCCAGACATTGTTAGGTCGAAACTGCTTCGTTTGTGGAGTTGCTTTCTTCTGTCCGTTATCTGAATCCGCAGATGTCGACGAGTCTTCACCTGACTCTGCTGAGGAAGAAGATCCTTCCAGCTGAACTTGGCTTGTAGTTGCCTCGGCTTCGGCAACATGTTTTTGTCTGCTCCTTTTCAGTTCTTCTTCTCGGTGTTGCGATCTTGCTTCCGTGTTGGCCAGTTTCTTGTCCATTGCGCACATTGAGCCGCGGCGCCCTGGTTCTCATTGCGCTATTAAGAATTCTTTGTCTTCTTGAATATGAATTAAAGACATTGCATTGGCATGCGCCACATCAAATAGGTTTTTCATTGCAACCTGGAATTCTTTTTCATTTGCCTCTTGTTTCCCTCCTCTCCCTTTGTTTTTCTTCAAAGGTTTCCACTGATTGAACAATTTCTTTACTTTTTCTTGAATTTTGTCATTTCTTTGAACAGGAAGCCTGGCCTTTTCCCAGTAAGCTTCTACTTCACTTGTTACAATAGATGCACTTTCACTAACGCCTTTGTTTAATGTCATATGGTGATGTAAAAATACACTTAACACTTGCTCCTTGCTGGGGAGCTTGGCCCCCAGAATTGTGGTGGACATTTCTTCAATGAGATAAAAACCACGTTTTTTCACCATCTGAAAAGAATAAAGATACAAAGATAATAGTACAATGTCTTTGCCACCTCTCAGAGACGAGATTAGTTCAAATATGACGCAATCAAATGTAATCAGCGTGGAACTAAGTGGATGATACAAGATGATGCAACATTTCGTCATCTGCTCCCAGGGGGAAATCTCAAGACTTGTTGAGCCACCCCTAAATATTATTTGATTGGCTTCAAACTTTGTACACAGTGTTTTCTACCTAAATGGAACCAGAATCAGGCCAGGGAGCAAAGGAATTCAGGAATTCAGTTTTATGGACTACCCTAATAAGCATCTCTTAGATCCAAGGAGCACAGCCAATCTCCCCGCTGAAGGTAGGGCAGCAACGTTCCAAGGCAGAGCATTTTGAACTTTTCTTTCACCAGGAACAGAGTGAGATCCTGCAGATCCAGGATGGGCCGAAAGCCGCCTGTCTTTTGGGAATCAGGAAGTAGTAGAAGTAGAACCACTTGCCCCTTTGAGGCAGTGGGACAGGTTCAACCACTTTGGTTGAGAGGAGGCCTTTGAGATCTTGCTGCAGAAGGTCTCGGGGAAAAGGAGTCATGGGACGTTTTCTGGGAAAGAACAGAGAGAGCATCTGCTCGAAATGGAAAAGATAAGCATCCCTCACCACCTGGAGGGCTCAGGTGTCAGTGGTTATGGTGATCCACCGGTCAGCAAAGAATGTCAGACACGCCCCTGTATGCTGTGGCCCTCGACCTTGCAGAGAAGAGGCGCCATGCTCCAGGAGTCAAACACCCCCCCTCAGGTTGCAGATGAGGTGCGGGCTAGGGTTTGGGAGCTTTAGGCTTACGAGGGCCGTGTCCTTGGCCCTTGGCCAGATGACTCTGCTGGTGAGCTGGGTAGGCTGGATACTGGGGGTATGTTCCGTAAGCCTTCCTCTTTTTTGGGTAAAAGGGATTTTTCCCTGAAGCCTTACATCGAGAAGGGTCTGCGATTTTCCGGGAGAGTCTGGTTCTGGTCATATACTTGGACTCCAGCCCAAGCATGGGACATCAACCAACTTGTCCTGAACCCACTGCTCCAGGTCTGAAGACTGTAGCCACGCCAGGTGGAATGTACCAATGCCCACCGCAGCTACTCTAACCACAGACTTGAAGCAGTCATAGGCTGCTCGAGTGACATATTTGGAGCACCCCTTGACCGTGGACACCAGGATCTGGAACCGCTGAAGAGGTTCTCCAGACAGATCAGCCGAGATCCCGGCCAGGTCCTTCAGGTATATGCCCATGTACAGCTGGTATGCCTGGATAAGGGCCATGAGCATTAAGCCCTGGTAACGCTTTTTACCAAAGCCATCCATGGTGCAGGCCTCCCTGGCAGAGGGCACAGAGGAGTGCATCTTCTGGCCCTTGATCCTATGCATGGCCAACTCCACTACCATGGAATTGTGTGGTGGCTGTGTCTTTTGGAATCCAGGGCCCTTGCGGACTCGAAAGATGAAATTGAGCCATTTGCTTACAATGGGCACCATAACAGGTGATTCCCACATCCTGAACAAGTAGTGTTCCAGGATAGGGGGAGGAAATGGGCACCGTGAGTGCGGCCTTGGGAGGGGCATTGTACTGTAGGATCTTGAGATCCTCTCCCTGAGGCTCCTCCTCAGACTGTGTGGGGAAGGCCAGAGCCTTCGCCATGTCCGGACAACGTCCAGGAAGAAGAGGTATTTATCTAATCTGCTCCAATTTCATAAGAACATAAAATATGCCATACTGGGTCAGACCAAGGTCCATCAAGCCCAGTATCCTGTTTCCAACAGTGGCCAATCTAGGTCATACGTACCTAGCAGTTTCCCCAAAAGACACAGGTTCCACAATGCTTGTACTGGGTCAAGCATTGATATCCTGGGTCCCTTCTTAATAATGGTTTATGGACCTTTCCTCCAGGAACTTGTCCAAACCTTTTTTAAACCCAGCTACACTAACAGCCTTTACTACATCCTCCGGTAACAAATTCCAGAGTTTGATTACACATTGAGTGAAAAAATATTTTCTTTTATTAGTCTTAAATAGTTTACCCTGTAGCTTCATTGCATGTCCCCTAGTCTTTCTATATTCTGATAACGTAAACAATCGCTCTACGTTTACCCGTTCCACTCCGTTCATTAATTTATAGATTTCTATCATATCTCCCCTCAGCCGTCTCTTTTCTAGGTTAAAGAGCCCTAACCATATCCCCCACCGCTTCCTCAGAACCATCCATGTCAACCATCTGGTTCTTCCTGCGGCCGCCAAGGCACATCTTGAACAGACTTGGAAGTCAGCCATCTTTTACCTGGGTCCTGCATTATGGAACTATCTACCTCCTACTCTCCGCTCTGAAACCACTTTTGTCAAATTCAACACACTGCTGAAGACACACCTTTTTCAGACTGCCTTTGACCTCTCCCACAGCAGTTCTCAGCAAGTCATCCGCCACCCTCCCCCTTCCCCTCTGACCTGAGACACCCTTTTGCCCTTCTCTACCTTCTTTGATTTCTGTCCTCTTCTGTCCTGTCAATACTCTGGCGTTCCTTTCATTTTTCTTTTTAATTATACTGATATTGTAAACCGCTCTGTGGAATTGTCCACTAGGGCGGTATATCAAGTATTTAATAAAGATAAAAGGTCCGAGAGTAGGGACCACAGATGCTAATGTGGCAGACAGGTCTGAGGGGATGCCCCGGTGTCACCAGGTGTCCGGGGACTCATCATCATTCTCCCACTCTGAGTCAGAATTGGATAAGACCTCGAGGACATGACGGGCCTCATACACATGCCCAGCTGGAGACATCGACAGGGTCCAGGGCCCCAAACTGGAGGCACTCATGGGCGAGACCCGAGGCATCGAGCGGGACCAGGATCAATGCCAGGAATTGGCTTGAAGCTGATGACACTCCAGCATCGGCTGAATCTCCTCAAGTGATGCCCTTGTGGTGGAGGGGCCAGTAGCCAAGCCTGAGATCCAGGAAAACCCTGGCACCGGGCCCCGCTGTTGGGTCAGGAAAGCAGGGAGGTTGTGTTCCAAAGCCACCATCCTGATCTCCAGGCCAGAAGGCTCCACAGCCACTGGCGTGGGCAATGAGGGCATCAGTCCCGATGATGGCTCTGTTGAGGGGAGTTTCCTCGATGATAATGGTCTTGGAGAACTGATGTTGAACCCCCAGTGCTGATGGAGTCTCCTCTCGCTGGGGCAACTTCGAAGGCTGCTCCTGACTATCACCCTCAGCATCACGCTGAGGACTCCGATGTTGGTGGCTGAGGGTCTTACCCTCGGTTCAGTCATCGATGTCTCTCTGAGGACGATCCCTGGTCTGATGCCCCATGACCTTGGGGCTCCGAGTGGGCATGAAGGCCAGGAGAGTCCAAGTCCTCTGCAGTGGCCCCCAAGGACATCAATTCTGCACTCAAAGCCAGGGCCAAACTGTCTCCCGCTGTTTCACGATTCCTATTTATTTATTTATACAGATTTGTATCCTACCTTATCCTTCAATCAAAGAGGTCACAATACAAATGGAAGGTTACAAATAACATAGGGTAGATAAGACATTAACAAACTAAAAGAATTAATGTAATAAAATGGACCTATTGGTAAAAACTATTGATTATATATCAAATCATAAGTTTAAGCAAATAGCAGGGTCTTCAAGGCTTTGCAAAAATCTTTAATATCAGTCATAATTCTAAGGTCCATCGGGAGAGAGTTCCAAAGTTTGGAAGTCAGTAAGGAAGGAGCTCTTTTTGAAGTTGCTTGTTTAGTCCTACATTATCCAGTAGGGGTACCAATTATGTTGTCATTATTGGCGCTGCTTCTTCTTGGTCTATTGATAACATCTCTAGTTATAATATTTTGTAATGCATCTGCTGATAGGTGATTGTAAATCCTAAAGATAATTTAAAGTGTCTTGAATTTTGACCTGAAACTTACTGGAAGCCAGTGCAATTGTTGTAGGACAGGGGAGATATGATCCGTTTTCGCTGAACCAGTAATAATACGTGCAGCAGTATTCTGAACCATCTGGAGAGGGTATAGAGTTAGCTGAGGGAGGCCTTGATAAAGCAGATTTCCGTAATCTAGGAGGGGGATGATGAGAGCCTAACAAACGGTACGGAAATGGTCTTGTTGGAGTAATGGCTTTAGTTTTCTCACAATCTTTAGACGATGATAGGCCTTGTTAGTAATTTTAGCAATGTGAGATGCCTTATCCAAAATTATGCCAAGGTATTTGATTTCATTTTTAACTATGATGGGCCTACCTATTAAATCAATAGTATTTGGAGGAATGAAATTAGGGTTCCTAGTAACAACATTACCTCAGTTTTGTCATAATTAAGTGTAAAGTTATTATTTAAAAGCCAGGTATTCATGTCTTGGAGACATCTAGAAATTGCTGAAAAGTCAAGAGACTGTAAAACAATTGGAGTATATACCATGATGTCATCAGCATAAAGGTGATAATGGAATTGGTGTAGTTTAATAATATTGCATAAAGGTTGTACATAAATGTTGAACAGAATAGAAGATAAAGCTGAACCTTGTGACACTCCTTGAATGATTGGGAATTGCAAAGATTTGTTTTGGTCACATTTGACTTGTTGCATACGACCTTCCAAGTAAGAGCTAAACCAGTATAGAGTATTCTTTCGTAAACCTATATGATGCAAACGGTGCAGTAGCTTAGAAGGAGAAATTAGGCCTTACCTGCTAATTGTCTTTCCTTGAATCCTCTCCGGGCCAGTCCAGGGTACCATTGGGTTGTCAATCCCCTTCAGCAGCTGAGGACTGAAAACTAAAAATCTTTGCTGACAGGCTATAGCCACTCCCCCTTGAGACAGCTCTCCAGTCTATTGTAACCAAGCAGTGTAACAGAACACACAACCACCAGCTTTACAACCGAGTCAATCGCCCGGAAGAATCAAAAACCTACCCATTAATGACCCCTATGGGAAGAAAAGGAACATACCCCGTCCCTTGCGTGAATAATGGGCGTACACATCCCCTCCGCATGCCAATGAACTAAACTGTGGTTTTGTGGATTTTTTTTTTCTTCTTGTTTTTAAATCCAATCATAGCGAAGGGAGCCCCAAACACCTCCGCCACCAGAGCAGCCCGCAGCCCCTGCGGACTGACGGAAGCGGAACTGCAAAAGAACCTGCTCGCGGACTCCTCAATACGAACGGGAGGGCCCTGGACTGGCCCGGAGAGGATTCAAGGAAAGACAATTAGCAGGTACGGCCTAATTTCTCCTTTCTATTCATCTCTCCGGGCCAGTCCAGGGTACCATCGGGCAGTACCAGAGCAGTGCCTAAAGACGGGAGGGACCCGCAAGCCCCGCCACAATGGCAGCAGCCCCTACTCTCGCATCCCCCCTGGCTTGGACATCCAACCTATAATGCTTCGTAAACGTATGCAGAGAAGACCACGTCGCCGCTCTACAAATATCAACCGGCGGCACCAAGGCAAACTCCGCCCAAGAAGCCACCTGACCTCGCGTAGAATGCGCCTTGAGACCTATCGGAGGCGATTTACCACCCGCAACATAAGCCGCCACTACAGCCTGCTTCACCCATCGAGCAATCGATGCCTTAGAAGCTGCCTGTCCCTTCCGAGGACCCCCAAACAGAACAACCAACCTGTCCGATTTCCTAAAGGGTTTCGTGATCCGGAGATAGCGTTTCAAGACGCGCCGTAAATCCAACGTCCGTAAGGAACGATCTACTCGCGACCCTTCCAAATCCGCGAAGGAGGGAAGAGCAACGGACTGATTTACGTGGAAAGGAGATACCACTTTAGGCAGAAAAGACGGCACGGGACGAAGGAGCACGCATTCCGCCAAAAACTGCAGATACGGTTCTCTACAAGAAAGAGCCTGAAGATCAGATATTCTCCACGCAGAACATAAGGCCACCAGAAAAACGGTTTTCCACGAAAACTCTCTCAGGCCTCCCGACGAAGCTCCCTCAAAAGGAGGCTGAGTCAGGGCATCAAGGACCAGATTCAAAGCCCAAGCCGGCACCACAGGACGAACCGGTGGCCAGAGAACCTTCACCGCTCTGAGAAAATGCCCCATATCCGAATGAGACGACAACCTCCGACCTTGCACCGAACCCCTATAGCACACCAGAGCTGCCACGTGAACCTTCAAGGTGTTAAGCGCCAAACCTTTCTGCAAACCGTCTTGAAGAAAAGCCAAAATCTCGGGCAATGTCGCCTGAAAAGGACGAACGCTACGGCTCGTACACCAAGTCTCAAACACCCGCCAAACGCGAGCATAAGCCAAAGAAGTCGACGATCTCCGAGCCTGCAACATCGTGGATACCACCGCTGCCGAGTAGCCTTTGGGCCTCAAGCGCTGCCTCTCAAGAGCCAAGCCGTAAGCAAGAAGCGATCCACCTGCGGCATGAGAATGGGACCCTGCTTCAGCAGATAGCCCCGGGCTGGCAACCGCCAAGGGGAATCCACGAGCAGCCGCCGAAGATCCGCATACCACGGCCGTCTGGGCCAATCCGGCGCAATGAGAATCACCGTCCCCCCGTGATGAGCTATGCGCTGAACGACCCGACCTATCATCGGCCAAGGAGGGAAAACGTACAGAAGCATGTCCGATGGCCAAGGCTGAACCAGAGCATCGAGTCCTTCGGACATGTGCTCCCTGCGCCTGCTGAAGAAGCGCGAAGCCTTGACATTGCTGTGAGTGGCCATGAGATCCAACGACGGCCGCCCCCAGCGCCGCACAATGTCGAGAAAAATCATCGCGTCCAGTTCCCACTCTCCGGGATTGAGAACATGACGACTCAGATAATCGGCCTGCATATTCTCCTTTCCTGCCACATGAGCCGCTGACAATGCCAACAGATGGGATTCCGCCCAGAGCATCAACTCCTGACTCTCCGCCAACAACAGAGCACTGCCCGTGCCCCCTTGCCAATTGATATACGACACTGTCACCGCATTGTCCGAAAAAACTCGCACCGCCCTCCTCTCGAGGAGCGCAGCGAAGGCGAGCAGAGCCAAGCGAACTGCCCTGAGCTCCAGGAGATTGATCGAGAGCGACGCTTCCTCTGGAGACCAGCGCCCCTGAGCCACCTGAGACTGACAATGAGCTCCCCAGCCCAATAAACTGGCATCTGTCATCACTAACGTCCAAACCGGAAGCTCCAATGGCACCCCTGCTTGAAGATGACTCGGATCGAGCCACCAAGAGAGACTGATCCTCACTACCTCCGCGCAAGGCAGCTTCCTTGACAAAGGATGAAGTTGAGGAGACCACCGGGACAGCAAAGCCTGCTGCAAGGGCCACATATGAGCTCTGGCCCAGGGCACCAGATCTAAAGCAGCCGCCATGGAGCCCAAGAGCTGCAAATATCTCCACGCCGATGGAGCCGGGAGCCGAAGAAACGCCTTTACTTGAGCCAGAATCTTTAGAACCCTGCCCTCCGGCAAGGAGACCAATCCGCGCTCCGTGTTGAACTCCGCTCCCAGATACACCAGCCAGGACTGGGGCTGCAGCTGACTCTGCTGAGGACTGAAGACTGGAGAGCTGTCTCAAGGGGGAGTGGCTATAGCCTGTCAGCAAAGATTTTTAGTTTTCAGTCCTCAGCTGCTGAAGGGGATTGACAACCCGATGGTACCCTGGACTGGCCCGGAGAGATGAATAGGAATGAGACATTGCATCAAAAGCAGCTGAAACATCCATGAATACTAGCAGGAATGCATTCTTAATGTTATCGATACCTCTTAAAAGATTATCAAACAGAGCAAGCAGGCAGAAGCATCATGATTGGCTCTGAGGCACCACAGGCAGCAGTCATCTGGATCTGTGTGGGACATGGTGTGCCCGCCGCAGTCACACTGCTTAAATCCACTAACTGAGGGGAAAATGGTACCTGTGAGATCAAACTTCAAGGTCCTGGTTAGGGAGGGTGCAAAAAAAAAATCCCGCACACCCGAGAACTAGAGAAATGAAAAAGGGAACAAAAACAAAAAAACACGACACTGAGACGGCAGTGGTTGTAGAAACTGAGAAGGTGATGGTACGCTACCGGATGAAAAGAAAATAAAAACCGATGGCAAAAAAGGCAACTTTTTCTAGGGTGCAGACAAAGACGTCCGATGGGTTCCGTGGAAAAAAGAAGACTGAGGTAAGATGGCACTGTTGGGCAGGAAGGAGACCATGCTTGCATGGTCTAACTCCAAAAGGCTTTCTGTGAAAGCTGGGGACTGTTCACTGCGCAGGCTCAGTCGGTGTTGACACCACCCATATATGAGAGCTGACTTCCTGCTTGTGTCCGGAGAACCATAGTTACAAACCAAAGAGCAGCAGCAGTGCTGGTGTTATCAGGCTTCCCAGATGGATAATATAAACTGTACAGAGTGTTATCGTTATAGCCCTAACACCAATGAGCATGTAGGGGACAAATAAAAAGGGCAGTGGAAGGCACAAAATTGTAAGATCATATATAAGACATAAGAAGGAGCTGGTGTTGGTTTGAGTACATGAATTTATACACACATCTACCCCAGGTAGTAGAAAACCAGAAAGATGGACACTTGGGAAGACTGGATGGACCTTTTTCTTTTCATCTACCATCACTTACTATATGAAATAAAGAGTCTGAGGACAAATTATTCAACTGTTTTATACATAAGACTGCATGACTATATTACAAAGGGCTCATCTGTTTTTCATTTAACATTACAATATACACAGCAAGTCTGGACTAGATCTTACAATCTGAACACAGGTATATAACCTTTTTCCATGCTGTTTATGTTTACGATGCACAGAAGTCCTGTAACCAAACTGTGTAGTAAAGCACACAAAACTGGACTGTAACATGGTGTGCAGATGCACTGAGTTTTATGATTAGTTTCCTTTATCCATATATTGTTTTTAAAAGTTCATTTTTGGTGCTTGCTACGGTGTGGCAACCAGCACTGTAAAAATGCCATGTTTATCATCTTCTTAGCCTTCTAATCCAAGACAGTAATTTCTTCCCCACCCCGCTATTATATTTTGAGTCTCAAAGATGATAGTTTTCCCATCACTGTAAAACATTTTAAACTGTTCTGTTAACACATACCTTTATCCACAGCCTTGACAATTCCATTCTAAAAGAACAGAATTTCCTTGATAAAAATGGGATTTAAAAAAGTCACTATATTCATTTCACCTAATTAAATATCCATTGAATTTTACTTTGACCACATTTTCCTCTAATCTTTCAATGTAGCTCTCTTGCACGTTTAGTCTGTTTTATACCTTATATTGGGAGGTATAATATATTCATTTAACAACTGCAAAGTGAACTGAGTTGTACTAAAAACATATCACAAAATGTAGGTACCTTGGTAATTCAGTATATTCACCTCAGATCTTCTATGAGGCTATTCTGACATGTGGTACTGCTCTAGATTTGTTTATGGTAACCAACAATCTTTCATTTCAGCTTGGGGTATATTAAATAAATACAAGGATCAACTGCTGGCTCCATAACTTCTGGACTGGCTGGCCCTTTTACCTTCAGAACTCTGAACAGGTATTTATAGTGTGACGGATGTTTTAATTATCATCAATAAAATCTAGTCTGTTTAGGATACAGATTGCTGTTAAATGTATGGCTACGAGTTCAGCAACAGTTCCAGTTTTGTTTAAGCAATACAACAGCCATAATTTTCAAATGACATTTAAAAATGGTCTAGTTACACCTTGTGTCAAAGTGCATAACTGCTACATTATTGGTTACAGACATCTATGTGCTATAAAAACAGCTTTGGTACAATAAATTATCAAAAAAAAGAAAATAAATTTTTGTAAAATTCACAGCATAATTGTGAGGCAAAAAAGCAGTCACATAAAATTCTGCATTTTTAAAACTGTTCAGGATGAACAAGAGACATCTTTGTGCAGAAGTAATGGTGGAAATACCACGTGCCAAGAAAAAGCAAAATTTAAAAAAAAAAGGAAAAAAAAGCAAGGAAGGACACAGTTGTAGCTATTTCCATCAAATGCAAACCACTACTTCTGTGACCCTTAACCAATAAAGAAGTCAAATTTATGACACACGCAAAGTGACTCTGTAGAACCCTACAATTAGAGGGTCTCAAAAGTCTATTTTAAAAGAAAGGCCTCTAGAATTACCCCATTCTCTGTGTTTTCAGCATTAAGGACTGTTTGCAAAAGCATGTCCTAAAGTGATTGCATCTGAAATGGTAGGCTCTTCTACCTTGAGTCCAAATCCATAAGGCCAAAGGTCATCCCAAAGACTACAACTTAGATCACCCTAAGACTGACCTGATGATTGCTTCTCAGTGCTTCCCAGTAATCACACCAGTCATGTTTCAGCACTAGCTGACTGTGGTCTTTCTGGTGAGACTCACAGAATCCCACTGTAACTGCTGCTTTGATCCTCCGTTGATTCAGGGAAGGAGAGTTCCACTGACCGCCACTTAGCATGCTAGATGTACCATACAAACACTAATATAACCTTCTTTTTTGTACAGCTGAAGCTGCTGCACTGTTGTGAAAGTCCCTTTTAACATGACTATTTCTGTGCCCATGCTTTGAAGAACCTGGAAACCCAAATTACACAAAAAGGGATTTACGGGATGCATTTTTAACAATATGCAGTCCCATTTTTTTATTTTGTTGGCAACAGACTATGATTAGAACAATTAACTGTGGTTGAATAAAAAATGTGACTGAACTTCAATGACTTAAAATGGGATGGAAGCAAAACATGAGGTGATATTTCTGAGCTATCCAAGACAATGTGCTTGGATGCTGCTCTTTAAAGAATAACAAAAATACTTTCACTTCATTGTCCCTTTGCAATCTTTTCAAGTTTAAAAAAATAGCTTTGCTCTCTTGTAGCGGTACAGTGTGTTTATCTCCTTTTGATTCAAGCAGCTTTGCACTTTTGTTTTCTTTTTGGAAAAACAACACTTCTAAAAAAACACAAGAAACAAACCTAGTTTCAAATTTAGTCACGAGCTAGCCACAGGACTTTGCTGTACACACACTCCTGTCATGGGAGACTCTTCTCTATCAATTCCTTGCATCATTGCCAGATGTTCTTCAGTTACAAAATGAGTAGGGCCCGTATTAGCTGAAAACTGGTATGTTGGATGCCCAGCTATGCCAGTTTCTTGGCGAGGATTAGAATAGACTGTCAGATTCATATCCATAGCTCCATTTTGACCAAAGTCCAAAGTATTAGCAGCCACTGAGCGGTTCTGGTAGGCTTGATTGCCTTGGTTACCAGTAGAGGATGACGATGTAGAGGAAGAAGTAGTTGAGGAAGACAGAGATGTTATGGAATGGTGGCTATGGCCTACCTCCATAGAATCCTGGGTGGATGAGCTATTTGTTGGAGAATTGTAGATCCTTGGCCTTGTCCGATTGCCCAAGGCTTGCTGTCCATGGTGGTGATGGGAACTATTTCCATGGGGATGATGTAATGCATTCTGTTGTTGAGGAGCTACATGGAAGGTAGTTTCTTGAACTGGGTGAGTTTCAATCGTGACCTGTGTAGGGGCGTCTGTGCCTGTCCAACCAACAGGAGGAGGAAACTGCTGTCGCACCTGCAATTAATAATTCAAAATTAGACCATATGAAATTCCATGCCCTGTTTAAGTAGGCATTAAGTTATAATATCTGGTTATTGCAAGTTTCATTATTGTGGCCTCCTGTGCCATTTCAAGTTTTTGATAGAGTAGTGATAAATAGATGTAAATAAATAAATAAAATGCTAAACATATAGTACAAAGACGATATTGTAATATAACAAATGGCAGACTGCAGTTTATGTGCTTGTTCAGGTATCTTAACATTTTTCTTCTGTAGTTCAGTGCTAAGACAAAATTACTGTTATCCAAATATAATAAATGTAAAATAGAAAAACAAATGTATTCACCTGTAGCAGGTGTTCTCGGCGGACAGCAGGAATCAGTTTTCACATATGGTTGATGTTGGCACCGACGGAGCCCGTGCAGGAACACTCCCCAGTGTCCAATAGGAAAGCATTTGGGAGCACTCCACTGCACCTGCGTACCTGCCTTTCCGCCTTCCAAATTCCTCTCCTCAGTTGAGTTTGTAGCTGAGAGGAAAAGAAAAGTAAAAAACCCTACAACTCATAGGGGAGGAGAGCGGGTTCCTGCTGTTCCTGGAGATCACCTGTTAGAGATGAGTAACTACGCTAACTCCAAGAACAAGCAGGAATAAAGTCTTCACATATGGGACTCACTAGCTCCCAGGTACCTGAGGCTAAATGTTGTAGCTGAAGGGTCTGGAGAGTAGTTGGTCATTGGACTCTATTCCAGTAGGTGATACTTCTCCCAAAGATAGTCTGGTCTGTTGTGAAAGTCCGGGATGGAGGGTAGAAGTTGAGTTTGAGTCCCAAAGAGGTGCTGAGTACAGCTTGGCCAAAGACAGTGTCCCGATGGGAGACTGTCCAGACAATAGTGTGTGGCAAAAGTATGAATGAAGGACCAGGTAGCTGCCCAACAGATCTTGTCAACAGATACTGAACGGAGACTGGCTACGAAGGTTGCCATAGCACACACATTGCGAGCAGTGACATGACCCTACAAAGAGAGTCCAGCTTGTGCATAAGCAAAAGAAATGCAATATGCTACCCATCTTGATAGAGTATGTTTTGTCACTGGGAGGCCTAGGTGACCAGGATCAAATGAGATGAATAACAGAGGATCTGTGATTCTTAGGTCTACTCAAATATTAAGCGAGCGCTTGCTTGCAGTCTAAGATGTGTAGTGCTGCTTCAGCCTGAGATGCATGTGGTCTACGGAAGAAAGTCAGGAGGATGACAGATGGTTTAGATAGAATGAGGAACTACCTTCGGAAGGAAATGCAGATGGGTATGCAAACCACCTTGTCATGGTTGAACCGGGTTTAAGGTGGATCCGCCACTAGAGCCTGCAGTTCACTGATGTGGCAAGCTGACGTGAGGGCAATGAGAAAGATTACCTTCCAAGATAGAAACTTCAGTGAAGTGGTGGCTAAAGGCTCAAAGGAAGGCTTTAGAAGTTGAGCGAGAACCACATTCAGATCCCAGGCTACCGGAGGAGGCTTAATGGGTGTCTTGGACAGCAGGAGACCCCGCATGAAGTGTGCTACTAAGGGGTATGGGATAGGATGTCTATCCAGTGGTTTGTGAGAGGCCACAATGGCATGAAGGTGAACTTTCACTGAATTACTTTTCAGACCTGTTAAGGATAAGTGGAGGAGATATTGTAGAAGGGACTCCACCAGGCAAGAAAAGGGGTCAATGTCCTTTGGGGAGCATCAGAGAGCAAACCTATACTACTTGAAGGCAAAATATCACCTGGTAGAATCCTTGCGTGATGCAAGGAGGATGTCTTTGACCACCTGTGGCAGGTCGAGATCAGCGAGCACTATCCTTTCAGTAGCTATGCTGTGAGGCAAAGGGAGTGAAGACTAGGATGGAGGAGTGTACCGTGGTCCTGCGATAGGAGCTCGGGTACAAATCCCTGGCTGAGAAGTTGAATCTGCTTGAGGCAAAGAAGCAGAGGAAACCATGGTTGACAGGGCCAAAAGGGAGCTATGAGAATCATTGAGCCCTTGTCGGCCTGTAGCTTGAAAAGCATTTTGGGTATCAAGGGGATGGGTGGGAATGGGTAAAGCAGGAAGGCATACAGGCCTGCTGGTGCAGCGCAGAACTCTGGAACAGAAGATCAGAAGCTGTGTGTTTTGTGGAGTGGCAAAAAGATCCATGAATGGGTTTTCTCCTCATCTGGAAGATCCGAGCAGCCGTCTCCTGATGCAAGGTCCATTCATGTGGATGAAGCATACAGCTTAGCCTGTCTGCAAGGACATTGAGTTCACTCCAGAGGTATACTACCCTGAGGTGGATGCGGTGTGAGATGGCAAAGGAACATAGATGAATGGCTTCCTTGCAGAGGGGACGGGACCCCGTACCCCTGTTTGTTCATGCAGAACATGTCAACTTGGTTGTCCATCTTGACAGAGTAGTTATTCACCTGTAACAGGTGTTCTCTGGGGACAGCCGGAATCAGTCCACAGATATGGGTGACGTTGGTGCCGATGGAGCCCGCGCGGTAGTCTCTCCCCAGCTTTCAAAGACGAAAGTTGGGGGTTGAAAACCCAAAGAGCATTTGTCAGTTCCCGTAGTTCTAGCAGATTGATCTGCAGGGCAGATTCTTGTGGTGTCCACAGTCCTTGTGTGGTTAGGTCGTTCAGATGTGCTCCTCAACCCAAATTGGAAGCATTCTTTGTTAGGGTGCATCAAGGTGGAGGCATCTGAAAAGGTGACCTGACAAGTAGGTTTCATGGAGATCACCACTGAAGTGACTTGATCAGTGGAGGGGTGATCTGGATATCGTCTCTGAGATGCCCATTTGCTTGTGTCCATTGAGAAGGCAGTCCATTGTGCTTGACGCATGTGTAATAGAGTATAGGGGACGACATGGACTTTTGAAGCCATGTGACCTAATAGCCGTAGCATTTCTCAAGCTGTTATTCGGCTTTGCTCTTTTACCCCCCTTTGCCAGCTCTATGAGGCGGGTACATCGATCCTATGGAAGGAAAGCTTGGGCCTGTTGAGTGTCTAAGAGCACTCCTATGAACTCCAGTCATTGGGTCAGATTGAGGTGAAACTTTGGGAAGTTTATGACAAAGCCTAGGTTTTGGAGCACTATGATGGTGCGATGAAGGGAGAGTCTTACCTCTTGAGGGGAGACTCTCCTGATCAGCCAGTCGTCTAAGTAAGGGAAGATGAATACCCCCAAGGTGTCACAGGAAGGCAGCGACTACTGCCATGCATCTTGTGAAGACTCTTGGAGAACCCGGTACTAATTGTGGTTTCTCTGGGATATAAAGCGAAGATAATACCTGTGCAAGGGATAGATCAGTAAACACATATACACCTCTTTTAGGTCCAGAGAACATAGCCAATGGTGTCTCTGGAGGTATGGTAAAAGAGTTCCTAGAGAAATCATTTTGAATTTCTCTCAGACTATGAATTTGTTTAGGTCTCTGAGATCCAAGATGGGCCTGAATCCTCCTGCTTTATTTGGAATGAGAAAATATGGAGAGTAGAAACAAATACCTGATGACATCTTTCAGAAACATTGCCATCTATAGCATATAAGTGTTTATTTTGGAGGCCAACATACATGCTTGGAAGCATTGATGCCTGAAGGCATTGAGTGTCCTCGAGTCTCTGCCAGGTGGCATGGATGAATGGCTCTTTGAGCTCTTTATGCAGCAAATTGCTGATTCTGCCATCACTAAGTGGTGGGGGAGCTAAGGTTTCTGGAAGCCTAGCAACTCTGGTACTCGATACGTGGTTTTGAACCTTTTGCTGACAGACGGAGCATAAGATCCTGTAGGATTCGGTGCACCAGTAAAGCATAGTTACTCACCTGTAACAGGTGATCTCCGGGAACAGCAGGAATGTAGTCTTCACATATGGGGACTCCCTAGATGCAGATGCCAAGGAGATGGCCCCAGAAAGTTGTGTGCCCTTGTGAAAGGGCTCCACTTCCCCCCATGGATCTCTGGCATCCTACCAGGGATGGTGGGTAGGAGTTGATTAAGTCTGGAACAGGTGTTGAAGAACAGCCTGACCAAACAAGGCATCCTGGCGGGAGTCCTTGTCTAAGCAGTAATGGGCTGTGAAGGTATGTACCAAAGCCCAAGTAGCTGCTCGACAGATGTCGCCGATAGACACAGAGTGAAGATGAGGCTGCAATGGCTCTCACATTGTGAGCTGTGACATGGCCTTCAAGAGGAAGGTTCTTACTCTCATAGGCAAAAGATATACACTGTGCAATCGAGCTGGACAGTGTCCTTTTGGAACTGGAAGTACCAAATGACTAGGATCAAAAGCAACAAAGAGTTGAGAGGATTTTTTATGTTGCTGTGTCCTTTGCAAGTAAAAGGCCAAAGCTCTTTTACAGTCCAAAGTATGAAGGTTCCTTTCTGCATTTGAGGCGTGAGGCCTTGGGAAGAATACAGGAAGGTAAACTGCTTGGTTTAAATGAAAGGGCGAAACCACCTTTGGCATAAAGTGTGGATGAGTCCTAAGGATTACCTTATCATGATGGAACCTTGTATAAGGAGGATCAGCCACCAACGCTTGCAATTCACTGATGCGACGTGCTGATGTGATTGCAATGAGAAAGATAACCTTCCAGGAAAGGAATTTCAAAGGTGTAGTGGCTAATGGTTCAAAAGGCGGTTTCATGAGCTGCCCAAGTACCAGATTTAAGTCCCATGCCACCGGTGGTGGCTTAATGGGAGGCTTCGTTAAAAGAAGGCCTCTCATAAATCTCGCTATGAGAGGATGAGAGGAAATAGGTTGTCCATTGAGAGGCTTGAAAGAAGCTGCAATAGCACTCAAATGGACTCTCAATGAATTGGTCTTAAGCCCTGCATTTGACAAATGAAGGAGGTACTCCAGTAATGATTCCAGAGGTATCGCAAGAGGGTTAAGACCCTTCTGCGAGCACCATATGGTAAACCTTTTCCACTTAAATGCATCTGGGGGCAAAATGGCATAACCTTCCCGGGATGGTGGAGGGTTCTGGGCTGTTTAGGGCCAGGAAGGCAAAGTTCTTTAGATAGGAGTCAAAGCCCTTGTGGAGGCTGAGTCTGCTGAGCCGGTAGAGGCTTAGCTGCTTTTGGCTTCCTTTGTTGCCTAGGTTGTTGCTGTTGTCCCTTTTGGGCAGACTGACCTGAACGATGTCCCTGCTGGGTATAGGAGGGATAAAACGTTTTCTTCTTGCTGAAGAAAGGTTTCTTAGAGGATCTTTTCCTCGCAGGATCAGCTGTAGATTTGGACAATCTATCCAAAGTGATATTGTCAGCATCTATCTCATTAGCTTTTTCCTGCCAATTCTTGCCAAAGAGATTCTCTCCTGTGCAAGGTATATTCCCTAGTTTGTCCTGTACCCAGATTTCCAAGTCAGATGCCTGAAGCCAGGCAATTCTACGTGCACCTATGGCAATAGCAGAGGTTCTGCTTGTGCATTCAAAGCAGTCAAAGGCTGCACGATTCACAAACTTGGAAACATCTTGAGCATGCTTAACAAGAGCAAGTTAATCTTGCCTTTTATCATCAGGAAGGAGAGGGCTCATAAGCTCTAAGTCTCCTGTGACTTCCTTAAGGAACATTCCCATATACAAGATATAGGAACTGATTCTAGCAGAAAGCATGGAAGCCTGGAAGGATCGATGTCCAAAGGCGTCAAGAGTCCTACACTCACGTCCTGGAGGATTAGATGCATGCCTTTTTGCACTCTTTATCCGTCTCATGACTGATTCCACCGCCATGGAATGGTGTGGTAATTGAGTCTTCTGAAACCCAGGACAAGGAGGAACTCGATACATGGTGCTGAGTCTTCGAGAACGAGGAGATGTGGTTAGAGGTGTTTCCCACATCCTTAACATAAGATCATGCAAGATCTCATGAATAGGTAAGGTAGCTGCCTCCTTGGGAGCTTTAAGGTACTGTAGGATTTCTAATTCCTTTGCCCTAGGCTCTTTTTCAGGAGCCACTGTGATGGAAAGACCTCGGGCCACATCTCGGATAAAATCCTGAAAGGACATATCCTCTGGTGGAGACATCCTACGCTGAGAAGAGGAATCCTCGGGAAGAAGTACTCTGGTATCGGTAGAGCTTTCAGAGTCTTCAGACTAATCCGAGGATTCAAAGTATCTCTGATCCGGGTGATCATGCAAGGCACGGTACCGGTACCGATCGAAGTCGGCATCGGAGTGGTCTGGTACCGACCTGTCGATGCCGGATAGAGATGCATGACTCGGTCCCGGTAGAATACCTGCCGATGTTGATGCAGTCGGTGCCGGTACCGGTTGAATAGTCTGAAGCGGTTTCAGGGGCATCGAGGCCGTGAGAAGAGCCGCCAGACTGCGTTCAATAGCCAAGAATCTCTGGTCTATCGACGCTGATGATGCTTGGGTATTGGTGCCGGATAAAGCAGCCGGAACCCCAGAGCATGGCACCAGTAGTTCTGCCGAGGTTGAAGCCTCGAACATCCTGGAACCCCGTTAGTGCTTTTGAAGCTGAAGCCTCCCGCCAGGGCAATTTTGCCGGTGGAAGTCCCTCAAGGGCAACGCCAGAGGCATCTCGATGTTTAGAAGGAGGTCTACCCTTTGAGGACCGGCTAGATTTATGTTTAGTTACCTGAGATCCATGGGAAGAAGATGAAGCCCTGGAAGACGTCGATGCCACGGAGGCTGCATCGGAAGGAAAAAGGGGGCTAAGCTTAGCAGCTCGGTTTTGCCGGCCTCTTTTTGACATCATCCTACAGGCAATACACTCTGAAATAGAGTGGTCAGGACCTAAACATTTGAGGCACCACTCATGGGTGTCAGTGATGGAGATGGTACCGCCTCACTTCGAACACTTTTTAAAACCCGAAGCGGGTTTTTCCATTTTGAGGGGAAAAAATTGGGCCTAGTGCCCAAAATGGCGCGTGGCACCCGAGAAGAAAATTACTGGAGAGAGACTCCAGAAACGACGTTTTTTTTTTTTTTTAGAAAAAAGAAAAGAAGAACCGGTGGTACCAGTATAGCGTCGAGGGAAGGCACACGCGACCACAAAAAAGAAGTATAAGAAGGGAATTTTCTGCGGTGACAGGATGTGCGACCTGTCGGCTCCGCGGAAAACGAAGAACTGGAGAGAGACAGTTGGGAAAGGCGGGAAGGCAGCACGCAGGTGCTGTGGAATGCTCCCAAAAGCTTTCCTATTGGACGCTGGGGAGCGTTCCCACGCAGGCTCCGTTGGTACCGATGATACCCATATGTAAAGACTACATTCCTGCTTGTTCCTGAAGATTGTAGCTGTCTCTTAGGGCATGGGAGGGTATTGGAGTATCTCCAATTCCTCTGCCCTCGGGTTCTTTTTCCGAGGCCACTATGATGGTAAGTCCTACAGCCGGAAGTCCTGAAGGACATATCTTCCAGTGGGGACCGACGCTGTTCTTGGGGTGGCAAGGGGTCCAAAGGGATGTCTGGAAGTTCCTAGGAATTGAGTGATCCCATGTCAGAATCTGAAGAACTGGAATGAGATTCTGGTACAAAATCAAAGTATCAGCGGTCTTGGGTTCAACCTTGATGTTTCATAGACATCAAAGGTTGATGCCAATACTGATGCTCAGAAGTATTGGAACAGAGAGCAGTGTTAGCTTAAGTCGGTTGGATACCGGTGGTTTCAGTGGGTTCCAACAATGAAAGCGGCCTCAAGGGTTCAGTCAATACCGGTTCTAGGTTCTGCATTGGGGCCGATACACCTGACTTTAGTCCTGGTGTTAAAGCCTAACACTCCTGGAGCTCTTGATGTTAGCGATACCGAGGCTGCCAGGAGTGTGGCCAAACTCCTCTCAAGAGCCAACATGTGCTGGTCCAGGGAGATGGCCGATGTCTGGGTGGAATCACCAAAGGGGCTGTGATACACCATTCCAGAACATGGAACTGGTAGCTCTCCGAAAGTCGATGCCTTGGGAGCGTCGCAGAGCCCCACTTGTGCTTTGGAGGACAGATCCTCTCACCAGGGCTGTTTGGCTGGCTGGCTGGTCTGCATCGGAAGCACCTCTGGGGGAGCCACAATGCTAATGCTGGGATTTCTCTCTGGTCTCAATATCAGTCTTTGATGCCAATGCCGATGACTTTGGAGCAGCGAGAGGTTTTGACTTATTTTTTTATGTTTGGACTTTGAAGAAACTGGAGATCCCTGAGAGGAAGTCAATGCTCTCAAAGAAGTGGAAGTTACTGACATCAAATCTGAGGCAAACAATGATCTGTGCTGTCCGGCTTGGTTCTTTAGGCCTCTCTTTGTCATCTGTTGACACAAAGGACAAAAATTGGGTTGATGGCCAGGTCCCAAACATTTTAAACACCAGTCATGTTTATCAGTGACTCATATGGTACCAGTACACTTGGTACATTTTTTAAAACCACTAGTTGGGTTTTTCTATGCCTGAAAAATTGTCTTCCAAATTCAAGATCAGCCTATGGAGGCTTAAAGGCCTAGTTTAGCAGTGATACCGTGTGAAAGAAAAAAAAAAGATATAGAAAAATGAAAAAATAAAAATAAATATCGAGCCCGGTGTCGGACTCGATGGACAGGTGTCGATGGGGAGGCAGAAGCACGATGTATCACACCAAAATGAAAAGTTTTTTGGCAGTAACAGGACGACATATCCTGCTGGCTCCATGGAGAACAAAGAACAGGAGAGGAGTTGAGAAGGCAGGCACAGTGGAATGCTCTCAAAGGCTTTCCTGGATGCTGGGGAGCGCTCCTGTGGGGCTCTGTCAGTGCAGATGCCACCCACATGTGAAGACTGAATTCCTGCTTGTTCCTGGAGATAAGTCCTTACATATGGGTGATGTCACAAATGGAGCCTCATATGGGAATCTCTCCCAGCTCCTTCTAGTAGCTTTCAGATGGGATCTTCCACACATGTGCGAGACTTCCTGCCTGCCTGCTGTCACCATGCCTCATCTCCTCAATTTACTTACCAGCTAATACCAGAATGCAATTTCAAGGGGAGGTGGGAAGGTTGTGAGGACTCATCGTGCTGACCAAGGTGAACACCTGCTACAGGTGATTAACTTCGTATTTTCCATGAACAAGCTGAATAAGTGTTCCCCATATGGGATTCTCTAGCTACTGTCAGCCTTGCAAAGAAAAAAAGAGAAACTGTAGTGCCGCAACTGGCAGACATAAGACAACAAAAATGTTTGTTTTTTAATTTTTTGACCATAGGTCTTTTTTGCAAATATATATCAAGAGCAAGGCAGCATGGAACAAAAGAAGAACAGGGCCTGGAGGGATGGAATTGGATTCTATTCCCCAAACAGATTTTGAAGTACTGATAGGCCAAATCTACTGTCACATTGGGAAATCCTTTCCAAACAGTAGTGGGATAGAATGTGTAATTAGAAATCAAAGTTGCAGTTTGCAAATCTCCTCCACGGAGGTTGACCACAAGTGGGCCACTGACAGAGCCATGATTCAGACTATATGAGTTGTGACAGGACCCTTAAATGTCTGGCTTACTTAGGCATAAGTGAAAGAGATGCAATCTGCGAGCCAAATTGAGACATTGTGTTTGTTGACAGCTACCCCTAGCCTACTGGGGTCAAAAGAAACAAAAAGCTACATGGACTATCTATAGGCTTTCATCTGCTCCAAATAGAAGGCCAAGGTGCTCTTGCAATCCAACATGTGCAGTCTGCTTTTCCCTTTGTGAGTATGGGGTCTTAGGCAAACTATTGGAAGGGCGACTAACTGATTAAGATGGAAGTCTGACTCCACTTTAGGAAGGAATTTAGGATGAGTATTGTCGCACCGCCGCCCTAGTGGCCAAAGGTTGCTAAGGTAGGTCGGGTGGACATGAGTTATATTTAGGTTTGGGTTTGGTTCTTCTATGCGGGGTCTAGGTATCTTGGTCCCAGTAGCCTTCCGTATACCAAAATCTCCCAAAAAGGAACACAAAGTCCGAGTGAGGGTAAAAAAAAAATGCATTTATTTCCCTCAATGCAAAAAGGTTCTATGTTTAAAATCTACATCAACTCAAAATGACCTTGATTCAGGTTAAGAGAAAAATAAACAATTATTGCATTACAGTCAGTTATGTTCACAGGGATTATATATCAAACCCTCAGCCTGGTTCAGAAGTTATAGCTTTCAACGTTGGTCAGGGATTCTAGGCTTCCAACCTTGCAATAACTACAATCCATTTCTGTGTCTGATGGGTCCGTAATAAATTCCACCTGCATTGGTTCAGAGTATGAGAGCTCTGAAGCCGTGTCAGCAAAGTCAGGTAGATTATCCTTAGGCTTTTCGTAGAAGTTTTGTACCAGCTTCCAATGTTCTGGGCTCAAGGTTAAACCTTGGTCCTGTGCCCTCTCAATGTGAGAACAGCCTCTTCTATCCAAAGGCTTCTTATTAAAAAGTCTTTTGCTTGATAAAAGTTTACATCCTGTCTTACAAACAGTTCGGTAGGGACAGCTCTCCCCTGTCTCCTGTGCTTTCTGTATCTCAAGGTTATAGCAATTATTATCAGAGAAATATGGATTACCTTTTTCTTTTGGTTGATCCAATCGAGCTGAGGCTTGAGGCCTAGTCCTGCTGGAATCTGGCCTGGCTCGTGTTGCAGGCCTTCTATTCTCCAGCCGGCCCTCGGGTGGTGTTAACCCACAGTCACACCCGTACCGTCTCTTCTCTGAGCCAGGAGTGTTATTTCTTATGGAGACCCCTTTTTCTTCCTCTGGGGAATTCTTTATACCTTGCCTCCCAGGTTGCTGGCTTCTGCCCAACTCTGGTCCAGGAACGGTTGCCCTAGTCCTTCTCTCTCCAGGACTGGCTTCCTCTTGGTACCTTCTCTCTTTGGAAAGTGTACCTGCTTTACTCCCGGTCTCCTTGCAAAGAACCTCCTCTCCGAGTTCTGCTGAGTCTGCTGGCTCTGGTCCTTCAGCTAAGACTCTTGCTTCTCTTTCTCTCCCTCTCCAATCCTCCCAGCCTTTCTTAAAAGGAACTCCTCCTTTCCTGGATTGGATGCTGGTAGGCATTATGTCATAAGCTCTGGGGCGTGGTTCCCTAGGCCTTAGAAAGTCTCTCTTGCTCCCCCTATCTGGCTCCTCGTAATGTTGCATCCTATGTTGGAGTCTTTTTTCTGAATTTAAAACACTTTTCTCTGACTGCACGGGGTCTGCAGTACCACAGTATGCATCACCACCCTATGGTTGAAAAACGTTGTGAAGGGTGGATCTGCTACTAAAGCTACTAACTGTATCCTGAAGGTATCCCCACCAAAAACAGGATCAGGTCAGGTACTTCAGTGGCTCAAAAGGTGCTTTCACGAGCTGAATTAAAACCATGCTATGGAAGGCTTCGAGAGAAGCAAGCCTAGCATGAAGCAAACAATTAAAGACTGCAGAAAGATGGGTTTACTTTCTACATGAGAGTGATAAGCATCAAATGCACGGAGGTGTACCCTTACAAAGTTGGTCTTTAGATCAGACTCGATCAAATGTTGGAAGGTACAGGAACAGTTTTTGTGTGGAAAACGAGAAAGAATCTAGTGGCCTGTCACTCGCACCAGTTGGCAAACCTCTTCCACTTGAAACCATATGATTTCTGAATAGAATCTTTTCTGGAAGCCAGAAAAATGTTGGGTTACACTAACTGGCAAGTTCAGAGAGGACAATGTTAGTCCCTCAATATCCAAGCTGTGAGGGCAAGGGACTTTATGATGGGGTGCAACACTGTCCCCCTGATCTTGTGTATCAGGGTTGGTGAGCTGCTAAAATGAACCGGATCCATGATGTAAAGTTCAAAAAGAAGAGGAAATCATGGCTGCCAGCAGAGGTGTTGGAAAGGGGTGGGCCACACGGGCCTTGGCTCCACCAAAATTCATGGCCAGCAGGCTACCCTTGAGGATCACATCCCCCGTGGGCAGAAGACGAATACCCTTCCTGTCTGCCTGCGAGAGATGGGATCCCTGCAGGCAGAACAGGAAGGCCCTTCCAAAGAAAAAGGCCTTCCGCTGCTCCTGGATGCCGGGTCCAATAAAGAGGAAAGCGGATCACTGTACCCCCACTGCCTGAGCTTCAGGAGAGATTTTGCAATCAGAGGAACAGGAGGATACACATACAGAAGGACCTCTCTCCAATGTAGGAGGAAAGTATCCAAGGCTAGTTTGCTGTGTGATTCAACCCTAGAGAAGAACTCAGGCACTTGCCTGTTCTGATGAGTGGTGATGAGATCTATTAAGGGGGTGCTCCAGTCCCAAAAGATCTAGAAAGCTACATCCCAATCCAGGGTCCATTTGTGGGGCTGAAGGATGTGGCTAAGTCTGTTTACCAGGGTATTCTTCTTGCTAGACATGTATGTGGCTCTGACCATCATCCCGAAAGAGTTGGCAAAGTTCCTTATCTTGACCGTTTCCCAACAGAGGGATGGACCCTGTTCCAGTTTCCTGTTCATCTCCTATATGTTTCCTTACCATTCCCCAAGATACATCCTAGCCCCCACTTGTTGTGTTGTCCGTCTTGACTGTAAGCTCTTATGAGCAGGGACTGTCTCTTACATGTCTCTGTACAGCGCTGTGTATGCTTTGCAGTGCTATATAAATGATAAGAAGTAGTAGTCCTTGTTGACAAAGTACATCACCACTTGATTACGTGTGTGAATCATGATAATATAGTTGGCCAATTCATCCTTGAAACCTTTAGAACATTTGATACTGTCCTCTGTTCCAGGATATTGATTTGATGGAGTCTCTTCTGGGTGCACTACATTTCCTGAATGTGGAACCTATTTACATGAGTTCTCCAGTCAGTTTGGACACATCTGTCATAAGCAACTTTTGAAAGCAAGGAATTTGAAAAAGGAGACCCTTTGGCCAATTGGAACGATCCATCCACCAAGTCAGGGTGTCCCAGCGAGAAGGAATGATAAACGTCACTGAGCCTGTGAGTGGCTTATGTCCACTGCATACTCAGGGCCAACTGAGTTGGTCTCCTTGAAGATGTGCCAAGGCAGTTACATGAACCGTTGAGGCCATGTGGCCCAACATTTTCAACATGTTTCTCATTGATGTCTGCTGACTCTGTTGTACTTCTTCTATGATCACCACCAAGTGGGTAAGCCTATTTTGTAGAAGAAAGGCTTTTGACTGAGTTGTGTCTAACAGAGCTCTAATGAATTACAATTGGTGTGATGGGCTTAAGTTTGACTTGGGGTAATTGATGACAAACCCTGGTAGCACTAGCACCTGGATAGTAATTGAAATAGATTCTTGAACTCCTCCTTAGGTGGCATTCTAGACCAGCCAATTGTCCAAGGGAAACACACGCATTCCCAGTTTATAGAAATGCTGCAACAACTGTGAGGCATTTTGTGACTACGCGAGGAGCAGACATGAGCACAAATGTCAGTACACAGTACTGGAAGTGGCATTTTCCTACAATGAATCACTGATATTTCTTATGACTAGGATATATCAGACTGTGGGTACAGACATCTTTAAGGTTTAGGGAACAAAGCCAATCCCCTTTTTTTGGAGAAAGGGAAGCAGGATGCCTAGGGGAACCATCCTGAATGTTTCTCTTAGCAGATACCTATTCTAGTCACTCAGGTCAAGGATGGGATGGAATCCCCCTGTTTTCCTGGGCATCAGGAAATACCTCGAGTAAAATCCCAGCTCTCCCTGCCCAGGTAGAACTGACTACTGCATTTATGCATTGAAAGGTGGTACGTTCCTGAAGTACTGCCTCCTGGTGCTCAGAGACTATGCAATGTGCTCTCAATGAGCAATTTGGAGGGATTTCAAAGTATGCATCCTTCCCTGACAATTTGGAGAACCCAAGAGCCTGATATTATAAGGGGCAATGATCAGCAAAGAGTGAGCCTCTCTCTGACAGAAAGTTTGTCTGGAAGTAATACAGGGATATTGTCTATAGTTCATAGGAGCCAGTCAAAACTCCATCCCATTTTGTCTGGTATACTGGCTCAGTCTTCTGAGCTTTCTGTTGTAATGGTGGGAATGAGAAGGCTGTCTATTCTAGGTGAAGCGAGGATGCTTACACCTAGCAAGTAGAAGGATCTCTGCTGCACCCTGCTGTGGAATCTCTGTGAAGGTGTGGAGGCTGGATCAGAAGTGGGCCTGGAAAGGGTTTTGAGGGTGTCTGAATGCTGCTTATCATGGTTGCAGCCTCCTGTACCTTATCTCCAAAGTGATTCTCTCCATGACACAACAGATAATTATTCTTGGACACTTGGCTGCAAATCTAACGACCAAAGCCATGAGAGTCTCTGGACATCAATCACAGAGGAAGCTCTTGATGCTGTATTGAAAATATCATATGTCGCTCAGATATTGTCCTTCCCTTGACTTACTATAAAATGATATTTTGCTGCTTTCTCTGTAAGGAAAAATTCAGACAGTCTGTCCAGACTGCACATGATGTTCCGTAAGTGCATGCCCATCTAGAACTGGTAGGACTCTACAGTGTTCTGAAAAATTCTTTACCAAAAGAATCCAAAGTTCCAACTTCTTTCCTCAGGGATGCAAAGGAGTGAGACTTGGAGCTTTTGACCCTTTCGAGAGCAGATCTGATGACCATAGAAAAGCTCAGCAGCTGGAGCTTTATGAATTCGGAAGCCTTCTGGATGCTACACAGAGCTGATCTTCTTGCTGGCTGGAGAATCAAAGAGAGGTCTCCCAGTCTCACCAGTAACCTCAAAAGGATGCAATGCATGGGGGCACTGCCACAGCCTCCTTAACCCTGGGCTCCTTCTCAATGTCCAAATGAAATAGAATTTGTCTGACAAAATTGTGGAACATCAATTCCTCAGGTGGGGGACTTGCGCTTCTCAAGAGTGGAGTGGGATCTGAGGAAAGCTCTGGAGACCTCTCCTCCAAGAAGTATTCATAAGAACATAAGATATGCCATACTGGGTCAGACCAAGGTCCATCAAGCCCAGTATCCTGTTTCCAACAGTGGCCAATCTAGGTCAGTTTCCCCAAAGGTTCATCCACACTGCTTCTCTCAGTCCTGTAGCCCTCTCTTTGCCATCTGTGAACACAAAACACAATGAGAAGGCTTATGGTCAGGCTGCCCCAAGCACTGCAAGCACCATTTGTGGGTGTCTGTGGTGGAAATGGTCTTGCTGCACTGGAAGCACATTTTAAACTTGCTGGCCAGAGGGGAGGAAGTGATGGCAGCCCAGCGAATGGCAGCCTAATTTGTGAGCTCTGATAGCAACAAGCAGCAAAGCCCTATAAATCACTTTTCCCCTCTGTCAATCCCCCAGTTAATGTACCAGGTGATGTGTGAAGCTTTGTTGTGAGATGACAGCAAAATCTTGGGCTTCTGACATTAAAACACTTTTGCAGGTGGTCACGTGATGCGGTGAGCCGAGGACGACGCTTCTCTTTCGGCTCCAGGGCCTCCTGCCTTGCTTTACGTTAAATTCTGACGTAAAGCTCTGCCTTTCTCCACTGCTTTGATTGATAACAATCAGAGAAATGACCAGGAGTATTTACCTATTGCTACAACACTTGACGGTTGCAAAAACCTTGCGGAAAGATAACACTCGAATTCCCAAGGGCAATATGGTGGACTATCTTCCTTCCAGTCCATGTGCAGAGCAGGCCACAGGCATGATTGAGGAAGTTTCGGCAGCTGTTGTGAGGGCACTGGAGGATCGCTTCAGAGGATTGTCTGAGCAGCTCTCGCAAGTGGCATAATCAGTAGCGGAAGTCCATGACAGGACTGGCTGTGCTGAGCAGCGAGTTTCAGACATGGAAGACGTCCTGCAGATTCAGGCCTCTGTCATCAAGTGCCTGGAAGATCAATTACAACAGCAGGCTGCTAAGCTTGATGATTTGGAAAACCGACGACAATGAAACAATTTGCGGTTTATCGAGGTGGAGGAGAATGTGGTCAATGCTGAATTATGAAGGTTTTTAGAAACCTGGCTATCTTTGAATCTGTCTCTGAAAGATACGCCAGAGAGGATCCTCATAGACAGGACGCACAGGTTAGGCCCCCAGTGGGTGACCCCTGGCCGTGTATGGTCATCACCAGATTCTACAAAGAGTTGGTCCTTTGCGTGGCCCAGGACCGCCGCAACTCAGCATGGGATAGTCAGTGCATTCTTATATTTCAAATCTCCCCCTCCTTGCCTGCCTCCTATTACTGTATGATGGAAGTATTACCTCCCACCCACACCCCACTGAAGCATCGTTAACCCTGTTCCCCACTTGTGCTCAGCCATTTGCCTTCTTGCTGTGGAACGTGCAAGTCCACTACAGGCTGTGCTGCTAGCTACTGGCTAGGGTCTGACTTTTTACCTACTTGCTTTTAAGGTCTGTCTGCCTGTATATATTATTTATTTATTTATCTTACCATTATTAGAGTGCCTTACTTTTCAGTATTTTTGTTTGTGATCTTGTTCTGTTCTCCCTCTCTGTTTTCAGCTGTGTGTGTGTCTCTCTCTCTTTTCCTTGTTATCCCGCCCACCCACCCCCTGGCTTTATAGTCTCTTATAGCTGCCCTGTGGTCATTACCACGATTACTCACAGTTGCACCTTATTCCCTGCAATTTCTACCACTTATCCTTTTATTTCTTCTGACTTCTGTGCTCCTCTCCATCTCTCTCTTTATGGCTCCGCAACACTTTCTCTTCCTATTGCTCATACTTCCTAATTGTCTCCCTCCCAACACCTTCCAGCTCCTCCCTCTTATCGTCCCTTTACTATCCTCACTTCCCCCATCTTGTCATTTACTCTATCATCAGCTCTTGAGCTTCACCACTTTCTCCCTCTCATTCAGCCATCTCCTCTCTCTGAAACCACCTCACCCTTGTTATCGCTGTGCTGTCTCCTCTCTGCCCCGCATTCTTCTACTCCTTCTCTTCTCTCGTCCAGAGATATCAACCCCAACCCTGGTCTCCCCTAGACCTTTGTCACATTCCCAGAACAGATCCTCACACAACAGCTCAAATCTTATTCATATCCCTCTCTTTTACCTCTCCTCTTTCCTTTTCTCATGTGCCTTGTGGAACGCACACTCCATCTCAAATAAACTTGCCTTTACTCATGATCATTTTATCTCTAATGCTTTCCATCTCCTTGCTCTAAATGAGACCTGGCTCATCCCAGAGGACTCAACTTCAGTCGCTGCTCTCTGTCGTGGTGGCTATCTATTCTCCCACACGCCTCGTCCCACTGGCCATGGTGGTGGTGTTCTACTCTCTCCTTCCTGTCAATTTCAACCCCTCCTTCTGCTTCAGTCTCACTCCTTTGAAGTCCAATCCATCCGGCTTTTTACTCCACTACCTCTCTGATTAGCTGTTATTTATTGACCCCTGACAAGTCCACCTCTACCTTTTCTCTCTGACTTTGACTCCTAGTTTTCCATCTTTCTGGAATCATCTTCCCCCTCTCTTATTCTTGGGGATATTAACATTCATGTCAATAATCCCTCTGACCCTTATGCTTTAAAACTCCTCTCCCTTACCTCATTATCCAACCTCCAGCTTTGCTCTACTTCCCCTATACACCGGCAAGGCCACTGCCTTGACTTTGTAGTCTTCTCTAATTGCTTACCCTCAAACCTCTCTACCTCACTTCTTCCCTTATCAGACTATCACCTGCTAAGCTTCACTCTTCATCAACCGCCACCTCAACCTCGCCCTATCTCCTCCAACCTCTTTAGAAATCTTCATGCTATTAACTCGTTGGCTCTGTCCTCCACTGTCTCATCACATCTTTCCTCCACTATGTCATCTGAGTCTGTTGATGAAGCAATAGCTTCCTATAACACTGCACTGTCCTCTGCTCTGGATGCTCTTGCCCCGTCCATACCACGTCCTGTGAGGTGTGAGGCATACTGTACCTCAACCCGGGCTGTCTTCCACTACCAGCTATCTACGTTCCTGCGCCCGACAGCTGAGCATGCTTGGCTCAAATCTCACACACTTGCGGACTTTCTACACTTCAAATTCATGCTTGTCTCTTTCCAGTCAGCCATGGTACTCGCCAAACAAGACTATTATGTTCATCTAATGCTCTTGCCTCTGACCCTCACCGTTTCTTTACAACTCTCAACTCTCTCAAGGTGCTTCTGCCTCCGACCCCTCCCTCCCTTTCTGCCCAAACCCTGGCTGACTACTTCCATGACAAAATCCACAAGATCACATTCCAATTCTCCACGAGGTCTACTATTCCCTCTCCTTCCCCTCTTCATTTCTAACTTTTCCCTCCTACCTCTGCTACCCTTTCTTCCTTTTCTATGACCTCTGAAGAGGAAACCACTCACCTTCTTTCCTCATCCAAACTCACTAACTGCTCCTCTGATCCTATTCCCACCCGTCTCCTAAGCTCCATCTCCTAAATGTAATCCCTTCCATCTCTCATATTCTCAACTTATCGTTCTCCACTGCACCTTTCTCTGCAACCTTCAAGCATGCTGTAGTCACTTCTCTCCTCAAGAAACCCTCACTAGACCCTACCTGTCCTAACTATCAACCCATCTCCCTCCTCCCCTTCATTTTAAACTACTTGAATGTGCAGTTCACTGCCATTGCCTCAACTTTTTTTCTTCTCAAGCCCTTCTGGATCCTCTACAATCTAGCTGTCATCCTTTACGTTCTACTGAAACAGCTCTTGTCAAAGTCTCCATTGACCTATTCCTGGCAAAATCCAAGGGCCTTTACTCAATCCTCATCCTTCTTGACCTTTCTGCTGCTTTTGACACTGCTGACCACAACCGTCTCCTTGATACTTTGTCCTGACTTGGTTTTAAGGGCTCTGTGCTGTCCTGGTTCTCTTCTTATCTTTTATCCCTCCTTCAGTGTTTGTTTTGGTGGATCATCCTCTATTGCTATCCTGCTCTCAGTTGGTGTACCCCAAGGGTCTGACTTGGGTCCACTCCTTTTCTCTCTTTATATCCAGTCCCTTAGTGCACTCATCTCTTCCCATGACTTTCAGTACTATCTTTACGCTGATGACTCCCAGAACTACCTCTCTACACCTGAAATTTCTCTGGCAATCCAGGTCCGGATCTCTGCCTGCCTTTCTGACATTGCTGCTTGGATGTCTCATCACTGCTTGAACTTGAACATGGCAAAAACTGAGCTTCTTATTTTTCTCCCTAAACCCTCCCCTCTCCCCTTCCTCGGTCTCTGTGGATAAAGCGTAGTTACTCACCTGTAACAGGTGTCTGGGACAGCAGAAATCAATCCTCACATATGGGTGACGTCGGAGCCCGCGCGGCAGCATCTCCAAAGTTTTCAAAGAAAGCCTGTGGGGGAGATGTACCACACATGCATGGTCCCCTTCCCACCCAAGGATGCCATCTTGCCTCAATCTAATGACATAGCTAAGATGGCAAAAATGAAAATACGATAAGCAACTCCAAGGGGAGGAAGAAGGGTGGTGACGACTGATTCCTGCTCTCCCCAGAGAACACCTGTTATAGATGAGTAACTATGCTTTCTCCGGGAACAAGCAGGGAGTCAGTCCTCACATATCAAACTCCCCAGCTACAGGTTACCAAGAACCTGTACAAAATGCCACGGTGACCAGTGAAGGTGAGCCGGGAGCTGCAGCAATTGAGTCCCAACTGAGAGACTCTCGCAAGACCCAAGTGTCCGGCAGAGAACCAGCACTCCGGTAGCCTGAACACAGAAGGGTCAGAGGACAAAGGTTGCCTACACCCTGAAGAGATTACAGAGTATGGCCTGGCCGAAGGCGCCATCCTGTTGGGACTCTCTCTCCAGGGAGTAGTGAGCTGTGAAGGTATGGACCGAAGACCAGGTGGCGGCCTGGCAAATTTTTGTCACAGGTATGGAATGCAGATTTCCCATGGATATAGCCATGGTCCCTGATGTGGTACGCCATGACCCTCTGGTCTAATGAGATCCCAGCCTGCTCATAGGCAAGGGCAATGCAGTCCACCACTGAAGTGGACAGAGTTCGCTTAGTCACCGGGAGCTGAGGTGCTTTGCGGTGGCCCCAAGTCCATTGTAGATAGGAGGACAAGGCTCTTTTACAATCCAAAATATAGAAAACAGTCTCTGCCTTGCTGGTGTGAGGTCTTGGAAAGGAGGTGGGGAGCAACACCACCTGAATGAGGACACCGCCTTCAGCAGAAACCTGGGGTGTGTGTGGAGCACCACCATGCTTTTGTAGAACCTCGTGTAGGGAGGATCCACCATCAGAGCTTTGAGCTCGCTGACCCTGTGAGCTGATGTGAATGCCATGAGAAAGGTGACCTACCAGGAGAGGTAATGAAAATGCAGGTAGCCAGGGGCTCAAACGGCAGCTTAGTAAGCTGTGAGAGCACCACGTTGAGATCCCATTCCGCTGCTGGTAGGCAGATGGGGGGTTTGGATAGTATGAGGCCCCGTAAGAACCGCGATACAAGAGGCTGGGCCAAGAGAGGTTTCCCCTAAATGGCATGGTGATGCGCTGCAACAGCACATATGTGCACTGAGTTGGACTTTAGTCCCACCTGCAACAGGTGGAGTAGGTATTGGAGTACCATTTGAAGCAGGCAGGAGAATGGATTCTCCTGCTTCTTGGTGCACCAGACTGAGAAGTGACCCCCACTTGAAGGCATATGCCCTTCTTAACATCCCGTGGAAGGTTGAAGGGAGCCAGGACTACCCTTTCAACAGTCAAGCCATAAGTGACAGGGACCCCAAGTTAGGGTGCAGGAGAGAGCCCTTTTCCTGAGAACAATCCAGGGAAATCAGCGACACTGCCAACAGGTGGAGAAGCAGCAGGAATCAAAGTTGCCTGGGCCACCATGGGGCTATCAGTATCAGTGATGCGCTGTCACGCTGGACAGTTCCTGGCAAGGCAACTTGGATGGCCGCTCCTTGCCGTTGCCCTCAGCCTCTCATGTGGGATTTGCCCACTTTCCTAACTCGTCGCCCAACGAGTCCTCGAGGTCTTCTGGCTTTTTTTGGTGTGATCCTCGATGCGGGAGTTCTAGCTGGAGATTACATGGTCCTGGGGTTATAAGGCCGCATGGTCTCCATGGTGCTCGAGGTCCTGAAAGAAGTCTTGGAGTGGGCTCTCGCAGAGGACTCCAGGGCTGAATTGCTCTTCTGAAAAATCGATTCACGCTGCTGCTGACATTTCCTGAGTGCTTTAGTAGTCATCTGCTTACAGAGACAGCTGACCAAGGATCGTGGTCCAGTCTGAGGCATTGAAGGCGAATCCGTGCGTGACATATTATGAACGCAATGGTCACATGGCTTGAAGCCACTGGCTGAGGCCATGGCGGGGAAGATGGACCCCACGAGGTCAATTCACTGGGCCTGGCCAGGAAAAAAGCATGAACCTGTGCCAAATGAAAAAGTAAGAAGAAAAAAGAACCCAAGGACACAATGCTGAGGCAAGCTGGCTCGAGGGGGGGGGGGGGGGAGCGGGAAAAGGCACCAGTACACTACCAGAGAAAGCAAAAAAGACAGAAATCACTAACTTTTTCAGGGGGAACAGACACGTCCGATGAGCTCTGTGGAAAAAAGGAGACCGAGACAAGATGGCACCCTTGGGCGGAAAGGGGACAACGCATGTGTGGCACATCTCCCAAAGACTCTTTGAAAGCTGGAGAGAGGATATTGCATGGGCTCTGTTGGTGCAGACGTCACCCATATGTGAGGATTGACTTCCTCTTGTTCCTGGAGAAAGCTATGCTGCAGGAGACCCATATGGACACTAAGTACTAAGATAAATTACAGAGGTGGTGGGTCGGCCAGATGTTGGAGGCATCCTTGGGCTCCAGGAGGGCAGACGTTGCTCTGTTGGCCTGCAAGGAGTTTGATTTTGCAGTGGAAACTCAGGTGGTGGACATGCAGGGTCATTACCTGATGGTGCTGGTGAAACTTGCAGGGGCCCCCTTCACTTTTTGTAGTATCTATGCCCCTAACACCCCAGATACGGCCTTTTTTGTGTGATTGGGCAGCGTGTTACATGGTTTCCCCACAAATTCATTGATCCTGGGGGGGGGGGGGCGATTATAACTGCATTCTCGATGTAGCCATGGATAGGATGCCGCCCAGTGGGCAGGGCCTAACATGCTCTACTAAGGGGGTTTCCAATTTATGTGATGTGTTAGATTTGCTCGATGAGTGGAGGATTCTGCACCCTCAGGGAAAGGACTACATGCATTGTGATGAGGAGAGTATGGCTGAGTCCATGGAATTGGAAGAAAATCAGTCATTTACCTTTAAAGAAAGAGACAGGCAAGGAATCAGTAGCTCTCAAACTGCAGGCAGAGAAAAAAAAACACGCAGCTACTGAGGACAGGACACACCCAAGCTCTGCTAATCCAAGGGCAGGCTTGGAAATTAATGAGGGACACCTGGGTGAAGGGGAGTGCACGGTAGTTCAGAGACACTCTTATAAACCCAAGGAAATATTGTAGGAAAGAAGGGAGAGAGAGAACAGCCAGAGAGAGGGCAACAGGAACAGGAGTACCAGGACGAGGCAGCACACACAGCAGCACGCTGGAAGGAAAGATACAGGAAACCAGCACTCAAGAGAGCTGACCAGAAAGAACACTGGAGAATTCAGTGGGGAGAGAAGCACCAGAGAAAGGCCCAGAGAGTTCACCGTGGAGGAGAGCGGTGGAGACTTCCGAGGGAATCTTAGAGGTGAAAGCCCTAGTCAGAAGGAAAGCCAGGATTGCAGGGAAACTGCAATTGGTTTTAAAACTAGGAGAGCTGTGCCAGAGAGAAGTGCTGATAAGGGTCAGGCTGCAGTGCCAACCGTTCCTGAACCAGCTAAAGAGCTGCAACTTCCAAAATGGTGCGTGAATAAAAGGGTAGCCAAAAGTGCCGTAAGCCAGTTAGAGGCACTGTGTCATTTGATGCAAGAAAAGAATCTCCACGTTCCTGGTGGAAACCCTGTGCATAGGGAAAAGCCTCAGTGGAGAAAGGTTCTGGAACTTTTAGAGAATATTAAGCCTGAAGTTTTTCATGTTGGCTTAAAGCCAGATTTACCGGACACAGGTCCTGAGGAAATGCAGACTATTATGAATCTGATGAGGGGTCTGAAGATTCAGTAATGGATTGTTCTCTGTGCCAGAAGGCAGAATAAAAAGTTCTTGGATAAAAGAAGGGAAAAGCCTATAACCTGAATGTCCTGGAAGGCAGTGTGAAAACAGGGAGAAAATGTGTTTAGACAGGAATGCTAAAGAACCCTGTTGCTGAAGAAAAGATATTTCTTTTGGGTTTGAAGAGAAGAGAAACCTTGCTTGATTGCTGAATGATTTGAAAAAACAGCGACACATGTTAAAAAGCTACATAAAGCAGTTTCATTGTTTGTTTGGGATAAATGCCTATGGATTATTGTTTGGAGAAAGAATCCTGTTTGTTTTGCGTTGAGCCTTAATGCTCTTTAGAAAAAGAAATAAATTCCTGTGTTTTGCCTTGTAAACCCTCGGTCTCCACACTACTTGTTTTTTCTAAACACAACTACAAATCGCAGCAGCCCCGGCGCTGGATGAGGAAGAAAACTCTTTAATTAAAGGACTAACAAGTGCAGCCCTAGGCTTATAGGCCGTTGCCTTGGGCCAGGGGCCTCCACAGCATATGTCGAGGGCCCATGGTTCATGTCGCATACTGATTGTTTTTTGCTTCCTTCGAAAGCTCTCTTGTGTGCAGGTGGCCAGGATAGGTGCAATTGTGATATTAGATCACGCCCTTGTTTGAATTGATGTGGAATGTCCAGGAGGTCGAAGAGACAGCACTAGGTGGTGGTTCCCGATCCATCTGTATCACGACTCAGACTTCCTCTGTTTCCTATAAAAGTGGTGGGATGCGTATGTGGTCAACAATGGGTGTCATAGTGACAACCCACCTGTATTCTGGGAGGTGGCAATAACAGTCCTGCGGGAAGACATTTTGAGCTATGAGATTAGCCGTCGGAAATGTATAGTGGCATGGATCTTGCACTTAACTTGGCAGATCCAGGACACTCGCAAGGCCTTGGGACACCGCTACAAGGAGGAATGGCAGGAAGAGCTTTTCGCAGCGCAAACTGAACTGAATATTCTCTTTCATCAGCGAGCCTACAAATCCATAATGTACTACCAATACTGGTTATACCAGCATGGAAATAAGGCGAGGCGTCTGCTCTCATCTTTGATTAAGAGGTGGCGGGGGCCACATGCCTTGCGGGATGGTGAGACAGTGACCTCAGATGAGTGTTGTATTCTTGCTCTTTTTCGTCATTTTTATAAGGACCTTCATACTACGGAGAAGGTCCGGGTCTCGGCTGCGTGGAGTACTTGCAAGGGGTATCCTTGCTGTCCCTGATGGATGAACAGAAAGGCGCTTTAAACCATCCCACAACAGAAGAGGAGGTCGAGAGCGCGATTTTGCATTCAAAGGTATATAAGGCTCCTGATCCCTGATGGCTTTGGAAATGAGTGGTACAGGATGCTTTGGGACAGAGTTGTGGCACCTTTGCAGGGGTTCTTCACGCATCTTATTTCAGTACAGTGTTCTCTCTATACAAGTCCCACCTGGGGGCAGCAATCTCAGGCTGGAGGGACTGGGGTTTCTAGTCCTATAGGCACTCCTTGTGGCCTTGGGCAAGCCACTTAACCCTCCATTGCTTCACGTACACATAGATTGTGAGCCCTTTGGGGACAAGGGAATATATCCAGTACCTGTTTGAAGTAATTACATAATGTAAACTGCTTTGATTGAAGGATAAGGCGGTATAGAAAACTGGTTAAATAACATAAAAAAATAAAAATACCAATCAGACACACATCATTGTTTTGCCCAAGCCGGGGCCTGACCCTTTGCTCCCCTCCTCATATTGCCCGATTTCCTTGTTGAACTGTAACAAGCTTTTAGCGAAGGTCTTTGCCAACTGTCTTGCTTTAATCATGCCTTCCCTGATACAGGATAGGCAGATAGGGTTTGCGAAAGATCACCACCCAGTTTTCAATCTCCGATGCATTCTGGCCTTGGTGGAGCGAGTCAGGCCAGTTGACAGAATTCCCTGCTGGTATGTTTTGACATGGAAAAGGCTTTTCATCTAGTGAATTGGTCCTTTCTGTTTGGGGTTCTGGAGCAGTTGGGGGGGTTAGATGGTCTTTTTCTTCAGGCTCTTCAATTGCTCTATACTTCCCCGAGATGCACTGTGGTGGTTAATGGGCAGATTTCAGAGGATTTCTCACTCGGCAGGGCTGCCCCCATCTGTGCGTAATACAGGTGGATTCACAGATTGAGGAGGTCCAAATGGGCCAGTCCACCTTAAAATAGGCAGCTTAGGCGGTGACATTCTGGTGCATATCTGCAATCGCCAGTCCTCACTGGCCCATTTATTGGTGGAGCTTCAACAGTTTGGGCCTGCTTGGGATTAAAGCTGAATATGGACAAATCTGAGGCTTTGCCCCTGGATCCTGGGTTGCCGGACCGTTGTGTGGGCCCCTTTCCTTTGAAGTGGATAAGAGAGTCCTTTAAGTATCTGGGGGTCCACCTACTGGTGGACCTCTCCCAGCTCTATAGTCTGAATGTCCTCCCCCCTCTTGTGCCATGAATGGGAGCAGCTGCAACGCTGGGGGGGATTGCCATTATCTCTTCTGGGACGTGTGGCCCTATATAAAATGACCTTGTTGCAGCACTGGCTATATCTATTGCAAGTACTGCCCTTGCATATATTAAAGTGAGATCTGAAAGTGTGGCAGCAACAGATCAGTGGGTTTATTTGGTGTGGACAGAGGCCAATTATCTCCTTCTCTCTGTTACATGGTGGGTGGATGTGGGGGGGGGGGGGACACCTGGGGGTTCCGGATCTGGCGTGGTATAATGTAACCTGTCTTTTGCACCATGTGTGCGACTGGGCATACCAGGCCTCCACGTGCACCCCGTTGCAGTTAGAACATGACTGGTTGAGCTCATGTCATCCACTGTATATCCTCCATGCTCTGAGGGTTAAATTGCCTCATTCTTTGCAGTCTAGTCCTCTGCTACGCCCCCTTCAGGGAGCATGGAGATTTCTGTGGTACTTGTTGCAGCAGAATCCTGAGTGTTCTTGTTTGTTGCCCGGGGCAACTCAGACTTTCTGCTGGGTGACGCCTCTTAGGAGTTCAGTCTACGGGGACTTGGTCCACTTGTCCTAATTTTTGAAGGTGGATGGCCAACACAAACCTTTTACCAAGCTGGGGGGGGGGGACGTTTCAGTTCTCCCCTCGGGACTCCTATGCATTCATGAGGAGCGTCACTATATCCTCTCGTTGCATCACCCTGGACCTTGGACAAGGCTTTGTGGATAGGCTGGCGTCCTTTTTTGAGGTGGACAGTTGGGAATGTATGTCTCTCTCCATTATGTGGAAATCGTTGGCTTCGTTAACAAACATACAGAAACATGATATGCTTGCTGTACACTGGAATGAGGAATTGGGTGCCACTTGGTCGGGAGAGGACTTTAACCAGGCAGTGCAACAGTTTGCCACAGCTTACAATGGAAGTAACTCTGCACGAGAAGTTTTACAAAGTGATCCTGCAGACTTTCTTTGCTGTTTCATTTGTTTGCTATCCTACGTGTTTTAAAAAGATAACATTTTCTGGTTGTAAAAGATTTATGCAGCCTGGCTTTAACTTGGTAATTAGTTGTTAGTTTTTTTTATATATTGATCTGCCAGTGCTGACTTGCAAGTTGACATCTGAAATGTCTGTTTTCTTATCATTATTAGTCAGTATGTGTAAAGACTACACAGATTTGTCTTGTTTGTTGTACTCTTGGCTGTTAAGGAAATTTCTATTGTTTTTCTGCACTTGAATAATACACTTTGGTTTTCAGACAAGAAGGGCAGTTTGTTTTGAAAGCTTTCCTGATCTCCAAGTGAAAAACTGGATATATGTTGTATATGCTGCAGCTTTGTGAGAGAGACAGCAATACACACAGATTTTTGTTTTTGTTTTAGTAATCGTTTGTTTATTTATTTATTTATATTTTCTTTTAAGTTTTTCTATACCGCTCCTTCCAATGATCAGGGGCGGTTTACATCAAAACTAACAACTTACATAGAATGGTGTGGTAATGGGTATACATTAACTATATACATAGTGACTATTAACCTAGTAACTATGAACATCAAACAGTGTAGGACAGCGATGGCGAACCTATGGCACGCGTGCCAGCTGTGGCACGCGAAGGCCTTGCAGCTGGCACGCGTGAAGGTCCGCAGAAAAAGAAAAAGCGGGCTCTGGCTGCTGCCGCGGACGCGGCAGCACGCAGTGTCCCGCGGGGCCCCCTCCGCCCGCTAAGCCCCTCTGCAAGGGCTTTCAGATTCGCGAGGGAGACAGCGTCTCCCTCGCGTCTCTGTTAAGCCCGCAGGGGCTAATGGGAAATTTCCCATCAGCCCCTTTAGACGCGAGGGACTGATGGGAAATTTCCCATTAGCCCCTGCGGGCTTAACAGAGACGCGAGGGAGACGCTCTCCCTCGCGAATCTGAAAGCCCTTGCAGAGGGGCTTAGCGGGCGGAGGGGGCCCCACGGGACATTGCATTCTGCCGCTGCCGCGGCAGAAGCCAGAGCCAGCTGCTTTTTTTTTTTTTTTAATTTGCCATGGGGGGTGGGTTAGGACTGCTAATGGGCTAGGGGGGGGGTTAGGAATGCTAATGGGCTAGGGGGGGGGTTAGGACTGCTAATGGGCTAGGGGGGGTTAGGACTGCTAATGGGCTAGGGGGGTAGGACTGCTAATGGGCTGTGGGCTGATGGGGGCTGTCTGGAAATGGGGTGATGGGGGGTTAGGACTGGTAATGGGCTGGGGGGGGTTAGGACTGCTAATGGGCTAGAGAGGGGGGGGTTAGGACTGCTAATGGGCTGGGGGGGTTAGGACTGCTAATGGGCTAGGGGGGATTAGGACTTGAGGAGGGATGTTGGGTGGGGTTAGGACTGGAAATGGGCTGATGGGGGGTTAACACTGGAGGTGGTCTGATGGGGTTAGGACTGGTAATGGGCTATGGGGGGGTTTAGGACTGATAATGGGCTATGGGGGGCTGGGACAAGAAATGGGCTGATGGGGAGGGGTTAGGACTTGAGGTGGGCTGATGGGGTTAGGACTGGTAATGGACTGTGGGCTGATGGGGGGGGTTAGGACTGGCAATGGGCTATGGGGGGCTGACTGGAAGTGGGCTGATGGGGGGTTAGGACTGAAGTGGGCTGATGGGGGGTTAGGACTGGTAATGGGTTATAGGGGGGGGCTTAAACTGAAAATGGGGTGATGGGGGTTAGGACTGGAAGTGGGTTGATGAGGGGGGGATAGGACTGGTATTGGGTTGGGGGGTTGCTAGGACTGGAAATGGGTTGGGGGGCTGCTAGGACTGGAAATGGGCTGATGCAGGGACTAGAAGGGAATGGATGCTGGGTGAGGCTGGAACTAGAAGGGAGCTGGTGTTGGGGGAGGATTAGAATGGGATGGGGCTGGGAGAGTAAATTGGAGAGGGGAAAAATATTTTGTGTGGGAGGGATAAAAAATCTACAATTGGCCGGGTATTGGGAGAGTAAGTGGGGATTGAGGATGGAGGGGTAAATTTTGAGTAGATGAAATAGGAATGAGGAAAGAGCAAAAGGAGAAAGATTAGTATGTTAAAGCAGATGTAGAGAGAGAATGGAAAAAAAAAACCAAGAAGACAGAAGAAAGGACAAATGGACAGCAGATGGAGAGTTAGCAGAAGACACGAAGAAACCAGAAGAAAGTGGCTGGAACAATTGCAACTGAAAAAAAATGCACAAAAGGTAGAAAAATATCTCTTTATTTTGAATTTATTAATTGGAATATGTCAGCTCTGGGAAATGTGCATCATTAATTTTTGCGCTTTGTTTAGTACAAGAGGAAATTAATATATAGTTTTATTTCTACAGTGTTGTTGTATATTCCAAGTTTGGCTTTTGGGGTTCCCAGTTTAATTATTGTCTTCCTGTTTCTAAATTGTGATTCCTTGTTTGGTAATGGTCTGTTCTGCATGTGTAACTGAGCTGAGGTATTCTGTTTATATAATTCCTATTTGACATTGCCACTTGTTCTTTCCCCAGTAGGTCATGTATTGTTGTTCTCTGAGATGTATTGGTTTAATATTTGCAGTGTTGCCTTTTGATAGGTAGAGTATGGTGCTTTGTGAGTCCTGGTAGTGCTGTTAGGATACGGCGGGTTTGCTATGGGTTCTAAATGGGCAGCGTTTGTAGTAGTTCCTAATGTGCCTGGCGGTTGGTACTGGATTATAGTAATGTAGAAACCTTTTAGTCTTTCTTTATCCATATACTCATTAAGAGGCATGTTTACTAAAAGTTAGTGTATGGTAACATTATGCAAATATTTATGCAAATGAAGCACCTTATGCAAATGGAGCTTTAATTGACGTGCTGGCACTTTGAGGAAATTCTTTGGTTTTGTGCGGCAGTTTGGGCACTCGGGCTCAAAAAGGTTAGCCATCACTGGTGTAGGAGATGGACCTACAATAACTATTTACATAGAGATTTCTACTATATACAAATCGTTGGAATGTTAGCAAGATAAGTTGCAGTGCTGTTTAGCGTAATGGAGTAAATGGATCTGGGGGAGGGTTACAGGGGGGCAAAGAAGGGGGAGGGAGCGGGGGAGTTAGTGCTGTATTAGTTGCTATTGCCATTAGGACTATTACAGAACTTGATGAAGAGCAGTGACTTCAATTCTTTTCTAAAGGTTTGAATGTCCTTGATCTATCTGAGGCGATCTGGTAATGAGTTCCACAATGTAGGGGCTGTGGATGTGAATTCTCTGTTGCTAGTTGTGTGTTTAGTCTTGCAGATTGATGTGGGTACTAAGAGGATATTCTGGTTGCTTTTTCTTCTGTTCCTGGTGTTTGCTTGAGTGTATAACAGTGATGCAAGGAAGGAGGGGGCAATGTTATTGAATTACTTGAATGTGGTTATTATGCTTTTATATTTTATTCTATTTGTTATCGGGAGCCAGTGGAGATTATGAAGATGGGGGTGATGTGGTCAGTGAGGCGTGCTTTGCATATGTTTCTAGCAGTGACATTTTGAGCCATCTGAAGATTGTTCAAGTTCTTTTTAGGTGTTCCCTGTAATAAGCTGTTACAGTAGTCGAGATGTAGCGTGATTAGTGCTTGGACTATTGTTCTGAAATCGTGAGTATCTAGTGGGGGGTGGGATCTGAGGTGTTGTATGGTTCTTAACTTGTAGAATATGGTTCTGGCTGTTTGCTTTATGTGCAATGACATACGGAGAGTTTTATCGAGTATGACTCCTAGGTATTTCACTTCTTGTTTTACTGGGAAGGTGGTGTTATATGTGTGGATTGTTCGAGGGGGTTTGAAGTTCTGGTTTCTAGATGTGAACATTATGTTTGTTTTTTTGAAGTTAATGCCAAGGTTGTTCGCGTTTAGCCAGGTTTTGGCTTCCTGGATGCATGCTGTGAGATTGTTATATGCAGGATTTTTTATGTCAACTGGGGAGTATAACATGATGTCACCTGCGTAAAAGTGGTATCCTATTTTATGTTTTTTGAAAACTGTTCAGATTGGCTGAAGGTAAAGATTGAAAAGGAGGGCAGATAACGCAGAGCTTGTGGAATTCCCTGTTCTTGGGGGAAGGTTGTGTACGATTCTTGTTCAAATTTTTTTTTTTATGAACTTTATTTAATTCCACCAACAAGTCAAGACAAAACATCATGCAAACGTCTCCACGGGGGGGGGGGGGGGGGGGGGGGTGTACTCTGATCCCCGCCGGGAGCCAACATACAAGAATATAATAGGTGGATAGTTTACATTTTATCCCATCCCCCCTCCCTTCCCACCCCCCCCTCCCACCAACCATCCCACACTCCACTACCAACATCCTAATCCAAGCTTATCATCAAAGAGCCGCTCGATCTGATCCACCATCACTACTCTCCTTGGCCAAACTCACTTAACTCCCCAATTGGAGGGTTTCATTACGACTGTGAGCCCCAAGTTGTTGAATATAAGGTTCCCAGATTGACAGAAAAACTGTCCAACGCTTGGCACTGCCCCGCGCCAACCAGCGCTCCGTTAGCATCAACTGATGGAAGCTGTTCCGCCATTCACTAAAAGTAGGCGACTGACGTTCTCTCCACAAACGGAGAATTGGCCCCTTACCCACCAAACAGGCCTTCCGCATGAGCAAACGTTCTCCTACTTTCGCAGGCCCTGGGACCGCCATCTGATCAAGTACTACAAAGGAGCCAGTCCAGCGAACACGTTGCTGAAGCAGTGTACTGAGAAAGTTGCTTATCCGCGCCCAGTAGGGACGTACTCCCCGACATCCCCACCACATGTGTAACAGAGTCGCCAAAGACTCTGAACAACGTGGGCAAGAACCATCTGTCTCCAGTCGACTTCGCAGTGCCCGCCGTGGTGAGAAGTGAGCCCTAGTCACGCATTTGAATTGGATCTCTCTCCAACGCGTCCCTTGCGCCACACGGACAATCCTTTTCAATGCCTCAAAAACCAACCCCGGGGCCACGTCCCCCCCCAGTTCAGCTGCCCAAGCCATTTCTACTCCACTATAATCGGGGAGAGCTCTATACTGATCTAAGCTGAGCTTCAATTTAGAAATCGAGGGTGGGCGCTCTTCCCCCAACTGAAAAAATTCCAAAATACGGGCCGACCGCTCACTTTGCAGCGCGCCTCGTGGCAAGGAAGCCACATAGTGGGAGACTTGTATGTATGCAAAGCAGTGAGTAGTGGGTAGATCATACTCCCGACTCAGGGTTCTAAAGGACTTACATCTTCCCTCAGTGTCTACTAAGTGCCCCACATTCCGGATTCCTCATGACCACCAATCTCGAAACACCGCCGTTTCGGACCCAGGAGTGAATTGGGCGTTCCCCCGCAATGGTAACCAGCTAGAAACCCTCCAAGCATCATTCCAATTTTTATTAATCTGCTGCCAGGTACGCCGAACCGAGTCTACCAGTGCACTCCGCCGAATAGAATCCTGTAGGTCCCTATGCGACCCATGCAAGATCCCCAACAAAGTCGCGGGAGCCACTAAGCATTCCTCTAAAGACCTAGGTGTATATACTTCAGTCCCTCCTAACCAATCTCCCAAGTGTCTAGCTTGACAGGCCAACGCATACATCTTCAAGTCTGGCATGCCCATACCCCCTTCTCGCCATTTCCCCAGCAGCCGACTCCACGGGATTTGCGCCCTCTTTCCCCGCCAAAGAAACATCTTAAGAGAAGCTTCCACTCTACGCAGATCCCGACCCAGCAACCAGACCGGCAGGGTTTGCAACCAATATAAGATTCGAGGTAAAATGATCATCTGCACCGTCGCTATTCTCCCAGCCAAGGATAACAGGAGGGATTCCCAGGCTTTTAGCTGCACAGCCAAGTGCCGCAGGATCCGATCCAAATTGCGCCTATATAACTCTTGTGGTCTTCCAGTCAGTACTATACCCAAATAAACAAACTCCCCTTCTGCCCACCGTAGGGGGAAGGGCCCCCCCCATGAACCACGGAGATGCCCTAAAACATCCACTGCTTCAGACTTATCCTTATTAATACGAAGGCCTGCAAATGCCCCGAAACGCAAGAATTCCTCTAATAGAGGTTGCAAGGAATTGGCCGGGGTTGTCAAATGGACTAACAAATCGTCCGCAAATGCCGAAATAATAAATTCCTGCGATCGCATCCTCACTCCCTTTACCGTTCCCGCTGTCACAATGGTACGGATCAGAGGGTCTATTGAGAGAACAAATAGCAAGGGCGATAAAGGACAGCCCTGCCTCGTACCTCGTTCTAGCACAAAGTCCTCCGACAATAGTCCATTACACAAAATGCCTGCCGTTGGTGTGACGTACAAACTCTGTACCATTTTACAAAAGTCTGCCCCTATGCCATAATGCGGAAGAAGTCTCCAGAGATATTGCCAGTCCACCCTGTCGAAAGCTTTTTCTGCATCGAAACTAATCAGTAACGATGGAATTCGTTGGGCATGCACCCACTCCAAGGAAGCCAGAATCTGCCGAAGATTCCGAACTGCATAGCGCCCTTTTACGAAACCCACTTGTGCGTCATGAATTAAATGGCCCAGTACCCCCGCCAATCGTTCGGCCAAAACGTTCGCAAGCAGTTTGAGATCAAAGTTTAGAAGGGAGATAGGTCGATAGGAAGCCGCTAGCATCGGGTCTTTACCCGGCTTTGGGATCAAGGTGATGTGGGCATGATTCCGCCCCCAACGAAATGCTCCCCTCTCCGCCCTCCCATTAAAAACCTCTCGCAATAGTGGACTAACATAATCACCCAGGATTTTGTAAAATTCGGCCCCTAGTCCATCCGGTCCTGGCGTCTTATAACATTGGGCGGAGGAGATTACTGATTGTATCTCTTGAGGTGTAATGGGTAGATCTAAGACTTCCCTCTGTTCTTCAGTGAGCTGGGGTAACTCCAGTGCTTTCACATAATCCTGCATCGCCTCATTGGGTCCAGATTCCGCTTTGTATAAGTTTTGGAAGAAACTACGGAAGACCTTTGCAATGTCCACACTCTCCTTATGAACGCATCCCTGATCCTCCCTTATAGCCGCCACATAGGCAGAGCCCCGGGGAGCCCTCAAACAGCGAGCCAACAACTTGCCAGGCTTGTCTCCAAAGCAATGCAATCTGAATCGATAATACAGGACTGACTTCTTAGCTCACTGATGTAACAACTCATTGAGATCAATCTGGGCTTCCCATAACTGTTTCTTATTCAAGGATGACGGGGTATGAGCACACCTCCGACAGAGTTTAGTAACCTGGCGTTCAAGCATGATAATGCGTTCGGCCATCAACCGACGCCTCCGAGCAGTATATCCTATAATATCTCCCCGAAGGACCACCTTCGCTGTTTCCCATACTAATACAGGATCATCCAAATGATCGTGGTGATCACTGAGAAACTCCTCCCACCTCTGACGTAGAAACTGGCGGAATTGCCCATCCAAATATTATTCTAAGGGAAACCTCCACAGACGCGTTCGAGTTGTATCCCTTCCCCAATGTAATTGAAGCCATACCATTGCGTGGTCAGAGACTTCCAAGGGACCAATCTGGACATCCTCTGTGTGGGCAAACAAGGTCCCCGAGGTCAACACATAGTCTATGCATGCACTGGAGCCATGTGCCCTAGATTGATGTGTAAAGTCTCTTTCTAGGGGATGCATCAATCGCCAGGGATCGATTATACCTAATCTCTTACAGAACCATTTCAGCATCTGGGAGGGCGCCACCCTCTCTCGTCCTCCTCCTCCCCTAGATGTGTCCAGGTCCACATCGAGGACTCCATTAAGGTCCCCTCCCAGAATCACGGGACAATCCGGAAGCTGCTCCACTTTTGAGGCCAAACCATTATAGAAACCCGGGTCAGCAACATTGGGGCCATAAAGGTCTCCAATAATCACCGGTTTCCCCTCTAAATGACCATATATCAACAGAGATCTACCTATATCAGCTAAAACAGTCTCCGCCACAAATCGTATGCGTTTATGAACCAGTATAGCTACTCCACCCTTATGTCCCTGAGCCGGGGATCCCCAAACTTGGCCCACCCAGTTCCGACAGAGTTTACTATGCTCAACAGCCGTCTGGTGGGTTTCCTGGAGAAATGCAATGTCACACTTGTGCCGAGCCAGTGCCTGCAGTACTTTATATCTCTTAATGGGGTTCCCCAGTCCACAAACATTCCAAGTAATAACTTTCAGAGCAACGGGGCAGTGCCAAGGTTCCACCACATGAATATCATCAGTCGTTCTTGAGGGACCCCCCCAGCCTGGAGCCCCCCATCAGCCAATATGAAAAGATCGTGCCATCTACAAATAGCTAGTGGAGTGTGCCCTATCACCACCCCTCGTCTCCCCATCCCTCCTCCCCCCCACCCCCCACCCTCCCCAATCTCTCAAGCCCATCCATATATTGGACAACTTCCCTTGGCAAACGGGATCGCCCCATCATTCCCAAGAAACATTGCCTACCAGCTAACCTAACTATAGCACTCTATATTAACCGCTAAAATAAGGAATTCCAAAGCCCTCCTCCGCCTTTCCCTCTGCTCTCCCAGACCCAACCCCATTCCACCTATGCCCACGCTTTATTACACCACAACCTACAGGCCCTCCCTGTTTCCTAGTACTCACCTCACCTACCCCTCCACGCCGTTGTCTCCTTCCCCCTTTACTAAAACTCTACCCTTCCCCACCCTGGCAGCCCCTTGCACCTCAGGCCATGTAGCCCTGTTATATAACTGCAATCCAGAAACGCTCGCTTCCCAGTACGCAGTCGGAGCCAACAAATAGACCCCAGCCATGCCCTACCCCAGATCGCTAAAATAAAATAAAACCACCTGCACGCCTAGAGCGATGCGGGGGGGAGATGCCACTCAGGTCCTAGGCTTCTGCAGCAGTAAAAGGAGGCATCGGTGAGAGCATAAAGTTAATAAGCAAGGCAGGCTCCCTCTAATATTCCTATCAAGCATACCCCTCCACACACTCCCCCCCACCAACTTCCATCCCCTATAGACAACCCAGCCATTAAGTTCTCTCTGATAAATACCATCACCGGAACGCTAGCTTTTATATTGCAATATCAAGCTAGTCAGATCTCTCAGGTATCCCTTCCTACAGGGCTCGCCTCCCACTTTTAGCTCCCCCCCCTCCACCCACACAAAGAGCCATATCTGGGTACTCCCCCTCCTCTGCTCCTCTCACCGGCCCTCGGCTCCTGGATTTGTGCAGGCCGCTAATCGCCCCCTAGCCCTCCACTACATTTCAGGTACTTTACATAAACGTCTAAACAAAAAGGGGAAACTAGTGGGCTTCTTTAACACAACTACCCCCCCACCATCTGGTACTTCTGAAGTTATGGAAAGTGCTCCCTTACCTATTGCTACTATTAATCATTTATATAGCATGACAAGTCATACACAGCACTGCACAAACACAAAGATATTACTAGTGCTCAATTTGTTGTACTTATTGCCCTTCCTGAATCTTTATTTTATTTAACATCTTTTTTACACTGTCTTTCTACAAGTCAAGACGGTTCACATATAACTCCATGCATGAACACTGAACAACTTTACAAAGGTGCACATTACTTTGAACATTAAGTTTAAAAGTAGCGCAACAAGTAACACACTTAACAACTTAACTATATACACCTTATGGGAACTAAAGCTAGTTGTGTGGTGATAAGTCCCTTATTTTGGGTTTGTCCCAAAGTGCTCCAGAAATAGCAGGGCTTTCAAATTCTTGCGGAAGTCACCAGTGTGTTGGATGGCTCTTGTTTGGAGTAATAGAGAGTTCCAAAGTGAAGGGGCATATAGTAAGAATGCTCTGCTGTTAGCTCTCTGGCTGCTCATGGGCTTATGTGGACGTATATCTAAGCAGGCTGATGGTGTTTTGTCTCCTGGGTCTGCTGTTTGTATGTTTTGCTAATAAGGTTGTGAGGCTACCTGCTGAAAGATTGTTTATGATGTTGTGAGTGGTGAGGATGACTTTGTATATCTACTCGTAATAGATATCCAGTGAAGCTGTTTGAGGAGTGGAGTGATGCGAATTTGCTTGGATTTTCCTAGTATAACTCTTACTACGGTGTTTTGTGTCAATTGCATGGGATATAGTGTGCTCTTATGAAGACCATGATATATTGTGTTGTAGTCAAATATTGGGGTGATAATAGCTTGGCATACTGTGCGTTAAGTCCATGGGGATCAGGAGTTTGTGTAGGCTCTTTATGATCCGGAGTTTGTGGTAGACTGATTTGATGATGCAGTTTTGTTTGTGGTTGCAGATTGAGCTCTTGATCTATCTAGTGCAGTGTTTCCCAACCCAGACCTTGGGTAACCCCGGGCCAGTCAGATTTTCAGGATACCCACAATGAATATGCATGAGAGAGATCTGCGTGAACTGCTTCCATAGTATGCAGATCTATCTCATGCATATTCATTATGGATATCCTAAAAACCTGACTGGCCTGGGAGTACCCCAGGACTGGTTTGGGAACCACTGATATAGTGTGATGTCTAGGTAATTGATTTCAGTTTTTTGACTATGATCAGAGTGTTGTTTATCATGACTGTTGATGGTGGGTTGAACTTCGGGTCTCTTGTGATGTATAAGATTTCAGTTTTGTTGTGTTTGAAGTTTAGGTTGTGCTCTTGAAGCCATTGAGTGATTGCTGTGAAACAGTTAGAAATTCTGGTGTAATCTGGAGTTTTGGTGGTGAAGGGTGTGAAGATCATATCATCTGCGTATAGTAGGTATTTGATGTTGAAGTTCTTAATAACATCACATAGCGGTTGAATGTAAATGTTGACTAGAATGGATGACACTCTGGATATTTGTGGTACTCCTTGGCTGAGGGAGAATGGTATGGATTTTTGAGTTCCTAGTTTTACTTGTATGCAGTCCAATAAGTAGGAATAAAACCATTTTAAGGCAGTGCCTTGGATACCAATATTGTAGTCTTTTTAATAGCAGTTGATGACAGACCCAGTCGAATAACAGACCCAGTGAAATGTCTAAGAAAATAATGATAGACCCAGTGACATGTCTAAAAAAATAGAGTATAAAACCCTGCGATAGGATTTCCATTCCTTTGATTAGGGAATTGAACAAGGAGTTGAGCATGGTTTCTACACCGTGGTATGGACGGAAACCATGTTGTTGTGGATCTAGAGTTGAGTGTTTGTCCAGATGATCTTGAAGTTGAGAATGAACCACTTTTTCAATCATCTTAACCCTTAGTATATAGTCTATACTTCTTCCTATTGAGATTGTTTTGTTATAAAATATTTTGAAAGAATAATTTTCATGTCCCCTAAACAAAAGCATGTGGAGGGGCGATCTGCATGGAGCGACAGGTGCATCTACTCTTGCCATCTTCCTGGGCAGATTAGATGGATCATGCTGGTCTTTATCTGCTGTCATATACTATGTTAATATGTCATAAGGACTTTAGTTATATTGAATGCTAAATGTTAAGGACATAAGAGTTATTATCTAACACAATATATGCAAAACTACATACCCTTCGGAAACTCCAACCTCTCCTAAACCCTGACTCCTTTCGCACCGTCTGCCAGGCCCTCACTATCCCATCCCTTGACTACTGCAATCTCATCTACCATGGCCTTCCTAAGAACAGCTTACACCCCATCCAAATGGCACAGAACACAATAGCTCGGTTCATCACAAATAACGCCAATCCTCTTTGATCTACACTGGCTCCCCATTCAGTCCAGAGTTAAATTCAAAGTAATCACCCTCATTCATAAAATTATTTACAATGAGTCAGCTCCATGCCTCTCCTCGCTCCTATCTAATTCCAACAACAATAGAACACGCTGCACCATCACCAAAAACCTCCTATCCATCCCAACTTCTAAGAGAAAATATAACCAAACTACCTGTAATCGGGCATTCTCCCTTTATGCCCCCTCTATCTGGAATGCCTTACCGTATGAACTACGGAACTGTTCCAATCACCCTGAATTCCGAAAGAAATTAAAAACTCATCTCTTCCAGGAACATTTTTCCCTACTTACATAGCTCTCTCTAACCATCTTCTAAAAATCTCCTTGTAAATAGTTCCTATCCAAGGTTACTTGTTAATCATTTATACCGTGTTATGTTTTGTTTCTATGTATACAGTTGTAATATACTGTCTGTTACGTTCTCTGTAAACAGTCTTGAATTATAGAAAGACGGTATATAAAAACTGTTAAATAAATAAATAAATAAATAAATTTGGAATGAGCAAAAATAAATTTATATCTTCTAACTGCAGTTCACTTAAAAGTAGCAGCTTTAATGGTGGTTTGATGTTTCTAGGAGCCTTAGTCTATAAGGATACATTAGTATGGTATGAAGGTGGTCTATGCATGTATGTAGTTGGTATGACGATGTACAATTGTAGTCGACATTACTGGCACCCTTACATTTTAGGTATGTTGTAGATAATATATTGAGAAATAATTGGAAATATTCCAACTGTATGTCATCATAATATTTCAATAGTATGTTACTGCTACTAGTGAACATTTGTATAGTGCTACAAGACGCACACAGTATGTTCAAAGGTATATAACAAAAAAAAAGATATCTGTGCAACTTAGACATAGTAATTTCTGAGAAAAAACACAAAATATGACCTGGTCAGGATTAATGGCACTCTTCACTAATATTCAAATGACCAACCCTTGGCAGTGATGACAGCCTACAAACATTTCTTGTAGCCATCTATAAGTTTCATACATCTGTCTGCTGGTAGTTCTCCAACTGTGATTTGTTCCAGCTCATGAATGTTTCCGGGATTCCTTTTACCAATGGCAGATTTCAGCCCTTTCCAAAGGTTCTTGATTGGATTGAGATCAGGACTCCCTGCTGGCCATTTTAAAACAGTCCATTTTCCCCTATTTAACCATTCTTTTGTATTTTTGAATGTATGTTTTGGGTCACTACCCTGCTGGAGGACCCATGACCTTCAACCCAGACCTAGCTTTCTGACACTACGTAGCACATTTCACTCCAAAATATTTTGGTAGTCCTCTGACTTAATAATTCCTTTAATACGTTCTAGGCCTCCCAATTCTTGAGGCAGCAAAACAGTCCCACAACATTATGGAGCCTCCACTATATTTAAAGGAGGGTGATTTTTTTTCCTTATAAGTTTTATTTCTTCACCTGTAAATGTATCGCTGGTCTGCAAGTTTGGTTTCATCTGTCCACAGAACATTTTCCCAGAAGGATTGTAGTTTCTCAAGGTGGGTTTGGGCAAAGATCAGGCGTGCCTTTTTATGTCTGTCTTTGAGTAGTGAGGTCCTCCTTGGCTTTCGCCCATGAAGTCCTTCTTTGTTTAGTGTGCAGTGTATGGTACAGGAGGAAATCACCACTCCAGATTGCTCCAGGTCAGCCTTAAGCTCTTTGGATGTTGTATGTGGTGTTTTTCCAACATTTCGCATTAATCTTTGAAGATTTTTTATTTTCCTCTTCCACCACATCTTGGGAGGTTCTTGACAATTCCATGAGCAGAAAAGGTTTTAATCACATTGCGAATTGTAGAGACAGGAATCCCAAGGTCTCTGGAGATGGCCTTGTACCCCTTTAAAGTTTGATAATGACGTTTCTGCCAGTCTCGAGCAGCTCTCTTGTCTTCAGCATTGTGAAAATGGAACAGGGAGTGAATGTGACTTTTTAAACATTAAAGCCATCATTCATTGGTTGATTCAAGTCATATGAGTACTGATCACAGGTGCATCGAATTTTACTGCAATGGGAACGTGGTTCTTTTGTTCAAAACGATTTGAATTGTTTATAAGGGTGCCAATAATCATGTCCTTGCAATGTCCCAGTTTTGACACTATTTCCTTTTCTAATTGGTCTTATTTTATTCGATTCTTTTTCTGTGTTAAATATGTGTGCATATATAGTCCAAAGCCTTTTCACTGGCCACTTTTCTTTTTTTTTTTTTTTTAGGAAATATTGGACATTAAGGGATTGAACTGCAAGGGTGCCAAAAATGTTGACCACAACTGTATGTAGTTGGTATGATTCAAGTTTTTGAGAATGTGTGGCGTGAAGTGAGATATATTAATAGTGAAAAAGAAGGATTTTTGACGGATAGTAAACTGGTGAAGGTAGTCTGATGTGATGGTTTAATGAATATGTAAAAGGAGAGGAGATTCTATGACTGATCTGTAGTGCTACTGTGCACAGCTAGTATTTTTTCCCCTTGCTATCTGTATGGGTTTGTACTGTAGTATGAAATGGATCTTCTGAGTCAATGGATTGGGAAGAGAAATGTACTGTACACTGCAGAAATAACTTGATAGAAATACATAGCACAGATAACAGTTTGGAGGGCAGGACTTTGTGTTTATACTAGCTCTGTTAGTGAGAGAGATTGCCGAGTTGCTCAAGAGCATGAGAGATTCCTTCTTGCCAGATAACAGTATGCCTTGTTAGCAAAGTTTCTTTGAAGATTATCAAAACAGAGCACAGTTAATGTAAAGCATGAATGTTTTTAGTTCTCGTATATATAAAAAGAACAACTTCTGATTCCAATTGGCAACAGCATTATTGAGAAATAAATTTGCATGACTGTGATTTCATTAGATTATGTTTAAGATTATTTTACAGGGATCCTGGATTTGACAAGTGTGATGGAGGGGGGAAGAAAACCCCAAAACAACTGACCATCCCCTTTTACTTGTGCTTGTACAGTAAATAAGTTTAATCCATGATGTGCTATAGCTTTGTTTTTTAGGTTTCAGAAGTCTGAGCTTATCCTGGTTAAGAGAATTTGTCTGCTGATTTCATTCCATATGTAAAAATGCAAATACTGAAACGTTTGTTGTAAATATTACCTCCCAGGACTTCTTATAACTGCAGATAAGAACCTCTGGAGGATGGTTAAACACATATGATGTGTGACGAAAAAGAAACGAGACTGTGGCAGCCACGCCCATGACTCAATGCCAACTGGCTAACCACTTATGTCACTGTGTTGTGCAACATCTCGCCACTATTCTGCTATAATATTTTTCATCTCTCTCACTCTGTTTTTCTTTTTCAGGTTTTTTTGTAGCACACTTCTCCATCGCTTTGTCATGCAACTGGAGGTGGCAGAAATAGGGAGCACAGAATCAACTTGAAATTTCTGGTTAAGTGGGAGAAGAGCCCAACTGAGTGTCTCCAACTTCTCCAAAATGCTTATGGAGAAGATGCAATGTCAAGGCCGTGAGTCTTATGAGTGGCACAAACCCTTCAAGACTGGACGCGAGGCGGTGGAGGATGACCCCAAGTCAGGACGGCCTTCCACAACACAGTCCAAAACGTGATACAGGTGGAAAAACTTTATTCAATCCTAAGACCTAAAGCAACCCGACACAGGCCGTGTTTCGGAGACCTTCATCAGGGGTTGTCGGAATGTTTTTTAGTTTGAAGCTGGCTTGTGATAGAATGCACATCCCATATTGCCGGTCGCGCAAAGTACTAAACCTTGGCAGAGATTTAATTTGTGTTGTTGCCTCATCGAGAGGATTACTTGGCCAACATATCTACAATTAAGTACCTATTCCGACAACCCCTGATGAAGGTCTCCGAAACACGGCCTGTGTCGGGTTGCTTTAGGTCTTAGGATTGAATAAAGTTTTTCCACCTGTATCACGTTTTGGACTGTGTTCTTGTTACAACGTGATCTTTTGCCTCCTTTGTTGGACTGCAGGACGGCCTTCCACGACAAAGACGGCTGAGAACATTGACAGAGTGAACCAGCTGGTGTGGAGTGATCGCAGATTGACGGTGCGGATGACAGCTGAGGAGCTCAGCCTGAACAGGGAGTCAGTGCGGACCATCTTGGTGCAGCAGCTGGGGATGCGGAAGGTGTGCGCCAAGATGGTGCCCAAGCTTTTATCGGATGACCAGATGGAGCACCGGGTCAATGTTTGTCGAGATTTGCTAGAGAAGATTGGAGAAGATCCAGAGTTCACTGGCCGAGTCATCACAGGAGACGAGGCGGGTCTTCCAGTACGACCCTGAAAGCAAGAGACAGAGCCTGCAGTGAAAGACTCGACTGTCACCCAGACCCAAGAAGGCGCGCATGTCCAAATCAAGGATCAAGGTCATGCTGATCGCATTCTTCGATCAGAAGGGAATAGTCTATCATGAGTTTGTGCCTGAGGGTCAGACAGTCAACCAGCACTTCTACCAGCAGTCCCTCAATCGCCTCCATGACCGAGTTCGGTGCAGCAGGCGGGCTCTATGGAGAGACAAGTCATGGCTGCTCCGCCATGACAACGTGCCCGCACACACCGCGTTCAGTGTGAGGCAGTTCTTGGCCAACAAACAGATCACAGCTCTCGACCACTCTCCTTATTCCCCAGATCTCGCACTGTGCGACTTCTAGCTCTTCCCCAGGCTGAAGACTGTGCTCAAAGGAACTAATTTTGCCTCTGTAGAAGAGATCAAGGCCACTGTGACGAGGGAGCTGAGGGACCTCAAGGAGGAGGACTTTACCGATTGCTTCCATACGTGGCAGAAGCAAATGCAGAAGTGCATTAACTCTGGGGGGGATTACTTTGAAGGGGACAATGCGTAATTTCTCTGTAGATTTTGTAATAAAACATTTATGGGACAGTCTTGTTTCTTTTTTGTCACACTTCGTATTCTCTTGTTTATCTATGACTGATTTGTAGTTGTGCATGAGTGAATGGGAAGATCTTCCATGTGTGCTTAGATATCTGATAAGGTGTGTGGATTTGCATGATATAACAAAGATATAAAAATTATGAAGGTGTTTAAAAGATACAAGTTAGCAGCTTTGCTGAACACTTAAATGCTTGTCAAAGTCAAAGCAAGTTTATTTGATTAAAGGGAAATGTAAAAAGAGTAAAAAGAGAAAAGAAAATTAAAAAAGAGAGGTAAAACAACCATGATTGTATACAGTGGATTCAGTCTGAAAGCTGGCCTTGTCTCGCTAGACTACTGTAACCTACTCCTTGCTGATCTCCCTCTGAATCATCTCTCCCCCCTTCAATCTGTTCAACACTCTGCTGCATGGCTAATCTTTCGCCAGCCTCGCTATGCTCATATTATGCCTCTCCTCAAGTCACTTCATTGGCTCTCTACCCGTTTCTACATCCAGTTCAAACTTCTCCTGCTGACCCATGTGCATTCACTCTGCAGCTCCTCACTACCTTTCCTCTCATATCTCGCCTTACACCCCTCCTCAGGAACTCCGCTCTTTTGGCAAATTGCCTCTATCTGTGCCCTTCTCTTCTACTGCTAATTCCAGACTTTGCTCCTTTCACCTTGCTGCTTCTTATGCCTGGAACAAACTAACTGAGTCTGTACATCAGGCACCTTCTCTGACACTTTTCAAATTCAGGCTGAAAACTCATCTCTTCACTGCTGCTTTCGGATCTTGACTCACCTGATCTCCCTTGTGTTTCCTTACCATTTCCCCTAGATGTATCCTGTGTCTACAGCTACTGTGTTGTCCGTCTTGACTAGATTGTAAGCTCTGATGAGCAGGGACCGTCTTTTACATGTGTCTATGCAGCACTGCATACGTCTTGTAGCGCTATACAAATGTTCAGTAGTAGTAGACTTGTGGAGTGAATCCGTCATGTGCATTTATGTCATAGTGCTTGTCCTGAAGATTTGCTTGTTTGTTTTCATTTTGTGATTTCTGGTTAGTAATACTGATATCCCTTTTTCTTTTTTTATTGCTTATTGTGCACGATGCATAGTGATATGTATAATATAAAAGAAAAGATGTTAGATTAGGGATTTCGCTTTTACAAATCACATAATAACGAATGATACAACTTCATTCTAACAAGTAAATTAAGTAATTAATTAAACCAAGGTGGTAAATGTGTGCTATAATGTTTTCTTTTTATGTTAATAGATTAACTAAAAATCATGGTACATACCACATCCATGAAAGTATAAGAGAATGATGGCGGCTCTCCCAGTCTACAATGTGTGATTAAAAAATATCGAGACTTGTACAATAACAGAAGTAGTATAACACTGACAGTTATTGCACTCAGTCTCCTTCAAAGTAGTCCCCCTTCAAATAAAACACACTTCTTCCAGCATTCCTGCCAGTGCTGGAAACAATTTTGAAATGCTTCTTTCATTATGCTGTGAAGCTGCTGTGTCGACTTTTGCTTAATGGTCTCCAAGTCTACTACTACTACTACAAGTAGTCGAATCTCCTTCCTTCCAGTGGTAATTTCAGTTTTGGAAACAAGAAAAAGACACAGGGTGCGAGGTCAGGTGAGTATGGAGGCTAACAGAGTTGCTCGATTTGGTGTTTGGCCAAGAACTGCTGGACAAGATGTTAGGTGTGAGCTGAGACATTATCGTGATGAAGCAACCATTCACCATTCCTGTGCAACTCTGGCCTCTTACGATGAACTGCATCTCTCAAATGACTCAGAACTTGGATGTAGTACTCTTTATTGATGGTTTGGCCCTTTTGGAGCATACTCATGATGAACAATACCCTGGTAATCAAAGAAAACTGTGAGCATGACATTGCTCCTCACCTGACGGGCTTTCTTGGGTCTGGGAGAATTTGGAGTCTTCCATAGTGAGGACTGAGCCTTAGTTTTATGGACCATAACCATAAACCCATGATTCATCACCAGTAATAATCTTTTTGATGAAATCTGAGTCATTTTCAATGCATTCCAACTCCTCCCTGGCTGCAGTCCATCAATCTTCTTTTTGGTCAGTGGACCGGCATTTCGACATAAATTTTGTAGACACACATCTCATCCGTAAATCAACAGTAAGAATGGACTGTACTGACCCGAAACTGATGTCCATATCCTCAGCAAGCTCCCTGATAGTCAAACGACAATTTGAGCCTTCAACTTTGTCTTCATTCCTGCTCGTGGATGGCCTTCTAGAATGTTCGTCACTGTCAATACTGGCGGCCTTCTTGGAAACGTTTGTACCAGTCATAAACTTGAGTATGACTCATGCATTCATCGCTATACATTTGCTGTAACTTGCCATAAGTCTCTGCCTGAATTTCCAAGTTTCTGGCAGAATTTTAATGCAAATTCGTGTTTGATGTTTTCACTTATCGTAAATCTAACAAACTGCTTTTGCATGACACCAAACATCATGTGATTTAAAAAGTACAGGTGTGCTATAGCCACACTACACCCTGCACATGAGGAACACATAACTAGGTCAATGCATTCTTAATAGCATTGTGGTGCAACGTATAAAGCTACACAACAAGTCTCAATACATTTTGATCACACCTTGTAGTTTAAGCTACCTTGAAAGAGCCTATTGGAGAAGTAATCTTAAATTCTCATGCTGTATGTTTCAGTTGCTGTTACGGAATGACCCTGCGGAACTAATGTTATTAACTGGAAGTGTGAAGCAAATGTCTTGTCGCTAATAGAATAGGTAAAGAAAAGGTATTGCCTAACATCACAAACACCAAGATTAATTAACTAAATTAGTAACACTGATTGGGGTAGATTCAAGACGTAAATAAATTTACTTGTGCAAGAGATTAATTGATCCTTTACCACTATGCAGTTTTGTGCTGAAAACAGTGTAACAGAGAGAAATATTAAGCTGTCATCAATGTACAACTGATATAGCACAGTTACTTACCTGTAACAGGTGATCTCTGGGAACAGCAGGAATAAGTCTTCACATAAGGGTACGTTGGTACCGACGGAGTCTGCGCGGGAACGCTTCCCAGCATCCAATCAGAACGCTTTTGGAAGCATCCCAACAGGCCTGCGTGCTGCCTTCCCGCCTTCCCAACTGCCTCTCCTCAGTTAAGTTTTAAAGCTGAGGCAAAGAGAGAGAGAGAGAGGAAGGAAGGGAAAGATAGAGATAGAGAAATGCAACTCCTAGGGGAGGTGGGTGGGTTGTGAAGACTTATTCCTGCTGTTCCCAGAGATCACCTGTTACAGGTAAGTAACTGTGCTATCTCCAGGAACAAGCAGGAATGAGTCTTCACATATGGGGACTCCCAAGCTGAGATGCCTAGAGGGAGTACTAGCATGTTGCGAGTCTAGAGAGAGCCATGCTATTCCTCAGGACCTCAGGCATCCTGGGGATGGAGGGTAGGCGTTGAATACAGAAAAGGTGCTGTGGAACAGCTGGACTAGAATAGGACTTCTATAGAGGAAGACCCTGTCTAGAGGGTATTTAGTAGTAAAATATTGTGATATGGGCCTCCCTTGTTGGCCTTGCACAAGTCCACTGAGGTACATATGGATCTGTTAGAAGAGCCAGTGAATGTGCTCAAGGGGTACCTCACTGAGAAATAGAGGTAATAAAAGTAGAGAAAAACAAGTGGAGGTCAGAACCCTTCAGGGGTAGTATAAGAGGTAGAGCTTCAGCGGAGACGCAGAAGGTAGTATTAAAGAAAGCTTAAGTTGTTTTGGTCCAAAAACAGTACAAATTTAGGACCAAAAGAAAAATTGAGTCTGACCTAACTGGACTGGGGATGGAATCAGTCCATGTAGGGGAGAAAGGGTATGGAGACCCTTGTATCTGATAAGAAAGTAAGGACAGACTCAGGAGCGCTAAGCTTTAGATTAACTGAAGCTCCGCAATGTCTTTCCTAAATGGGGTCAATTAGGAAAGAAAACAGGTACATGGAGAGCTTCAGGAGTACCTAATCTATATGGTAAGGAAAAAAATTGTTAATTACCACAGGAAGTGGTTATAAGTGTAGCCCCCTAAGTATGCTGGCATAGCACTGATAGGGGTAGTGCCCATCTGTCAGGATCATATAGGAATGTAAGGATATCTGAACCTAACAGACAGATAGATGAGTATATAGATACATATCTATCTAAAAATATATCTCACTAGATCTATAAATATATATGTGTATATATATATATATATATATATATTTAAATATATACACATATAGGGTATATATGCATATATCTATAACAGATATGTATAGGCAGAAGACACACAGATAGATATAGATAAATATATATATATATAAATATGTAGACATATAGACACATGTCTCCAGGTATGTGGAAGGAGAGATGTCTATAGAAGCTGATCCCCCCCTAGGGATATAGGGAGAGAGGAAGATTCATCTAACAGCAAGAAGGTTAATACTTGCTTGAATAGATACATAGAGAATTCTCTTTTCCTGGTTATGATTGGCAGAGTCAGAGGAAAGGTCTCCCTGACAAGAAGTAGTCTGGATTCTTTTCAGAATTTGAGCTTTTGAATAACCAGGATGGCTTAAGTGAAAAATGCAGAGGATAACGTCAGTCTTCAGGCAGGAAGTCCAGATTTCTCCAGAATTGCAGTATGGAGAATTTATTTATTTATTTATTTAACTGTATTTATATCCCGCTTTTCACCAGGTCAAAGCGGTTTAACGTATAAGGGTGGGGCTGTCACCAGGTGGTCAACATTGATGATTTCGATATAAAAGACGGACTTTAGACATGGACGGCAAAGTACAGTTGTCGATCATAGTTCATGATGGGTGGGGTCCGGGGTTGGTGCATTTTTTGGTGGGAGTTGTTTTGAGATATTCTTGGAATAGGATGGAGAATGGATAGAGGACGCCACTGGAGGAAGATACCCTAGTGACTCGCCTATGAGGGCAAGAGGGGTATTAGGCGTCCTCTAGCTGCCATTGAAGAAAATTATCTCTGACGAGAAGACCAAAGGAGATATGGGTCAAGCCAGGGGATTGGCCCTTCTTTAGGTTTTAACGTAATGAAAGGCCTGAGACTTATGTCTCAAAAGAGATTTAAGATGAGATGGTAAGGGTAGGGAATACCTACCAGTCATGAAAACATGACTGGGGGAACCCCTTTTAGCCATCTGGGTTACCTGCTAAGCAAGATACTAATGTTCTCTAGCAAGGGCCCATAGTGCAAAGCTACTCTGTAGAGTTGCAGAGAGCATGCTGCAGGTTGGTCAGAAGAAAAAACTGGCTGTGGAAAGCCAGCAGGTAACCAACTATTCTGCCAAGGACAAGGGGGCGAAGAATAGAAGTTAACCAACCAGGCTATGATAATAGGGTTTCCCAAACGAGGTTGATAACCTGTTTGGGACTTAGCACTGAGGCTAGAAGGATTGCTAGTGGAGGAGAATCCCTGATTGTGTGGTGAACACAACCAGTGGCTTAACCACTAGGAATTGCTGTATCTGCAGCAACTTACCAGGGCAACGGAGAAAGCGTAGTTACTCACCTGTAACAGGTGTTTTCTAGGAGCAGCAGGAATCAGTCCTCACATATGGGTGACGTCGGCGCCGACGGAGCCCTCGCGGAGCAATTTTCCCCAGCTTTCAAAGAAAGCCTTTGGGAATTGCAGCGCGCATGCGCGGTCCTCTTCCCGCCCAAGGGTGCCATCTGGCTCAGTCAGATGACATAGCAAAAAGACAGCAAAAAGTAGCAAAAACGAAAGCATAAAACTGCAACTCCCAGGGGAGGAGGGAGGGTTGTGAGGACTGATTCCTGCTGCTCCTGGAGAACACCTGTTACAGGTGAGTAACTACGCTTTCTCCAGGACCAAGCAGAAAGTCAGTCCTCACATATGGGACTCCCAAGCTTAAGGCTACCGGAGACCCTAAGCACAAAAATGAGCTATCTCTAGCTCTGCAGCACAGAAGGAAGGAATCTTCTCTGAATACGTCTCCAATCGGTAGCCCAACATCCGGGATGGAGGGTAGGAGTTGCCTATACCTCGAAGAGGTTACGGAGGACTGCCTGTCCGAAAGCACTGTCCCTGCGGGACTCCCTATCCAGGCAGTAATGGGCTGCAAAAGTCTGGCTTGAAGACCAAGTAGCGGCCCGGCAGATGTCTGCTAACGGAACAGAGCGGAGGTAAGCCACTGACGTAGCCTTCGCCCGAACACGATGAGCGGTGACTCTACCTTCCAGCACGAGGCCCGCAGCCTCGTAAGCCCAAGCGATGCAGTCCGCAATCCAGATGGACAGAGTACGCTTGGAGACAGGGAGCCCCAACGTTTTGGGGTCATAAGACACGAAGAGCTGAACAGCCCTTCGGTGCCCCCGCGTACGGTCCAGGTAGAAGTTCAGCGCCCTTCTACAGTCTAGGGTATGCAGGACCATTTCAGCTCGGCTGGAGTGTGGCCTGGGAAAGTAGGTTGGAAGTACCACCTCCTGGTTGATGTGAAAAGGGGAAACCACTTTAGGAAGAAACTTAGGGTGAGTCCGTAGGACTACCCGGTTCTTGTAGAACCTAGTGTAAGGAGGATCAGATACCAGGGCCTGCAGCTCACTAACGCGTCTAGCAGAAGTGAGGGCCACCAAGAACAAGGTTTTCCAGGAAAGAAAACGAAGAGGACAGGTAGCCATAGGCTCAAAAGGCGGACAGGTAAGCCGCTGTAAAACCACATTGAGATCCCAGTTCGGGGCTGGCGGGCGCAAAGGTGGTTTAAGGAGTAGAAGGCCCCGGAGAAAACGAGCCACCAGAGGGTGGCTGGAAAGAGGCCTACCCTCCACCGGTAGGTGGTGCGCAGAAATAGCACTGAGGTGGACCTTGACCGAGTTGGACTTAAGTCCAAGATTGGAAAGGGAAAGCAAGTACTGCAATACCACTGATGCTGAACAGGAGAAGGGGTCTTGAGACTGCTGAGTACACCAGACGGAGAACCGACGCCACTTAAGAGCGTAGGACTTCCGGGTGGAAGGCCTCCTGGAGGCCAAGACGACCTCTTCCACATCTGGAGGTAGCTGGAGAGGAGCAAGGACTACCCTTTTCAGCAGCCAGGCCATCAGATGAAGGGACCGAAGGTTGGGGGTGCAGGAGCAAGAGGAAGAGGTGTGTCCACCGCCAGCTGCAGCAGAAGCGGGAACCAAGGTTGTCTCGGCCACCGGGGAGCCACTAGGATCACCGACGCCTTGTCTCTGAGAACCTTGAAGAGCGTCCGAGACACCAGGGGCATGGGTGGAAAGGCATACAAGAGGCCTGTGGACCATGGAATCAGAAAAGCATCCGCCGCCACCCGGAGAGGATGCGGCTGTCGAGAGCAGAATCTGGGAAGCTGTCGGTTCAGAGGACTGGCGAACAGATCCATGGTGGGGAGGCCCCACCGGAGAAAGATCCGCTGAACCACAAGCGGATCCAACCTCCACTCGTGCGGTTGGAGGACCCTGCTCAGTTTGTCTGCCAGGTAGTTTTCTTGACCTGGGAGATAGACAGCTTTGAGGACGATGTTGCGATGGACGGCCCAAGAGCAGAGCTTCTGTGCTTCCTGACAGAGAAGGAAGGAGCCGGTACTGCCTTGCTTGTTCACGTAGAACATGGCAACCTGATTGTCTGTCTGGACAAGCACCGACTGGTGAGAAATCAGGTGAGAGAAGGCTTTGAGCGCTAGGTGGATGGCTCTGAGCTCCAGGAAGTTGATCTGCTGAGCGGACTCCCAAGGAGTCCAGAGACCCTGAGTACAAGTCCCTTGGCAATGTGCTCCCCAACCCTGGAGAGAAGCATCGGTCGTCAGGACCTGAGAATGTGTAGGGGGCTGAAAAGACACCCCGAGTACTAGGTTTGGCAGGTGAAGCCACCATCGCAGAAACGAGACCAGCTGGTAGGAGATCTGTACGGAGTCCGCTAGGCCCCCAGTGGCCTGATGCCATTGTTTGCGAAGGCACCATTGAGCAGGTCGCATGTTCAGGCGGGCATAGGGGGTTACATGGACCGTGGAAGCCATATGGCCGAGCAGTTTCAGAAATTGCCTGGCCGAGACCAGGGAATTGCTGTGAAAGCGGCTGGCGAGATCCATGAGCCTTTGGGCCCTGTCCAGAGGCAGGAAGGCCCGCGCCTGAAGAGTGTCCAATCTGGCGCCGATGAATTCTAGATCTTGAGAGGGGAGCAAAGTGGACTTTGCGAAGTTTATGACAAATCCCAAGTGCTGGAGCAGAGCCACCGTGCGATGAGTAGCCTGAGTGGCTTCTTGGGCAGACTGGGCCCTGATGAGCCAGTCGTCCAGGTATGGGAACACAAAGAGACCCTGAAGTCTCAGATAGGCCGCCACCACTGCTAGGCATTTGGTGAACACTCTGGGGGCGGAGGATAGGCCGAAAGGCAGTACTCTGTACTGGTAATGGCGTCCGTCCACCACAAACCTGAGATATTGTCTGTGGTCTGGATGAATAAGGATATGAGTATACGCATCCTTCAGATCTAAGGAGCATAGCCAGTCTCCCTGCTGGAGGTAGGGCAGCAGGATTCCAAGGGTAAGCATTTTGAACTTTTCCTTTGCAAGGAACTTGTTGAGGTTTCGCAAGTCTAGGATGGGTCTGAGGCCTCCTGTTCTTTTCGGAATCAGGAAGTATCGGGAATAAAACCCCTGACCCTCCAGGCGGTGGGGCACCGGTTCCACGGCTTGTTCCTGAAGAAGACTTGCTAACTCCTGAAGGAGTAAGTCCCTGTGCAGAGGAAGTCTGGAAGGCTTCCCTGGAAAGTAGGCGGGAGGTACCTGGTGAAAATGAAGAAGATAGCCCTTTTGAACTATCTGGAGCACCCAGGTATCTGTGGTGATGTTGGACCACCTGTGGGCAAAGTGGACCAGCCGGCCTCCTGTGCTGAGAGAAACCAGCTGAGGGGGAGAGGCTATGCTGAGAAAGTCAAAAACCCCCACCCTGCTGAGCAGGGGCCGGTGGTGCAGGCTTGGGGGCTTGCTGCCTACGGGACCCATTACCCCGTCCCTTGGCCTGCTTTCCCTGTGGGGGAGCTGGTGAGGCCTGATACTGAGGGTAGTATTTATAGGCAGCCCCCTTCCTCGGGTAAAAGGGCTTTTTCCCCGAGGCCTTCTTCTTTTGAGAAGGGGCAGAGGTCTTCCTGGAGAGACGAGTCCTGGTGAGAGTCTCCGTCTCGATTTGTGCAGCCTTCTCATCCATGGGCTTGCCAAAGAGGTTATCACCTCGGCAGGGGACATCGACCAACTTGTCCTGCACCCAGGGCTCGAGGTCGGACGTCTGAAGCCAAGCCTGGCGGCGTCCACCGATGCCGGCCGCGGCTACTCGAGCCGAAGCCTCAAAACCATCATAGGCTGCTCGAGAGATAAACTTGGAGCACTCCCGAATACCAGTAGACAAGGATTGGAACCTCTGCAAAGATTCGTCGGAGAGACCAGCAGAGAACCCGGCTATTTCCTTAGCCAGGTCTCGGAGATACATGCCCATGTAGAGCTGGTATGTCTGGACTCGACAAGCAAGCATAGAGCCCTGGAAGCACTTCCTACCGAGGGCATCCAGGCTTCGGGCTTCCCTACCAGGGGGCACCGAGGAGTGCATTTTTTGACTCTTCAGTCTATGCATGGCCAATTCCACCACCATGGAATGGTGCGGTAGTTGTGCCTTTTGGAACCCGGGGCTCTTGCGGACTCGATAAATGGAATCGACCCGCATGCTTAACACCGGCGACGACGCCGGGCTCTCCCACATGCGGAAGAGAAGCCGTTCCAGCATGGGAGGAACCGGTACAATAAAGGCCTCCTTCGGGGGAGAGTCATATTGGAGGGCATCGAGTTCTTCGACTCGAGGCTCCTCCTCGGGATCCGCAGGGAAGGCCAAGGCTTTGGCCATATCCCTCACGAAGTCCGAGAACCGGGTATCCTCCGGGGGGACCGTCTCCGAGGTTCGGACTCGGGGGAGTCCGAAGGGACACACCGAGTCCGAAAGGAACCAGGTGACTCTTCGTCCTCAGATTCCCAGGCCGACTCCTCGGAGGAGGAGTCGACCGGCTCCGGTCGGGCGGGCACTGAAGCCATCCACCCCGACGCCGAGGGAGTCGGCGTCGACGACCTTGGTCCCGAACGGGAGGCCGAAGGAGACCTCGACCGAGGATCGACTCGAGCCCTCATGGACTCGAGGATCGGCTCGGTCTCCGGGGTCGACTTGGAGGTCGACGTCCTGGCGGTCAGGGCAGAAGCGCCAGCGAGGCCAGCGATCAATGCCCGCTGCTGGTCCAAGAAGGCAGACAAACTGCACTCCAAGGCCGTCAACCTGAGTCCGAGCTCAGGAGACCCAGCAGCCCCCGACGGCGTCGGGCCCGACGTCGGGTCCTTCGGAGGCGAGTCCACGAGGACAACAGTACTTACGTGAGCGGGCAAGTCCACTTCGAGTCGAGGATGTTTTGACGGCCTCTCCGACTCCAAGGACCCGGGACGGGAATCGGGGCTATGCGACCTGGCCCTCGAGGAACCAGGAGCGTCCACCGATCCCGCCCTCGCGGGTTTCTTCTTCCGATGATGCTCCCAGGTAGGAGACCCCCTTTCAGAGGAACTCCGACGATGCTCAGGACCAGAGTCCCAAGACATCGAAGCCTCTGACGAGGTCCGAGCCCGGCCGGAGTCAGAGAAGATACGCTCTCGCTGGTGCTGCCGACTCCTCAATGCTTTTGAGGACATTTTGCCGCATGGTCCGCAGATCATGGGGTCATGATCTGGGCCGAGGCAGCGGAGGCAGAAGTCATGAGTGTCTGTAAGAGACATAAGTTTCTTACAGAGGTCACACTTTTTGAAACCACTGGCCGCCATCGGGGGAAAAAGGGCCCCTGCGAGGTCGAACGACTGGGCAGCCAGGGAAAAAGGAAAAAAGCGCGAAATCTGTCACGAAGGACAAAAAAACGAAAAATAAAGGACGGACTCGCAACCGGCGTCGCGAGTCCGGGCGGGAAAAGAACCGGCATCGAACCGAAGAAAAAATAGAGAAAAATCAACTTTTCTGCGGGGATTCACAGGCAACGTCTGTAGGGCTCCGCGGAAAAAAGAAGACTGAGCAAGATGGCACCCTTGGGCGGGAAGAGGACCGCGCATGCGCGCTGCAATTCCCAAAGGCTTTCTTTGAAAGCTGGGGAAAATTGCTCCGCGAGGGCTCCGTCGGCGCCAACGTCACCCATATGTGAGGACTGACTTCCTGCTTGGTTCTGAAAATTTATTTTCCCTCTCCCTTTTTTAGATTGGGAAAAAGAAACAACAGACCTGGTAGGACTTCCTATTGTCTGATGAGCTGCCCTAAAGTAACAAGGGGGGAGACAACTCCGGAAGGGAGAATCCCCCAGTAGAACAGGTAGAGGAACATAGGGGCTTACCAGTGTAAAAGGGTCACTCTTACAAACCAAATGTTATAGTAAGAGGGAGGTAAGACAGAGTTGAAAGAGACCGACTATGGAGGAAATCTCTGACAGGTGAGATGATACATGCCAGTACAGGGAAAACAACTGTCTATTGATAGTTGTTACTTCTCTTTCCTCCAAGAGGAAGAGGAAAATCTGTTAAGTATGGGCATGATCATCATAAAGACTCAAAGTTAAAGAAAAGATGTCTCATGAAGAGATATCTAGGAAGGTTAGGATAAATTTAGTGCAGATACTGCAAATAAAAAGAAGCAGACTGCTACTCTAACCACCAACCAAAAGGGGCAATGATGATCTATTTGAAACCCTGCGACTGCTGGGTTTGTTGACCCTGTTGAGGTTGTGGATTCTTCAGACCAGGGTGATTTTTCCCCTGTTTGGGAACATCTGTATGATGGGCAGATGATGGATAAAACCTTCTCCCCCTAGGGGAAGAAAATTTGGCAGGACATTTCCTACCAACTGGGAAAGAAGAAGGCGTAGAACAGCCTCTGGAAACAGGAAAGTCAGTGGTTAACTGAGCAACCTGGAGTAAAGACTCCTTGTTAAAGAGATTTTCTCCAGTGCAAGGAGTATTTCCCAGTCTTTCTTGTGCCCATTTGTCCAAGTCTGAAGCTTGGAGCCAGGCTTTACGTCGTGCTCCTACAGCTATAGCAGAAGTCCTGCTAACAGACTCAAAGGAGTCTAGGGAAGGACGAGTAAGAAACCTAGAGATATTTTGAGCATGACTAACCAGTGAGGAATAGTTTGAACTCTTGGGCTCTTGAAGAAAAGGAGTCAAAATATGTAATTTCTTTGTGACCTCCTCAAGAGATAAACCCATATAAAAAAATATATGAGAGAATTCTTGCTGAAAGCATGGATGCTTGGAAGGTCTGGTGTCCAAAGGCATCTAAAGTCTTAGACTCACGACCTGGAAGATAAGAAGAGTGCTTTTTAGTACTCTTCACCCTCCTCATTGCTGATTCTACAACAATGGAATGATGAGGAAGTTGAGTCTTTTGAAATCCTGGAGAGGGGGGCACCTGATATAGATCAGTTGCTCTGGAAGGTGGGGGTACCTTTAAAGGAGCTTCCCACATTCGTAGAAGGAGATCCTGCAAGGAATGATGCAAAGGAAGCATGATGTTTTCCTTTGCTCTCCCAGGAATATAGAGGGATCCTGTATTCCCTTGTGTAGGATCCTGTCCAGGAATAAAAATGGAAAGGGATTTTGCCATATCCAGGAGGAAAGCCTGAAAAGAAGGATCCCCAGAGGGAACTTCCTTTGGATAGGCTAGATCTGATGAAGAACTAGCGGTGGCACCGAGGGATCTATCCAAGTCTATAGGAATAGAAGATCCTGAATGGCGCAGTATGGGATCCTTATAGGATGGTCGCCGGTACTGCAGGAGGTCGGGACCAGCACCAGTCGGTAGCACATCGTCCATGCTAGGGATCGATTCCAAACTCGGTATCGAGGGAAGCGAGCCTGAGGAGAGAAGCATGGAAGGCACCGACAGCAATGGTAATGTGGACAGCGATACCGACTTCGGTACCGTATCCGATACTGGTGGATGAAGGCCAGCCGGTGGCAACTCTAACGGTATCGAAGAAACCGAGAGTTCCGGATCTGAATTATCGGAACCGAGCCTTCGGTACTGTCTGGTATCGGTACCAAGGCGAGTCGGTACCCAGTCCTCCAGACTGGAGATCGATTCCAGACTCGGCATCGAAGGAAGCGAGTCTATCGATGCACATCTGGAGGGTACCGACGTCGGTACTAGTATCGGTACCGGTACTGATACTGGAAGGTCGGTCTGCAGCGTATCCAACGGCCCCGTAGGTACCAAGGACGCCAGACGGCGATCCTTGGTGAGGAATGTTTCATCCAACACCATTGCCGATGCCGGGGTATCGGTACCGCTCAAAGCGGATGCCACCACCGGGCATGGCTCAGGTATGTTCTGTGAGGGGTGAACCTCAGGAAAAACCTGAAACCCCACACGGGCTTTGGAGGCCGAAGACTCCCACCGGGGTTTTGAAGCCAGTGGATTCTTGAGGGCAAGGCCGGAGGCATCTCTATGCTGTGCATGAGATCTGCCGCTCGAGGACTGGCTAGTCTTAACAGACTGTTTTTGGGTTACCTGATCCTGTGTAAAAGAAGATATGGTCGGTGCCCTGAAATTGGATGGGGACCGCGTGTCGAGGGGAACTCGATGTTGAAACCTTCTTCCCACAATACTATTGCAGGAGGGACACTCCAGAGGAAAATGGTCAGGACCCAAGCAGGTTAGACACCAATTGTGAGTGTCTAAAATTAAGTTTGTACCGCCACAGTTTGTACATTTCTTGGGGATAGTGGCTGGCGGTTCCATGAAGGAAAGTGGAGAGGCCTAGCAGGCCTGAAAAACCGTGAGACACTAAGAAGGAAAAATATTCCTTAAAAAGGAAACATTTTACAAGAAAAGAAAAAAGAAACACCGGCGGTACCGGTGGCGTCAGGGAAGGCAGTCGCGACCACAAGAAAACTAAAAAATAAAAGAAGAATTTTCTGCGGTGACAGGACGACGTCCTGCCGGCTCCGCGGAAAAACGAAAACTGAGGAGAGGCAGTTGGGAAGGCAGCACGCAGGCGTGTTGGGATGCTTACAAAAACGTTCTGATTGGACGCTGGGAAGCATTCCCGCGCAGACTCCGTCAGTACCGATGTACCCATATGTGAAGACTCATTCCTGCTTGGTTCCTGGAGATTCTAATTTATTTAAATTATATATTTTTAAAAGTTTTGTGGTTATGAATGCATACCTTTTCTTGAGCACAATTCTTGGTACTGTTTGTGTCCTGATTTCCTTCCTTTGTGAGCTGAGATGTCTATGATAATCAGATAGTTATATTACTGACAATATTCAAAGTAATGTGAGTTAAACCATTACCTAAGATAAAAGAGCCTTTCTAAGAATTTTTGGTAAACAATTGAAATGAGTTTAATTTATTTGTCATAAACTGCCAGATATGTTTTAATGTTTGTTATCCCTTAAGTAATAAGATGAACTATACCTTGTAAATTGTCGCAGTTGGAGAATAAATTACAAACATAATTGGTAATATGTACATTTGTGCACCTGATAAGAGAGTTGTGTCTATTAGCATGTGGCCTCATATTTAACTTGGTAGATAAACAGAATAAATGAGGAATGTAGATGCAAAATAGAAGTATGCTACAAGTTAGCTTGGTCTACATATAATCAAATAATTTGGGATAATTTAGTGCTAGCAGTAGATATATTGTAATTAATTAGCATTAGATAAGATAATCCTGTTCAACAATTCATATTGCCATTAGGTATAAGTAGTTGTGTTTGTTTGCAATTGTGTAGAATCAGAGGGGTGTTGTAATGGTGGGTTTTGGTTCTGCAAATTATATATTGAATGCACTGAATTCTACGGGCTGATGACGACAGCTACTGTGAATGAAAAGAAGTTTGCAATGCTACTGAATGTGTGGACTCCAAGTAGGAGCAAAGATCAGCGATTCTAGCAGGACTATTCATATATATGTAGCCATGAAGCCTGGGTAGACAGTCACTGAAACTCTATCCAAGATGCACAGCGCAGCCCATAGTGAAAAGAGATGCTGCTGAAGAATTTGGAGTATGACCAGTGTCATGATGTGAATTTGAGTGCAAACCTCTGAACTACTGAAAGATCTATGGAAGACAGTTGGCCACTGCCAGCAGATGGTGCTTGCAAGAATAATTGGCAAAGCCTTACTCTCTATACACATTCTTGATGAAACCTAGCAAGGGCAAACAGTGTCACATAGCTTTAGCTAATTTGCAGGATGATTGTAATCCTTTTCCTATATTGTACAATAAAGCGTAGTTACTCACCTGTAACAGGTGATCTCCGGGAACAGCAGGAATTTAGTCCTCACATATGGGTACCGACGGAGCCTGCGCGGGAACGCTCCCCAGCGTCCAATAGGAACGCTTTTGGGAGCATCCCTCAGCACATGCACGCTGCCTTCCCGCCTTTCCAACTGTCCCTCTTCAGTTAAGTTTGTAGCTGAGTGAAAGGATAGAGGGAGAGAGGAAAGAGACAGAGAGAGAGAGACAACTCCTAGGGGAGGTGAGTAGGTTGTGAGGACTAAATTCCTGCTGTTCCCGGAGATCACCTGTTACAGGTGATTAACTACGCTATCTCCAGGAACAAGCAGGAATATAGTCCTCACATATGGGGAGTCCCTAGCTGAAGATGCCAGGGAGATATCCCCAGGAAGGTGCCACCGTCGAAGGTGAGAATCCTTCCTCCCATGGATCTCTGGCATCCCACCAGGGTTGGTGGGTAGGAGTTGGTTTAGGTCTGAAAGAGATTTTGAAGAACAGCTTGGCCAAAGAAGGCATCCCGACGGGAGGCTTTATCTAGGCAGTAGTGGGCTGTGAAGGTGTGCACCAAAGCCCAGGTGGCTGCTCGACAAATGTCATCGATAGACATAGAAGCTGCCATGGCTCTCACATTGTGAGCTGTGACATGGTCCTGAAGAGGAAGACCCTTACTCTCATAAGTCAAGGATATGCATTGGGCAATCCATTTAGATAAAGTTCTTTTGAAGACTGGAAGTCCCAAATGACTAGGGTTAAAAGCTACAAAAAGTTGCAAGGACTTTCTATGTTGCTGTGTTCTTTGAATGTAAAAGGCTAAGGCCCTTTTACAATCCAAAGTATGAAGGTTTCTTTCTGCATTAGAGGCATGAGGCTTCGGAAAAAATACAGGAAGGTAAATTGATTGGTTTAAATGAAAAGGCGAAACCACCTTTGGCATAAAGTGTGGGTGAGTTTGAAGAACAACCTTTTCATGATGAAATCTAATATAAGGAGGATCAGCCACTAAAACTTGCAATTCACTAATGCGACGGGCAGAGGTGATTGCAATCAGGAAGATGACCTTCCAAGTCAAAAACCTAAGGGCTGTAGTGGCTAAAGGTTCAAAAGACGGCTTCATGAGCTGCCCGAGAACTAGATTTAGATTCCATGCTACCGGTGGTGGCTTGATGGGAGGTTTAGTTAATAAAAGGACTCTCATAAATCTTGATAGGAGTGGATGAGAGGAAATTGGTTGTCCATTTAGAGGCTTATAAGAAGCTGCAATTGCACTAAGATGGACTCTTACCGAATTGGTTTTTAACCCAGAATTCGATAAGTGAAGGAGATACTCTAGTATTGATTCTAAGGGTATGACCAGGGGGTTTAATCCCTTCTTGGAGCACCATATAGTAAAACGTTTCCACTTGAAAGCATAAGATCTTCTTGTGGAAAGTTTCCTAGAAGCCTGAAGGATATCTTTTACCTGCTGGGACAGGTTGAAATCCTGGAGGTCTAAGCCTTCAACACCAGGCCGCGAGGTGCAGGGACTGGGGATTCGAGTGCCATAGCATCCTGTTCTCCTGGGAAAGGAGATCTTGAGCATGCCCTAACTCCAGAGGTGCCGCTTGAGAGAGATGCAGAAGCAGGGAATACCACGTTTGGCGTGGCCATCGTGGTGCTATGAGAATCATGCGACCCCTGTCTCTCTGAAGCTTGAAGAGTGCCTTGGGGATGAGGGGAATGGGTGGGAAGGCATAAAGGAAATCCTGACCCCAGTGAAGGAGGAAGGCATCCCTTGCCTGACAGTTGTGTGCCGGAATCCTGGAACAGAACCGGGTAAGTCTGGCATTCAGTGGACTTGCAAAGAGGTCTATGTCTGGAGTGCCCCAGAGATGAAATATCTTTGCCACCTGGTCTAGGTGGCATGACCACTCGTGAGGTAGCAGTACTCAACTGAGTTTGTCTGCCCAAAGGTTTTGAATGCCTGGAAGATATACCACTAGAAGGTGAATTTGATGATCTCTGGCGAGGGCCCATAGTCGTAAAGCTTCATTGCATAATGACAGAGAGCCTGTCCCGCCCTGCTTGTTCACATAGAACATGGCTACCTGATTGTCCGTCTGGACTAGGACTGTCTTGTAGCTGAGCTGGGCGTGGAACACTCGAAGAGCTAAATAAATTGCTCTTAACTCCAGGAGGTTTATGTGTAAACCAACCTCCTGTGGAGTCCAGGTGCCTTGGGTAGAGAGATGATTCATGTGTGCTCCCCAACCCACCTGTGATGCATCTGTCGTTAGGGTGGCCTGAAAGAGGGATTGATGGAAAGGAGACCCTACTGTCAGATTTTCTCGTGATTGCCACCATTGGAGGGACAAAATTAGTCATTGACAGATTGTTATTTTGTCCGACAAATGACCCGTGGCCTGTGTCCACTATGTGGAGAGGGTCCACTGAGCTGCTCACATGTGGAGGCGAACATATGGGACTACATGAACTGTGGATGCCATGTGTGTGTCTTTGAGGACCGGCTTTTGTGTTTAGTTACCTGAGATCCATGGAAAGAAGAAGAGGCCCTCGACGATGTCGATGCAATGGATCTGGCATCTGAAGAAAAGAGGGTACCGAGCTTTGCGGCCCGGTTCTGTCTTCCTCTTTTGGTCATCCCCATGCAGGAGAGACTTTCAGTTGGAGAATGATCAGGTCCTAAACATTTTAGACACCAATCATGGGTGTCAGTGACGGAACTCATAAGCAGACGGAGCTCATAAGCAGACCCACCATCCGATACCTTGGTGTCACACTGGACCAGCAGCTGGAGTTCAAAACGCACATCAATAACATCATTAAACAGATCCACCACAAAATTAGAACTCTGAGACATCTCCGACCACTATTACAACCAAGCGACTTCAGAACAGTCTTTCAGGCTCTTGTGACCCCCCATTTTGACTTCGCTAATGTGATTCTTCATGGCCTACCCAAGAGCACTATAAGCCCGTTACAACTAGCAATGAATACTGCCGCACGCTTCCTGCATGGAGCATCCAGAGACGACCATATTACCCCAATTCTAAAGGACCTGCACTGGCTGCCTATCTACTGTCGTACCACATATAAGAAAGTCTTAATGATATTTAAAGCCATCAACAACATGTCCTCTTCCTCCCTAACAGAGCTGCTTCACCCTACCCCAGAAAACAGAGCGAGGAGATCTTTCGCCATCAATACCCTCCAAATTCCCCGCGAAATAACTAAATGCAACCAGGCAACAAAGAGAAGAGCTTTCAAATTCTATGCCCCCACATGCTGGAATGCGCTTCCATCTTCCATACGAGCAATCACCGACATTAACCAATTCAGAAAAGTCCTAAAACATCATCTCTTCCTATTACACTACTCACAACCTAATACCAGCCACATTACATCCAGCTAAACAATAAGCCAGGTGGCAACCTATGGTCACGATGTACAGAATTGTAAATGTTGTAAATAGTTACCCTAGTTGAAATCCAAGTTGTACCCCCTGTTCAAGGTAAAAGCATATCAGTTTTTATTGAGATGCTCAAATGTTACCTGTGAACCGCACTGATTTTAAAGAGCGTGGTATATAAAAAACAATAAATAAACAAAAAATAAATAAACCACACTTAGAACATTTTTTAAAACCACTAGTTGGCTTTTCCATGCTTTTGGAAAAAGGGGCCTGATGCCCAATATGGCGCCTAGCACCACAACAGGAAAGTTTCTGAAAAGAAACAGTCTAAGTCTAAGGGTTTTTTTTCTTTTTAGGAAAAGAAAAGAAAAGAACCGGCGGTACCGGTAGGCGTCGTGCGGTAGGCAAACGCGACCACAAGAAAGAATTTTAAAGATAGAATTTTCTGCAGTGATAGGGAATAGGTCCTGTTCGCTCCACGGAAAACGAAGAACTGAAGAGGGACAGTTGGAAAGGCGGGAAGGCAGTGCGCATGTGCTGAGGGATGCTCCCAAAAGCGTTCCTATTGGACGCTAGGGAGCGTTCCGGCGCAGGCTCCGTCGGTACCGACGATGCCCATATGTGAGGAGTACATTCCTGCTTGTTCCTAGAGATAGCATATGTATAAAGACTTCTCAGAACCAGCAAGATGAAGCTCACCTACGGACCAAATGTGGTGCCTAGGACTCTGAAGGGGCATCTGCAAAGTGAAGCGGAAGGCATTCCCTATTGTGGCAGAAGACTGATTTTGGATTTGGACATGTTTGAGCTACCATTCTTTTATAGTGATTATTTACAGAATCATAGGGGAGACCGTGGAAGGCGACTCGAAGTGGGGGCTGGAGTTTACTACTACTAATTAACATTTATATAGCGCTACAAGGTGTACGCAGCGCTGCAGAAATATGGAGAATTTTGCTGACAGACTAGTACAGGGCCTCCAGGACTGGAGTTGGAGATCCCTGGCCTAGTAGAATGTATGTTAGAGAAGCCAAGATCATAGTTTTACAGAAACAATCTTTACAAAGACAGCTAGGCAGGAGACAGTTATACTTGGGGAGACAGAATGTTTTTGCTTGCAGAATGCTTATCCTGATTAAGCGTGAGCAATATGTTCGTGCTTGGCATGACCTGTAACATGTAGTGTTTATCTACGTATTACAAGTCAAGCTAAACAAAAAGGCAAAGCAAGAAGCCTGACGTAGACTGATAAGACGAAATTGTACAATGTGGCAGTTTTTTCCTAATAAAAAAAAGAAGTGCTGCGGGCAGTCAGGGGAGGACTTACAGAAGACTGCTCGGGTTTGCAGGCCTGTGAATTCCTCCACTGAAGCTTCAGTAGCATTGTTATTGTCTAAGATATAACTCTGTGTGTGTGTTTTCATTCCTTACTCTTGCTTGCCCTGAAGTTGGGGAATCTAAGTCAGAAGAGCTGAGGTTGGATTTTGCAGCTTGTTGCCCGATCAGGATTAGAGCACGCAAACAAATGCCATCTCTTGAGGTGGTATTATTTTCAGGTGCAATCAGCCCATTTTTGGCAGCCATCGAGTGAAATATTTTCAAGTGGGGGTGCCAAAAATAGTAATGCCTATTAACTGGCATCCCCCCGGCCCACAGTTTGAAATGCAGATATTGCAGAAAAGTGCTTGCAATATCTGCATTTATTTAATTTTAATTTATTTAAGCTATATTTATATACCGCCTTTTACTGGGTCAAGGCGGTTTACATTGAACATGAGTGAAACTACATTTTAACAGCATCAGCATCATCAATTATATACAACATGTAATTGATATATAGGAGTTTATAACTATCTACAGTCTTAACTATGCACATTATACAGACTATGTACCATTAGTAGTACGCAGACTTGGGTTATAGGGGTGAAGTGTTCGCTGAATAGATGTGTTTTAAAATGTTTTCTGAGGATTTTGAGATCTGTGATATTCCTGAGCTGGTCTGGGAGTGCATTCCATGTAGAGGATGCGTACAGTTGGAAGGGTCATTTACATGCTTACTGGTTGGATTTGGTTCTGAAGTGGGGGATGACAAGGGTGTTCATTGTGGAGGTGCAGCTAGATCGGAGTTGCTTAGGGGTTTGAAGAAGTGTGCGGAGGCATGTGAGGAGGGGGGTCGGAGTGGATTGCTTTGTGTGTTAGTGTGAGGTTTTGTATTTTATTTGGCTCTGTAATGGTAGCCAGTGGAGCTGTTGGAGTATGGGGGAGATATGATCCTGTCTTGTTGCTGCTTGTAGGGTTCTTGAAGTTGAGTGGAGAGCTGTTTTCAAGGGCAGGAGTGTGGATTGCAGAAAGACCTGGTAGATAGCGTTGCAGAAATCCAGGTGGGGTATTATGGATGCCTGAAGAACAGTATGGAAGTCTGTTGGTTCAAGGAGTGGTTGGAGGCGTTGTAAACGTCTTTGTTTTGAAGAAAATCATCCTGGTGAGTTTGCTGATCTGGGCTTTGAAGGTGAGAGGTTGATCGAGGATGATCCCAAGGTACTGGACTGCAGTCTGGGTTTTAATTGTTGTGTTATTCAGTGTTATTGTGTTGGGGGTGGGGGAGGGGGACAAAGGTGGTGTCTCTCATTATATATAGGGCCTCTGTTTTGTTGTAGTTGATTTGAAGGTTGTTGGCCTTAAGCCAGATGGATATGTCTATGAAGCATTCTGTGTAGGCGGATTGGATGGGTTGGTGTGTGTTCACTGGTCCATAGATCATGATATCGTCTGCGTAGATATGGATGTATAGGTTATGTGATCTAATGATTGTGCAGAGTGGTCAAAGGTAGAGGTTGAAGAGCAGGGCAGAGAGGGTGGATCGTTGGGGAACTCCTCGAGTCTGCTTGTATGGAGTGGAAGTGGTTTGTCCAATCTTTATCTGCTGGTGATGATCTGCGAGGTAGGAAGTGAATCATTTGAGTACTGTGCCTTGGATTCATAGGTGCGGAGACGTTTTAGGAGGGTATTGTGGTTTACAGTGTCAAAAGCCAATGATATGTCTAAGAAGCTTAGTAGGAAGCCTTCGCTGATGTGTTGCATTCCTTGAACTGAGTGTTTAGCAGAGTGGTCAACAGCGTTTCCACTCTGTGGTGAGGATGGAATCTGTGTTGTTGGGGGTCAAGGAGATTGTGCTGGTCAATATGGTCCTTAAGTTGATGTTGGACGGTTTTCTCAACATTCTTGGCTGTAAAGGGTAGGCTGGTGATGGGCCTGTATGATGCAGGGTCAGATGGGTCCTGGGTGGGTTTTCTTCAGTGTTGGTCGTATAGATGAAGTTTTCAGGTATCTGGGCATAGTGCCTTGTTGTAGTATTGCATTTGTGATTTTGGCGAGTGCTCTGCTTAGTTCTTTATTGGCTATCTTAATCCATGAGACGGGAGAGACTCAGCAGGGAAACTGCTGTGTTAAAGATGTGATTGTGTTTTCTATTTGTCGCTTTGTAATCTCTGTGAAGGAGATCCAGGAGTCCATGTGATTATGATTGTCTTCAATAGGGGGTGTGTGAGGGGCTTCCGATTGGGGGTGCAGTAGCTTGTATTGTTTTGCCAGTTGTTGTGGGGTGATCGTGATTTCAGTGTTTTCGTTAGTAGGTGCTTTTGTTAGATGAGTTACAATGTTAAAGAGCTCTCTTGACCGGTTGATTGCAGAACTGAGTAGTTTGGTGTGGTGTTCCCATCTTGCCATGTCTGTTGCAGTATGATAGTCATTTAGAAGGTGAAGGTAATGTAGTCTGTCTTCACTGCTTTTTGTTTTCTGCCATTTTCTTTAATGTTTGTGTAGTTGTCGTTTTGATTGCAGAGGGCTGGGAGTGTACCACTCTGTTTTGGGTTTTTTTGCATGCTTTGGTGTGATGTTATAGGGGCAAAGGCTGCTTCCCTGGTGCTGGTGTTCCAGTTCTCAATGAGGATATCGGGGTCAGTGCAGTCTTCATGAAGATGTGGCTAGGGTATCTCGAATGAAGTTTTCATTGTTGAAAGATTTGAATCTCTGTATTGTTGGCTTTGGGTTATAATTTTTGTTTATGAGATTGTGTGGGAGGGAGAAGTGGATCAGTCTGATCCAATCATGGTACTAAATAGGTCTGGATGGAGTGTGGGGGACCTATAAGATTTGTATGGTTGCTGTAGAAAATTAGGTCCAAGGTGTTGCCTTTAGTGTGGGTGGAGGTATTCAGTATTTGTGTGAGGTCCATTACTGATATTGCTTAGATGAAGGTGAGGAAGTGGTTCTGCTGTATTGAGGGGAGGTTAAAGTCTCCTAATACTATGAGGTCCCTTTCTGTTTTTCTGATGCAATTATCACTCTGTCTAGGATAGCTGACAGATCGTTGGCGTTGGCTGAAGGTGTCCTGTAAATGAAGCAGATGGTTGCCAGTTTGTTGGCAACGGTGATGGAATCAGCTTTATGTGTACTTTCCGTTGTAAGGTTTTGGAAGTTGAGGTTACTTCTGGCTACAATCATTACCCCACCTCCTCATCATTGTGATCTTATGCATTGGTGGATTGAGTATCCGTCTGGTGTGAGCTTGTTCAGTAGTACATTGTCTGTTTCTCTTGTCAATGTTTCAGTTATACATAGTGAGGCACATTCCAACCTGACTATCCAGCCCCTTATGTGGCTGATCAGAAGCGGGAGACCCAGAGGTAGACCCGATTCTGATCGCACAGGGGTTAGATGTGCCCGCGGGATTAAAATCGGATCTACGACCTGAATGTGCAGACCGGGCCCCGATTCCAATTGGCCTGCACACCCAGTCACATGCCCAACTACCTCAATCAGGCTCCTGAATAGAGCTGCAGTGCCATGGCATCCAGTCGCCATGGATTCGTTCAGGAGTTGCGCATGCCGGCTGCCGCCGATTTCCTTCATTCCCCACAGCTGGACCCCCGATCCGGTCTCCCATGGCCAGGGTCCAGCTGTGGGGAACTTACTTGACCCCCCTACTTTTTTCCAGGCCCAGCAGCATGATCCCCCAATGTCCAGGGGGACTTATTCCACCCTCTGTGGTGGAATAAGTCCCCCGTCTATGTTCACAACCCCAGATGTACAGGGCTGACCTCAGAATCTGCCCTGTACGTCTGGGGTCGCAGCCCGCCCATGCCCCACCCTCGCCCCACCTCAGAAATGCCCCCTCCCACCCCCATCTAGGTCTCCCTGTACAAACACGCTATTCATATGGGGAAATATTAGCCGGGGCCGGCAGGGGAGCAAATAGCAGGGATGGACATCCAAACAGGATGTCCATCTCCACTATTCGCTGTACTGAATGACCCCCAGTATGTTTATGTTTTGGGTTGTTATGATGTCCCTTATGATCTGGGTTTTGTTCCAAATTGAGCATGCGTTGATGAGTGCGCAGTGCAGTGTGCATGTTTTGGGAGATGTGATTTGGGTTATGGCAGATGTTGGGGTGGGGGTTATCATTATGTGTATCAGTCATCAAAAACTCATGTATGCATTTCGTGTGTGTGATATAAGAACATAAGATATGCCATACTGGGTCAGACCAAGATCCATCAAGCCCAGTATCCTGTTTCCAACAGTGGCCAATCTAGGTCACAAGTACCTGAAAGTTTCCCCAAAGGACACAGGTTCCGCAATGCTTGTATTGGGGCAAGCAGTGGATTTCCCGGGTCCCCTTTAATAATGGTTTATGGACCTTTCCTCCAGGAACTTGTCCAAACCTTTTTTAAACCCAGCTACACTAACAGCTTTTACTACATCCTCCGCTAACGAATTCCAGAGTTTGATTACACGTTAAGTGAAAAAAATATTTTCTCTTATTAGTCTTAAATAGGTTACACTGTAGCTTCATTGCAAGTCCCCTAGTCTTTCTATATTTTGATGCATAAACAATCGATCTATGTTTACACGTTCCACTCCATTCATTAATTTATAGACCTCTTTCATATCTCCCCTCAGTCGTCTCTTTAGAGCCCTAACCTTTTTAGCCTCTCTTTATAAGGGCATACTTCCATCCCCTTTACCATCTTGGTGGCTCTTCTCTGTACCTTTTCTAATAATGCTATATCCTTTTTAAGATATGGCGACCAGAACTGCACTCAATATTCAAGATGCGGTCGCACCATGGAACGATTTAGAGGCATTATAATATCCTTTGTTTTATTCTCCATTCCTTTCCTTATGATTCCTAGCATTCTATTTGCTTTCTTGGCCACCGCTACACACTGAGCAGAGGGTTTCAACGTGTTACCCATGATGATGCCTAAATCTTTTTCCTGGGTGGTGGTTCCTAATATGGAACCTTGCATCATGTAACCATAGTTTGGGTTGTTCTTTTCTAGGTGCATAACCACTACCAATATGACCTGGAAGTACACTTGAACCACTTGAACATCCAGTCTTACAATTTATCAAGGTCCTCTTGCAATTTTTCACAAACCTCTTGCATTTTAACAACTTTGAGTAATTTTGTCTCATCTGCACATTTGATTACCTCACTCATTCTTCCCATTTCCAGGTCATTTACAAATATGCTAAAAAGCAGCGGACTCAGCACAGATCCCTGGGGTACTCCACTATTCACTTTTCTCCATTGGGAAAATTGACCATTTAGCCCTCCTCTCTGTTTTCTATCTTTTAACCAGTTCCTGATCCACAATAGGACACTGCCTCCTATCCCATGACTTTTTAATTTTGCCAAGATTCCCTCATGAGGGACCTTGTCAAAGACTTTCTGAAAATCCAGATACACTATATCAACTGACTCACCTTTATCTACCTGCTTGTATTCACACCTTCAAAAAGACATAACAGATTAGCAAGACAAGACCTTCTTTGGCTAAAGCCATGTTGCTTGTCTCCCATTAAGCCATGGCTATCTACATGTTCAGTAATTTTGTTTTTTATAATGGTTTCTACCATTTTTCCCGGAACTGACGTCAGGCTCACCGGTCTGCAGTTTCCTGGATCACCCCTGAAACCCTTTTTTAAAAAGTGGCATTACATTGGCCATCCTCCAATCTTCAGGTATTACAGATGATTTTAATGATAGTTCACAGATTACTAATAGTAGGTCTGCAAGCTCATATTTCAGTTCTTTCAACACCATCCGATGCATACCATCCGATCCAGGTGATTTGCTGCTCTTCAATTTATCAAATAGTTGCAATACATTTTCCCGGTGTATCGATATTTCTCTCAATTCTTCAGCGGCATCACCTTTAAATACCATTTCAGTCATGGATAACATCCCTACATCTTCCTCAGTAAAGAATGAAGCACAGAATTTGTTCAGTCTTTCTGCTATGGCCTTGTCCCCTCTTATCCCTCTGTCACCTAATGGTCCAAGTGACTCTCTCTCAGGTTTTTTGCTTCAAATGTACTTGAAAAAGTCTTTATTAGGCATTTTTGCTTCCACAGAAAGCTTCTTAAATTCTCTCTTTGCCTGCTTTATCAATGCCTTGCATCTAACTTGCCAGTGCTTATGTTGTTTCCAGTTTTCACCATTTGGCTCCTTTTTCCATTTTATGAAAGATGCTTTTTTGGCAACAGCAGCCTTTTTGACCTCACCTTTAAACCATACTGGCAGTTTTTTGGACTTCCTTCTGCTTTTCTTAAAGCGTGGAATACAGCTGGTCTGGGCTTCCAAGATAGTATTTTTAACCACCACCCATGCTTGATGTAAATCTTTAATCTTTGCAACTGCTCTGTTTAGTTTTCTCTTAACTATTTTCCTTATTTTATCATATAGTAACATAGTAAATGAAGGCAGATAAAGACCAGTATGGTCCATCTAGTCTGCTCAGTAAGGTGGCAAGAGTAGGTGCACCTGCTGCTCCGTGCAGGCCACCCCCTCCCCATGTCTTTGTTTTAAGGGGGAACCCACCGCTCCGTGTAGGACACCCCTGTATGTTGAGAAATTAGATAGTGATGTTTATTTTGATCATAGTCTCCCTTTTGAAAATTAAAAGACTATGGATTTCCTTGCCATCCTTCCTCCATTTATTAAATCAAACGTGATCATGCTATGATCACTATTGCCAAGTGTCCCTAACACCCTTATCTCTTGCATCCAGATCATATGTTCCACCAAGGACTAAGTCCAAAATGGCTTTCCCTCTTGTCAGTTCATGAACCAGCTGCTCCAGGGAACAGTCATTTATTTCATCTATCATTTATATCACCATTGAGATATTAGTGTATATAACAAACTTATTTCATTTTAATTTTCAAGTTTTAGATATTTTTTTTAATTTTAATTTGTATGAAGCTTTCAAAATACGTTCCAGAAAATACAAGAATGCTGAAAAAATAATGGTATAACCATATCAAACAAAAAAATCTTCCATGAAATAATCATTTCCATTAATTTAGACCACTACTAAAGGTAAAATACAGAGGCACCAGGACATAAAAATAAACAAGAGAAATAGTGACCTATCCCTAAAGGAAAATACAAGTAATCATAACAGGGTGAGAACTTATGCGTCAGCCATATTAACCACAGTCACGTCTCTAGCGATCAGGAATTCTAGTAGCTGACAACGTTAAAAAAAAGAAAAACGTTATCCTTAAAGGTAATTATACAAGAGAAGGAAATCTTAAAACAAAATTCCCACCAAGAAAGAGAACCCTAGATCTAAGTACTAGGAATTCCTTCCTCCTCAGTTAGGTAACATATGAGAGATCTGGTGAAATGCGTACTTGAGAACCAAGAAAAAGCACATTGAAATTCCTGAAATAAGAATGAAGAACTACAGACTTATCCGGTTCCAAGACTAGGGTCACAAGCATGGTGGTCCACTCGGTAACCACCTCAAGGGAATTCTCCAGGAACTCAGTCAGATCCTTGGGAACCCGAGAAGAGTCACTGGAGGCAGAACCACAAGGGCCCGCACTGAGGGACAAGTACTGAGCCCTCCCGATGGGAGGTATGTTATCCCCAGGGAGCTTGAGAACCTCTTGTAAATATTTGCGCACCATCTCAGAAGCAGACAGAAAGCGTAGTTACTCACCTGTAACAGGTGTTCTCCAGGAGCAGCAGGAATCAGTCCTCACTTATAGGGTGACGTCGGCGCCGACGGAGCCCTCGCGGAGCAATTTTCCCCAGCTTTCAAAGAAAGCCTTTGGGAATTGCAGCGCGCATGCGCGGTCGTCTTCCCGCCCGAGGGTGCCATCTTAGCCAGTCAGATGACATAGCTAAAAAAGACAGCATAAAAATTTGCAAAAAGAACATAAGCAGACGATTGCAACTCCAAGGGGAGGAGGGAGGGTAGTGAGGACTGATTCCTGCTGCTCCTGGAGAACACCTGTTACAGGTGAGTAACTACGCTTTCTCCAGGACCAAGCAGGAAGTCAGTCCTCACTTATGGGACTCCCAAGCTCAAGGCTACCGGAGACCCTAAGCACAAAAATGAGCTCCCTCTAGCTCAGCAGCACAGAAGGATAGAATCTTCGCTGAATTATCACCCACCGGTAGCCCACATCCGGGATGGAGGGTAGGAGTTGCTCAGACCTCAAAGAGATTACGGAGGACTGCCTGTCCGAAAGCACTGTCCCTACGGGACTCCCTCTCGAGACAGTAATGGACCGCAAAAGTCTGGCTCGAAGACCAAGTAGCGGCCCGGCAGATGTCTGCCAGCGGAACAGAGCGGAGGTAAGCCACTGACGTAGCCTTTGCCCGAACGCAATGAGCCGTGACTCGACTTTCTAAGGAGAGTCCGGCTGCCCCATAAGCCCAAGAGATACAGTCCGCAACCCAGATGGACAGAGTACGCTTGGAGACCGGGAGCCCCAATTTATTGGGGTCAAAAGACACAAAAAGCTGAGCAGCTTTACGGTGCTCCCGCGTACGGTCAAGGTAGAAGTTCAATGCCCTTCTACAGTCCAGGGTATGGAGGACCGTTTCAGCTCGGCTGGAGTGTGGTCTGGGAAAGAAGGTTGGAAGTACCACCTCCTGATTGATGTGAAAAGGGGAGACCACTTTAGGCAGAAATTTTGGGTGAGTCCGTAGGACTACCCTATTCTTGTAGAACCTAGTGTAAGGGGGATCAGACACGAGGGCCTGCAATTCACTTACGCGTCTAGCGGAAGTGAGGGCTATCAAGAACAGTGTTTTCCAAGACAGAAAACGGAGAGAACAGGTAGCCATAGGTTCAAAAGGCGGACAGGTGATCCGCTGCAACACCACATTCAGGTCCCAGTCAGGCGCTGGCGGGCGCAGAGGTGGTTTAAGTAGAAGGAGACCTCAGAGAAACCTCGCTACGAGAGGGTCGCTTGAGAGAGGTCTACCGTCCACCGGCACATGATGTGCCGAAAGAGCACTGAGGTGAACTTTGACGGAGTTGGACTTAAGTCCCAGATTAGAGAGGTGTAGCAAGTACTGCAAGATCACCGACACCGGGCAGGAGAAGGGATCCTGAGACTGTTGGGTACACCAGACGGCAAAGCGACGCCATTTAAGGGCGTAGCATTTGCGGGTAGAAGGCCGTCGCGAAGCCAAGACGACCTCCTCCACCTCCGCCGGCAGGAGAAGGGGAGCAAGGACTACCCTCTCAGCAGCCAGGCCATGAGGTTGAGAGACCTGAGGTTGGGGTGCAGTAGGGACCCCTGATCCTGAGTGAGGAGATCCGGTTGTACCCCCAGAGGGATTGGATCCTCCACCGCCAGTTGCAGCAGGAGCGGAAACCACGGCTGCCTGGGCCAGCGAGGGGCCACCAGGATCATGAAGGCTTTGTCTCGGAGAACCTTGAAAAGAGTCCGAGAGACTAACGGGATGGGAGGGAAAGCATATAGAAGGCTCCCCGACCATGAGATCAGAAAGGCGTCCGCCGCAACCCGAAGGGGGTGTGGCTGACGAGAGCAGAAGCGAGGAAGCTGCCGGTTGTGAGGACTGGCAAAGAGATCCACCGTGGGGAGGCCCCACCTGAGGAAGAGCTTCTGAACTATCAAGGGATCCAGGCGCCACTCGTGTGGCTGGAGGACCCTGCTGAGTTTGTCCGCAAGGCAATTTTCTTGGCCCGGGAGATAAACTGCCTTGAGGAGAATGCCGTGACTGACGGCCCAAGAGCAGAGCTTCTGTGCCTCCCGGCAGAGGAGGAAGGAGCCCGTGCCCCCCTGTTTGTTCACGTAGAACATGGCAACTTGATTGTCCGTCTGGACAAGGACGGACTGTTGGGAGGTCAGGTGGGAGAAGGCCTTGAGAGCTAGGCGGATCGCCCTGAGCTCCAGGAAGTTGATCTGCTGAGCAGACTCCCACGTGGTCCAGAGGCCCTGAGTACGTGCCTCTTGGCAATGTGCTCCCCAGCCCAGGAGGGATGCATCGGTGGTCAGCACCCGGGTCGGTTGAGGCGACTGGAAAGGCATTCCGAATATCAGGTTCGGCTGCCGGAGCCACCACCGGAGAGACGAGACCAGCGGCTCGGAGACGCGCACTAGGTCTGCTAGGCTGCCTGTGGCTTGTCGCCATTGCTGGCGGAGACACCATTGAGCAGACCGCATATTCAGGCGGGCATTGGGGGTCACATGGACGGTGGAAGCCATATGGCCGAGCAGTCTCAGGAAGCGCCTGGCGGAGACCAGGGGCTGGCTGCGAAAGCGGTCGGCGAGGTCCATGAGCCGTTGAGCCCTGTCGAGCGGTAGGTATGCCCGCGCCTGAGGAGTGTGCAGCCTCGCGCCGATGAACTCGAGATCCTGTGAGGGGAGCAAAGTGGACTTTGCGAAGTTTATAACAAAGCCCAAGTGCTGCAGCAGAGTCACCGTGCGGCACGTGGCGTTGGTGACCTCCTGAGCGGATGCTGCTCTGATGAGCCAGTCGTCGAGGTATGGAAAGACAAAGAGGCCGTGAAGCCGGAGATGGGCCGCCACGACCGCGAGACATTTTGTGAAGACTCGCGGTGCGGAGGACAGGCCAAAGGGCAGTACTCTGTACTGGTAATGATTTCCTGCCACCACAAACCTTAGGTATTGGCGGTGGCTTGGGTGGATGAGGATGTGCGTGTAGGCATCCTTTAGATCCAAGGAGCATAGCCAATCTCCCTGCTGGAGGTAGGGCAGAAGGATTCCAAGGGTAAGCATTTTGAACTTCTCCCGCACAAGGAACTTGTTGAGGTTGCGCAGGTCCAGGATGGGTCTGAGGCCCCCTGTTCTCTTTGGTATCAGAAAATACCTGGAATAAAAGCCTTGACCTCTCAGGCGGTGGGGCACCGGTTCCACCGCCTGTTCCTGCAGAAGGCCTGCTAACTCCTGAAGGAGTAATTCCCTGTGCAGAGGGGGTCGCGGAGGTTCTCCCGGAAAATAGGAGGGAGGGACCTGATGGAAGTGGAGAAGATAGCCTTCTCGCACGACTTGAAGCACCCAGGCATCTGCGGTGATGCTGGACCACCTGTGGGCGAAGTGAACCAGCCGGCCTCCGGTGCTGGGAGGAACTAGCGGGGGGGGAGAGGCTATGCTTTGTGAGTCAAAAACCCCTACCCTGCTGAGCAGGGGCTGGTGGTGCAGGCTTGGGGGCTTGCTGCCTACGGGACCCGTTACCCCGTCCCTTGGCCTGCTGGCCCTGAGCTGCAGGGGCCTGATAATGGGGGTATTGTTTGTAGGCAGCCTCCTTCCTCGGGTAAAAGGACTTTTTCCCCGAGCCCTTCTTTTTCTGGGAAGGGGCGGAGGTCTTCCTAGAAAGCCTGGTCCTGGTGAGAGTCTCAGTCTCAATTTGTGCAGCCTTTTCCGCCATGGGCTTGCCAAAGAGGTTTTCGCCTCGGCAGGGGACATCGACCAACTTGTCCTGCACCCAGGGCTCAAGGTCTGACGACTGAAGCCAAGCCTGTCGGCGGGCACCGATGCCGGCTGCGGCCACTCGAGCCGATGCTTCAAAGCCATCATAGGCTGCTCGGGACATGAACTTTGAGCATTCCCGAATGCCAGTGGACAAGGCCAGGAACCTCCGCAAGGGTTCCTCGGACAAACCAGCGGAGAATCCGGCTAGCTCTTTAGCCAGATCCCGGAGATACATGCCCATGTATAGCTGGTAAGTCTGGACACGACATGCGAGCATAGAGCCCTGGAAACACTTCTTACCAAGGCCATCCAGGTTACGGGCCTCCCTGCCAGGAGGCACCGAGGAGTGCATCTTCTGGCTCTTAAGACGATGCATGGCCGATTCCACTACCATGGAATGGTGTGGTAGCTGTGCCTTCTGAAAGCCAGGGCTCTTGCGGACTCGATAGATAGAATCGACCCGCTTGCTCAGGACCGGCGAGGAGGCCGGACTCTCCCACATGCGGAAGAGTAGTCGTTCCAGCATAGGAGGAACCGGTACAGTAAAGTGTTCCCTCGCGGGAGAGTCATACTGGAGGGCGTCGAGCTCTTCGGCTCGAGGCTCCTCCTCGGGATCCGCAGGGAAGGCCAAAGCCTTGGCCATATCCCTAACGAAGTCCGAGAACCGGGCATCCTCCGGGGGGGACTGCTTCCGAGGCTCGGACTCCGGTGAGTCCGAGGGGACACACCGCGTCCGGAAAGAATCAGGTGACTCTTCCTCTTCAGACTCCCAGACCGACTCCGACAAGGACTCGGTGGGGTCGGCCCGGGCAGGGCGCGGCGCCTGCCGCCCCGACGCCGAGGGAGTCGGCGTCGGCGACCTCGGTCCCGAACGGGAGGCCGAGGGTGACCTCGACCGAGGATCGACTCGAGTTCTCATCGACTCGAGGATCGGCTCGGTCTCCGGGGTCGACTTGGACGTCGACGTCCCGGCGGTCGGGGCAGCGGCGCCAGCGAGGCCAGCGAGCAGTGCCCGCTGCTGGTCCATGAAGGCAGACAATCTGCTCTCCAAGGCCGTCAACCTGAGTCCGAGCTCAGGTGACCCAGCAGCCCCCGACTCGGGCCCCGACGGCGTCGGGCCCCGACGTCGGCTGTCGCGGAGGCGAGTCCAGAAGGACTACAGGACTTACCCGAGCAGGCATCTCCGACTCCAGGCGAGGTCGCTTCGGGAGGTGTTCCTTCTCCAAGGACCCGGGGCGGCTATCGGGGCTATTTGACCTGGCCCTCGCGGAACCAGGAGCGTCCACCGACGCCGCCCTCGTGGGTTTCACCGTCCGACGATGGTCCCCGGAGGGAGAACCCCGGTCGGAGGAACTCCGGCGACGGTCCGAGCTGGAACCTTTTGACGCGGAGGCCTCCGACGAGGTCCGGGTACGGCTGGGGTCAGCGAAGATTCGATCACGCTGATGCCGCCGACTTCTCAACGCTTTTGAGGACATTTTGCCACAGGGCCCACAGATCAGTTCCTCATGATCCGGGCCCAGGCAGCGGAGGCAAAAGTCGTGTGTGTCAGTTAGTGACATATTTCGGTCACACTGACCACACCGCTTAAAGCCACTGGCAGCCATCGGGGGAAAAAGGGCCCCTGCGAGGTCAAAGGACCGGGCTGCCAGGGAAAAATCGAAAACGAAAGCTGACAAAGTCAGAAAAACCGAAAAAAGTACGAGGACTCGTGACCGGCGTCGCGAGTCCGGGCGGGAAAACGATCGGCGTCGAACCGAAGGAAAAAGGATAAAATAATGAATAAAATCGACTTTTTCGCGGGGACAAGACGGGGACGTCTGTAGGGCTCCGCGGAAAAAAGAAGACTGGCTAAGATGGCACCCTCGGGCGGGAAGACGACCGCGCATGCGCGCTGCAATTCCCAAAGGCTTTCTTTGAAAGCTGGGGAAAATTGCTCCGCGAGGGCTCCGTCGGCGCCGACGTCACCCTATAAGTGAGGACTGACTTCCTGCTTGGTCCTGGAGAATAGGTGATTTTGGAAAATTTAATCTCAAATTATTCCTGAGTACTTGATTTTCTAAGTACGCTGTCTTTCTGGAGAGCAAAGTCTTATCCTTGACATGGGCAGCACACAGTCCTCGAAGCTGACCAGGCTCTGCCTCTATACTGGCTATCCTACTAGCATGATTCTCCTATATTCAAGCAACCTCCGAGAAAGCAGTTTTTAAAGTTGAAAGTTCCGTACGCACAGTCCCCACAACAGATAAAAGGCATCCTATAGCGCTTCTAATGTAATCTTTGCAGGCTTGACCAATCCCCCTGACACCGAAATCAGGCCTCCTCCACAACTTGTTGCCAGTAGATCCCGAACATAGAATGTTGATCCCGCTAAACCTCCAGCACCACACACAGCAACAATGGAAGAAGAAAGAAAGGTTGACACTGCCTCAGAGCCCTCTTCACTTCCCGGCAAGCTCATTGGCAAACCAGGGGGGAGCACTCCAAAGGACACTCCTGTACTTCCAGGTCATAGTGGGGGGGGGGGGGGGGCGCTGCTCTGGAGAAAGCCATGCCCTGGATATGCCTAGAGCTGCAGAAATTTCACCCAACAGCCCTGCCGAAGATGCTGCTCCTGCCTTGGTTAAAGAGAAGCCAAATGCAACCAATGTTTTCTGACCCAAAGAGATGTTACCGGTCAAGCCTGAGGGTAGTCTGGTCTGCTTGGGCTTCTGCTGCCCCATCGCTTCAACTGGAGCCACGAAACAATACCGGTCAGAAGGTTAGTGCGCAGCACCCACAACATGGCATATCCCTGCTGCCATCTTGCCCCCTAGCTCCTGCATTCTGTTACAAGTTTTATATTTTTATCTTTTCACCTTTGAATGCAACACCACCACTCCTGTGCAGTTTCATTGTTTTGGTGCATGGGTCTCTCTTCTTTGATTTTTTTTTAAATTATTTATATTCCAACTCCATAACACTTAAGATAACTTAAGAATATAAATACAGGTACCGCAGATAGAAACCACAATAAACAAAAGCAACATTTTTAAACTGAAAACATATATACCTCTAAATCATGGGTTCTCGATCCATTCCTCAGGATACACTTAGCCAGTCAGGTCTTCGGGATAGCCACAATGAATATGCATGAGATAAGAGATTTGCATACAACAGAGGTAGAAAAAAGGAGGACAGCAGAAAAAAGGAGATGATAATGCCTCTGTGTAAGTCTCTAGTGTGACCTCATTTGGAGTATTGTGTGCAATTCTGGAGACTGCACCTTCAAAAGGATATAAGCAGGTTGGAGTTGGTGCAGAGGATGGCTACTAAAATGGTTAATGGTCTTCATTATGAAGCATATGAGGACAGACTTAAAGATCTTAATACGTATACTTTAGAGGAAAGACGGGATGGGGTGATATGATAGATATTTAAATACCTCTGTGGCAAGTTCTGCTACAAGGGGACATATTTATTTATTTAACATTTCTTATATACTGCCTTTCATGATATCAAGGCGGTTTACATTGAACAAACTGAAATTACATTGAACATGGCATTATAACTTGGAGATAACTATTTTACAGGGAACATGGGCTATGGAGGGTTAAGTGGCTTGCACAAGACCACAAGGAGCACCTGTGGGACTAGAAACCCCAGTCCTTCTGGCCCAAGGTTGCTGTCCTCTAGTGGGATTTCAACCCCCGACCTTCCGGCCTGAAGTACCTTGCCCCAACCACTAGGCCACTCCTCCACTCAGAGTGAAAGAGGATAGACGAAGGAATAATATGCTGACATATTTCTTTATGGAAAGAGTGGTTGATGCGTGGAATAGTCTCCCAGTGGAGGTGGTGGACACGAGGACAGTATCTGAATTCAAAAAAGCATGGGACAAACACAGAGGATCTAAAAAAAAAAAAAAAGAGGATTATTGTAGTTGATATGGAAGGGCAGACTAGATAGGCAATGTGGTCTTTTTCTGCCGTCATGTTTCTATGTATATAATCCCTAGTAAGAAGGGGCTAGGAATCTCTGGGTTTCCTTTTCTTTCTGCACCCTTTTGAGAGATAGCTGGGACTCACGCTGAATACTTGGACTCTGCATTAAGGAGTTGCTATAAGGACTCTTCGTCCTGCTGGCAGGCAGCCAGAGCCAAAGGAGAACACCTGGACCTCACAGTGAGGGTTATGGGCTGAATGTTGCCTGAGCGACAAGGAAGGAATTGTGTGTTACAAATGCCCTAGGAAGAGGAATTCTGTAGAGGGGAAGATGAGCAGAGAAACTAGACGGAAGGAGGAGATAAAGAGCTGACTAGCCAACATCAGGGGAGTAAAGGAGTAGCCTAATGGTTAGAGCACAGGCTTGGTAACCAAGAGACAAGGTTTTGTTTCCCACTGGCACTCTTTGTGGTCTTGGGCAAGTCACTTAACCCTCACCACTGCCTCAGAAGAAAGGCCTGGCAATCTACTTCCAGTCACACTGCCAACAAAACCCAGGAGGATGATGGGTCACCAGGAGTTAGCACTGACTCGAAGGCACACATTGCATTTGCAGTCAAAGTTAGTAAAGAGAGCCCTACAGTGTTTTACTAGAAGATTTTGTTTTGAGTTCTATCCCTGTGTATTGGCTTATTACACTTTTGAAAAAAATCACAATAAACTGTATTGTTATTCAGAAAATGGCCTGGACAATGTATTTTGTAGTGTGCCTGAGGAGTGGCACTGGGTGCTTTCCTTCTGCACTGGGGGACGGGCCTGCTATACGCGTATCCTATCATATCTCTCATAGCAAAGACCCTGCTGAAACTCCAGACAGACAGGGGACGATAATACTCATCGCACCATATTGGCCCAGACAGCCGTAGTTTTTCCCTACTGCTTCAACTTTCCCAGTGGGAACCTCTACAGCTGGGCTCTGCCCCAGATCTTATATCACAGGAAGATAGAAGGATGCTACATCCCAACTTCCAGTCCTTAACTCTCACTGCGTGGATGTTGAGAGGCTACTCCTGTCGGAGCTTAACCTGCCTGACAGTGTAACAGATGTTCTGTTGGTCTCTAAGAAGACTTCGACGAGAAGGCCTTATGCATTCAAATGGAAGAGATTTGCTATTTTGGTGCACAGAACAGGCGCTAGATCCTTTTTATTTTCCAGGAATAAGTCCTCACATATGGGTAATGTCGGCACCGATGAAGCCTGCATGGAGCATTTCCCCAGCTTTCAAAGAAAGCCTTTGGGAATGCCACCACGCATGCGTGGTCCCCTTCCCGCCCAGAAATGCCATTTTACTCAGTCTCCCTTTTTCCGCAGAGCGTCCAGGGTGTGGGCCTCCCTTCCGGGGACACTGAGGAGTGCGTCTTCTGGCTTTTCAGCCGACTCATGGCCGACTCTACCACCAAGGAGTTATGCGGCAGCTGTGACTTTTGGAAACCCAGGCTCTGGCAGACTTGATAGATTGAGTCACGCAGTTTGCTCACTACCGGCACCGAAGCTGGTGTCTCCCACATTCGGAGCATCAACAATTCCAGGATGGAAGGGATGGGCACCGCGAGTAATTCCTGCGGAGGGGCCTTGGAAGATTTCCAACTCATCCGCACAAGGTTCCTCTTCCGACTTGGTCGGGAATGCCAGGGCCTTAGTCACGTCCTTGACAAAATCAAAGAAGTCCATATCCTTGGGCGGGAACCACTGACGAGGCTCTGAGACGGGAGAGTCAGATGGGATGTTGCAGTGGTAATGAGTATCGGGGGACTCCTCATCCTCCGTCTCCCACCCGGAGTAGTCCATTTAGAACTCGTAAGAGGGCTGCTCCAAAGGCTTTGGGGCCCTCAAGGCCCTGCGGCCGGTGCCCGGCATACTTGCCAGGGATGACAGCGGTCCCATCAAGTGGGACTTGGATCGTGACCTCGGCCCAGGATCAACTCAAGGCCTAAGGAGGATCGGCTCGGCCCTCCAGGGACATCTTGGATGTCAAGAGCCCGGTGGTCGGGGTAGATGAACCGGTTGTGCCAGACAACAGTGCTTGTTGCTAGTTCATGAAGGCAGACAAATTGCACTCCAGGGCCGCCATTCTGGACCCCAGACCAGAAGGCTCCACAGTCTTCAGCACGGGCACCAAGGGACTCGGGCACGATGCCGGCTCACCCAAAGGGGAATCCTCGACGAGGATAGTGTCTGTGGACCGAGGCTGGTCCGCTGTCGGATCGTTGCAGGGGACCTTTGCAGGCCACTCCTTCTCTGATGCCTCAGACGAACGTCTCGGACTGCGGGACTGGGCCCAGGGAACATCCAGCTGGTCAGTACTGTCCAAGGACGCCACCTTTGAGGGTTTCTTCTTCTTCCTGGGTTCCCTCAAGGGAGAACCCCTTTTCTGAGGACCCATGACGAGGCTTGGGTTTGGAAGGCTCTGCCTGAGATGTTGGGGCCTCAGACGAGGCCGTGGCCTTCAGAGGCACCGGGGACTCAGGGAAAGAGTAGTTACTCACCTGTAACAGGTGTTCTCCAGGAGCAGCAGGAATCAGTCCTCACATATGGGTGACGTCGGCGCCGACAGAGCCCCCGTGAGGAGCATTTCCCCAGCTTTCATAGAAAGCCTTTGGGAATGCAGCGCGCATGCGTGGTCCCCTTCCCGCCCAAGCGTGCCATCTTGCTCAGTCTGATGACATAGCTAAAAGACAGCAAAAATAAATCATATGACTGCAACTCCAAGGGGAGGAGGGAGGGTTGTGAGGACTGATTCCTGCTGCTCCGGGAGAACACCTGTTAGAGGTGAGTAACTACTCTTTCTCCAGGACCAAGCAGGAAGTCAGTCCTCACATATGGGACTCCCTAGCTCAGGGCTACCAGAGGCCCCAAACTGAAACTTGAGCTCCCTCTAGAGCCTCAGCATGCAAGAACAGAATCTTCTCTAATAACGCCCCCGAAAGGTAGCGCAACACCAGGGCCGGAGGGTAGGAGTTGCCTAGACCCCAAAGAGATTATGGAGTACCGCTTGCCCGAAAGCACTGTCCCTACGGGACTCCCTCTCAAGGCAGTAGTGGGCCGCAAAAGTCTGGCTTGAAGACCAAGTAGCGGCCTGGCAGATGTCTGCCAACGGAAAAGAGTGGAGATGAGCCACTGACGCAGCCTTCGCCTTGACACTGTGAGCCGTAACTCAACCTTGCAACGAGAGGCCGGCTGCTCTGTAAGCCCAGGCGATGCAGTCAGCTACCCATATGGACAAAGTATGCTTGGAGACAGCCAACCCCAACTTATTGGGGTAATAAGAGACGAAGAGCTGAACCGCCCTCCAGTGCTCCCGCGTACGGTCAAGGTAGAAGGACAACGCCCTCCTACAGTCCAGGGTATGCAAGAGGCCTGGGAAAGAAAGTCAGAAGAACCACCTCCTGATTGAAGTGGAAGGAGGAGACAACCTTTGGAAGGAACTTAGGGTGAGTCCGTAAGACTACCCTGTTCCTATAGAACCCAGTATAAGGTGCTTCTGATACTAGGGCCTGAAGCTCACTCACTCGCCTTGCTGAGGTAAGGGCTATCAGAAATAGCATTTTCCAGGATAGAAAACGCAGAGGACAAGTAGCCATAGGTTCAAATGGTGGGCAAGTAAGCCGTTGCAAGACCACATTTAACTCCAATTCAGTGGCAGGTGGACGCACTGGAGGCTTAAGCAAAAGCAGGCCTCTGAGGAAGCGAGCCACCAAAGGATGACTGGAGAGAGACTGACCCTCCACCTGCGAGTGGTGTGCTGAAAGAGCACTAAGATGAACTCTAACAGAGTTGGACTTAAGGCCTAGGTTGGACAGGTAGAGTAGTTACTCATCTGTAACAGGTGTTCTCCAGGAGCAGCAGGAATCAGTCCTCACATATGGGTGACGTTGGCGCCGATGGAGCCCTCATGCGGAGCATTTCCCCAGCTTTCAAAGAAAGCCTTTGGGAATTGCAGCGCGTAAGCGTGGTCCTCTTCCCGCCCAAGGGTGCCATCTTGCTCAGTCTAATGACATAGCTAAAAGACAGCAAAAAATTAGCAAAAATAAATCATATGACTGCAACTCCAAGGGGAGGAGGGAGGGTTGTGAGGACAGATTCCTGCTGCTCCTGGAGAACACCTGTTACAGGTGAGTAACTACTCTTTCTCCAGGACCAAGCAGGAAGTCAGTCCTCACATATGGGACTCCCCAGCTCAAGGCTACCGGAGACCCCAAGCGGAAAAATGAGCTCCCTCTAGCTCGTCAGCACAGAAGGAAGGAATCTTCTCTGAGAACGCCCACGACCGGTAGCCCAACACCAGGGCCGGAGGGTAGGAGTTGCCTAAACCCCAAAGAGATTATGGAGTACTGCCTGTCCGAAAGCACTGTCCCTGCGGGACTCCCTCTCAAGGCAGTAATGGGCCGCAAAAGTCTGGCTGGAAGACCAAGTAGCGGCCCGGCAGATGTCTGCCAACGGAACAGAGCAGAGATGAGCCACTGACGCAGCCTTCGCCCTGACACGATGAGCCATGACTCGACCCTCCAATGAGAGGCCGGCTGCCCCATAAGCCCAGGCGATACAGTCAACGACCCAGATGGACAGCGTACGCTTGGAGACAGGTAGCCCCAACTTATTGGGGTCAAAAGAAACGAAAAGCTGAACAGCCTTCCGATGCTCCTGCGTACGGTCGAGGTAGAAGGATAACGCCTTCCTACAGTCCAGGGTATGCAAGACCATCTCAGCCCGGTTGGCATGTGGCCTGGGAAAGAAGGTCGGAAGAACCACCTCCTGACTGAGGTGAAAAGGTGAGACAACGTTAGGAAGAAACTTAGGGTGAGTCCGTAGGACTACCCTATTCCTGTAGAACCTAGTGTAAGGAGGATCAGACACTAGTGCCTGCAGTTCACTCACTCGCCTAGCAGAGGTGAGAGCTACCAGAAATAAAGTTTTCCAGGAGAGAAAACTGAGAGGGCAGGTAGCCATAGGTTCAAAAGGCGGACAAGTAAGCCGCTGTAAGACCACATTTAGATCCCACTCAGGGGCCGGTGGACGCAAAGGAGGCTTAAGCAGAAGAAGGCCTCTGAGGAAACGAGCCACCAAAGGGTGGTTGGAAAGAGGCCTGCCGTCCACCGGCGAGTGGTGCGCTGAGAGAGCACTAAGGTGAACTCGGAAAGAGTTAGACTTAAGGCCCAGATTGGAGAGGTAGAGCAAATACTGCAATACAACCGCTACCAAGCACAAGAAGGGAGTCTCGCTGTGCTGAACACACCATGCGGAGAATCTACGCCACTTAAGAGCATAGGATTTCCTGGTGGATTGACGCCGAGAGGCCAAGACTACATCTTCCACTTCTCGAGGTAGAAGTAGGGGAGCTAGGACTACCCTTTCAGCAGCCAGGCCATCAGATGAAGGAACTGGAGGTTGGGGTGCAAGAGAGTCCCCTGATCCTGAGACAGGAGATCGTGTTGAAACCCCAGAGGAATAGGTGTGTCCACCGCCAATTGTAGCAGAAGCGGGAACCACGGTTCCCTCGGCCACCTGGGGGCTATGAGAATCAAGGAAGCCCTGTCCCTGAGGACTTTGAACAGCGTTCTGGACACTAGTGGTGTGGGAGGAAACGCATACAGCAGGCCTGTGGACCACGAGATCAGAAACACATCCGCTGCCACTCTGAGAGGATGCGGTTGTCTGGAGCAAAATCTCGGGAGTTGCCGATTCAGAGGACTGGCGAAAAGATCCATGGTGGGGAGTCCCCACTTGAGAAAGACCTGCTGAACCACCAATGGGTTCAATCTCCATTCGTGTGGTTGCAGGATCCTGCTTAGTCTGTCTGCCAGGCAATTTTCCTGACCTGGAAGGTAGACAGCCTTGAGAAGGATTCCGTGAGTGACAGCCCAAGAGCACAATCGTTGTGCCTCCTGATAAAGAAGGAAGGAGCCTGTGCCTCCTTGTTTGTTCACATAGAACATGGCAACTTGATTGTCCGTCTGGACCATACAGACTGGTGAGAGGCGAGGTGGGAGAAGGCTCTCAGAGCTAGGCGTATCGCCCGTAGCTCCAGGAAGTTTATCTGTTGAGTAGCCTCCCAAGGGGTCCAGAGACCTTGAGTACATGTCCCTTGGCAATGTGCTCCCCAACCGAGAAGAGAGGCATCTGTTGCCAGCACCTGAGTATGCGGAGGGGATTGAAAAACCACTCCGAGCACCAGATTCGGAAGATGAAGCCACCATTGCAGAGAGGAGACCAGGAGATCGGATATCTTCACTGAGTCCGCTAGGCCCCCTGTGGCTTGATGCCACTGAGTGCGAAGGCTCCACTGAGCAGGCCGCATGTGCAGGCGGGCATTGGGGGTGACATGAACCGTGGAAGCCATATGGCCGAGTAGCCTCAGGAATTGCCTGGCAGAGACTAGGGAATTGCTGCAAAACTGGCTGGCCAGATCCATTAGCCTGTGGGCCCTGTCCAGAGGCAGAAAAGCCTTTGCTTGAAGAGTGTCTAGTCTGGCCCCTATGAACTCTAAGTTCTGGGACGGGAGCAAAGTGGACTTTGCGAAGTTTATGACAAACCCCAAGTGCTGAAGCAGAGCCACAGTGCGAAGGGTGGCCTGGTTGGCCTCCTGGGAAGATTGGCCCCTTATGAGCCAGTCGTCCAGGTACGGAAACACAAAGAGACCCTGAAGACTCAGGTAGGCCGCCACCACTGCCAGGCACTTGGTGAACACCCTGGGAGCGGAGGACAGGCCCAAAGGGAAGTACTCTGTACTGATAATGGTTTCCTCCCACAACAAACCTGAAATATTGTCTGTGGTCTGGATGGATAAGGATGTGAGTATACGCATCCTTTAGATCTAAGGAGCATAGCCAGTCTCCCTGCTGGAGGTAGGGCAGCAGGATTCCAAGGGTAAGCATCTTGAACTTTTCCCTCTCCAGGAACTTGTTGAGGTTTCGCAAGTCTAGGATGGGTCTGAGGCCTCCTGTTCTTTTGGTACCAGAAAGTACCTTGAATAAAAGCCGTGACCTCTCAGGTGGTGGGGCATCGGTTCCACAGCCTGATCCTTTAGCAGACTTGCTAACTCCTGAAGGAGTAGGTCCCTGTGCAGAGGGGGTCTTGGAGGCTCCCCTGGAAAATAGGAGGGAGGTACCTGGTGAAAATGGAGAAGATAGCCCTCTTGGACTATATGAAGAACCCAGGTATCTAATGTGACGGCTGACCACCTGTGGGCAAAGTGGGCCAGCCAGCCTCCTGTGCTGAGAGAAGCCAGCTGAGGAGAAGAGGCTATGCTGGTGCTGCCGACTCCTCAGGCCTTCGAGGACATTTTGCCACATGGACCACAGATCATCGGGTCATGATCGGGTCCGAGGCAACGGAGGTAGCAGTCGTTTGTGTCAGTAAGAGACATAAGTTTCTTACACCGATCACATTTCTTAAACCCGCTGGTAGCCATCGGGGGAAAAAGGGCCCCTGCTAGGTCAAAAGACCGGGCTGCCAGGGAAAAAATAAAAAAGGCGCGAACGCCAGTCACAAAGGACAAAAACCAAAAAATAGAGAAAAGGACTCGATATCGGCGTATCGGTCCGAGCGGGAAAAGGATCCGGCGTTGAACCGGAGAAAAAAGAGAAAAAATAGGGAAAATCAACTTTTTCCTCGGGGAAAAAACGAACTACGTCCGTCGGGCTCCGCGGAAAAAAGAAGACTGAGCAAGATGGCACCCTTGGGCGGGAAGAGGACCGCGCATGCGTGCTGCAATTCCCAAAGGCTTTCTTTGAAAGCTGGGGAAATGCTCCGCATGAGGGCTCCATTGGCGCCGACGTCACCCATATGTGAGGACTGACTTCCTGCTTGGTCCTGGAGAAGCAGCAAATACTGCAGCACCACCGGTACCAGGCATGAGAAGGGATTCTCGTTGTGTTGAGTACACCAGGTAGAGAATCTACGCCACTCAAGGGCATAAGACTTTCTGGTGGATTGCCTCCTAGAGGCCAAGACTACGTCCTCCACTTCCCTAGGAAGTAGTAAAGGCGCTAGGACTATTCTTTCAGCAGCCAGGCCATCAAATTGAGGGACTGGAGATTGGGGTGCAAGAGGGATCCCTGCTCCTGAGACAGGAGATCGGGTTGCATCCCTAGAGGAAGAGGAGTGTCCACCGCCAGTTGCAACAGTAGTGGGAACCAGGGTTGCCTTGGCCACCTGGGGGCCGCCAGAATCACTGAGGCCTTGTCCCGGGTCACCTTGAACAGTGTCTTGGACACTAGAGGCGTGGGAGGAAACGTGTATAGTAGGCCCGTAGACCATGGAATGAGAAACGCATCCGCTGCTACTCTGAGAGGATGCGGTTGTCTGGAACAGAATCTGGATAGTTGACGGTTCAGAGGACTGGCAAAGAGATCTATGGTTGGAAGACCCCATCTCAGGAAGATCTGTTGAACCACTAAAGGGTTCAACTGCCGTTCGTGCGGCTGCAGGATCCTGCTCAATCTGTCTGCCAAGTAATTCTCCTGACCAGGGAGGTAGACTGCTTTGAGAAGAATGCCATGATTGACTGCCCAGGAGCACAGTTTCTGCGCTTCCTGACAGAGAAGGCGGGACCCTGTGCCCCCTTGTTTGTTCACATAGAACATTGCCACTTGATTGTCCGTCTGAACCAAGACGGACTGGTGAGAGATGAGATGAGAGAAAGTTCTCAGGGCTAAGCGGATAACTTTCAGTTCTAAGAGATTGATCTGCTGTGCGGCCTCCCAAGGAGTCCACAGGCCTTGAGTACATGCCCCTTGGCAATGTGCACCCCAACCTTGAAGAGAAGCATCTGTTGTCAGCACTTGAGAGTGTGGAGGTGCCTGAAAAGGCATCCCTTGCACTAGATTCGGAAGATGAAGCCACCATTGCAGAGAAGACTGTAGTAAGCTGGACACCCTCACTTTGTCCGTGAGGCTTCCTGTGACCTGGTGCCACTGAGTGCTGAGGCCCCACTGAGCTGGCCTCATGTGTAGACGGGCATTTGGAGTCACATGGACCGTGGATGCCATGTGGCCTACGAGCCTCAGGAATTGTCTGGCGGTGACCAGAGAATTGCTGTGGAATAGCCGGGCTCTAGCCATCAATCTGTGGGCCCTGTCCACTGGTGGAAAGGCCTTTGCCTGAAAGGTGTCCAGTCGAGCTTCTATGAACTCCATGTTCTGGGAGGGTTGCAAACTGGACTTTGCAAAGTTTATGTCAAACCCCAGGTGCTGAAGCAGGGCGACAGTGCGAAGGGTGGCTTGATTGGCCTCTTGCGGGGAATGACCCCTGATGAGCCAATCGTCCAGATATGTAAAGACAAAGAGACCTTGAACCCTGAGGTAGGCCGCTACCACTGCCAGGCACTTGGTGAATACCCTGGGGCAGGTGTAAGGCCAAAAGGCAGTACTCTGTACTGACAATGGTTTCCTCCCACTACAAATCTGAGATATTGTCTGTAGTCTGGATGAATAAGGATGTGAGTATAAGCATCCTTTAGACCTAAGGAGCATAACCAATCTCCCTGCTGGAGGTAGGGCAGCAGGATTCCAAGGGTAAGCATCTTGAACTTTTCCCTCTCCAGGAACTTGTTCAGGTTTCGCAAGTCTAGGATAGGTCTGAGGCCTCCTGTTCCCTTTAGTACCAGGAAGTACCTGGAATAGAAGCCGTGACCTCTCAGGTGGTGGGGCACCGGTTCCACTGCCTGTTCCTTTAGAAGACCTGCCAACTCCTGCAGGAGTAAGTCCCTGTGCAGAGGGAGTCTGGGAGGCTCCCCTGGAAAATAGGAGGGAGGTACCTGGTGGAAGTGGAGGAGATAGCCCTTCTGGACTATACTTAGAAACCAGGTATCCCTTGTGACGGCCGACCAACTGTGGGCGAACAGGGCCAGCCTGCCTCCAGTGCTGATGGGGGCCAGCTGAGGAGGAGAGGCTATGCCAATGCAGTCAAAATCCCCCTCTCTGCTGAGCAGGAGCCGGAGGAGGCGGCTTGGGAGTCTTCTGCCTACAGGGCCCATGACCCTGTCCCTTGGCCTGCTGACCCTGTTGGGGAGCTACAGAGGCCGGATAATGAGGGTACTGTTTATAGGCAGATGACTTCATCGGGTAAAAGGTCTTTTTTTCCCTGAGACCTTCTTCTTCTGAGAAGGGGCAGAGGTATTTCTGGACAGCCTTGTCCAGGTAAGAGTCTCGGTCTCGAGTTCGACAGCCTTGTCAGCCATGGGCTTGCCAAAGAGGTTTTCACCTCGGCAGGGGACATTGACCAACTTGTCCTGCACCTATGGCTCGAGGTCCAATGACTGTAGCCAAGCCTGACGGCGTGCACCGATGCCGGCCGCGGCTACTCAGGCCGAAGCCTCGAAGCCATCATAGGCTGCTCGAGATATAAACTTCGAGCACTCACGAATACCCGATGATAGAGCATTGAACCTCTGCAAAGGTTCCTCGGAGAGACCAGCAGAGAACCCGGCAATCTCCTTTGCCAGGTCTCGAAGGTACATGCCCATGTACAGCTGGTAGGTCTGGACACGGCAAGCAAGCATAGAGCCCTGGAAGCACTTCTTACCGAGGGCATCCAGGTTCCGGGCCTCCCGGCCGGGAGTCACCGAGGAGTGCATCTTCTGACTCTTCAGATGATGCATGGCCGATTCCACAAACATGGAGTGGTGCGGTAATTGTGCCTTTTGGAACCCGGGGCTCTTGCAGACTCGATAGATGGAATCGACCCGCTTGCTTAAAACCGGCATCGATGCCGGCGCCTCCCACATGCGGAAGAGCAACCGTTCCAGCATCAGAGGAACTGGAACAGTAAAGGCCTCCTTCGGAGGAGAGTCATACTGTAGGGCCTCGAGCTCCTCGGCTTGAGGCTCCTCCTCGGGATCCACGGGGAATGCCAAAGCCTTGGCCATGTCCCTTACGAAGTACGAGAACCAGGTATCCTCCGGGGGGGGGGGGACGGGGACATTCTCCGAGGCTCGGACTCGGGTGAGTCCAAAGGAACGCACCGAGTCCGAAAGGTGTCGGGCGACTCCTCATCCTCCGTCTCCCAGCCGGACTCCTTGGAGGAGGAATCGAGCGGTTCCAGTCGGGCAGGAGTCGATGCCATCCGCACCGACGCCGAGGGTACAGGCGTCGACGACCTCAGTCACGAACGGGAGGCCGAGGGGGACCTTGGCCGGGGATCGACTCGAGCTTGCATGGACTCGAGGATCGGCTCAGCCTCCGGGTCGACTTGGACGTCGATGTTCTGGTGGTGTGGGCAGATGCACCGGTGAGACCGGCGATCAGTGCCCGCTGCTGTTCCATGAAGGCAGCCAAGCTGCTCTCCAAGGCCGTCAACCTGAGTCCGAGCTCAGGAGACTAAGCAGCCCCTGACTCGGGCCCCGGCAGCGCCGGGCCTGATGTCGGCTCCCCTGGAGGTGAGTCCACGAGGACTACAGTACTCATGTGACCCGGGGACTCCATCTCCACACGAGGTTGTTTTGCAGGCCTCTCCGATTCCGAAGACCCGGGACGGCGCTCAGGTCTATGCGACTTGGCCCTCGAGGAGCCAAGTGCGTCCACCGACGCTGCCCTCGCGGGTTTTTTCTTCTTACGATGCTCCCGCGAGGGAGACCCCCTTTCAGAGGAACCTCAACGCTGCTCGGGGCCGGAGTCCCGAGATGTCGAGGCCTCTGACGAGGTCCGGGCCCTACCGGACCCGAAGTCAAAGAAGATTCTTTCCTTTTGGTGCTGCTGACTCCTTAACGCCTTAGAGGACATCTTCCCACATGGACCACAGATCGGGTCATGATCGGGTCTGAGGCACCGGAGGCAGCAGTCATGTGTGTCGGTGAGAGACACAAGTTTCTTACACCAATCACACTTTTTAAACCCACTGGCAGCCATCAGGGGAAAAAGGGCCCCTGCAAGGTCAAAAGACAGGGCTGCCAGTGAAAAAAGAAAAAATGGCGTGAACGCTAGTCACTAAGGACAAAAAAACGAAAAAAAGAGCCGGCTCGATACCAACGTATCAGGCCCAGGCGGGAAAGGGAAACCGGCGTCGAACCGAAGAAAAACAGGTTAACGCAGAGAAAATCAACTTCTTCCTCGGGTGAAACAAATATACATCCGTCGGGCTCCGCGGAAAAAAGAAGACTGAGCAAGATGGCACCCTTGGGCGGGAAGGGGACCGCGCATGCGCGCTGCATTCCCAAAGGCTTTCTATGAAAGCTGGGGAAATGCTCCGCACGGGGGCTCCATCCGCACCGACGTCACCCATATGTGAGGGCTGACTTCCTGTTTGGTCCTGGAGAAAAACTTATTGTGCTGCTGCTGGAGGCTCTTGAGGGCCTTACTGGAATCCTCTTGCAGAGACTGCAAGTTGCCGGGTCGTGGTCTGGCCCAAGACAGCAATCGTGTGTGTCGGTCAAAGACAATTTTGGAGCACCGATCACACTTATTAAAGCCACTGGTAGCCATGGGGGAAAAAGTACCCCGTGAGGTCAAAGACTCTCCGGGCTGCCATTGGGAGAAAAAAGGCGCGAAGACGCCAGGAAAAGAACAAAAACTACAAAAACAGACTGAATTTAATGCCGAGGCAACGAGGTCGGTAGGCGGCAAGAGTACTGGTGCGATACCAGAGATGAGTATGAAACTCTGAGAGAAAAAACAACTTTTTCCGGGGACAAGCCAGACAAAGGTCTGAAGGGCTCCGCAGAAAAAAGGAGACTGAACAAGATGGCACCCTTGGGTAGGAAGGGAACCACGCATGCATGGTGGCATCTCCCAAAGGCTTTCTTTGAAAGTTGGGGGGATGCTTCCGCGAGGGTTCCGTCGGTGCCGACATCACCCATATGTGAGGGCTGACTTCCTGCTTGTTCCCGGAGAACTCAAAAAACGGATATTTTTTCCAGGGGAAACAGACAGATGTCTGGTGGGCTCCGTGGAAAAAAGGGGACTGAGGAAGATAGAATCCTTGGATAGGAAGGGGACTGCACATGCGTGGTGACATCTTCCAAAGGCTTTCTTTGAAAGCTGGGGAGATGCTTCTGCGAGGATTCCGTCGGCATAGACGTCATTCTTATCTGAGGACTGACTTCCTGCTTGTTCCCAGAGAACATCTGCGACAAGCGAGTAATTGTTTCCTCTGTGGACAAGCAGATAAATACTCAGATGTGGGATTTCCTGGTTACTAGCTGCCTTGCAATCAAAAAAAGGTGCCGCAACCAGTGGACAGTATGAACAATATCATCAGAACAAAGTAGAGATAAAACTATGACTGCCCTTTTTATTTTATTTTAACGTGTGAAGGTGAGGCAGCATGGAACAGAAAAGAACAGGGCCTGGGGGAATGGAGTTGGATTCTAGTCCCCAAAAAGATTCTGAAGTACTAACAGACTGAACCTACTGTCGCGCCAGGAATTCCCATCCAAATAGTAGAGAGAGGTGAATGTATGGACTGAAGTCCAGGAAGTAGCTTTGCAAATCTCTCCCATGGCGACTGAGCACAAGTGGGCCACCAAGGCAGTCATGGCTTGGACACTATGAGCCATGACATGACCCTCAAGGCTCAAACTTGTCTTGACATAAGTGACAAGAGATGCAGTGTATGTTTGGTAACAGCAGCCCCCAACCAATTTGGGTCAAATGAAACAAAAAATTATACAGATTTTCCATGGGCTTAGTCCACTCCAAATAGAAGGTCAAGGTTCTGTTACAGTTCAACATGTGCATGAGGTCTTGGGAAAAATGTTGACAGGACAACTGGCTAATTAAAGTGGAAATCTAACACCACTGGATCTCGAATGGAAAGCTCGAGAAGGAGCGGGAACCACAGCTGAAGGGTACAATAAGGAATGATGAGAATCACTGTGTCTCCATCTTCCTTGAGTTTCAGACGTGTTTTTGGAATCACAGGAAGAGGAGGATACGCATATTTATTTATTTAACCAGCTAGCCTGAAAGAGAATTGAGGCACATGGGTGTTCTGAAGAGTGGTGAAAAATCTATCAAGGGGGTGCCCCACTCTCAAAAGATGGAGAACATCACCTCCTGAGTCCAAAGCAGGTATTCATTCTTGCAAGGGAGAACCAGAGACACTAAGGAGCAAGGCAAAAAAAGGACAAGATCCTCTATATGTGGAACCAGACTTTATTGATAACTCCTACGCTGACAGTATTTTGGCACAGGAAGCCTTAGTCAGGGGGGTATATGTTTTCAGACCTCCAACAAACAAACCAAATATTTGTTAGTCATACATCAACAAATCATACTCAATCACACTCACTGATTGAGTTGGGTGAGTCCTATTCATTTGTAATTACTCCTTCCTCCTCTGACTCAGTCTTCTGAACATGCTTGTTTTCATTTGTTACCACAAATACTGTTACATGTGTTTGCAATCTAATTGAGCCAATGCAATTTGGAATGTATCAATATCTGTATATAAAAGAGAAAGAGTAGTTACTCACTTGTAACAGATGTTCTCCAGGAGCAGCAGGAATCAGTCCTCACATATGGGTGATGTCGGCGCCGATGGAGCCCCCGTGCGGAGCATTTCCCCAGCTTTCAAGGAAAGCCTTTGGGAATGCAGCGCGCATGCGCGGTCCCCTTCCCGCCCAAGGGTGCCATCTTGCTCAGTCTGATGACATAGCTAAAAGACAGCAAAAAAATCAAAATGAAGTATATGACTGCAACTCCAGGGGAGGAGGGAGGGTTGTGAGGACTGATCCTGCTGCTCCTGGAGAACACCTGTTACAGGTGAGTAACTACTCTTTCTCCAGGACCAAGCAGGAAGTCAGTCCTCAAATATGGGACTCCCCAGCTCTAGGCTACCGGGAACCATAAGCTGAAAAAATGGCTCCCTCTCAAGAGCCTCAGCATCCGTGATAAGAATATCCTCTGAGAACGCCCCCATACGGAAGCCCAACACAAGAGCTGGAGGGTAGGAGTTGCCTAAACCTCAAAAAGATTACGGAGTACCGCCTGTCCGAAAGCACTGTCCCTTCGGGACTCTCTCTCGAGGCAGTAATGAGCTGCAAAAGTCTGGCTTGAAGACCAAGTTGCGGCCCGGCAGATGTCTGCCAACGGAACAGAGCCGAGACAAGCTACTGACGCAGCTTTCGCCCTGACACGGTGGGCCGTGACTCGACCCTGAAAGGGGAGGCCGGTTGCCTCGTACGCCCAGGCGATACAATCTGCTACCCAAGTGGACAATGTACGCTTGGAGATAGGTAACCCCATTCTATTAGGGTCAAAGGAGACGAAGAGTTGAGTAGCCCTTCGATGCCCCTGCGTGTGTTCTATGTAAAAAGACAACGCCCTCTTACAGTCCAGGGTATGCAAGACTGTTTCAGCCCGGCTGGTATGCGGTCTGGGAAAGAATGTCGGAAGAACCACCTCCTTGTTGAGGTGGAAAGAGGAGACCACTTTTGGAAGGAACTTCGGATGGGTCCGTAGGACCACCCTGTTCCTATAGAACCGTGTGTACGGTCTATCAGAAACCAGAGCTTGTAGTTCACTCACACGTCTGGCCGAAGTAAGAGCTACCAGGAAGAGCGCTTTCCAAGAAAGGAAGTGCAAATGGCAAGTAGCCATCGGCTCAAACGGTGGGCGAGTAAGCTGCTGCAAGACCACGTTCAAATTCCACTCAGTCGCTGGTGGACGAACTGGAGGCTTGAGAAGAAGCAGATCTCTGAGAAATCGGGACACCAAGGGGTGAACCGACAGACTGTCCTTCCACCGGTGAGTGGTGTGCTGAGAGAGCACTGAGGTGGACCCGAACAGAGCTAGGCTTAAGGCCTAGGTCTGACATGTGAAGTAGATACTGCAGTACTACTGGCACAAGGCAAGAGAAAGGATTTTCATTGTGCTGAGCACACCATCCTATAAACCTACGCCACCTGAGGGCACAGGACTTTCCGGTGGACTGCCTCCTAGAGGCCAAAACCACCTCCTCAACCTCCTTAGGTAGAAGCAAAGAAGCTAGCACTATCCTTTCATCAGCCAGGCCATCAGATTGAGGGACCTGAGATTGGGGTGCAGAAGGGAACCCTGATGTTGAAACAGGAGATCGTGCTACAACCCCAGAGGGAATGGAGGTTCTACCAACTGCAGCAGAAGTGGAAACCACGGTTGCCTCAGCCATCTGGGGGCTACCAGAATCACCGAGGCCTTGTCCTGGAGAATCTTGAACAGAGTTCGGGCCACCAGGGGCGTGGGAAGAAACACATACAGGAGGCCCGTAGACCAAGAGATCAGAAAAGCATCTGCTGCCATTCGCAGGGGATGCGGCTGTCTGGAGCAAAACTTGGGCAGATGACGGTTTTGTGGACTGGCAAAGGGATCGATGGACAGAAGTCCCCAGCAGAGGAAGATCTGCTGGACCACAAAGGATTCAACTGCCATTCGTGAGGCTGGAGAATCCTGCTTAGCTTGTCTGCTAGGAAATTTTCCTGACCAGGTAGATAAACTGCTTTGAGAAACATGGCTTGTTTGACTGCAAAGGAGCAAAGGGCCAATGCCTCTTGACACAGGAGCCTGGACCCCGTGCCCCCTTGTTTGTTCACATAGAAAATTGCCAGCTGATGGTCTGTCTGAACTAAGACAGATTGGTGAGAGAGGGCATGAGAAAAAGTCTGTAGAGCTAAGCGGATTGCTCGCAGCTCCAAAAGACTTATCTGCTGTGTGGCCTCCTGAGGAGACCAGAGGCCTTGAGTGCACGTGCCCTGGCAATGTGCACCCCAGCCCTTTAAGGAAGCATCGGTCGTCAGCACCCTTGTGTATGCTGGAGCCTGAAAAGGTACCCTCCTGAGAAGGTTTGGGAGATGTAGCCACCACTGTAAGGAGTCCAAAAGTGGTTTGGACACCTTTACTCTGTCTTGGAGGTCGCCTGTGGCCTGCGCCCACTGAGCTCTGAGGCACCACCGAGCAGCCCGAATGTGCAGACGGGCATTCGGAGTCACATGTACCATGGATGCCATGTGGCCCAGGAACCGCAGGTAGTGCCTGGCGGAAACATGAGAATTGCTCTGAAAGCAGTTGGCCAAGTCCATCAGTCTGTGGGCCTTGTCCTTGGGCAAGTAAGCTCTTGCCTGCAGGGTGTCTAATCTTGCCCCTATAAACTCTAGGTTCTGAGAGGGGAGCAAAGTGGACTTTGCAGAGTTTATGACAAAGCCCAGATGCTGAAGAAGAGAGACAGTGCGAAGAGTGGCTTGTCTGGCCTCCTGGTGAGACTGGCCCCTGATGAGCCAGTCATCTAGGTATGGGAAGACAAAAATCCCTTGATTCCTGAGATAGGCCGCCACCACCGTCAGGCATTTGGTGAAAACCCTGGGGGCAGAGATTAGGCCAAAGGGAAGTACCCTGTACTGAAAATGGTTTCCTCCCACCACAAACCTGAGATATTGTCTGTGGTCTGGATGAATGAGGATGTGAGTATAAGCATCCTTTAGGTCTAAGGAGTATACCCAGTCTCCCTGCTGGAGGTAGGGCAGCAGTATCCCAAGGGTAAGCATCTTGAACTTTTCCCTCTCCAGAAACTTGTTTAGGTTTCGCAAGTCTAGGATAGGCTGGAGGCCTCCTGTCCTTTTTGGTACCAGGAAGTACCTGGAGTAGAAGCCTTGCCCTTCCAGGTGGTGAGGCATCGGTTCCGCCGCCTGTTCCTTTAGAAGACTTTCCAACTCCTGAAGGAGGAGATTTCTGTGTAGAGGGAGTCTTGGAGGCTCCCCTGGAAAGTAGGCGAGGGGTAGCTGGTGAAAGTGGAGCATGTAGCCCTTTTGGACTATGCTGATTACCCAGGTATCCCCTGTGATGGCTGATCCTGTAGGCATACAGGGTCAGCCGACCCCCTGTGCTGAGTGGAGTCAGCGGCGGAGAAGAGGCTATGCTGTGGGAGTCAAAACCCCGCTCCCTGCTGTGCAGGAGCCGGAGCTGGCGACTTGGGAGTCTTCTGCCTACGGGGTCCATGCCCCTGCCCCTTGGCCTGCTGGCCCTGTTGGGGAGCTGGAGAGGCCTGATATTGAGGGTAGGATTTGTAGGCAGCACCCTTCCCCGGGAAAAAGGGCTTCTCTCCCGAGCCCTATTTTTTTGAGAAGGGGCAGAAGTCTTTCTGGACAGCCTTGTCCTGGTGAGAATCTCGGTCTCGATTTCTGCAGCCTTTTCAGTCATGGGCTTACCGAATAGGTTGTCACCTCAGCAGGGGACATCGACCAACTTGTCCTGCACCCATGACTCCAGGTCCGATGACTGTAGCCAGGCCTGACGGCGTGCACCGATGCCGGCCGTGGCTACCTGGGCCGAAGCCATCATAGGCTGCTCGAGAGATAAACTTTGAGCACTCTCAGATCCCTGTCGACAAGGCCTTGAATCTCTGCAAGGGTTCCTCGGAGAGGCCAGCTGAGAACCCGGCAATCTCCTTTGCCAGGTGTCGTAGGTACATGCCCATGTACAGCTGGGTAAGTCTGGACACGGCAAGATAGCATAGAGCCCTGAAAGCACTTTCTACCGAGGGCATCCAGGTTACGGGCCTCCCGTCCGGGGGGGCACCGAGGAGTGCATCTTTTGACTCTTCAGGCGGTGCATGGCCGATTCCACAACTATGGAATTGTGCGGTAGCTGCGCCTTTTGGAATCCAGGGCTCTTACGGACTCGATAAATGGAATCGACCCGTTTGCTAAGAACTGGCACCGAGGCCGTTGCCTCCCACATACGGAAGAGCGGCCATTCCAGCATCGGAGGAACCGGTACAGTAAAGGCTTCCTTTGGAGGAAAGTCATACTGGAAGGCATCGAGCTCCTCGGCATCCGCAGGGAATGCCAAAGCCTTGGCCAGGTCCCTTACGAAGTCCGAGAACCGGGTATCTTCCGGGGGGGGGGGGCCCCTTCTCCGAGGCTCGGACTCTAGTGAGTCCGAAGGGACGCACCAGATCCGGAAGGTGTCCGGAGACTCCTCGTCCTCCGTCTCCCACGCTGACTCCTTCGAGGAGTCGTCGAGCAGCTCCGACCGTGTGGGCCTCGGTGCCACCCGCCCCGACGCCGAGGGCAATGGCGTCGATGACCTTGGCCCGGCACGGGAGGTCGAGGGGGACCTTGACCAAGGATCGACTCGAGACTTGATGGACTCGAGGATCGGCTTGGGCAGGAAGGGGACAACACATGTGTGACAGCATTCCAAAAGGCTTTCTTTGAAAGCTGGGGAAATGCTCCGCGCGGGCTCCATCGACGCTGACGTCACCCATATGTGAGGACTGACTTCCTGCTTGTTCCTGGAGAAGCATATATTGCGAATTACAGTGAGTGTGGTTTATTTTGTGCTTTTATATTTTATTTATTTACATTCTCTTATATACCGCGCTATTCTGCATCAGTGCGGTTTACATTGAACAAACTGAAATTACATTGAACAGGGCATTATAACTTGGAGATAATAGTTATGTTTTAGTTTTTTCCTCCTCCTCCCTCCCCGCTCTCCCTTTTTCAGCCATGTTTTATCATAATGAAGCTTTCTATCACTTGACTACTATTAGTCAAGTGATAGAATAATAGTAGTAGTATATGTTTTTAATTTGTTTTAAGGCATATTATTTATTGTTGTTATATTTGTTTTAAGTTTGGTTCTATATTTAACAATTGTAATATGATCTATTGATGTATGACTGACAAATGTTTTTTTTTTAAGTCTGTTTTATTAAGATAAGACATCTTATATACAGTAACAACCTTTTTACAAACAAAGTAAACAGGCACCCAAGCAGGGCTATATCTTATCCTCTGCCCGGGTTGAACAACCGAGAAGTGTAACAAGCAACCAGCGTATCTATTTTAGCATATTCTCTAGCCACCCCCCTCCCTCCCCCCCATACCCTTTACCCCCCCCCCTCTTTCGCAGCCCGTTCCCCTACCCCCATACCCGGAATCATCCCAGCCCGTCCTCTGTCAGCCCCAGCCCAGAGATCCATTCCATTCGTAGCCCCAAACTAATAGGTCGCCTGTAATACTTCATTACAAGTAGCAGGCCGCAAGGTATGGATATAGGCCTCCCATGTCATCAAAAAAGAGGTCCAGCGCCTAACCCCCCCTCTCGCCCCCCTCTTCTCTAGGAGCATCAGCTGGAAGCTGTTCCGCCATTCCCAAAATGAGGGAGGAGAAGGCTCCTGCCATCGATGAAGCAGCGGGCCCTTGCCCACTAAACATGCTTTCCTCACTAAGAGGCGTTCCCATTTACCCTTCGGGTGGAGTGGTTCAAGTTGATCTAGCACCACAAAAGACCCCGTCCAACCAATCCGCTGGTGCAAAACTCCGCTCAGATAATTCCGGATCTGCATCCAATACCGGCGGACTTTCTGACATCCCCACCACATGTGACCCAGATCCGCCAGTGGAGAGTTACATTTCGGGCAGCTCCCATCTAACATAAGATGACTGCGAAAGGCTCGTCTCGGGGAAAAGTGGGCTCGGACAATACATTTGAACTGTAACTCCCTCCACCGGGCCCCTTCTACCAGCTCCCCGATTCTGCACAAGGCCCCATGCACCGCGCCCGGCAGCACTTCCAACCTTAACTCTCTGGCCCACAAGCTCTCTTCCCCTGAGTAATCAATCGGAGGCACCCACTTATCAATGCGTCTCTTCAACCCAGAAATTGATAGCGGCATATCCGCCCCTAATGCAAAGAATTCTAATATCCGCGCAGCACGCTCCGCTGCAAGCCCGCCCCTCGAAAGTGAACTAACATAATGGGATATCTGTACATACGCAAAGTAGTGCTGAGATTTTAGCTCATATTCCGCACATAAAACCGCAAAAGATTTACATTTCCCTTCCTGGTCAACTACATGCCCTAAGTTACACAATATTACACAATATACATAGTTTCCCCCCAGTTATTTCCAAGTTGATCTCCCTGTTTATTGTAAATACAACTCAAAGTGCCTGTGTTGTATAGTTGATGTTAAATGTAAACCGCTCTGATCTAAAATAGAGCGGTATAGAAGAACTGTTAAATAAATAAATAAATAAATAAGTTCCGAATCCCCCTCTGCTCCCAGAGCCGGAACATGGATGTATCTGTTCCTGGGGTAAAGTGTACATTCCCCTGCAGGGGAAGCCAGCTAGAAACTTCAGGGGATTCCCCCCACCATCTGTTCAGTTGTTGCCATGAGCACCTCGCCGGCCATATTAACACACTCCGGGTCACCCAGCCTGGCAGACTCGAGGCCGTTAAATGCAATGTCGCCAACAATGACTGCGGGGCCACCAAGGCCTCCTCTATAGCTCGTGGGGTGAAAACCTCCGTCCCTCCCAACCAATCACCAATATGTCGCGCTTGGCAGGCCAAGGCATATAGCCGTAAATCAGGGATCCCAATCCCTCCATCTTTCCATCTCCTCTGTAAGCGATACAGTGGGATACGAGCCCGTGCTCCCCTCCACAAAAATCTCCGAAATTCACATTCCAACCCCTGCAAATCCCGTTTCTTCAGCCACACAGGGAGCGTCTGTAGCCAATATAATATACGCGGTAAAATGACCATGCCCAATGCCGCTGCCCTACCCAACATAGATAGGGGGAGGGGGCCCATGCTTGCAATTGCATGCGAGTTTTAAACAGAACCCGGTCCACATTTTCACGGTATAATTGCCTAGGATCCTTAGTCAGGGAGATACCAAGATATGTAAAAGAGTGCTCTGCCCACTGAAGGGGGAAAAGTATCTCCCCAGACCGCTCAAAGTGTTCCCCCCACATCTAACACCTCGGATTTGCCCATATTAATGCGCAGTCCCGCAAAACTCCCAAAACAGGAAAACTCCTCCAAGAGCCTCGGTAGGGAGGTCTGCGGGGCCAACAAATGCACCAGCATGTCATCAGCAAAGGCGGCGATCTTAAACCTGGATTGCCCCATACGGACCCCCTTGATTACTTTCGATGCCTCAATCTTCCGTACCAAAGGATCTAGGGATAGCACAAAAAGCAGAGGGGAAAGCGGACACCCCTGTCTAGTACCCCTCTCCAAACAGATATCAGCTGACAGCACCCCATTGCAAAGCACACTCGCCGTTGGCTTAACATAAAGGAGCGCTACCATGCGACAGAAGGACACCCCCAGCCCATATTTCGGCAAGAGGGATTTCAGGTATGGCCAGCCCACCCGATCAAATGCTTTCTCAGCGTCGAAACTGACCAGAAGCGATTGCAAACCATGGCGATGGACCCACTCCAGGGACGCCAGAATCTTTCTGAGATTCCACACCGCATAACGGCCTTTCACAAATCCGACCTGCGACTCATGCACCAAGTCCCCGAGAACCGAGGCGAGCCGCGTTGCCAGGACTTTAGCTAATATCTTCAGGTCGAAATTGAGTAAAGAAATAGGTCTATAGGACCCTGCCTGTGTATGGTCTTTACCTGGTTTGGGAAATAATATAATGTGCGCGTGATTCCCACACCAGGTAAACGTCCCTTGTGCTATCCGGTGACGATATAGCGCCACCAGCGTGGACGGTATCAGATCCCCCAGCAACTTATAGAACTCAGCCCCCAGTCCATCTGGTCCCGGGGCTCGACAACAACTCGCCTGTTGAATCACCAGTGCGACTTCTTCCAACGCAATCGGCGCATCTAACCATGCCTGCTGCTCTGCCTCTAAATGGGGCAGCTGTACATTCCTCAAATACGCCTCCATGCCGGTAGTGGGGTCAGCTCCTTTTGAGTACAGCTTCTGGTAGAACTGCCGAAAAATCTGGGCAATTTCTCGATTCTCTTTTTGCAATTTACCTTGTTCATCCCGCAAGGCCACCACCGTTCGGGTCCCCCTCCCTCCCCGAAGGCATCGAGCCAACAGCTTCCCTGGTTTATCCCCGAAGCGGTAGAGTTGTGACTGACAAATGTTTATGTTTCGATTGTTGGAGGTCTGAACACATATACTCCCTGATGAAGGCTTCCTGTGCCGAAACACTGTCAGTGTAGGGGTTATCAACAAAGACTATTTCCAAGTATATAGAAGGTCTTGTCCTTTTTTCGCCTTGCTTATTAGTTCCCTCATGCTGCTTGAGAGACACAATATTGCTCAGCTTTCTCTGGAGACAGACGCACATTTCACTGAGACTGTGCATGATGTTCCATAAGTGCATGCCCATGAAGAGCTGGTAGGATGCTTTTAGCATGGCATTCTATGAATACCTTCTCCCAAAAGAATCCAATATTCGGACCTCTCTCCCTGGGGGTGCCAAGGAGTATGACTTGGGGCTCTTTGCTCTTTTAAGAGGGATTCAATGACCATACAGTGGTGCAGCAGTGGATATTCTTGAATCTGGGAGCTTTTTAACTCTAAACACAGAGGCGACATTCTTGCTGACTGGAGATACAGGCAGAGAGGTCTCATCTGCAACCTCCGAAGGATGTGGTGCATGGGCACTGTCACTGTTTCCTTAGGGGCAACTGAATATTGTAGGGCATTCAACTCCTCAGCCCTGGAATCCACATCCATTTCCAAAAAAAACAGTATGAGCCTTAGCCATCTCTCATAAAATCATGGAAAGATAGGTCTTCAGGAAGGGACTTACGCCTCTCATTAAGGGATCTGAGGACAACTCTGGAGACCCCTCCTTCAAGAGAGAATTGGAGTTATACTCTTTCCCATGAGAGGTCTGAATCTGACTGAGTGGTGCTCTAATGATGTTTGAGTCTCTGCCTGTATGGCTCTCCATCTCCAAGGGGAGGTGGAGCACCTTCAGAAGCGCCTATGCCCCGATAACGTCTGACACCTTGAGGAGTGATCACCTCCCCGATAACTAACTGGCCAATATCATTCTCCAGTGTATCTGTTTTGAGGCCCTTCAATGCCTTGATGATGATGCCTCTGCCGCAGGTAGGCAGTGAGTCTCCAGGAACATAAGAACATAAAAGATGCTCTGCTGGGTCAGACCAAGGTCCATCAAGCCCAGTATCACAAATACTTAGCAGATTCCCTAAAAGACACAGGTTCCACAATGCTTGTATTGGGGGGCAAGCAGTGGATTTCCTGGGTTCCCTTTAATAATGGTTTATGGACCTTTCATCGAGGAACTTGTCCAAACCTTTTTTAAACCCGGCTACACTAACAGCTTTTACTATATCCTCAGTAACAAATTCCAGAGTTTGATTACACGTTGAGTGAAAAAATATTTTCTCTTATTAGTCTTAAATGGGTACACTGTAGCTTCATTGCTTGTCCCCCAGTCTTTCTATATTTTGATGGCATATACAATCGATCTATGTTTACCCGTTCCACTCCATCAATTTATAGACCTCTATCATATCTCCCCCTCAGCCCTCTTTTCCAGGTTGAAGAGCCCTAACCTTTTTAGCCTCTCTTCATAGGGGTATCTTTCCATCCCCTTTACCATTTTGGTGGCTCTTCTATGTACCCTTTATTGTTTTTTACATTTGATATACCGCCCCCCATTACATCGGGGCGGTTTACAGTACAAAAATAAATTCAAGATTAGAAAAGGAAAAGAAAGTTACAATAATCTGAGAGGTACAGGAGACAAGAGGAAAGGACAGCAATTGAGAGAGAAGAGAGGGGTCAGAGGAGATTTATAGAGAAACTTTGAAAGCTAAGGAAAAAAATGGGTTTTAAGAAGGGAACGAAATTTGGGGTAGGATTCTTCTAATCGGAGGGAAGTGGGAAGGGAGTTCCAGAGGGAGGGGCCCAAGTAGAAAAAAGCTGATTTCCGGGTAGATTGTAAGTGAGCTTTGGAGGGAGCTGGTAGGTGAAGACGGTTGACATGAATGGACCGAAGGCTACGAGTGGGAGTATGGAAGGTTAATAAATCGGAGAGGTATTGAGGTTGGGAAAGATAGATGGCGCGATGTACTAATGTAAGGGTCTTGAAAGAAATCCGAAATTCCAGTGGTAACCAGTGAAGATGTTGCAGCAGCGGGGTAATATGGTCATGAGGGGAGGCATGTAATATCATCCGGGTGGCTGTATTCTGTATTAGCTGTAGTCGGTGCCGTTGATATTGGGGGATAACTGCATAGATGTAACCATAGTTTGGGTTGTTCTTTCCTAGATGCATAACTTTGCACTTGTCCACATTAAATTTCATCTGCCATTTGGATGAGGATCGACTTCTCAATGCGCCATGGTTGATGCCGTCAGAGCTTTAAGCTCATGCATGGCAAAGACAGCATTAAAATTCTGTCCCAGAGACCCTTCATCAGCCGCTTTTCAAGAGCTGCCATCGCCGAAGACAAAGGGTCTACAGCAGAATCAGCCAATGTTCCTTAAATCTGCAGGGGAGTATTGACAGGCTGGTCTCAGACACATGGAATCTGGCACAGCTCCTTCTGTCTTCAATGAGAATAAGCAGTTGTCACATCGGGGCTGCTTTGAGGATCAAGACTGTGAACCACTGGCACTCTTGGCATTGTGTTCCATTGAACCTGAGAGTTGCTGCAGTGCAGCCTCCGCCTGATGCTTGATGTCCTTAGTTCTTGATGCTGAAGATAAGGACAAACCTTTCAGGACAATATCAGTGGGTATTCAATGCTGGGGTGACTTATAGGATCTCGGCTCCAACTGAGTTTGATGGCTCCTCAATGCCAATCCTCAGTCAACGCTGGGTGCAGCTCCTGAGGCCATGGAGACCAGTACCACTGATATCAATATCGATGAATCAGACTTCTCAGCACCAAAAATACATTCACACTGTTTCTATCTACCCTTAAGCCCTTTTTTGTCATCTGTAAGCACAAGGAAGAGGTGACTTATGGTCAAGGTCACATATACTCCTAGCATCATTTGTGGGCATCTGTAATGGACATGGTCCTGATGTACTGGGTGCACTTTTTAAACTTAATGGCAGGTTTCTGGAACATATCATTCAGAAAGACGCTGTGAAATCTAATGAATCAATGATGAAAGTATAAAGAAATACTCAACGCAGCAGGATAATCTGAGACCTAAATGGATTCTATAGCAGCAACGTGAAAAAATAAAGCAAACCTAAAAATGCTGGAAACAACTATGCGAGAAGTGTAGTGATGCAAAGGGATGAACAAGTCCATAAAGCTCCATGGCTAAAGATGACCAAGGAGAATGGGGTGACAATAGCAGTCAGGAAGACACGCAGATGTGTGGAAGAACCCTTCTAAAAGCTTCTGGAAGGAGATGAGAAAGGTTCCCATGTGAGGGCTCCGTTGATGATATCACCCATATACATGAGCACTTATCCTGCTTGTTCGTGAAGAAAGACCAGCATGGCCCATCTACTTTTCCCAGTAAAGTGGTTAGGGTTGCAACTGCCACTCCATGCAGGTCACCACTGTTCTCCCCCCCACATGCCTTGCAAACAATTAGAGGTAAGTTACAATTTTAAAGTTTATTTGCTGATGTGTGAATTTTACCTTTTCTGTAAGGGTTTTTTGGGTTATTCCATGTGTGATTTGCATAACACATACTTTAAAGGTGTTAATTTTAATTTCTAGTCCTATTAATTTAACTCACACCCACTTCTAGCTTTCATAGATTGTTAGAAGGCAGAAGCCTAATTGTTTGCAGCTTTACTAATTTTAAGTAGCCCCTTTGCTCTATTAATTCAACCTGATGACCCATGTAGGTCTGGGTCCTTCCCAATCAAATCTTTATTGATTTTAAGCCAAAGTCTCTTATTTGTTTTGTCTTGACTAAAAAGCAGTTATTTACCTGTAACAGGTGATCTCTGGGAACAGCAGGAATAAGTCTTCACATATGGGTATCGTCGGTACCGATGGAGCCTGCGCGGGAACGCTCCCCAGCGTCCAGTAAGAAAGCTTTTGGGAGCATCCCACAGCGCCTGCGCGCTGCCTTCCCGCCTTTCCCAACCGCCTCTCTCCAGTTCGAGTTTTAAAGCTGAGACAAAGAGAGAGAGAGGAAAGGAAAGATAGATAGAGAGATACAACTCCTAGGGGAGGTGGGTGGGTTCTGAAGACTTATTCCTGCTGTTCCCAGAGAACACCTGTTACAGGTAGGTAACTGTGCTATCTCCAGGAACAAGCAGGAATGAGTCTTCACATATGGGGACTCCCTAGCTGTAGATGCCAGGGGAAGACCCCAGGTTGTGTGTCCTTGAAAAGGACTCTACCTCCCCCCATGGATCTCTGGCATCCAACCAGGGTAGGTGGGTCGGAGTTGATTAGGAATGGAACAGGTGTTTGAGAACAGCCTGACCAAACAAGGCATCCCGGCGGGAGTCCTTGTCCAAGCAGTAATGGGCTGTGAAGGTATGAACCGAGGCCCAGGTGGCCGCTCGACAGATTTGGTCGATGGACACAGAGTTTAGATGAGCCATTGAGGCTGCCATGGCTCTCACATTGTGAGCTGTGACTTGGCCCTCCAGAGAAAGGTTTCTACTCTGGTAGGCGAAAGAAATACACTGAGCAATCCAGTTGGACAGTGTTCTTTTAGAGACAGGAAGTCCTAAATGAGAAGGATCAAAAGCAACAAAGAGTTGAGAAGACTTTCTATGTTGCTGTGTTCTTTGTAAGTAAAAAGCGAGAGCTCTCTTACAATCCAAGGTATGAAGATTCCTCTCTGCACTTGATGCATGAGGTCCTGGAAAAAAGACAGGTAAATAAACCTCTTGGTTCAGATGAAAAGGTGAGATCACTTTAGGCATAAAGTGTGGATTGGTCCTGAGGACTACCTTATCATGATGAAACCTTGTATAAGGTGGATTGGCCACCAAAGCTTGCAACTCACTGATGCGGCGTGCTGAGGTGACTGCAATGAGAAAAATAACCTTCCAAGAAAGAAATTTCAAGGAGGTGGTGGCTAAAGGTTCAAAGGGTAGCTTCATAAGCTGGCCAAGAACCAGGTTTAAGTCCCATGCCACTGGAGGTGGTCTAATGGGAGGTTTAGTTAAAAGAAGGCCTCTCATGAATCTTGCTATAAGAGGATGAGAGGAAATAGGTTGTCCATTGAGAGGCTTGAGGGACGCTGCAATAGCACTCAAATGGACTCTTACTGAATTCGTTTTCAGTCCTGCATGGGATAGATGCAGAAGATACTCTAGTAGAGAATTCAGAGGTATTGCAAGAGGGTTTAGACCCTTCCCTGAACACCAAATGGTAAATCTTTTCCATTTGAAAGCATAGGAACGTCTAGTAGAAGGCTTTCTAGAGGCATGAATAACATCTCTGACTTGCTGGGAGAGATGAAGATCTTGAAGGTCTAGGCCCTCAGCAACCAAGCCCTGAGATGGAGAGACTGGGGGTTTGGGTGCCACAACGTTCCTTCTTCCTGGGATAGAAGATCTGGAGCAGAGCCCAAGTCCAGGGAGGGAGCTTGAGAGAGATGCAGAAGTAGAGGGTACCACACCTGGCGTGGCCAATGTGGTGCTATGAGGATCATGGTCCCTTGATCTCTCTGAAGCTTGAATAGTGTCTTGGGAATTAGGGGAATTTGTGGAAAGGCATAAAGGAAGTCTTGACCCCAGTGAAGGAGGAAGGCATCCTTGGCCTGAACTCCCTGACACGGAATTCTGGAACAGAACCGGGGAAGTTTGGCATTCCACGGACTTGCAAAGAGGTCTATGTCCGGGGTTCCCCAAATTCGAAAGATCTTGGCTACCTGGTCCATGTGGAGGGACCACTCGTGTGGAAGCAGAACTCGACTGAGTCTGTCCGCCCAAGAGTTTTGAACGCCTGGAAGATATACTGCCAGAAGATGGATGTGATGCTCTCTGGCGAAGGCCCACAGTCGCAAAGCTTCGTTGCAAAGCGACAGAGAGCCAGTCCCTCCCTGCTTGTTTACATAGAACATGGCTACTTGGTTGTCCGTATGGATGAGGACTGTCCTGTAGCTGAGCAGGGAATGTAATACTCTGAGAGCTAAGAAAATTGCTCTGAGTTCCAAGAGGTTGATATGCAAAGAAGTCTCCTGTGGAGACCAGATGCCCTGGGTGGAGAGATCCTGCAGATGAGCTCCCCAACCCCTTGAAGAAGCATCTGTTGTGAGAGTTGCTTGGGGTAGCGGTTGCTGAAAAGGGGACCCCAGCAACAGGTTTTGAGAGGACTTCCACCACTGGAGAGACCAAAAAAGGCGACTGGAGTTTGCTATTTTGTCTGACAGGCAACCTGATGCCTGAGTCCATTGGGTGGACAAAGTCCATTGAGCTACCCTCATGTGAAGGCGAGCATATGGAACCACATGCACAGTGGATGTCATGTGGCCTAATAGTTGTAACATCTCTCGAGCAGTTAACTGGGACTTTAACTGAATCTGGGAGGCTAACTGCACCAGACGTAGGCAATGGGCCTGAGGAAGATAGGCCCTTGCAGTTGTGGTATCCAGCAAGGCCCCTATGAACTCCAGAGACTGAGTAGGGATGAGATTGGATTTTGGGATATTTATTACTAGTCCCAAATACTGAAGGATACGCATTGTGCAGGTTAGACAAGCCTGGGCCTCTGACTGGGATGGGGCTCGAATGAGCCAGTCGTCCAGATACGGGAATAAGAATATTCCTAGAGTGCAGAGAAATGCATCTACTACTGCCATGCATTTCGTGAACACTCTTGGTGCAGAGGCCAGACCGAAAGGAAGCACCCTGTATTGGTAGTGCTTTCCTTGAAAAAGGAACCTTCTGTGTGTTGGATGGATGAGGACATGGGTGTACGCATCCTTGAGATCTAGAGAACAAAGCCAGTCCTGACTCTGAAGGTATGGAAGCAGAGCCCCTAGAGAAATCATTTTGAATTTCTCCTTGAATAGAAACTTGTTCAATTCTCTGAGATCTAAAATGGGTCTGTAGCCCCCTGTTTTCTTTGGGATAAGAAAATAAGGGGAGTAGAACCCTGAGCCCTGCTGAAGAAGAGGAACTTCTTCTATTGCCCCTTGGGCAAGAAGGGTAGCAATCTCCTGACCTAGAAGGTTGAGGAGAGATGTTGGAGAATTGAACTGTTTCACCATGGTGTGAGGAGGAAGACTCAAGAAATTAAGCTTGTACCCTTCCTTTATGATGGAGAGGGTCCATTGCTCTGCTGTGATTTGCTCCCATCTGGGAGCAAAGTAAGTCAACCTTCCTGGAATGGTGAGGGGCTCTGGCTTTTCCAGAGCTAGAAAGGCTAAGTTCTCTAGTTGCAAGTCAAAGGCCCTGAGGAGGTTGAGGCTGCTGGGTTGTGGTAGGCCTGGCAGCCTTTGACTTGGCCTGTTTAGGTGGTTGCTGACGCTTTGCAGCAAAACGATCTGCAGAAGATAGTCTGCCCATGAGCAGGACAATATCTTCCCTTTTTAGAAAAAGATGTCTTTTTAAACCATCTTTTCTTAACAGGGGCAGAGGTAGACTTTGAAAGTCGATCCAAAGCAGAGTTCTCAGCATCCATCTGAGTGGCCTTTGCTTGCCAATCCCTGCCAAACAGGTTTTCACCTGTACAAGGAAGATTTCCCAGTTCATCTTGGACCCAGAGTTCCAAATCAGAGGCGTGTAACCAAGCAATTCTGCGTGCACCTATGGCAATAGCCATGGCTCTGCTTACACACTCAAAAGAGTCAAAGGCTGCACGGTTGGAGAATTTGGAAACATCTTGGGCATGTTTGAGCCAAGTGAGAAATTCCTGCCTTTTATCTTCTGAAATAAAAGGAGCTAAAGTCTGCAGATGATCTGTGACTTCTTTTAGAAACATCCCCATATAGAGACTATAGGAGTTGATTCTGGCAGCAAGCATATTGGCCTGGAAAATCCTTTGGCCAAAAGCATCTAGAGTCCTACATTCACGTCCTGGAGGGTTAGACGAGTATCTCTTTGCACTCTTTATTTTCTTCATAGCAGACTCAACCACAATAGAGTAGTGAGGAAGCTGAGTCTTATGAAAACCAGGACAGGGAGGGACACGGTACATGGTGTCCAACCTACGAGAATGAGGAGAGGTGGTGAGAGGAGTCTCCCACATGCCCAACATGAGATCATAAAGAATCTCATGAATAGGTAAGGTAGCTGCTTCCTTAGGAGCCTTAGGATATTGCAAAATATCTAATTGCTTGGCTCTAGGCTCTGACTCAGAGGCCACTGTAATAGAGAGGCCTCTAGCCACTTCCCTAATGAAGTCTTGAAAAGACAAGTCCTCTGGAGGAGACATTCTTCGTTTTGGAGAAGCAGACTCCTGAGGAAGTAGTACTGGTGCATCGACAGAAGCCTCCGACTCATCAGAGTCTTCGGAGGAATCGAAGTATCGCCTGTCTGGATGCTCCTGTAAAGCCCGATACGCGTACCGAGTGGGATCGACATCGGGAGTAAGCGGTACCGGTTCGGTACCGATGGGCATCATAGGACAGGGTACCACTGCAGTCGACACCGAAGCCGATGTCGATGCAATCGGTACTGGCACTGGGAACGGTGCCGATGCCGGAGTCGGTACCGGCAACGGGGATTGTTGCGGTACCAAAGGCGTCGAAGCCTGCATGAACGCTGTAAGGGTGTGCTGCATGGATAGAATTTTCTGATCCATTGACGCCACCAAAGTCTGGATGTCGGTACCAGTGGAGGCCACCGGTACCCCAGAACACGGCAACAGGTGATCGGTCGAGGCCAAGCCATCAATGTCAACCTGTGACCCCATAGATAATGCTTTGGAAGCCGGAACTTCCCGCCGGGGTAATTTTGCCGGTGCGGAATCCTCGAGGACAAGCCCGGAGGCATCTCGATGCTTAGAGGGAGATTTGCCCTTCGAGGACCGGCTAGATTTATGTTTGGTTACCTGAGATCCATGGGAGGAAGAAGCAGCCCTGGAAGACGTCGATGCCACCGAGGCTGCATCAGAGGGAAACAGGGTACTGAGCTTGGCTGCTCGGTTCTGCTGACCTCTTTTAGACATCATGGTGCAGGACACACAATCCGTAGTGGAATGGTCAGGACCCAAACATTTTAGACACCAATCATGGGTGTCAGTGACAGAAATAGTACCGCCACATTTTGTGCACTTTTTAAACCCGGAAGCGGGCTTCTCCATGAGGAGAAAAAATTTAGGCCTAAGGCCCAAACTGAAAATGCACAGTTGAAGAAATAAAAGTTGTTGTTTTTTTTTTTTTTAAAGAAAGAAAGAAAAGAAAAGACCGGTGGTACCGGTCTGACGTCGAAGGCAGACGCGCATACAGAAAAATAAAGAACTTCTTCTGCGGTGACAGGAACACAACCTGCTGGCTCCGCGGAAAAGAAGAACTGGAGAGAGGCGGTTGGGAAAGGCGGGAAGGCAGCGCGCAGGCGCTGTGGGATGCTCCCAAAAGCTTTCTTACTGGACGCTGGGGAGCGTTCCCATGCAGGCTCCGTCGGTACCGACGATACCCATATGTGAAGACTCATTCCTGCTTGTTCCTGGAGATTGTAAGTTTCAAATAGAATGGACTCTCTCTCATGTGCATCTGGTAGCTCTTTATAAAAGGGTGAATAATGTCAGTAGTAGTGGTTGCCCACTAGCTCTATGTTGACTGGTCAAAAGCTATTTGTGTTTAAACAATACTTACAATCTTGGTTTTCTATGACCTCTAGTTTCAAGCTGTTTTATAATGGTTACTTCCGATCATTATTTAAAGAATATGACAGTACCAGCACAATCCTGTGCTTCTTAAATATAAAATTTATCAGGTGCAGGTTGAAGGAATAAACCAAAAGTCTAACACTTGAAAGGTAATAGAGTATGATACTTTCCTGGCGTTCATTAAATTACAGTGCTATTATTTAAGAAACGCACACAATTTCCTTCCTGAAAGAATAAAAAGTATGCTGTGATAGTCTGCCATTGAGGACTAGTTAAAAAAGAATAAAAAGTATGTTGTGATAGTCTGCCATTGAGGACTCGTTAAAAAGGTTCTTAAGTTTTTATGTCAATGTTTTTGCTATTGACGAAGTATTAGTGAACCTTATGCTCTTAGACACAGTTTGTTGTTTTCACAAAACAAAAGGCACTTTATTTAAAGACTTACCTGTGGGCTGTGTGTTTCACAGTCCATTGCTTGGACAGCAGCAGTGAAATGCCCACCACTATGTCGATGTTGATGTGTTGGGTCTGACCGCGCTCTTCCACTGTTGCTAGTTCCAGATGAGCCACCTTTAAATTTAAAATACATTTTCACCTTTATGTTTAAATGCTATTCTTAAAATAAAAAACACAAAACTTACATAAATAGGTCAAGTCATCAAAAGTGGCAGCATGAATCTCACATAAAACAAAATTATTTTCTAATAACCCACTTAGCATTATGAATTTTCCCTTACCTGTGGCCCGATGCCAGACAGCATGCTCTGGTATGCCACTTCTGTTCAACTTCCATTTCTGGTCCTATGGCACTATTAGGACTCTCCCCTCCTGCCCCCCCCCCTTTGATTCAGCAATCCTCCTTCCCTCCCTCTCTTCATATGGTCTAGTGTTTCTCCCTTTTCCGCTTTCCCTCCTACTACTGCCGCCTCTTTCAGTTCCGTGGCAATAGCAGCACTTTAAGAAAGCCTACCTTGCAGCAGCTGTTACCGTACTTACAAGGCTCTGCCAAGAAATATGGAAGACAGCATCATGGCCAACTGACTGGAAAAGATCTGTGTTTATACCAATACTAAAGAAAGGTGATCCAACTGACTGTGGAAATTATCGCACAATCGCTCTGATCCCACATGCCAGCAAGATTCTACTGAAGATTATTCAAAAGAGACTACAATCATACCTGGAACAAGAACTACCTGAAGTGCAAGCAGGGTTCAGAAAAGGGCGAGGAACGAGAGACATCATTGTGGATGTGAGATGGATCCTTGAAAAGACTAAAGAATACCAAAAGGATATCTATTTGTGCTTTATCGACTATAGCAAAGCTTTTGACTGTGTAAACCATGAGAAACTCTGGGCCACATTAAGAAGCATGGGTATACCAGAACACCTGATCGTTCTCTTGCACAATCTGTACATTGATCAAGAAGCAACAGTTCGAACGGAACAAGGAGAAACAGAATGGTTTAAAATAAGCAAAGGTGCAAGACAAGGCTGCATACTTTCCCCCTACCTGTTTAATTTATATGCAGAACAAATCATCAGAGAAGCAGGATTGTATGAAGACAACAGAGGTGTGAAGATTGGTGGAAGACTCATCAACAACCTTCGCTATGCTGATGATACCACATTACTGGCGGAAAGTAAAGGTGATCTGAAACATTTGCTTCTCACAATCAAAGAACATAGTCTCAAAATGGGCCTGCACCTTAATGTAAAGAAGACAAAGATCATGACAACTGGCATAATCAACAGGTTCATCGTTGAAGGAGAAGAAATTGAAATCGTGAATAACTTTAACCTACTTGGATCAACTATCAATAAAGAAGCAACAAGCAGTCAAGAAATCAGACGACGCATTGCTCTTGGCAGAATGGCTATGAAAGACCTAGATAAGATTCTCAAGAGCAGAGATGTCTCTCTCCATACAAAGATTCGACTTGTTCAAGCCATGGTATTTTCAATAACATCATATGGATGTGAAAGCTGGACAGTGAAAAAGATAGACAGGAAGAAAATTGATGCCTTTGAATTATGGTGCTGGCGGCGAATACTGTGTATACCATGGACTGCCCGAAGAACAAACCAGTCGGTACTAGAGGAGATCAAACCTAAGCTTTCTTTAGAAGCTCAGATGACAAGACTTCGACTTTCATACTTTGGACACATCATGCGGAGAGAGAGAGATCATTAGAGAAAGACATCATGCTTGGCAAGATAGAAGGTCAACGCAAAAGAGGAAGGCCAGCAATGAGATGGATCGATACAATAACAGCAGCTACGGGTACCAGTCTGTCAACAATGAGTCGCCTGACTGAAGACCGAACACAATTTAGGATAGCTATCCAGAGGGTCGCCATGAGTCGACTCAGACTCGACGGCACTTAACAACAACAACCACCTTGCAGCAGTCTTGGAGCCTTTTCTCTGTGGCATTCCATCCCCACTGAAAACAGGACGCTGACTTAGAGGGGCAGGATGAAGCAGAGGAAAGGTTCTGGAGCTGCTGCAGGATAGGCTTTCTTAAAGTGCTGCTATTGCTATGAACAGTGGAATGTGGTGGCAGTAGGAGGGAAAGTGAAGAGAAGAGATGCTTGAACATAGTGGGGAAGAGATAGTCCCTGTGCTGCAGGGGAGGAAGGGAGGGAAGAGATTCTAGACCATAAGGGAGAGGGTTGTTAAGCCATAGGGGAGGGAGGGAATAGAGATTTGGGAGGGGGGGGGGATACTATGTATAGGGAAGACAGAAGAGGAGATTGCTATCCTTTATGCAGGCGTTCCCAAACTATGGTCCCTAAACCGCAGCAATACCTGCTGCGTTAGTCTGCAGGAAAAGGGAAAGGGGGGGGGGGCTGGAATCTCTCTCCTCCCCTTCAACAACCTCATTGGCCCTTTAAATGATCTGAAAGCTCCTATACGGCCCTCAGTCCGAAAAGGTTTGGAGACCTCTGGTCTAGTGGTTAGAGAACTGAACTATAAATAGGATGACATCCTGAAGCATGCATCTAAATCATTCCTTTACTATTTTTTTGTGATCTTAGGTAAATTTAATTCTCTATCTCAGTTTAGTAATTAACAAGGGGCAATTTTTCCCTCTTTTGAAATGTTCCCTATGGCCAACCCATACTGAATGAGCCCGATCTCATCTGATCTTGGAAGCTAAGCAGGGTCGGGCTTTGTTAGTTCTTAGATGGGAGACCACATTGGAATACCAGGTGCTGTAAGAAAGGCCTGGCAATCTATTTCTGATTGCACCTTGCCAAGAAAACCCAGGGAATGGGTTGCCAGGAGTCTGTATTGACCTGACGGCCCATAGCAACAACAAAATATTCTATGCTTGTGTCACTTAGGGGTATGTTTACCAAATAACGGTAGCAGCTTCCGTGCGATATCAGAGCCGCGGCTGCTGTTTGGTAAACATACCCCTTAATTCTAGTTTCTGAGAACTGGACCTGCCTTAAACAAAACCACAACCTCCTCTGCAATTTTTTGGGAAAAAAAGAAACCTGATTCCTGGATGCTCAGCAATATATGAAAGTGAAATTCTAAGTTGTGGCTTAAAATAACTTTTATTTATATATAATTTAGCAGTTTTATAATACAATTTTCATGTCTTATAGTAGTAGATTCTAGAATTCTGAAATAAAATTAATCATATTTTTTGTGCCACTAGCATCCCTTAGATTTCATAAACTACTCAAAGGCTACGTAGAAAACTTCACCCCAAATCAGAGTATTCCCAGATAGGCTGAAGTTTGGGTGATTATGCTGAAGTTTGGAAGATTATGATCAGAAATCACTTTTAAATTATTTAGGAAAATTGTGGTACAAATAAAATTTCTAATATAACCAAGGAACCCATGTTATTTGTATTGGGATTATTTCAGGCCATTTAATATCTTTCAAGACTTCCTGACCCAACTATATACTGTGCACATGAATTATATAAGCCTGAATACAAAACAGCATTCTTAAAGAAATACAACTGTATAAACTGTTTCTTTTCTTGGAAAAAAATCACACAGCCTCAATTTAATACACAGCATGCCCTTATCATTAATTTCATTTCATCCTCCTTCTTAAAGTGATTATAAAGCAATTAGATTAGCAAAATTTTAACATAAATTTCAAGTATAACAGATCCTTATAAGTATCTTCAAATCATCCATGTCAGTAGACAATTTTAGTTATGTTAAATGTGTTTCTAAAGAGCAACAATTTTGCTAGGCATTCATATTTGCTGAGTCTGAAAATTTTTCATTTTTTGACAAAATTACTCTCTTGAGGTAAAGCAAATTTGCTTACCTGTAACAGAGGACAGCAGGATGATCATCTACAAAAGTGGGTGACGTCATCCGACAGCGCTAACATGGATGCTCTTCGTAGAGTGTTCTGGAAAAGCCTTTCCAGACACTTTGGCATACATAGAATTTTCCACGCATATGCCATCTCAATTCTATAATACAGAATATTTGAATAATTCCATAAGGAAAGGAGGGAGGAATTGTATAGCTGATTATCTACCTGTCTTCTCAAAATACCTGTTAGAAGTATTAAATTTGCTTTCTCCGAGGACAAGCAAGATATGATTCATCCAAACAAATGTAGAACGATAGTTAAGGATTGTTTTTCAACAAAACAAGTTGCAAAATAAGATCAAAGTCACTATCATCTGCAGCCATATTTCTGTTAGGCGAAAGCCAATTTAGGTTTTTATTTATTTTTAAGAGACAGGCAAAATGAAATTACCGTATCCAAGGGAATATGGTGTTGGATTCTATCCCTGAACAACAGACTGATCGAATTTGCTTTTTGCACTAGGGATATGTATTTAGACAAAACTGTAAATGAGGGGAATGAATTCTATAATCACAACACTGCAAAATTGAGGACAACTATGACTGACTTTAAATGGGCCACCAATGCCACCATACCTCTTATGAAATTTGGCATGGCCCTCTACAGCCAAAACTGCCTAGGCATCCAAAAAGGATGCAATCTGATTTCCAAACAGAGATAGTTCACTTGGTTATATACCAGGCTTGCTAGGGTCAAAATAAAAAGCTGGGTGGAGACTTGAAGAGTACTGGCTGGCACCAAAAAGAGAGCCTTGACAGATTTCTGAGCAATCAGCTGACACATTCTGGTGAGCTTGATGACATTTCCTTGGCTGTTGATGTGCTGTTTTGCTGGAATGCCTTCTTAAGTGGCAGCTTCTCTGTACTCCTGGGTTAATGACGCTAAGGTGAAGATCCAGCTTGAATGGCAGAGGGGCCACACATCCCTTTATGCACATGGAGAGCACACAGATTTGTCACCTGTTTAGAACTTTGGGCGCGGTAAGTTAGTGCTGAACTTTTCCAATAATTTGCTATAATGGTGAAGGAGGTTAAGGAAAGATATTACTTTATATCTTCTGCTTAGCTAGTAGTCATTGGTATGGAAGGGATAGGCACTGGAGGGTATGGTACTATTGTGGTGAATTGGTAAATGAGATGTGCCAAATAAATATACAATCTGAGGAGGAGACAAGTATACAGAAAGGAGACCATATGAGGCTAGTTAAGAAGCACAAGAATAGACAGGATTAGGTCTTTGCACTGATTTTCTTGGCAGTTAGTTTAATGATTCCTGCAGTATAGATCTTGGCTGCTATGATCAGGACTGTTGGGGAAAAGGGAAGGTGATTAACAAAGGTTTAGGCAGGAACCAAATAAAAGATATACTACAAAATCAGAAGGATCTCCTCCAACAAAGAAATTCAGCTTTGTGTTGATCAATAGATCAGTATGCAATAAAGCCTTGCTGATCTATGATTTCACCCTAATTTGGACTGGATTTTTTTTAATGTCTACAGAATCATGGATTGAGATTAGGATGTGGTCATATGGGTTTTAAATACTCATGAGAAAACAAGAGTAAGGGTAGTGGGGTGTTGCTATATAAGAAAAGGATCTCTTGTAAGAGAAGGTTCACAAAGTAAGGGTAGCTGAATGCTTGCTAGTAAGGCTAGAGAAAAAGAATCAGGTGGGAGAGGTTCTAATCTACTGTGGAACACGTGGTTCTGTTGAACCCTCTGGAAACTTACAATAATGGATCTCAGCAGCCTCCTTGTTATTTGGAGCGTTAACTATACTAGGGAATTTAAAAATGCCATGTGATGCAGCCAAACACACACAAAACTGCCTTCTTCATGTTGCTTCTTGCACGGGTTGTTGCCAGGCCTACACACCAAGCAGGATTTATTGGAAATAAGAGATAGAGAATGAGGGAGACACTCCTTTGGGACATACCCATGGTCAGATTACTGCCTTACTTGGTTTGATATTTTGGGTGATAGGATTGGACAGGAAGTTTCACAACAGTTATGGATGGTACACCAGGGCTAAAGTTCGTTGCTCAGGACTGGTGAAGGTTTTAGGACCACTGCCTATAGTGTGTAAAGATTTGGAAGCAATAGACAATCGATTTATAGAACAAGGATATGAAAACGCTATAGATGTACTGTCTTCTGTCCAGTGGCAAAAAAACTTGCAAAGGCGTTTATGGATGAACTGAATAGTGGTATATTACAACCTCATAAATAAAATAAATGAGTTAAGGAAGTTAGAATGGGAAACTAGAATTTGAGCGTGAATCTGGCATAAGGCAAAGGTGGACAAAAATAAAAGACAATATAAGGACCAAGTGACATGTTACAAACCAGCTATTAAGGACCCTGAGAAAATATTTTTGACACAGGTGATACTACAGAATAAGAAGATAAGAGAACTTTTTGATAGTGAAGCAATTCAAATATTCTTGGTTATTGTGCAATGAGACTGCAATGCTTTTTCAAGGAAAATAGCACATATCTGTCGGAAACTGGTTTAGGGATCAGGTCAGTGGATGGGCTCAGGGATGGTGGCAAACTCAGGGGGAGGGGAGGTAGGTAATTTGACAGGTAAGAATGGCTACATTTTGATGGGGGTGAAGGTATCAATAATGGGAGAAGGAAGATTGGTAATAAAAGTGAAGTAATTTTCCTTGGCAACAAAGGACAGCTTTTGAGAAACATTAATGACACTAGATCAACTTATTGAACAAGAATCCCTTCCTCTGTTATTTGACTGGGCGGAAGGGGGAAGCAAGAAAACAGCATGCGGAGAATCTATAAATGATGGGGAATGGCTCATTGACAGAAATGCTCCCAGATGTCGTGAAGAAAACAGTAATAAGGCCATGTTGGAAAAAGATAATTTGTAGCTCAGGATTTGGTTAACTACAGACCGGTATCTAACCTTCCATATTACAGGGAAGATTATAGAGAAATTAGTGGCTAGGCAAACTGCCAGAAAACCAAAAAGCAGAAGAGATAAAGTTACAATAAATGGCATAGAAAAGAGTAATTAGACCTTACCTGCTAATTAGCGTTCCTGAAGGATCTCCAGTCTGGTCCCTTCTACTGGGTTGTGCCCCTCTACCAGCAGCTTGTGGACTGAGCACGTCATCTTTTGATGACCCTGGGGTATAAGTAGACTGGCACCGCCCACCAACTCCAGTGACCTATTGGCAAAGCAGACTTAACGGAGAGACAAGTGAATACATACCAAACTTAACTGCACTAGAAACTTTAAACAAAAGACACTTTGAGACCCCCTCCCCCGGGAGAACTTCCCACCGTCCCCGGAGAAGAAAGGCTTACCTGACCCGCTCGCACCGGTGAGACGCCTGACCATCCAGCCCGCCTCACCGTAAAGGCCCCAGAGGAGCAACTGAATGCTCTTATCTGCGCTTATTTCTTCGGGCCGAGCATACCTGAAAAAAAGGACATCCAAGATCTGGGAGGGAACAGGGACCGGACTGGAGATCCTTCAGGAACGCTAATTAGCAGGTAAGGTCTAATTACTCTTTCCTTAGCGTCTCTCCAGTCCGGTCCCTTCTACTGGGATGTACCAGAGCAGTTCCAAAATCGGGAGGGCCCAGCAATGCCGGACCGAAGAACCGCGCCCCCAAAACCAGCGTCCTCAGACGCCTGAACGTCCAACCTATAATGCTTAGCAAAGGTATGCAGGGATGACCAAACCGCTGCTCTACAGATGTCCAGCGGGGGAACCAGGCTGAACTCCGCCCACGAGGCCGCTTGGGCCCGAGTGGAGTGCGCCCAGAGCCCCGCCGGGACCGGTTTACCTCTCAAAATGTAAGCCGAAGAAATGGCCTCCCTGATCCATCTGGAAATGGAGGACTTCGCTGCCGCCTCCCCCTTACGCGGCCCCGCAAACAGCACAAACAACCGTTCCGACTTGCGGAAGGGCTCTGTGTGAGCTAAGTATCGCTTTCGAGTTCTGCGCACATCCAGGAGACACAGTCGAGCGTCATCCCCTTCCCGGCGAACCGCGAAGGAGGGAAGAGAAACCGACTGATTCACATGAAAGGCCGAAACCACCTTCGGCAAGAAGGATGGGACCGTCCGGAGAACCACCCTATCCCTAGAAAAAAACAGAAAGGGCGGACGGCAAGATAACGCCTGCAACTCCAAAATGCGTCTGGCCGAGCAGATGGCCACCAAAAACACTGCCTTAAGAGTAAGATCCTTCAGAGACGCCCGCTGGATGGGTTCAAAGGGCTCAGCGGAAAGGGCGTCCAAAACAAGGTTGAGGTCCCACGGAGGAACCAGCGATCTCTGTTGCGGCCTAAGCCACAGCACCGCCTTCAGAAACCTACCTACGTCCGCATGCTCGCCCAAGAGCTTTCCCTGAATCCTGCCCCTATAACAGGAAATAGCCGCCAGCTGCACCCTCAAAGAACTAGCAGCTAGGCCCTTGTCGAAGCCTGCCTGCAAAAATTCCAGAACCTCAGGCACCAAAGCCGAGAGGGGCCTCATCTTCCTATCTGCACACCAGGCCTCAAAGATAGAGTAGTTACTCACCTGTAACAGGTGTTCTCCAGGAGCAGCAGGAATCAGTCCTCACTTATGGGTGACGTCGGTGCCGACGGAGCCCTCGCGGAGCAATTTTCCCCAGCTTTCAAAGAAAGCCTTTGGGAATTGCAGCGCGCATGCGCGGTCCCCTTCCCGCCCAAGGGTGCCATCTTGCTCAGTCTGATGACATAGCGAAAAGACAGCAAAAAGTTAGCAAAAACATGTAATGACTGCAACTCCAAGGGGAGGAGGGAGGGTAGTGAGGACTGATTCCTGCTGCTCCTGGAGAACACTGTCACAGGTGAGTAACTACTCTTTCTCCAGGACCAAGCAGGAAGTCAGTCCTCACTTATGGGACTCCCGAGCTTAAGGCTACCGGAGACCTCAAGCCGAAAAATGAGCTCCCTCTAGCTCAACAGTACAGAAGGAAGGAAGCTTCTCTGAATACGAATCCGGCCGGTAGCCCAACACCAGGGCCGGAGGGTAGGAGTTGCCTAAACCTCAAAGAGATTGTGGAGGACTGCCTGTCCGAAAGCACTGTCCCTGCGGGACTCCCTCTCCAGGCAGTAATGAGCCGCAAAAGTCTGGCTTGAAGACCAAGTAGCGGCCCGGCAGATGTCTGCCAACGGAACAGAGCGGAGATGAGCCACTGACGCAGCCTTCGCCCTGACAAGGTGAGCCGTGACTCGACTCTCTAAGGAGAGGCCGGCTGCCCCATAAGCCCAGGCAATACAGTCAGCTACCCAGATGGACAAAGTGCGGTTGGAGACAGGGACTCCCAACCGACTGGGGTCAAAAGATACGAAAAGCTGGACAGCCTTTCTATGCTCTCACGTACGGTCAAGGTAGAAGGATAAGGCCCTCCTACAGTCCAGGGTATGCAGAACTGTTTCAGCTCGGCTGGTATGCGGCCTGGGAAAGAAGGTTGGAAGAACCACCTCTTGATTGATATGAAAAGGGGAAACCACCTTTGGAAGAAACTTAGGGTGAGTCCGTAAGACTACCCTATTCTTGTAGAACCTAGTGTATGGGGGCTCCGATACTAAGGCCTGTAGTTCACTAACGCGCCTAGCGGAGGTAAGGGCTACCAAGAAGAGAGTTTTCCAGGAAAGGAAACGAAGGGGGCAGGTAGCCATGGGTTCAAAAGGCAGACAGGTAAGCCTTTGTAAGACCACATTGAGATCCCAGTCAGGGGCTGGAGGGCGCAAAGGAGGCTTAAGCAGAAGGAGGCCTCTAAGAAAACACGCCACCAAGGGGTGCGTGGAAAGAGGCTGGCCCTCCACCGGTGAATGATGTGCAGAGAGAGCACTGAGGTGGACTCTGACAGAGTTGGACTTGAGGCCTAGATCGGAAAGGTGAAGCAAGTATTGCAGTACCACCGATACTAAGCAGGAGAAGGGGTCCTCAGACCGCTGAGAACACCAGACAGAGAAGCGACGCCATTTAAGGGCGTAAGATTTCCGGGTGGAAGGTCGCCGAGATGCTAGGACGACAGCTTCCACCTCCAGAGGCAGTAGGAGCGGAGCTAGGACTACCCTTTCAGCAGCCAGGCCATCAGTTGAAGGGCCTGGAGGTTGGGGTGCAGGAGAGTACCCTGATCCTGGGTCAGGAGATCGGGCTGAAACCCTAGAGGAAGAGGGGTGTCCACCGCCAGTTGCAGGAGGAGTGGAAACCAGGGCTGTCTCGGCCACCTGGACGCCACCAGAATCACTGAGGCCCTGTCCCGGACAACTTTGAATAGCGTCCGGGACACAAGTGGCGTGGGAGGAAAGGCATACAGTAGGCCCGTGGACCACGAGATGAGGAAAGTATCGGGCGCTACCCTGAGAGGATGTGGGTGCCGGGAGCAGAACCTAGGAAGTTGCTGGTTCAGAGGACTGGCAAAGAGATCCATGGTGGGGAGGCTCCACCGGCGGAAAATCTGCTGAACAACCAAGGGGTTTAACCTCCATTCGTGTGGCTGCAGAATCCTGCTCAGTTTGTCGGCCAGGCAATTTTCCTGCACCGGCAGGTAAACAGCTTTGAGGAGGATGCCATGGTCGACTGCCCAAGTGCACAGTCTCCGAGCCTCTTGACATAGGAGAAGGGAGCCCGTGCCCCCCTGTTTGTTCACGTAGAACATGGCAACCTGATTGTCCGTCTGTACTAGTACAGACTGATGAGAAGTGAGGTGAGAGAAGGTCCGTAGAGCTAGGCAGATCGCCCGGAGCTCTAGGAAGTTTATCTGTTGAGCAGCCTCCCAAGGAGTCCAAAGGTCTTGAGTACACGACCCCTGGCAATGCGCTCCCCATCCCAGGAGAGAGGCATCTGTCGTTAAGCACTTGGGAAGGTGGAGGAGACTGAAATGTCATGCCGAGTAGCAGATTGGGCAGATGAAGCCACCATTGCAGAGAGGAGACCAGGCGGTCGGAGATCTGTATTAAGTCCGCAAGGCTCCCTGTGGCTTGATGCCACTGAGTGCGAAGGCTCCACTGAGCAAGTCGCATATGTAGACGGGCATTCGGTGTGACATGGACCGTGGAAGCCATATGGCCGAGCAGCTGCAGGAATTGCCTGGCAGAGACCAGGGAAGAGCTGCGAAACTTGCTGGCCAGAGCTTGGAGCCGGTTGGCTCGGTCTAGAGGCAAGAAGGCGCGAGCCTGCAGAGTGTCCAACCGCGCTCCTATGAATTCGAGATTCTGAGAGGGGAGCAAAGTGGACTTTGCGAAGTTTATTACAAATCCCAAGTGCTGAAGCAGAGCCACGGTGCGTTGAGTGGCCTGAGTGACCTCGAGGGAAGACTGCGCCTGGATGAGCCAGTCGTCCAGGTAGGGAAAGACAAAGAGGCCTTGAAGCCTCAGGGAGGCTGCCACCACTGCCAGGCATTTGGTGAACACCCTGGGAGCGGAGGATAGGCCAAAGGAGAGTACCCTGTACTGATAATGCCTTCCTGCCACCACAAATCTTAGATATTGCCGGTGGTCTGGATGGATAAGGATGTGAGTGTAAGCATCCTTTAGATCCAAGGAGCATAGCCAATCTCCCTGCTGAAGGTAGGGCAGTAGGATTCCAAGGGTAAGCATCTTGAACTTTTCCCTCTGCAGAAACTTGTTGAGGTTGCGCAAGTCCAGGATGGGTCTGAGGCCTCCTGCTCTTTTTGGTATCAGAAAGTACCTGGAATAAAAACCGTGACCCCTCAGGTGGTGGGGCACCGGTTCCACAGCCTGTTCCTGAAGAAGACTTGCCAACTCCTGAAGGAGTAAGTCCCTGTGCAGAGGGGGTCTTGGAGGCTCCCCTGGAAAGTAGGAGGGAGGTACCTGGTGAAAATGCAAAAGGTAGCCCTTTTGAACTACCTGAAGCACCCAGGAATCGGATGTTATGGCTGACCACCTGTGGGCAAAGTGGGCCAGCCAGCCTCCCGTGCTGAGGGAATCCAGCGGAGGGGGAGAGGCTATGCTGACGGAGTCAAAACCCCCCACCCTGCTGAGCAGGGGCCTGTGTAGTGGGCTTGGGGGCCTTCTGCCTACGGGAGCCATTACCCTGTCCCTTAGCCTGCTGACCCTGATGGGGAGCTGCTGAGGCTTGATACTGTGGGTGGTGTTGTTTATAAGCAGACACCTTCCTCGGGTAAAAGGGCTTTTTCCCCGAGCCCTTCCTCTTTTGTGAAGGGGCAGAGGTCTTTCTGGATAGGCGAGTCCTGGTCAGAGTCTCGGACTCGAGTTCCGCAGCCTTTTCAGCCATGGGCTTGCCAAAGAGGTTTTCACCTCTGCAGGGGACATCGACCAACTTGTCCTGCACCCATGGCTCGAGGTCGGATGACTGAAGCCAAGCCTGATGGCGAGCACCGATGCCGGCTCCGGCTACTCGAGCCGAGGCTTCGAAGCCATCGTAGGCTGCTCGAGAAATAAACTTCGAGCACTCTCGAATACCAGTGGACAAGACCTGGAACCTCTGCAAAGGTTCCTCGGAGAGACCAGCAGAGAACCCGACAATTTCCTTTGCCAGGTCTCGGAGATACATGCCCATATAGAGCTGGTATATGTCTGGACTCGACAAGCAAGCATAGAGCCCTGGAAGCACTTCCTACCGAGGGCATCCAGGTTCCGGGCCTCCTTACCCGGAGGCACCGAGGAGTGCATCTTTTGACTCTTGAGTCGATGCATGGCCGATTCCACCACCATGGAATGGTGCGGCAGTTGTGCCTTTTGGAACCCGGGGCTCTTGTGGACTCGATACATGGAATCGACCCGCTTGCTTAACACCGGCGTCGAAGCCGGGCTCTCCCACATGCGGAAGAGAAGTCTTTCCAGCATTGGAGGAACTGGTACAGTAAAGGCCTCCTTCGGGGGAGAGTCATACTGGAGGGCCTCGAGCTCTTCGGCTCGAAACTCCTCCTCCGGATCCGCGGGGAAGGCCAAAGCCTTGGCCATATCCCTCATGAAATCGGAGAACCGGGTGTCCTCCGGGGGGGATTGTCTCCGAGGCTCCGACTCGGGCGAATCGGAGGGGACGCACCGAGTCTGAAAAGAACCGGGTGATTCGTCCTCCTCCGTGTCCCAGCCCGACTCCTCCGTGGAGGAATCGAGTGGCTGCATGTGGGCGATTGCTGAGGACCTCCGCCCTGACGCCGAGGCCGGCGTCGACGACCTCGGTCCCGAACGGGAGGCCGAGGGAGACCGTGGCCGAGGATCGACTCGAGCCCGTATGGACTCGAGGATCGGCTTGGCCTCCGGGGTCGACTTGGACGTCGACGTCCCGGTGGTCGGGGCAGATGCACCAGCGAGGCCAGCGATCAATGCCCGCTGCTGGTCCATGAAGGCAGCAAAACTGCTCTCCAAGGCCGTCAACCTGAGTCCAAACTCAGAAGACCCAGCAGCCCCCGACGGTGTCGGGCCCGACATCGGCTCCTTCAGAGGCGAGTCCACGAGGACTACAGTACTCACGTGTCCAGGAGACTCCACTTCGAGACGAGGATGTTTGGAAAGCCTCTCCGCCTCCGAGGACCTGGGGCGGCTGACGGGGCTATGCGACCTGGCCCTCGAGGGACCAGGAGCGTCCTCCGACGCCGCCCTCGCGGGTTTCTTCTTCCGACGGTGTTCCCAGGCGGGAGACCCCCGCTCAGAGGAATTCCGACGATGCTCGGGGCCGGAGTCACGAGACGTCGAAGCCTCTGACGAAGTACGGGCCCGACCGGACGCGAAGTCAGAGAAGATTCGTTCCTTCTGAGACTGCCGACTCCTCAAGGCCTTCGAGGACATTTTGTTGCACGGACCACAAATCATCGGGTCATGATTGGGTCCGAGGCAACGGAGGCAGCAGTCGTGTGTGTCGGTAAGAGACATAAGTCTCGTACACCGATCACACTTTTTAAACCCGCTGGCAGCCATGGGGGGAAAAAGGGCCCCTGCGAGGTCAAAAGACCGTGCTGCCAGAGAAAAAGAAAAAAGTGGCGGGAACGCCAGTCACGAAGGACAAAAACCGAAAAATAGTGAACGGACTCGATACTGGAGTACCGAGGCCGGGCGGGAAAAGGACACGGAATCGAACCAAGAAAAAAATAAAACGAAGAAAATCAACTTTTTCAGCGGCGATCACAAACTACGTCTGTAGGGCTCCGCGGAAAAAAGAAGACTGAGCAAGATGGCACCCTTGGGCGGGAAGGGGACCGCGCATGCGCGCTGCAATTCCCAAAGGCTTTCTTCGAAAGCTGGGGAAAATTGCTCCGCGAGGGCTCCGTCGGCACCGACGTCACCCATAAGTGAGGACTGACTTCCTGCTTGGTCCTGGAGAAACGCCAGACCCTCACATAGGACAGGCAGGTTGAACGCTTGCGGGAACTTAGCAGGGTGGAGATCACCACCCCTGAGTAACCTCTCTTTCGCAACCTAGCCCTCTCAATAGCCAGGCCGTAAGCGAGATTCGATCCACCTGCGGCATGCGCACCGGCCCTTGGAACAGAAGGTCGTCCCTCACTGGCAGGCGCCACGGACGATCGGCTAGAAGACGCATGAGGTCGGCATACCACAGACGGCGCGGCCAGTCCGGGGCGACAAGGATCACCAGCCCCACGTGAGCCTCTATCCGTTGAATGACCCTGCCGATGAGCGCCCTCAGCGGAAACACGTACAAGAGGCTGTCGGTCGGCCAGCTTCTCACTAGGGCGTTCAAGCCCTTGGACATCCTCTCCTTCCGTCGGCTGAAGAAACGGCTTGCCTTGGCTGACTCCCACGTCGCCATCAGATCCATGATGGGGGAACCCCATCTGCACACTATCCTTTGGTAGATCTACTGCGACAGCTGCCACTCTCCGTGATCCACCTTGTGACGACTTAGGTAATCCGCCATCACGTTCTCTGTTCCTGCCATGTGTTGCGCCGATAGGGCCACTAGATGGACTTCGGCCCAAGCCATCAGCTCCTCTGCCTCTTCCTCCAAGGCGGGGCTGCTCGTTCCGCCCTGACGATTGATATATGCCACGGCGGTCATGTTGTCGGAAAGAACTCTGACCGCCCTCCGGCCCAGCCAGCTTCCGAATTCCCTGAGGGCTAGGCGAACCGCCCTCAGTTCCAATCTGTTGATGGGCCACTGTGCCTCCTGCATGTTCCAAAGCTCCTGAGCGATCCAATCCTCGCAGTGTGCCCCCCAACCTGAGAGGCTGGCATCTGTCGTCAGCTGTAACCACTCCGGCGGTTCGAGGGGCATCCTGAGTTCCAAGGGCCCTGGGAGGAGCCACCACTGCAAGGATTCCTTGACTGACACCGGGCAGGGCAGTGATACTGATAAGGCCTCCCTATCGTGGAACCACCGACGTAGCAGAGCCCGCATGTGAGCTCTGGCCCACGGGACCAGCTCTATTGTCGCCGCCATGGTCCCCAGCACCTGAAAGTAGTGCCATGCCGAGGGCGCCCTCAAGGCCAGGAACTGGCGGAGCAACTCCCGCAGCGTCCCTATCCTGCGCTCCGGCAAGAACACCCTGCCCCTGCCCGTGTCGAACCTTGCTCCTAAATACTCCAGCTCTCTGGAGGGAACTAACTTGCTCTTTGAGACATTGATGACCCAACCTAGGCTCTCCAGAAAGGAGACTACCCGGTGAGTGGCGTTTCGACTCTCTTGCTCGGACTTTGCTCGGATCAGCCAATCGTCGAGATATGGGTGGACCAAGATCCCTTCCTTGCGTAGGGCCGCCGCTACCACCACCATGACCTTTGTAAAGGTGCGTGGTGCCGTCGCTAAGCCAAACGGCATCGCTTGAAACTGAAAATGTCCCTGCGGGACCGCAAACCTCAGGAACTGTTGATGGGACTCGCAGATCGAAATATGCAAATACGCCTCCGTGAGGTCGAGAGAAGTCAGAAACTCCCCTTGTCGTACCGCCACCAGCACCGACCTTAAGGACTCCATGCGAAAATGCGGCACCCGTAGGCACCTGTTGACTCCTTTCAAATCCAGGATCGGCCAGAAGGAGCCCTCCTTTTTGGGCACCACAAAGTAAATGGAGTACCGTCCAGTCCTGCGCTGAGCCACGGGGACGGGGACAACTGCCCCCAGCGCCTGCAGTCTCCTGAGTGTCCCCTCTACCGCCGCCCGCTTGGACGGAAAACGGCAAGGGGAAAGAACAAAGGAAGGAAATACGGGCTTTGCGAACTCGAGCGCATAACCCTCTCGAACCACTTCCAAGACCCACTGGTCTGTTGTGAGCCGGGCCCAAGCAGAGAGGAACCGCCTCAGCCTGCCCCTCACTGGCAGGTCCTCTCCCCGGGCCCCCGCGGCTTCATTGGGACTTCCTGGCAACCGAGGAGGGCGAGGCTCCAAAACCTCTTCCTGCCCCCCGAAAACCTCGGAAGCCCTGTCCCCTAGAGGAAAACCTCCCTCTCTGAAAGGACGAGAAGCGAGAGGTCCGAAACCTCCTCATCTCCCGAGGCTGAGCCCTCCCTAAGGAGGGGGCTCTGTTTCAGCCTATCCTCCGGGAGACTACCCCCCTTAGACTCCCCCAGCTCCTTCACCAGCTTCTCCAGGTCCTCGCCAAACAATAATTTGCCCTTAAAGAGCAGCCTACCGAGACGAGCCTTTGAAGAACCGTCCGCTGCCCAATTGCGGAGTCACAGATACCGCCGGGCAGCAACTACCGAGGCCATATTCCTCGCTAGGCTTCTAATGAGATCATACTGACTATCAGCCAGATACGCTGCACCCGACTCAATCTTCGCTGCCTCTCCTGAGCCTTCAACGGGGTTCTCCCCCGCCAGCTGGATCTGTTGGGACCAGCGCAAACAGGCCCAGGCGACCCACGCCCCACATACCGAAGCCTGAAGCGCTAGGGCACTTACATCGAAAGCCTGTTTCAGCAGCGTATCCAGCTTCCTGTCCTGGGAATCCTTAAGGGCCGAACTGCCCTCGACCGGAATCATGGTCTTCTTGGTGACAGCTGCCACCGCCGCGTCTACCCTGGGAGAGCGCAGCAACTCCTTCTCCCCCTCCGGTAGCGGGTACAGCCTAGACATGGACCTTGCTCCCCTAATGGCCGACTCCGGCTGATCCCATTCCTCCTGGATCATTTGGCGCACCACCCGATGAACCGGGAAAACCTTTTGAGATTTCCTGACCGCCTGAATCAAAGGATCTTCCAGCGCCTCTTCCTCCGCTGGTCCCCCGGCCGACATGTTCAGGACCTTGAGGGCCTCTCCAATCAACGCTGGCAGTTCTTCCCTGCGGAAGACCCGAACAATCTTGGCCTGTTCTTCGGGGATCTCACCTTCTTCCAACTCCTCCTTGTCCCCCCCTTCCCTGTCAGACAGATCCCCCTCCAAGGACTCTGACAATGGGGGGTGGGACTCCTCCTCCTGCGACAATCTCGGAAGCTTTGCCGGCAGCGGGCCTACCTCCGCCAGCTCCCTGGTGTCCACCTGCGGGGCCTTTGCCCCCGCCTGCGCCTGCCCATGCCGCCCCTGCTTGCGGAGGCAAAATGCCTTATGCAGAAGAAGAACAAACTCCGGGGAGAAGTCACCAGCCACCTCCTCCTCCAACTCCAGCCCCGCGGAGGAGTGACCCGGCTTGGGAGGTGGCTGAGTGGGGGGGGTCCCCTGGCATACCCAAGGGGGAATCCGGACGTCCCACCTCCCCAGAAGGAGTACTCAAATCCTGGGAAGAAGAGGAAGGAAGATCCTGCCGGCTCCCCGCCCGGCTCCCTAACTCCTCCGAGGCTGCCTCTGCCATACAGGCTTTGCAGATGCCTGAGTCCAAGGCTCCCCCCTTACGGGACCCGCACACCATGCACTGGGCTTTAGCTGGCATAATTACTTCAGCTAGCACTAGGGCTGAGAGAGAAAATGAGCGGGCGGGAACAGAGGCAGGCCGAAGCCTAAAATCCCCTTTCCTCACTCTCTTTACCTACTAGACTGTATGTAATTTAATGATTTTTTTTTCTTCAAACTAGCTCTTGCTGACTCCCTCTTCAGGCCCTCGAGTCCCTCAGTGGCTCTTTTTTTTTTTTGAGTACCAACGGCTTAAAGCCCAAAGTACTGGAGACTGCAGCCCCTGCAAATTTTGCGCGCACGCGCGCACCACATGCAGGAAAAAACGGGGGACTCACCTCCTGACATGCGGGCCTCACCAAGCACGCGGTCCATGACCGCGTGGAGAGCTGCTTCCCCGGCGGCGCACTGCCGCGAATCTCCTCTTCAGGCGCGCTGCTCCTCTGCGCCGCAAAGCCCGATGGCTCTTCGGCCCACCGCCCGCCCGCTCAGCCGCCTCAAGGGCTTCGGCGGCGCGGCGGAAAGGCTTGTCTCCCCTCACCAGCGAGGGAGAGGGAACGGCCCCAGCTCTGCCGGCCTCAGCCCAACTCCCTCTTCGGCGGTAAGGCCTCCTTCCGACCGCTCCCATACCGGGGGGGGGGGGGGGGGAGGGGGGGGAAGTCTCCAAATGGGTATAAAGAAAAGAAATAAATAGAAGTAGAAAAGGTAAAATTAAAGGAAAAATAAAGCAAAAATAAAGTAAACCCAAGAGCTGCCTAAGCTAGTCTCTCCAGAAAGCCAGATCCCTGGCTTGCTGTACCCCTACCAGCTGCTAGCAGACTGAGCACAAAAACTGGAGTTGGTGGGTGGTGCCAGTCTACTTATACCCCAGGGTCATCAAAAGATGACGTGCTCAGTACACAAGCTGCTGGACAAGGAGCACAATCCAGTAGAAGGGACTGGACTGGAGAGACGCTAAGGAAAAGAACATAATAGCTAGTCCAGTACCTCCTCAGAGAGTCTGGGTTTCTTGGGGTCTGGGTCCCTAGAGGACAAAGCCCTTCGGCATTCCCCTGAGCAGCAGCCTTTCCCCTCTAACTTCAAGAGTTCTGCATATTGAAAGGCCTATAGGACAGCAAAACAAACTCCAGTGAAAAGGAGGGCCAGGTGGATTTCTTGTGTGGCTGAATTGGCCTTGCAGGCTAGGACAAGAGCTCTAGGGGCCTCAATAGAAGAGGAGGGGTGTGTGGGAGGGGAGCCAGGGCTGTATCTAAAGCATCATGTGGATCTAAGACGACTGCTATTCCTACCGATGGAAAACTGCTGTAGCACTGGGGGCCACTTTCTCCTCCAGGCCTATAGCCCAGGAATTCCTAGAGTAGGCCTGTCCGACATCCTGCTTGCACTGTCCTGAAGTCTCCGGAGGCTGTACAAAGGCAGCAAAAAGAACCAGCCAAGCTGGTCTCCTGCCAGCTTCTAGGGCTGCCATTCCCTCTCTTCCATGGCGTCCAGCGAGCTTCTGGTTTCCTTCTCTGTGGTCAGCCATTGCTTCTGAACTTCGCTGCCCTGGTTACACTGCCAAAGCCACAGGATCATGTGAGATCCCAGCAACTCTTGGTTTATTCACATTTTTTATTAGTTTTTACTTTATTAAGCAGTTGCCCACCACCTGCTTTTTATAACTCAAGAAAGGAGTAGTAAAGGAGAGAAGGCAGTCGAGATCAAGAATTTAAGAAGCCTAAACTGGTCCCTAAAAAGAACAGAGACCTTATCTGTAGAGGCTCTGAAGCAATTTCTACTCCTCCCTGCCACAGGCCCAGGCGAATCAACAATCTGGGAGCTAAAACCACTCTGACCAGTATGCACTAAAAGACGACTTTGGAAACTGACTGGGTCCTCCTCAACAAGAGAAAGGCAGTCTGCAGACTGTTGCTCTAGGAGGATGGATCAACTCCACTGGGGAGAACCGCTCATACTGTGGCCCTGGGAGATTAAACAGGAACTGGCTCGACAAGGAAAAACAAACAAACAGTCTTTAGACCAGTGGTTCCCAAACTTGGTGTTGGGACCAAAAATGGGGTCACATCATCAGTGGACGGGGTCACAGAAATATGGCCATTTCCCTTTCTCTCTGGATTTTCACTGTGACTTATATCAAGTAGTGGCAGTCACCAGTCAGCATGTGGACTGCGAGCCAGTGCACATTCATAGGCCTGTGTCCTCTCTTGGGTAAGCTTCCTGAAACTGGAAACCCATGCTGAGTATTAGGATCTGTAAGTCCATACTGCACATTGACACACAGGAACCTGTGCTGACTGCTGCCACTACAGTTGCCGTTGCTTTCTGCTTTAGATGAGTGGAGGAAGAAGCCTGGAGACCTGCTATTTTGATTTCATCTTCATCTGGGGTCACGTGAATATTCAGTTGTTAAAATAGGGTCATGTGGGATAAAAGTTTGAAAAGCACTGCTTTAGACTGTGGCCCCAGGAGCCTTACAATATTCCTGCTATACCACTTCAAAACATCTACCATCTGCTGGAGACAGAGAATACAGCAGCAACTACCTATGCTGCATCTCTCCATATACTACTGATATGGGTCACTAGGAAGACGTGTGTGTCTATCTGCATCTGGGTTGACCTAGCAGGATGAAAATTAACCCATGATTTATTGGTGCAGAGATTACAAGCTCTAGGAATTTATTGGAGTGCTGAGATGGTTTATATTATCTTTAGAGCGCTAGACTCTAGTGATATCACAGAGTCCATACACTTCAGATGCTTGACATCTCAAGAGTGGAGGTCCCAGAGAATGCTGTCCCCATTTTTATTTAATATTTACAGACAGCTCCTGTAAGATATATTTAGAAGATGTGGATGCCAATATCACTTATTTGTGGCAACATACAAATTCTGTGACTAAGTATGCGATGGGGTGGAATCTATGCATTATGAATTACTTTCTATTTAAAATTATAGTGTTGGCTTCAGGTGTAGAAACTTAAATTAAATACAACCCAGACTGAAAAACTGCCGCGACCCTGGGAAAGATCATTTTGCTACATTAAATGATAAGAAATTAATTTGGACTCAGAAAGTTAAGTATTGGGGAGGCAACTTAATTCACATTAGAAATGGGTTCTCCAGGGGGTGCTAGTGAGCCCGAACAACATGGCTGAATAGACTCTAAGTTCCCTCACCTCCCTGCTGTTTTATTGGTAATGTCATCTCCCACCACCCCCAGCAATCTTGTGGCGGTTCAATGTTAGTGTTGTGAAGCTTGTAAGGAAGGCACTTTGTGGCGGGCTGTCCTTTGCCAAACAGCATCTTTCTTTGGCAGCGGCATCCGGTTGTGCTTTCAAAATAGGCCGCAGCACCGGCCTCTTTTCTGTTGCTTTTACCATGCAGCGCCAGAGTGAGTGAATGAGGAGGCACGACTCCATCCTCACCACCTGGAGAACTTTGGTGGCGGCGAGGCATCAGCAGGTGGCTGTTTTGTGCAAAGTGCGGTAGCTTGTAGCGGCTGTGAGAGTGCCCCCCAGGGTACCCATTTTTGGACTGTGTGCAGGAGAAATTTGGTGCTGTGGTGGGCCGCAGGAATTACAGACAAGTGGCCTGCCTTCATGGGGTGTTTGACGTGAGTGATTTCTATTGTTCAGGATGTGCGAATGATGATCCTGCAGCCCTGCAGATATCAGAGCTGAGACAGTGGAGTTGGGAGGCTGTCGTTTGCTGTGCTCTCTCCAGCTATTCTTTTTATGTCGGTGCTCTTACTCTGAAGACCAATTGAGAACTCTGTGTGTTGCCATATCTTCAGTTTAATGGACTGTGCTCCCCTGCAAAATCTGTCTGAGTTTTTTTCTAGTGGGGCTGACTATGGCAGATAAAGCTAGTTATGCTGCAGTGCTAGCTAAATTGTAGTGATCTGTGGAGATCTCTTCAATGGGTATGGTGCCTGGAAAGAAAATTGCTCTGGATTATGGTGCCCATGATGGAGCTGGTTTGCACTCTGCACCGGCCACTAAAGTCAATTTGGGAGAAATCCTACAGGAACTGAAGTTATTCAGAGCAGATTTCTCCAAGGATGTGGGAGATATCAAGGCTGAGAAAAAGGAACTGGATGACAGGGTGATGCAAGGTGAAATTAGGCCTTACCTGATAATTTTCTTTCCTTGAGTCCCTCCAGTCCAGTCACGTGGGTTTATGCCCGCCTACCAGCAGATGGTTTGATGATGTCACCCTAATAAGGGTCCTATCCCTATGCTCCTCAAATCAGTATTTCGATAACAAAGCAGATTCCACTAATATGGCTTAACCTGAAAACAACTTGATCATAACTACCCGACTGTACAATCACATGGAATCACCAGTCCTGAATGGAGGCCCAAGGAAGTGGCAGAATCGGGTGACACCACACTCCGCAATGGACCCGCCTTGCAAGGGCTGCAAGCACTCCACAGTGTCAGAACAAAACTGCCCAGGAATAACCAAATATCACGTTACAGATTCCCAGGCTTGACCGACACAGTCAAAAAACAGAAGATCAGAATACCAGGGAGGGTTCTGGACTGGAGGGACTCAAAGAAAGAAAATTAGCAGGTAAGGCCTAATTTCACCTTCCTAATCATCAGTCCAGTCCAGATGCGTGGGATGTAACAGAGCAGTATCTTAACTGGGGGCGGGGGGGGGGGGGGAGGGGGAGGGAACGACAGGAGAGCCCAGCCTGCAGAACACATGCCCCAAAACTAGCATCCTCCCTTGCTTGCACATCCAGATGGTAGTGCTGAAAAAAGAATGCAAGGACGCACACGCCACCGCCCTGCATATGTCCAGTGGCGACACCAGGCCAAACTCTGCCTAAGACGAAGACTGGGCTCCTAGTCAAATGCATTTTGAGGCCCTGTGGAACCAGTTGGTCTGTCAGGACATATGTTGGTGCAATAGATTCTTTCAATCAACAAACTATGGATGTCTTAGATGCCGCTTCTCCCTTATTTGGCTTCTTGAAGAGCACAAATAGATGATTTGATTTGTAAAAGGACGCTGTAGAACTTAGGTAATGATGCAATGCCCTGCGTACGTCCAACTTGTTCAGGGACCGCCATCCAAGGACCCCTTACTCTTAGCAAACACTAGAAGAGAGACTGGGAGATTCAAATGAAAAGTCAATACCATCTTTGGCAAAAAGGAGAGCACTGGCCTAAGGACCACCTTCTCCTTGGAGAACATCAGGAAGGGCTCTCGGCACGACAGCGCCTACAGTTCAGAAATCCTCATGCTGAACAAATAGTCAACAAAAATACTGTCTTCAGAGTCATGTCTTTCAACATGACCTATGACAGTGGATCAAATGGCACCGCCACCAGCGCTGAGAAGACACGATTCAAATCTCATGAAGGGATCACAGTTTGGACTGGTGGACGAACATGATTCACTCCTCTGAGGAAGCGCACCACATCTGGATGACAGGTCAAGGAAGTCCCCTAGATCCTTCCCTGGAAACAAGCCAACTCCACCACACACACTCACAAAGAGAACTGAGAGCCAGCCCTTTCTCTAGACTGGCCTGCAAGAAGGTTTGGACCTCTGGCAGATCAGTGTAGAGCGGATGCAAGCCTCTGTCCGCCGACCAACTCATAAACAGCTTCCACACCTGCACGTAAGCCAGAGATACGGATTGCTTCCGCACCCACAATGTCACGATGATCTGAGAATAATCACCTCTCTTTCTCAACTGCGCCCTTTCAAGAGCCAAGTCGTAAGTAAGAACCAACCCGCATCGAACATTACTACTGGCCCTTGCAAGAGGAGATTCTCCACTACCGGCAATGCCCATGGATCTTCCACAGCTAGTCGAACCAGATCTGCGTATCAAAGCCCTCAAGGCCAATCGGGCACCACCACCACCTCGGAGCACCGATGAGCCTCCACTTTCTGGACCACCTGGCCTATGAGAGGTCACGGAGGGGAAGCCATAAGAGCCCACACCGAGGTCATGGTTGAGGCCCTCGGTCATCCTCTCTCACCTTTGACTAAAGAACCTGCTCACTTTAGCGTTGTCCGCTATAGCTAAGAGATCTATGATGGGCGGTCCTCATCTTTGGACAATCTGGCGAAAAAACGACTTCATCAGTGACCATTTCCTTGGGTCTAACAAGTTTCTGCTGAGAAAGTCGGCTTGTACATTTTCTTTGTCTGCCATGTAAGCCGCCGATAGCGCCAACAAGTGTGCCGCCACCCACTTGAGTAACAGTGCTACCTCCCTTGTCAGCTGAGAGCGATTGATGTAAGCTACTGCCGTCACATTATCAGAAAGGACTCAGACTGCCCTGAGGTGTACCTGACTAAGAAAGACGTTGAGCGCCAGGAAGATCGCCCTGGTCTCCAATCAACTGATGGACCATATATGCTCCACCGGTGACTTCTGCCCTTGAACCATTTGGCCCTGACAGTGAGCCCCATAGCCTTCCAGACTGGCATCTGTCATCACCACAACCCAGTCTGGAGTTGAGGGGCATTGTTCTTGTCACACTGTCTGAACAAAGCCACCACCAGATTCCCCTGAGCCTCCACCGACAGCTTCAAGCTGCTCCAAAGCGAGTGTCTCTGGGTAGACCATCTGTCAGTAGAGCCCTCTGGATGGGGGGCATGTGTGCCCTGGCCCAGGGCACCAACTCCAGAGTGGCCACCATGGAGCAGAGCACCTGCAGAAAGTCCCAAGCTCGGGGCTGTGGCCTCCTCTGCAGGTTTACAATCTGGTTCTGGAGCTTCCAAATTCTTTCTGAGGTCAAAGCCACTCTGCCTGTCTGAGTACTGACAAGAGTCCCAAGGTACTCCAGTGACTGAGTCGGTTCCACCCTGCTCTTGACAAAGTTGATGACCCAGCCCAACCGCTGCAGCAATGAGATCACCCGCTCTGTCGCCAGCTGGCTCTGTTGGTAAGACTTCACTCTGATCAACCAGTCGTCCATACAGGGGTGCACCAAGATCTCTTTCTGCAGAGCTGCCACCACGACCATTATTATTTTGGTGAACATCCTGGGGGCTGTAGTGAGCCCAAATGGCAGGGTGTGAAATTGAAAATGTCCATCTGGTACTGTGCAGCACAGAAAACTATTCACCTGTAAGAGGTGTTCTCCAGGGAGAGCAGGAATCAGTCCTCACATATGAGTGACGCCGGCAACGATGGAGCCCCTGTGGAAGCATCTCCCCAGCTTTCAAAAAAAGCCTTTGGGAGATGCCCTTAATGCTTGCATGATCCCCTTCCCACCCAAGGGTGCCATCTTAGTCAGATGACATAGCTAGAGCCGACAAAAGAAAATGGCAAAAAATGTAAGCAACTCCAAGGGGAGGAAGGAGGTTTGTGAGGATTTATTCCTGCTGTCTGTGGAAAACACCTGTTACAAGTGAGTAATTACTCTTTCTCCAGAAACAAGCAGTAAGTCAGTCCTCACATATGAGACTCCCCAGCTACAGGCTACCAAGAACCTGTAGAAAAACAGTTCAGATGTGAGCAGTCACAAGCAAGTCTGAGGAAATATTCTAAGGACCTCAGTGTTCAGGGAGAACCATCGCTCTGGTAGACTGAACAAGAAGGGTCAAGAGGGTAAGAGTTGCCTAAACTTCGAACAGATTACGGAGTACAGCCTGGCCGAAGGTGCTGTCCCGTCGGGACTCCCTCTCCAGGCAGTAGTGAGCTGCAAAGGTGTGAATTGAAGACTAGGTGGTAGCCCGGCAGATGTCTGCATAGGGACAGAGCGTAAGCTTGCAACTGAGATCACCACAGCCCTGACGTTGTGTGCCGTGACCCAGCAATCCAATGAGAGCCCAGCCTGATCGTGGGCGATGCAGTCCACCACCCAGGTGGACAGGGTCTGCTTGGTAACAGCCTCCCCCAGTCGTCTGGGGTCATACGAAATGAAAAGCTGCGAGGCTTTGCGATGGCTCTGGGTATGTTGCAGGTAGAAGGACAGGGCCCTCTTACAATCCAGAGTATAGAGAATGGCTGCCGCCTTGTCGGCATGGGGCCGTGGAAAGAAGATGGGGAGCACCAACTCTTGGTTAAGGTGGAAGGCGGATACCATCTTCGGAAGGAATTTAAGGTGGGTGCGAAGCAGGACACTATTCTTGTAGAACCTGGTGTAAGGTGGCTCAGCCACCAAGGCCTGAAGCTCACTGACTCTGTGGGCAGAGGTGAGCACCACCAGGAAGATGACCTTCCAGGAGAGATAATGCAAATGGCAGGTACCCAGAGGTTCAAAAGGTGGCTTGGTGAGTTGTGTCAGAACAATGTTGAGGTCCTATTCCGCCAGGTGCGGGCGGATGGGAGGCTTAGAGAGCAGAAGGTCCCACATAAATCGGGCAATGAAGGGCTGTGCAGAAAGAGGTTTGCCCTCTAAGGAATGATGGTGCGCAGAGAGAGCACTCAGGTGCACTCTGACGGAGTTGGACTTGAATCCGGTTTGCGAAAGGTGGAGCAAGTACGGGTCAACCCATTGCTACACACACCATACTGAGAATCTGCGCCACTTAAAGGCGTAGGCCCATCTCATGGAGTTCTTATGAGAGGCCAGGAGGACTTCCTCCACCTACCTTAGGAGGTTGAAGGGTGTTAAGGCATTCAGCAGCCATGCTGTTAACAACAGGGACCCCAGGTTGGGCTGAAGAAGGGAGCCCTCCTCCTGAGTCAGTAGCCCCAATGCTTTCCCCAGAGGGACCAGGAGCTCCGTCGAGAGGCGGAGCAACAGGGGAAACCAAGGCTGCTTGGGCCACCAGGATCATGGAGGCCTTGTCCCGCAGGACCTTGAAGAAGGTTTGGCCGATTAGTGGCATGGGAGAGAAGGCATACAGAAGGTCCTCCGACCACGAGATGAGGATGGCGTCTGCTGCTTCCTGGGACGGATGCGATTGGGGACAGCAGAAGCGGGGCAACTGAGCATTGGTGGGGCTGGTGAAGAGGTCCAGACTTGGGGTTCCCCAGAGTCAGAAGAGCTGCTGTGCCACCCTGGGGTCTAACTGCCATTCGTGCGGCTGGAGGACCCGGCTCAGTCTGTCCGCTAGGGCATTGTCTTGGCCCGGAAGGTATACCGTCCTGACAAGCATTTCCTGACCAATCACATATGAGCAGAGGGCTACTACCTCCTGGCAGAGGTGCCGAGACCCTGTGCCTCCCTGCTTGTTCAGGGAGATCTTCGGGAACAGCAGGAATTCAGTCTTCACATATGGGTGACGTCGGTACCGACGGAGCCCGCGCGGGAATGCTCCCCAGTGTCCAATAAGAAAGCTTTTAGAGCATCCCACTGTGCCTGTGTAGCTGCCTTCCCACCTTTCCAGCTCTCCCTCCTCAGTTGAGTTTGTAGCTGAGATAAAAGGAGAGAAAGAAAAGAAGACCTACAAATCCTAGGTGAGGAGGGTGCGTAGTAAAGACTAAATTAGTAGGACTGTCTGGTGGAGCGGAGGAGTGGCCTAGTGGTTGGGGCAAGGTACTTCAGGCCGGAAGGACGGGGGTTCAAATCCCACTAGAAGACAGCAACCTTGGGCTGGAAGGAATGGGGTTTCTAGTCCCACAGGTGCTCCTTGTGGTCTTGGGCAAGCCACTTAATCCTCCATAGCCCATGTTACCTGTAAAATAGTTATCTCCAAGTTATAATGCCCTGTTCAATGTAATTTCAGTTTGTTCAATGTAAACCGCACTGATGCAGAATAGCACGGTATATAAGAGAATGTAAATAAATAAATAAATAATAAATAAATTCCTGAATTCCCAGAGATCACCTGTTACAGGTGAGTAACTACGCAATCTCCTGGAAAAAGCAGGAATGTAGTCTTCACATAAGGGACACCCTAGCTAGAAGAGTCCAGAGAGATGAGCTCAGAATCGACTATGGTTTGTCCTAGGTATGCCTAAAGAAGTCATGTATCATCCATGGATGTCTGGTATCAAAATCCGGGATGGAGGGTAGGAGTTGTTCTAAGTTTGAAAGAGATGCTGAAGAACAGCCTGGCCACACATGGCATACCGGCGGGAGTCCTTGTCCAGATAACAGTGAGCAGCAAAAGTATGGACCAAAGACCAAGTTGTTGCTTTGCAGATCTCTTCAATAGCTGCAGATCATAGATTTGCCATTGAGGTAGCCATGGCTCGAACATTATGGGCGGTGACATGACCTTTGAGGGAGAGTCCTGCCTTCTCATAAGCGAAAATGATGCAGTCTGCTATCCACTTAGAGAAAGTACATTTGGAGACTGGCAACCAAAGGTGAGTCAAAGGAGATGAACAGCTGAGAAGCTTTCCGGTGCTCTCAAGTCCTCCGAAGATAAAAAGCTAAGGCAAGTTTACAATCCAGAGTGTGGAGGATTGCTTCTGCCCTAGATGAGTGTGGTCTAGGGAAAAACACAGGGAGGTAGACAGAATCATTCAAATGGAAGGGCGAGACCACCTTCGGCATGAAGTGAGGATGAGTCCTAAGGACTATCTTATCATGGTGGAACAGTATGTAAGATGGGTCAGCCACCAAGGCTTGGAGCTCACTAATGCGCACTGCTGAAGTGAGGGCAATGAGAAATTTAAGAGATGCAGTAGCTAAATGTTCAAAAGACGGCTTGAGAAACTGCCCTAGAACAACACTGGGGTCCCCATGTCACTGGCGGTGGCTTAATGGGAGGCTCGGCTAATAGAAGACTCCTCAAAGTGTGCTACGAGTGGTTGAGAGGAGATGGGTTGGCCATCTAAGGGTACGTGAGAGAACGCAATTGCACTTAGATGTACTCTTACCGAATTTGTATTTAGTCCAGAAGAAGATAGGTGGAGAAGGTATTCAAGCAGTGCCTCCACCGGAGCTGTGAAGGAATTAAGATTCTTCTGAGAACACCAGATAGAAAACCTACGCCAGTTGAAAGCGTAGGACTGTCTGGTGGATGACTTTCTAGAAGCTAAGAGGATGTCCTTAACCTCCTGGGAAAGGTCAATACCCTGAAAGGCTATGCTTTCAGCAGTCATGCTGTGAGATGGCGAGATTGCAGATTGGGATGGAGCAGTGTCCCCTCCTCCTGAGAGGGGAGATCTGGAGCATACCCCAGATCTATGGGTTCAGTCTGAGACAGACGTAGAAGGAGAGGGTACCACAGTTGATGTGGTCAGCGTGGGGCTGTGAGTATCATGAAGCCACTCTCCACCTGAAGTTTGAAAAGAGTCTTGGGAATTAGGGGAATGGGAAGCCAAGCATATAGGAAGCCGTATACCCAGTGGAGGTGAAAAGCATCCATCTTTTGGCTGTCTGACACAGAAGTCCTGGTACAGAAGCGAGGGAGCTTGGCATTCTGATGATTTGCAAAAAAGTCTATCTCTGGAGTCCCCCAGATCTGAAAAATGTAAGAGACGGTGTCTACATGAAGAGACCACTCGTGAGGGAGAAGGATTCAACTTAATCTGTCCGCTAAGACATTGTACTTGCCCAGGAGATACACTGGTTGGAGGTGAATGTGATGATGTATGGCAAAGGAAAAGAGATGTAGAGCCTCGCTGCAGAGGATCCAAGACCCTGTTCCGTCCTGCTTGTTCATGTAGAACATGGCCATGTGATTGTTGGTTTGGACTGGGACTCTGTGACAACGAAGATGGTCCTGGAACACTTTGAGAGCATTGAGAGTGGCTCTGAGCTCCAGCAGATTTATGTGGAGTTGTGACTCCTGCTGAGAACAGAGGCCTTGAGTGGAAAGAGATCCCAGATGGGCTCCCAGCCCAGTTTGGATGCATCTGTCGTCAGGGTATATTGATGTGCAGGCATCTGAAAAGGTGACCCTACAAGGAGATTTCCTGGGGAACACCACCACTGGAGAGATGAGACCAGAAGGGTAGAGACCTTTATCCTCTCCCTTAGGCAACCTGAGGCTTGAGACCACTGGGATGCTAGTGTCCACTGGGCTGTGCGCATATGTAAACGGACATATGGAACTACATGCACCGTTGATGCCATATAACCCAGAGGTTGTAGCATTTCTCGAGCAGTAAGATAGCTCTTGAGACATGCTTGAGATACTAACTGATTGAGATGAGAACAGAAATGCCCTGACTGTTGAGTATTTAAAAGGGCCCCTATGAACTCTAGAGTTTAAAATGGGACGAGTTGGGACTTTGGAAGATTTAAGTCAAATCCCAAGTATTGTAACACCTGCATGGTGCGTGAAAGGGACAAACTGGTCTCTTAAGAGGTGCTTGCTCTTATGAGCCAGTCATCTAAGTAAGGGAAGACAAATATCCCTAGAGTCCTTAGAAATGCGGCTACTATACTAGGGAGCCGGTTCAATACCCACAGGTTGTTTTCAGTTCATTAAATGACGAAAACTGGAAACAGCACACGCACTGGCAAGTTAGAGGCAAGGCAGTGATAAAACAGGCAAAGAGAGAATTTGAGAACAATCTTGCTGTGGAAGCAAAAACGCATAGTAAAGATTTTTTCAAGTACATTCGTAGCAAAAAACCTGTGAGAGTCAGTTGGACCATTAGATGATAGAGGGGTGAAAGTGGCACTAAGAGGGGACAAGGCCATAGCGGAGAGACTCAATGAATTCTTTGCTTCGGTCTTTACTGAGGAAGATGTACGGATGTTACCCATGACTGAAGTGGTATTTAAAGGTGATACTGCAGAAGAATTGAAAGAAATATCGATACACCGGGAAGATGTAGTACAACTATTTGATAAACTGAAGAGTAGCAAATCACCTGGATCGAATGGTATATATCCAAGGGTGTTGAAAGAACTGAAATATGAGATTGCAGACCTGCTATTAGTAATCTGTGAACTATCATTAAAATCATCTGTAATACCTGAAGATTGGAGGATGGCCAATGTAACGCCAATTTTTAAAAAGGGTTCCAGGAGTGATCCGGGAAACTACAGACCGGTGAGACTGATGTCAGTACTGGGAAAACTGGTAGAAACCATCATAAAGAACAAAATTACTGAACATGTAGATAGTCATGGCTTAATGGGAGACATCCAACATGGCTTTAGACAAGGAAGATCTTGTCTTACTAATCTGTTATGTTTTTTTGAAGGTGTGAATAAACAGGTAGACGTGAGTTGGTTGATATAGTGTATCTGGACTTTCAGAAAGCCTTTGACAAGGTCCCTCATCAGAGACTTTTGGCAAAACTAAAAAGTCATGGGATAGGAAGCAGTGTACTATTGTGGATCAGGAACTGGTTAAAATATAGAAAGCAGAGGGTAGGGCTAAAGGGTCAATTTTCCTAATGGAGAAAGGTGAATATTGGAGTACCTCAGGGATCTGTGCTGGGTCCGCTGCTTTTTGACATATTCATAAATAACCTGGAAAAGGGAACAACAAATGAGGTTATCAAATTTGCAGATGACACAAAACTATTTAAAGTTGTTAAAACCCATGAGGATTGTGGAAAACTGCAAGAGGACCTTGATAAATTGGAAGACAGGGCATCCAAATGGCAGATGAAATTTAATGTGGACAAGCGCAAAGTTATGCATCTAGGAAAGAACAACCCAAACTATGGCTACACGATGCAAGGTTCCACATTAGGAACCATCACCCAGAAAAATGATTTAGGCGTCATCGTGGATAACATGCTAAAACCCTCTGCCCAGTGTGGAGTGGCGGTCAAGAGAGCAAATAGAATGCTAGGTATCATAAGGAAAGGAATGGAAAATAAAACAAAGAATATTATAATGCCTCTGTATTGTTCCATGGTATGACTGCACCTTGAATATTGTGTGCAATTCTGGTCACAGTATCTTAAAAGGATATAGCGTTATTAGAAAAGGTACAGAGAAGAGCCACCAAAATGGTAAAGGGGATGGAAGGATACCCCTATGAAGAGAGACTAAAAAGGTTAGGGCTGTTCAACTTGGAAAAGAGATGCCTGAGGGGATATATGATAGAGGTCTATAAATTAATGAATAGAGTGGAACGGGAAAGGTCCATAAAACATTATTAAAAGGGACCCAGGATATCACTGTTTGACCCAATACAAGCATTGTGGAACCTGTGTCTTTTGGGGAAACTCCTAGGTACTTATGACCTAAGATTGGCCACTGTTGGAAACAGGATACTGGGCTTGACGGACCTTGGTCTGACCCAGTATGGCATATAGTAAAATTAAACTTACCTGCTAATTGTTGTTCCTTGCGAAACTCCAGTCTAGTCCTGAACCTCAGGGTTTTGCTCCTCCTCCAGCAGCTTGGAGACTGAGAAAGAGTAGTTACTCACCTGTAACAGGTGTTCTCCAGGAGCAGCAAGAATCAGTCCTCACATATGGGTGACGTCGGCACAGATGGAACCCCCATGCGGAGCATTTCCCCAGCTTTGAAAGAAAGCCTTTGGGAATGCAGGCACGCATGCGCGGTCCCCTTCCTGCCCAAGGTGCCATCTTGCTCAGTCTGATGACATAGCTAAAAGACAGCACGAAAAAGGAAAATGAACTATATAGAACTGCAACTCCAAGGGGAGGAGGGAGGGTCGTGAGGACTGATTCCTGCTGCTCCTGGAGAACACCTGTTACAGGTGAGTAACTATTCTTTCTCCAGGACCAAGCAGAAGTCAGTTCTCACATATGGGTGACTCCTTAGCTCTGGGCTACCAGGAACCCAGGCTGAAAAATAGAGCTCCCTCTAGAGCCTCAGCAACAGTGAGAGAATCTTCTCTGAGACTACACCTGAACGGTAGCCCAACACCAGGGCCGGAGGGTAGGAGTTGCCTAAACCTCAAAGAGATTACGGTGTACCGCTTGCCCGAAAGCACTGTCCCTACGGGACTCCCTCTTGAGGCAGTAGTGGTCCGCAAAAGTCTGGCTTGAAGACCAAGTAGCGGCCCGGCAGATGTCTGCCAACGGAACAGTGCGGAAGTGAGCTACTGATGCGGCCTTCGCCCTGACTCGGTGGGCCATGACTCGACCCTCCAGGGAGAGGCCGGCTGCCCTGTACGCCCAGGCGATACAGTCCGCCACCCAGATGGACAATGTACGCTTAGTGACAGGCAACCCCAATTTATTAGGGTCAAAGGAAACGAAGAGCTGAGAAGCCCTTCTATGCCCCTGCGTACGTTCTAGGTAAAAGGAAGGCGCCCTTCTACAATTCAGGGTATGCAAGACAGTCTCGGCCCTACTGGCGTGCGGCCTGGGAAAGAATGTCGGAAGTACCACCTCCTGGTTGAGGTGGAAGGAGGACACTACCTTGGGAAGGAACTTAGGATGAGTCCTCAGGACTACCCTGTTCTTATAGAACCTGGTATACAACCTATCCGAGACCAGGGCCTGAAGCTCACTCACACACCTAGCCGAGGTGAGTGCCACGAGAAAAAAACACAGTCCAGGATAGGAAACATAAGTGGCAGGTAGCCATCGGCTCAAAAGGTGGGCGAGTCAATTGCTGCAAGACCACATTGAGATCCCACTCAGTGGCCAGTGGACGAATAGGAGACTTGAGCAGAAGCAGGCCTCTGAGGAAGCAAGACACCAGAGGGTGGCCCGAGAGAGACTGTCCATCCACCGGCGAGTGGTGAGCTGAGAGGGCACTGAGGTGGACCCGGACAGAGTTGGACTGAAGGCCCAGGTTGGACAGGTGGAGCAGGTACTGCAGCACCACTGGGATCGAGCAGAAGGGATCCTCCTGCTGTTGAGAACACCAAATGGAAAACCTATGCCACTTCAGAGCATAGGACTTCCGGGTGGAATGCTTACTGGAGGCCAACACCACCTCTTCAACCTCTTTTGGTAGGAGCAAGGGGGCAAGGACTACCCGTTCAGCAGCCAGGCCATCAAATTGAGGGACTTGAGGTTGGGATGCAAGAGGGACCCCTGGATCCTGAGTCAGAAGGTCGGGTTGCAGCCCGAGAAGGAGTGGAGCATCCACTGCCAAGTGCAGAAGAAGAGGGAACCACGGCTGCCTGGGCCACCTGGGGGCTATCAGGATCACCGTGGCTCAGTCCTGCTGGATTTTGAATAGAGTCCGGGCCACCACAGGTGTGGGAGGAAACGCATACAGCAGGCCCTCTGACCAAGGGATCAGGAATGCATCTGCTGCTGCCCTCAGAGGATGCGGTTATCTGGAACAGAACTTGGATAGTTGCCTGTTCAGCGGACTGGCAAAAATATCCATGGTTGGAAGTCCCCACTTCAGAAAGATCTGTTGGACTACCCGAGGATCCAACTGCCACTCGTGAGGCTGCAGGAGAATGATTAGCCTGTCCGCCAGGTAGTTTGCCTGGCCTGGGAGGTAAATCACCCTGAGGGTCATGCCCTGATTGATAGCCCGGGAGCAGAGAGCTGTGCTTCCATGGAACAGGAGTCGGGATCCTGTGCCTCCATGCTTGTTCACGTAGAACATAGTCACCTGGATGTCCGTCTGAATTAGAACAGACAAGTGAGAGAGGACTGGAGAGAAAGTCCGCAAGGCTAGTCGAACGGCTCTCAATTCCAACAGTTTGATTTGTTGGGCGGCCTCCACTGAGACCACAGGACTTGGGTGCAGGTCCCCTGGCAATGTGCCCCCCAGCCTTGCAGGGAAGCATCGGTTGTCAGTACCTGAGTGTGTGGGGAGGCCCGGAAAGGAACTCCCTCGACTAGGTTTGGGAGATGCCTCCACCAGCGTAAGGAGTCCACCAAGAGTCTGGACACTTTATCCTGTCTGACAACTTCCCTGTGGCCTGTACCCACTGTGCCCTGAGGCACCACTGAGCTGGACTCATGTGCAGACGGGCATTTGGGGTGACATGCACTGTGGAAGCCATGTGACCTAAGAGCCGGAGGAAGTGTCTGGCAGAGACCAGAGAGTTCGTCTGAAACTGGCCGGCCAACTTCATCAGCCTGTGAGCTCTGTCCACAGGCAAATAGGCCTTTGCATGGATGGTATCCAACCTCGCCCCTATGAACTCCACGTCCTGTGAGGGGACTAAAGTGGACTTTGGGAAGTTTATAACGAACCCCAGGTGCTGAAGCAGGGATATGGTTCGGAAGGTGGCCTGCCTGGCCTCTTGTGGAGACTGGCCCCTGATAAGCCAGTCGTCCAGGTAAGGGAACACAAAGATCCCCTGGTTCCTGAGGTAGGCCGCAACCACCGCCAGGCATTTTGTAAAGACCCTGGGGGCGGAGGCGAGGCCAAAGGGAAGCACTCTGTACTGGAAGTGGTTCCCTCCCACCACAAATCTGAGGTATCGCCTGTGACTTGGATGGATGAGGATGTGAGTATAAGCATCCTTCAGGTCTAAGGAGCATAGCCAATCTCCCTGCTGGAGGTAGGGCAGTAAGATTCCAAGGGTAAGCATCTTGAACTTTTCCCTCTCCAGAAACTTGTTCAGATTTCTCAGGTCTAGGATGGGTCTGAGGCCTCCTGTTCTCTTTGGTACAAGGAAGTACCTTGAAGCCTTGCCCTTCCAGGTGGTGAGGCACCGATTCCACCGCCTGGTCCTGTAGCAGACCTTTCAACTCCTGAAGGAGTAAGTTTCTGTGCAGAGGGGGTCTTGGAGGCTTCCCTGGAAAGTAGGAAGGGGGTATCTGGGTGAAGTGGAGCAGATAGCCCCTCTCGATGATGCTTAACACCCAAGTATCCCCTGTGATGGCTGGCCACCTGTCTGCGTACAGGGTCAGCCGACCTCCTGTGCCCTGGAGAGGAGGAGAGGCTATGCTGGCATAGTCAAAAACCCCCTCCCTGCTGAGCAGGAGCAGGAGCCGGAGTAGGAGGCTTGGGAGCCTTCTGCATACGGGGCCCATGATCCTGCCCCTTGGCATGCTGGCCCTGTCGGGGAGCTGCAGAGGCCTGGTAGTGAGGGTAGGTTTTGTAGGCAGTGGTCTTCCTTGGGTAAAAGGCCTTTTTCCCCGAGCCCTTCTTCTTCTGAGAAGGGGCAGAGGTTTTCCTGGACAGCCTTGTCCGGGTAAGAGTCTCGGTCTCGAGTTCTGCAGCCTTTTCGGCCATGGGCTTGCCAAAGAGGTTTTCAACTCGGCAAGGGACATCAACCAATTTGTCCTGTACCCAGGGCTCGAGGTCTGAGAATTGTAGCCAGGCCTGGCGGCGTGCACCGATGCCGGCCCCTGCTACTAGGGCTGAAGCCTCAAATCCATCATAGGCTGCTCAAGAGATAAACTTCGAGCACTCTCGAATACCAGAGGACAAAGCCTTGAACCTCTGCAAAGGTTCCTCGGACAGACCAGCAGAGAACCCGGCAATCTCCTTTGCCAGGTCTCGAAGGTACATGCCCATGTACAGCTGGTAGGTCTGGACACGGCAAGCAAGCATAGAGCCCTGGAAGCACTTTCTACCGAGGGCATCCAAGTTCTGGGCTTTCCTGCTGGGAGGCACCGAGGAGTGCATCTTCTGACTCTTCAGGCGATGCAAGGCCGATTCCACAACCATGGAATGGTGCGGTAGCTGTGCCTTCTGAAACCCGGGGCTCTTGCGGACTCGATAGATGGAATCGACCCGCTTGCTTAGAACCGGCATCGAGGCCGGCGCCTCCCACATGCGGAAGAGCAACCGCTCCAGCATCGGAGGAACCGGGACAGTAAAGGCCTCCTTTGGAGGAGAGTCATACTGCAGGCCTCGAGCTCCTCGGCTCGAGGCTTCTCCTCGGGGTCCGTAGGGAAGGCCAAGGCTTTGGCCATGTCCCGTACAAAATCCGAAAACCGGGAATCCTCCGGGGGGGACCTTGTCCGAGGCTCGGATCCCGGTGAGTCCGAAGGGATGCACCGAGTCCGGAAGCTCCTCTTCCTCAGTTTCCCACGCCGATTCCTCTGAGGAGGAATCGAGTGGCTCCGAGTGGGCGGGCACCGACGCCCTCTGCCCCGACGTTGAGGGTACCGGCGTCGATGACCTCGGTCCCGAATGGGAGGCCGAGGGTGACCTCAGCTGAGGATCGACTCGAGTTCGCATGGTCTCGAGGATTGGCTCGGCCTCCGGGGTCGACATGGACGTCAAGGTCCCGGTGGTCGGGGCAGATGCGCCAGTGAGACCGGTGATCAGCACCCGCTGCTGCTCCATGAAGGCAATCTGCTCTCCAAGGCCGTCAACCTGAGTCCGAGCTTAGGAGACCCAGCAGCCTCCGACTCGGGGCCCGACGTTGGCTCCCCCGGAGGAGAGTCCACGAGGACTACAGTACTCACATGACTCGGGGCCTCCGACTCTACACGAGGATGCTTTGCAGGCCTCTCCGACTCCGAAGACCCGGGACGGCGATCGGGGCTATGCGACCTGGCCCTCGAGGGGCCAAGAGCGTCCACCGATTCCGCCCTCGCGGGTTTCTTCTTCCTTCGGTGCTCCCTCGAGGGGGACTCCCTCTCAGAGGAGCCCCGACGATGCTCGGGGTCAGATTCCCGAGACGTCAAGGCCTCTGACGAAGTCCGGACCCGTCCAGACGCAGAGTCGGAGAAGATCCTCTCACGCTGGTGCTGACAGCTCCTCAATGCCTTCAAAGACATTTTGCCACAGGGACTGCAGACCTTAGGATCATGGTCAGGCCCCAGAGGCAGCAGTCATGTGTGTCATGACAGACATTAGTTTCTTGCACCGATCACACTTCTTAAAGCCACTGGCAGCCATCGGGGGAAAAAGGGCCCCTGCAAGATCAAAAAATCGGACTGCCAGGGAAAAGAAAAATTGGCGCAAACGCAGTCTCTAAGGACAAAAACCGAAAAAAGAGATCCGGGCTCGGCACCGGAGTACCGAGTCCAGGCGGGAAAGGGAACCGATGTCGAACTGAAGAAAAAACTCGACTCAACGCAGGAAAATCCACTTTTTCCACGGGTGACAAGAACAAGGTGCCCGCGGAAAAAAGAAGACTGAGCAAGATGGCACCTTTGGGGGAAGGGGACCACGCATGTGTGCCTGCATTCCCAAAGGCTTTCTTTGAAAGCTGGGGAAATGCTCCGCATGGGGGCTCTGTCGGCGCCAACGTCACCCGCATGGGGGCTCCGTCAGCGCCAATGTCACCCATATGTGAGGACTGATTCCTGCTTGGTCCTGGAGAAACGTCATCTCTTTGATGACACCAGTATAAAAGCATAGGAACCGACTCCTGACTCCAGTTACCTATTGACAAAGCAGACTCACCGGAGCAACAATTAAGTAGTAAACACTACTAACAAACTATCATAACTTAACCAGAAACTTTATAAAAAAGGAGAAAATAATTCAAACTCCTTTATATAACCATGTATAGTCTGTACACCTTGGCAACTAATTCTGTACAAATTGTATATATGGGGCCCTCCCCCAATCTACTGAAATCAAATGTATACCTTGATCTGTGTGCTTTAATCAAATATGTATCGTATCCAAATGCTTGTCCCGTGTTACGTAATCATTGACTAATCAAAATGTAAAACTGAAATCTCAATGTACCGTACAATACATTATGATTCTGTAAAGTAAACCGCTGCTGATCGTAGGAAGCAGCGGTATACAAGTGTTTACTAAATAAAAAAAAATACTAAAAATAAAATTATGTTCCCTTAAACTGTATCAATGATCTCTGAAATGCTGAGATCCGCCTTACCGTTATATAGAAGACATTGTTTGCTTTTGAATCCCCATCAATACAATTCCCCCCTTTATGAGCCCTAATCGCTACAGCTACTCATTCAGCTTACCTGTAAAAACACCTTTTGCTTCAGGCTATAGCTCAAGGACAGTACTAGGGAGGGATACGGGACTAGACTGGAGTTCCTCAAGGAATAACAATTAGCAGGTAAGTTTAATTTCACCTTCCTCATCGTCCCTCCAATCTAGTCCCGAACATCTGGGGATTTAACAGAGCAGTGAAACAAAAGTCAATGGGAGGGACCTGCTAAACCAGCCTGAAGCACCGCTGATCCAAAACAGGTATCCCTTTCCGCCTGCACATCTAGGCGATAATGTTTGACAAAGGAATGTAAAGACGACCAAGTAGCCGCCTTACAAATTTCCACTGCAGGCACCAAACTGCACTCTGCCCATGACGTTGTTGTGCACTAGTCGAATGAGCTCTGAGCTCTAAGCTCTTCTGGTACTGATTTACCTTTTAAAACATACACGGACGCTATTGCCTCTTTAAGCCATCTGGCAATGGAAGCTTTTGACGCTCCTTCCCCTTTTCTTGGCCCTCCAAACAAAACAAATAATCTATCCGATCTGCGGAAAGATGCTGTACATCATAAATACTTCTTTAATGCTCTGCGAACATCCAACCGATGTAACTGCTTCGAAGCGGCAGCAGCACCGCCTTCCTCAAAAAACGGTAGTGAAACCACCTGATTCACATGAAAAGGTGATATCACCTTAGGCAAAAAAGACGGCACAGGCCTTACCACCACCTTCGTATCACTAAAAACAAAAAAAGGCTTCCTACACAACAACGCTTGTAACTCCGAGATTCTTCGTGCCGAAGAATTGCCACTAGAAACACCACCTTGAGTGTAAGATCCTTTAGTGACGCTCTAGACAAAGGTTCAAAAGGCTCTCGCACCAAAGCCTCCAGTACTAAACGTAGATCCCACGATGGAATAATCTGTCTACAAGGCGGCCGCAAAAGCAACACTGCCCTCAAAAACTGTTTAATATCTGGATGCCCTGCCATCGCATCACCTTTTATCTTACCTCTATAACACGAAAGCGCCACCAACTGCACTCTTAAGGATGCAGCCGCTAGCCCTTTCTCAAATCCATCCTGCAAAAAGGCCAGCACCTGAGACACAGAAGCTTTTAAGGCCTGAATTTTCTTGCCATCACACCAGGCTTCGAAGACATGCCAAATACGAATATACACTAAGGAAGTTGATCTCTGCCGAGCCTTCAATAAGGTGGCAATCACTGCCGCAGAATAACCTCTCGCTGTCAACCTTGCCCTTTCAATAGCCAAGCCGTAAGCGAGAACCGAGCCACCTGAGGCATAAGCAGTGGTCCCTGGAAAAACAGGTCCTTGTGAACTGGAAGCTGCCATGGTTTGCCTACCAAGAGCCTCATCTGATCCGCATACCACGGGCGTCTTGGCCAATCCGGCGCAATCAAAATTACCTGTCCTCTGTGAAGTTCTATGCGCTGCAATACCCGACCTATTAACACCCAAGGTGGAAACACATACAAGAGTTGCCCTTCTGGGCAGGGCTGTATTAGTGCATCCAGGCCTTCCGATATTCTTTCCCGTCTCCTGCTGAAGAACTGATTGGCCTTCGCGGATTGCAACGTCACCATGAGATCCATTACTGGCGGGCCCCAGCGGCGTACCACCATTTCGAACACTTGTGGATGGAGAAGCCACTCCCCAGGGTCCACTCTTACCCGACTCAGAAAGTCGGGCTCTACGTTTTCCACTTCTGCGACATGCGCTGCTGACAACGCTAGCAGATGTCTCTCGGCCCACTCGAACAACTGCTCGGCCTCGGTTTCCAGGGCTATGCTGCTGGTGTCCCCTTGCCGGTTGATGTAGGCCACTGTCATCGCATTGTCAGAAAATACTCGAATGGCCTTCCCCAGAAGACACCGTTGAAAAACTTGAAGTGCTAGAACTATCGCCCACAATTCCAACTGGTTGATCGACCATATCTTTTCCTGATCAGTCCAAAGACCCTGTGTGAACCGCCCTTGAACGTGAGCGCCCCACAACTACCACTGAAGAGACTGACACGTCTCCGGCAGACAGGGTAACCTCCGAGACAGACTGTCCTTCTGGTGCGACCACCGTCTGAGTAAGGCTCTCTGTAAGGGTCTCATGTGGGCTCTCGCCCATGGCACAAACTCGAGGGTCGCTGCCATGGTACCGAGTAACTGCAGATAGTGCCAGGCTGTGGGATTTCTGTTGACTAAGAACCTGCGGACTAGCTTTTTCAAACCTTGTGCCCGTTGCTGTGGCAGAAACACCTTTCCGACACCCGTATTGAAGCGAGCACCCAGGTATTCCAGCCTCTGTGATGGATTCAACCTGCTCTTGGAAACACTGACTACCCATCCGAGACTGTAAGACTGCCACTACTCTGGCTGTGGCCGCCTCGCTCTCCGGTTTGGATTTTGCTCGAATCAACCAATCGTCCAGATAGGGGTGCACCAGTACCCCTCTTCCTTTCTTAACGCTGCCGCCACTACCACCATCCCCTTGGTGAAGGTTCATGGTGCCGTCGCTAGCCCAAACGGTAATACCTGGAACTGAAAATGTCCCATCGGCACTGCAAACCTTAGAAACCTCTGATGCTCCTGACGAATCGGAACGTGCAGATAAGCTTCCGACAAATCTAGGGAAGTAAGAAACTCGCCTTGTCTTACCGCCACAATTACCGATCGAAAGGTCTCCATACGGAAATGGGACACTCGGAGGCAGCGATTTACTTTCTTGAGATCCAAAATTGGTCAAAAGGTACCTTCTTTCATTGACACTACAAAGCATATGGAGTACCGACTGCAACCGTATTGGTCTGGGGGTACCGGTACCACTGCTTTGAGGAAGAGCAGTCTTTCCAAGGTCTCTCTCACTGCTTTGTACTTGAAGCGAGCTTTGCATGGAGATTGCACGAAAGAATCGGTCACTGATCGGATGTGATTCGGATCCAGGCAATATAAAACTCTCGCAGGCGACTCCCCACAGGCACCTGTCCCTCCTGGGTCCATCTGGCTTCATTGTGGCTTTCGGAGATTGGAGGAAGAGGATGCAGCAAAGTCTCTCCCCGCTCCTCGGAAGCCTCGAAACCCCTGGTTCCTATAGGGGAAATGTCCTCTTTGAACTTGGCCAAACCTTGGGGTACGAAAGCGACGAAAATCTCTCTGACCGTCCCTGCTTCTGTTTGTCCTCTGGCAACCTACCGCCCTTGGACTCTCCTAAATCCTTCACCAACTTATCTAAATCATCATCAAAAAGTAGCTTCCCCCTGAAAGGCAGCTTGCTCAACCTTGACTTGGAAGATCCATCTGCTGCCCAATTTTGCAGCCAAAGATACCATCTTGCCGCTATTGCTGAAGTCATGCTCTTTGCTAAATCGCGAACAAGATCATAATGAATGTTGGCCAAGTAAGCTGCCCCTGTCTCAATTCTGGAAGCTTCAGCGGTCGCCTCCTCTACTTGTTCACACTGGAGCCGTTGCAACCAATGAAGACAGGCTCTCGCTACCCAAGCCCACAAATGCTTGGATGGATAGAGCATTTACGTCAAACACCTGTTTTAACAACGTATCCAGCTTTCTGTCCTGCACATCCTTGAGCGCAGCACTACCCTCCACCAGAATGGTAGTCTTTTTGGTAACCGCCGAGACAGCCGCATCTACCTTGGGGGACTTAAACCATTCTCAATCTTGTTCCACTAATGGGTACAGCTGAGCCATAACTCTGGACCCCTTCAGACCCAGCCTCGGGCATATCCCACTCTTCTTGTATCATTTCTTTAATCACTCTGTGAACCAGAAAGGCTTTTTGAGTTTTCCGAAAAGCCTGCAACAATGGGTCCTCCAATGTGGTATCTTCCACCGGCCCTCCCGCCGGCATATTAAGCGCTTTGAGCGTTTCCGATATGAGCGCCGGTAATTCGTCTCTCCTGAAAACTCGGACCACTTGGGCTTGATACTCCTGTTCCGCGAGTTCTTCTTCTTCTAACTCGTCATCCAACTCCAAGTCCTGCTCTAGATCCTCCGAATTGATTCCCTCTGATGCAACGCACTGTCCCGGCCGCTCCTTTTTGCTCCTGGCCTTCTTTGCCAGGATTCCTATCCCACCCGAGCTCAAAGGCGTTCCTGGGCGCTTCTCACCCAGGTCCCCTTCTGTGGAACTGGCTCCACACCTTCTCTGTGTCCCTCCGAACGCTTGCTGGATCAGAGTCAAACGCCGGCGAGAAGATTGCCACCAATCCCCCTGGCAACGGTGCCGAAGAGGAGATAAAGTCCGGTGCGGAAGATGTTCCCGCCACCGGTTCCAGGGGTGGCAATGTGAGAGATTGTGCCACTGGCAACCACATAGTGGCCTCCTTGTGATCCTCAACTCCGCTGTCCCACACTTGTTCCATAGAGTGCTTCCTGAAAGCAACCTCTACAGACCCCCGTCTCTGCGACCGCTCCCCTTCTAGTACCACAGACCAAACACTGTGGCCTAGAAGGCATCCTGCTGGAGCGGTCTCCGAGACTAGACCACCTTTCTTCTTTAACTTTGCTGAGTAGGTTTTCCCAAAACAACTACTGACCAAACTGTTTGATCAGTGTCAATGGTCAAAAAACTTGGGGGGTTTTTTGGCTGTTTTTTTTTTTTTTAAACACGGAGGAGTCTCCCTAGACTCGCGTCAGCCTAACCTGAAGAAAAAAATTCTAAAACAAAGCTGCCCCGCCGCGTTAGACGGCCCTGAACGAACTCAGCCCCAAACAGAAGATTTCCCGTGCGCGCCACACGGTCCGGCCTATCCAGTTACAAATGCGGCCTCATACCCCCGGGACTCTGATCGCTGATCTGGTGCCTCTTACCTTGGCGACAGGGAATTGAAGCAGGCTGCACTCTCCCCGCGCTCAGCCAAGACCGCAGCTTCAACGTCAGGGAAGAGCCCAAAAATACTCTGAGGAGCTGCAGCAGTTCGCCGGGACCTGTGCCGACAGCGTTTCAACACACATGAAGCAGGTTACACTTCTGCCAATGCTGCTACTTATAGGCTACCGGCTCCTCACCCATAAACGTGGGTTCGGAGCCGGAGCCTTTCCCTCCTGAAAAGCAGTCTTCACTTGAAAATCCAATAAGTAAAAGCAGGTAATGAAGGGGGGGGGGGGAGGGGAGGGGAGGAGAGGATATGCACGGCAGCAGGAAATAAGCACTTCAGCACAGCCTCCCTTAAAGGGCTAAATATCCCTCTACTATCTAATTCTCTTCTTAAACCCTTTTTAAACCTTTTTAAAACACTCAGTCCAATACTTCCACTACACTAACTCCTTAATTGTTCCTCAAGCGAGCCCCTACTCTGCAGGCTCACCAATCTTCCAGCTGCTTGGAGACTGAGCGAAATGGAGTCAGGAGGCGGTTCCTATGCCTTTATGACGTTTCTCAGTTTCCAAGCTGCTGGAGGAGGAGCAAAACCCAGAGGTTCGGGACTAGACTGGAGGGACAATAAGGAACTTATGATCTTATGAATTCATTGGAGTGGCAAAAAGGTCAATAAAACGTAGTTACTCACCTGTAACAGGTGATCTCTGGGAACAACAGGAATTTAGTCTTCACATATGGGTGACATCGGTACCAATGGAGCCCAAACAGAAACGTTCCCCAGCATCCAACAGGAAAGCCTTTGGGAGCATCCCAATGAGCCTGCATAGCTGCCTTTCTGCCTTTCCAGCTCTCCCTCCTCAGTTGAGTTTGTAGCTAAGATAAAAGGACAGAAAGAAAAGAAGAACTACAACTCCTAGGGGAGGAGGGTGGGTTGAGAAGACTAAATTCCTGCTGTTCCTGGAGGTCACTTGTTACAGGAACTCTCCAGATCAACCAACCGTAAGGATTTAAGGGTTTGTTTTATTATATTAAATTGTTAGCTCTCTGACTGGGAGCTCTTAAAAGGTTTTTTATGTACATTTTTAAAGCAAGGTTACTTTCTTTTTGGTGCTTTAGTGGGACTTTCCTTGAGCGTAGTAGGTGGTTGAACTCCAGTAACCTCTTTAGCTTTGGAAACTGCTAACACCTAATGAGGAGTTAGTGGGCCTGATTACCTGAGAGCAGCTGAGGGTCTGCATAAAAGGCTCCATTGCCTTGCCCTGTTCAGGCTTTCCTACAGGAGCTCTCCAGATCAACCAACAGTAAGGATTTAAGGGTTTGTTTTATTATATTAAATTGTTAGCTCTCTGACTGGGAGCTTGTAAAAGGTTTTTTTGTACATTTTTAAAGCAAGGTTACTTTCTTTTTGGTGCTTTAGTGGGACTTTCCTTGAGCACAGTAGGTGGTTGAACTCCAGTAACCTCCTCAGCTTTGGGAACTGCTAACACCTAATCAGTTCCCTCCCTACCCACCCCGACTCCCACCCACCCCTAGCGAGTAGTCTTGCTTTATAGGGCACCTCCCCATTTGACAAAGCACAGAGAATTGGACCAGCACATTTTGAATATAATTAAGGAGATTTAACTGCTTTTTCTCTGAAAGGACAGCTGGGAAACCGGCTGGTACTTGGTAGATCTCTCTCTTTTGCTTTAACAGATACCTAAGCTCCATGAACAGAACAATGGCTGGGAAAAATCGTATCGCTAAAGCTGTTGCCCCCTACAGCTTCTGCCTCGGTCCAGACAGAGGCCCTAATGCCAGCTGAAGGACCGGTTCCACGTGCAGGGTGCCTGCATGCTGAAGCTCTGAGGAAACAAGTGGAGGAACTCAGAGAGGAGGTGGCGAGGCTGAGGAGCATTCAAGACAGTGAGAAGTACATTGATGAGATGCTTCTCTGTTGACAGAGGAGAAGATGGGTGCCAACAGAATGTCGATGGTTGGACACAAGTCACCAGGGCCTGCAAAATTACCAATCCAACTTCTCCAGCCCTTGAATTGAAGAACCATTATGCAGCCCTGGAAGTGGAGGAGGTGAAAGCATCCCTGGAAAGGGAAGAACCAGAGCTCAAGTACCCCAAAGTTGCAGAATCAGTGACCACAAGGAAACAAAGGGTAGTGGTGGTTGGAGACTCTCTTCTGAGGGGTACTGAGGCGTCCATCTGCCGACCAGACTTGATGTCCAGAGAGGTATGTTGTCTGCCTGGTGCCAAAATCCAAGATATTACGGAGAGTTTGCCGAGACTCATCAAGCCCACTGACTATTACCCAATGTTGCTAATCCATGTTGGAACAAATGATACTGCCAGGTATACCTCGGAATGTATCAAAAGTGACTTCATGGCTCTGGGACAGAGGGTGAAGCAGTTAGGTGCACAGGTGGTGTTCTCTTCAATCCTCCCTGTTGAGGGTAAAGGACAAGACAGAGAGGCTCGCATCCTGGAGATGAATGCATGGTTGCGTGGATGGTGTCATCGAGAGCGTTTTGGTTTCCTAAACCATGGGATGTTGTTCCAAGGGTTGCAGAGCAGAGATGGCATCCATCTGTCCAACAAAGGTCAACGCGTCTTCAGTAGTAGACTGGCTAATCTACTGAAGAGGGCTTTAAACTAGATTCGTTGGGGATGGGTGAAGAAAGCCCCCAGGTAAATGAAAGCCCCCGGGTAGGTGATACATTAAATAATTTTATGGAAATGGGTAACAGGGGTAACATATGGAAAGTAGTGTGTATAAATGCCCGTAGCATGGGAAATAAGATCCCTGATGTTGAAGCTTTGGTGGGAGTGGCTGACTTGGATTTAGTGAAACAGTCACAGGCGTGAGTAACAAGGAAAGACAGAGTCCTTTATTGAACCAATGGCCGCCCAAAAGGAGGAATGGCACTATATGTAAAAACTACTATTAAAGCTTTGGAATTACAGAGCTTAAAAGGGAGAGGGGAGGCATTGTGGGTTAAACTAGAAAGAGGGAAAGAGAAATCTATTTACATTGGTGTGATATACAGACCTCCCTCACAAGAGGAAGAGGTGGACAGAGTTAATTGAAGACATGCGCAGCATTGCTAGGAAAGGGGAAGTGCTACTGATAGGAGATTTCAATATGCCAGATGTTGACTGGCACATTCCTGCTGCAGTATCATCTAGAAGTAAGGAGATCCTGGATTCTCTACAGGGAGAACTATTCAGGCAATTGGTAACAGACCCCACACGTGAAGGGGCCATACTGGACTTGGTGCTTACCAATGATGAAAGTGTTTCTGATGTTGTAGTGGAAGATCATTTTGCATCCAGTGATCACCAGATGGTGTGGTTCAGTATTAGGACTAGGGCTGTTAGAATCCATTCAAAGGCGAGGATCTTAGACTTTAGGAAGACTAACTTTGCGAAGATGGGCCAATACCTCAGGGAGTCGTTAGTTGGATGGGAACAGCTGAGGGATGTAGAAAAATAGTAGGAAAAACTGAAAGGGGATATTTTAAGAGCAACCAACCTTTTTGTTAAAATGGTAAATAAAGGTAAAAGGAAAAGGAGAAAGCTATGGTTTTCGAAAGAAGTAGCTGAAAAAGTGAAGAAAAAGAGGGAGGCCTTCATGAAATACAAGAGATCACAGAGAGAGGAAGACAGGCATCTGTATTTGGAAAAACTTAGAGAAGCTAGCAAAGTAGTCAAGAAGGCAAAGATTCAAAAGGAGGAGGAAATAGCCAATGCAATAAAATGGGGGGATAAGACATTTTTCAGATATTGGTGAGAAGAGGAAGGGCAAGAGTGGTATTGTCAGACTCAAGGGTGCAGGGAGGAATATGTAGAAGCTGATAAGGATAAAGCGGAATTGCTTAACAAATATTTTTGTTCTGTGTTCACAGATGAAGCACCAGGAGCAGGACCTCAGAAAACACCCACAAATAGGAACAGAAGCAAAGGACATCTTGAACAATTTTCAAAAGACTGTGGTTGTGAGAAACTATCTCAACTTAAAGTAGACAAAGCGATGGGACCGGATGGGATACACCCGAGAATACTGAGGGAACTTGGGGACGTTCTAGCAGATCCACTGACTGACCTTTTCAATGCCTCGTTGGAGTCGGGAGTGGTGCCAAAGGACTGGAGAGAGGCTCATGTGGTGCCTTAACACAAAAGCGGAAGTAAGGATGTGGTTGAAAACTAGAGGCCGGTTAGTTTAACTTCGGTGGTGAGTAAATTATTGGAAATGCTGCTGAAAGAGAAAATAGTGAGGTTTCTGGAGTCCAGCGGATTACAGGATCCGAGGCAGCATGGATTCACCAGAGGCAGGTCTTGTCAGACAAATGTGATTGATTTCTTTGACTGGGTGACCAGGAGGTTGAACCGAGGGAGAGCCCTAGATGTGGTGTATTTAGATTTCAGTAAAGCCTTTGACACTGTTCCTCACAGGTGACTTATAAACAAACTGAGCACCCTAGGGATGGACCCTAAAGTTACTGCTTGGGTTAGAAATTGGTTGGGTGGGAGGCGACAAAGAGTACAAGTAAATGGAGCTCACTCTGAGGAGAAGGATGTTACCAGTGGTGTGCCCCAGGGATCTGTCCTTGGTCCGATTCTTTTTAACATCTTTGTTAATGATATAGCGGAAGGGCTTTCAGGTAAGGTTTACCTCTTTGCGGATGATACCAAAATCTGCAATAGAGTAGACACCCAGGAAGGGGTAGATAACATGAGGAGGGATCTAGCTAACCTTGAAGAATGGTCTAGAATTTGGCAGCTGGGATTTAATGTTAAAAAATGTAAGGTCATGCATTTGGGCTGCAGCAATCCAAGGGAGCAATATAGTATAGGGGGGGTGAAGTACTTTTGTCCACTAAAGAAGAGCGGGACCTAGGCATGGTTGTGTCTGATGATCTTAAAGTAGCTAAACAGGTAGAAAAGGCGACGGCGAAAGCTAGAAGGATGCTTGGGTGCATACAGAGAGGAATGGCTAGCAGAAAAAAAGGACGTGATAATGCCTCTGTATAAGTCTTTGGTGCGACCTCATTTGGAGTATAGTGTGCAATTCTGGAGACCGCACCTTCAAAAGGATGTGAACAGGATGGAGTCGGTGCAGAGGGTGGCTACTAAAATGATTAGTGGTCTTCATTATAAAGCATATGAGGACAGACTTAAGGATCTTAATATGTACACCTTAGAGGAAAGACGGGATAGAGGTGATATGATTGAGATGTTTAAATACCTCCGTGGCATAAATGTTCAGGGAGAGAGCCTCTTTCAATTGAAAGCAAGTTCTGCTACGAGGGGACATGGAATGAGGGTGAAGGGAGATAGATTCAGGAGTGATATGCGGAAATATTTCTTTATGGAAAGAGTAGTGGATCTGTGGAATAGTCTCCCAGTGGAGGTGGTAGAGATGAGGACAGTAACTGAATTCAAAAAAGCATGGGACAAACACAGAGGATCTCTAAAGGTAAAAAGGGGACTGTTGTAGTTGTTATGGAAGGACAGACTAGATAGGCCATGTGGTCTTTTTCTGTCGTCATATTTCTATGTTTCAAAAATGCAATGTGTGCCTTTGAGTCAGGCCTGACTCCTGGCGACCCAGAAGCTCCTGGGTTTTCTTGGCAGTGTCACCGGAAGTAGATTGCCAGGCCTTTCTTCCGAGGCAATGGAGGGTTAAGTGACTTGCCCAAGGCCACAAGGAGTGCTAGTGGGAATCGAACCCTGGTTGCTTGGTTACCAAGCCAGTGTTCTAGCCACTAGGCTACTCCTCCACTCCTATTTAACTACGCTATCTCCAGGAACATGCAGGAATTTAGTCTTCACATATGGGACTCCCTAGCTAGAAGATGCCAGAGAGATGACCTCAGAATCAGCTGTGGTTTGTCCCAGGTATGCCTAAAGAGGTCATGTATCCTCCATGGATGTCTGGTATCGAATTCTGGGACGGAGGGAAGGAGTTGTTCTAAGTCTGAAAGAGATGCTGGAGAACAGCCTGGCCAAACATGGCATCCCAGCGGGAGTCCTTGTCCAGACAGTAGTAAGCAGCAAAAGTACAGACCGAGGACCAAGTTGCTGCTTTGCAGATCTCGTCAATAGCTACAGATCGTAGATTTGCCATCGAGGTAGCTATGGCTCGAATATTATGGGCAGTGACATGACTCTCGAGGGAGAGTCAAGCCATCTCATAAGCAAAAGTGATGCAGTCTGCTATCCACTTGGAAAGAGTATGTTTGGAGACTGGCAACCCGAGGTGACTAGAGTTAAAGGAGATGAACAGCTGAGAAGCTTTCAGGTGCTCTTGAGTCCTCTGAAGATAAAAAGCTAAGGCAAGTTTACAATCCAGAGTGTGGAGGGTTGCTTCTGCCCTAGATGAGTGTGATCTAGGGAAAAAACACATGGAGTTAGACCAACTGGTTCAAATGGAACGAGGAGACCATCTTCGGCATGAAGTGAGGATGAGTCCTAAGGACTACCTTATCATGGTGGAACCGTGTGTAAGGTGGGTCAGCCAACAAGGCCTGGAGTTCACTAATGCGCCTTGCTGAAGTGAGGGCAATGAGGAAGATGACCTTCCATGTGAGAAATTTAAGTGATGTAGTAGCTAGAGGTTCAAAAGGCGGCTTGAGAAGCTGCCCTGGAACATTGAGGTCTTAAGCCACCACCAGTGGCATGGGACCTCAATGTTGCTCCAGGGCCACTTCTCAAGCCGCCTTTTGAACCTCTAACTACTACGTCACTTAGATTTCTCACATGGAAGGTGCTACGAGCGATTGAGAGGTCTACCATCCAAAAACCTCAATATCCTCCAAAGAGCACAGAACATTACAGCAAGTCATTTGCAGGGCCCCTCTAACCAATCATAACACACCCATTCTATATAACCTCCACTGGCTCTCAATACTGAGCCGTATAGAATACAAGACTCTCATGACAACCTTTAAACTGGTCAACAATATAGCGCCATCTGCCCTCTCGACACTCCTTCAGACCCCACCGCCAACTAGATCTCGAAGAGAAAATGCACTACACTCCCTTGAGATCCCCAACTCAATTCGCAAAACGAACCAGACCACAAGCTCCAGAGCTTTCACCTTCACCACCCCTAACCTAAGGAACTCCCTTCCACCTTCAATCCGAGCAATTAAAGACCTTCAGACTTTAGGAAAAACCATTAAAACCCACCTCTTCACCACTCACTATGGAGTTGGCAATACCTGCCTAAACTCACAAATAACTTAGCCACGCATGTACTGACAGCACCTATGCACCTAACCCCCCCTCCCGACACACTCATAAGCCCGGTTAACATATATTTATAGTTATATGTATATAGTTGCTCTGGTTTAGTTAAGTCTATGACTAATATTGTTATAATGTAAAAAGTTCAAACCCTGCTATATGTAACATGTTGGTTCCTTGTAAACTGTCCCTGATCTCTGGAAGGGGCGGTATAGAAATGTGTAATAAATAAATAAATAAATGGGTTGGCCATCTAAGGATATGTGAGAGGCGGCAAATGCATTTAGATGTACTCTTACCGAATTGGTCTTTAGCCCAGAAGAAGATAGGTGGAGGAGGTATTCAAGCAGTGCCTCCACCGGAACTGAGAAGGGATTAAGATTCTTCTGAGAACACCAGATAGAAAACTTACGTCACTTGAAAGCGTAGGACCACCTGGTGGATGGCTTTCTTGAAGTTAAGAGGATCTCCTTAACTTCCTGAGAAAGGTCAATACCTTGGAAGGCTATGCGTTCAGCAGCCATGCTGTGATATGGAGAGACTGTGGATTGGGATGGAGCACCATCCCCTCCTCCTGAGAGGGGAGACCTGGAGCAGACCCCAGATCTATGGGCTGAGCCTGAGACAGACATAGAAGGGTACCACAGTTGACATGGCCAGTGTGAGGCTATGAGTATCACGAAGCCCCTGTCCGCCTGGAGTTTGAAAAGAGTCTTGGGAATTAGGGGAATGGGAGGGAAGGCATATAGGAAGTCGGTCCCCAGTGGAGGTGAAAAGCATCCACCTGTTGGCTGTCCGATGCAGGAGTCCTGGAACAGAAGCGAGGGATCTTGGAATTCTGAGGACTTGCGAAAACGTCTATCTTTGGAGTCCCCCAGATCTGAAAAATGTAGGAGACTGTCTACATGAAGAAACTACTCGTGAGGAGGATTCAATTTAATCTGTCCGCTAATACATTGTGCTTGCCCGAGAGATACACTGCTTGGAGTTCAATGTGATGATGTATGGCAAAGGACCAGAGATGTACAGCCTCACTGCAGAGGGTCCAAGATCCTGTTCTGCCCTGCTTGTTCACTTAGAACAAGGCCACTTGATTGTCGGTTTGGACTAGGACTCTGGAGCAACGAAAATGGTTCTGGAACACTTTGAGAGCATTGAGAGTGGCTCTGAGCTCCAGCAGATTTTTGTGGAGTTGGGACTCCTGCTGAGACCAGAGGCCTTGAGTGGAAAGAGATTCCAGATGGGCTCCCCAGTCCAGTTTGGATGCATCCGTCGTCAGGGTACATTTATGTGCAGGCATCTGAAAAGGTGACCCTACAAGGAGATTTCCTGGGGAACACCACCACTGGAGAGACCAGAAGGGTAGAGACCTTTATCTTGTCCCTTAGACAACCTGAAGCTTGAGACCACTGGGATGCTAGTGTCCATTGGGCTGTGTGCATGTGTAGATGGGCATATGGAACTACATGCACCATTGATGCCATATGGCCCAGAAGTTGTAGCATTTCTTGAGTAGTAAGATAGTTCTTCAGTCATGCTTGAGATGCTAACTGATTGAAACGAGCGCAGCGGAGTTGGGGCAAGAATGTCCTTGACTGTTGAGTATTTAAGAGGGGCCCCTATGAACTCTAGAGTTTGAGATGGGATGAGTTGGGACTTTGAAAGATTTATGACAAATCCCAAGTGTTGTAACACCTGCATGGTGCGTGAAAGGGACAGACTGGCCTCTTGAGAGGTGCTTGCTCTTATGAGCCTGTCATCTAAGTAAGGAAAGACAAATATCCCTAGAGTCCTTAGAAATGTGGCTACTACTGCCAATGGCGCATTTTGTGAAGACTCTTGGGGCAGAGGCGAGGCCGAAAGGTAGGACTCTGTATAATAGTGTCTTCCCTTAAACATGAAGCGCAGGAATTGTCTGTATTCTGGATAGATAAGAATATGAGTGTACGCTTCCCTTAGATCTAGAGAACAGAGCCAGTCCTGACTCTGGAGATAGGGAAGAAGGGTCCCCAGGGAGATCATCTTGAACTTCTCACATACGAGATGCTTGTTTAGGTCCCTGAAGTCCAGAATAGGCCAGTATCCCCCTGTTTTCTCTGGAAGAAGAAAACAGGGAGAATAGAAGCTCATTCTCTATTGGAATGTTGGAAACTCCTCTAATGCGCCCTGCAGTAGAAGGGAGGTGATCTCTTGTAGTAATAGAGCAGTGAGAGTGGGCTGGGAATGGAACTCTCTTGGTGAAGCCGGAGGGGTAGGCTTCACAGATGAAGTCTGCATCCCTCCTGTACTATTGTTAAAGTCCACTGCTCCGAGATGATGAGATGCCATCTGTGAGCATAATGGCAGAGTCTGCCGGGAATGTGGATAGGGTCGGGATTCTTCAGAGGCAGGACAGCTACACTTTCTAGAAAGGAGTCAAAAACCCGGAGCAGCCTGAGCCTGCTGAGGTGGCTGAGACTTGGGAGTCTGAGCCTTCTTTTGATGTTTTGGAGGTTGTTGTCCCTTCTGAGGAGCATGATGCTGACATTCAACTGCAGGGGTATAAGAAGGATAATACTTCTTTTTATTGAAGAAGACTTTCTTTGCTGCTGTTTTCTTCTTAGCTGGGTTGGCAGTAGATCTAGAGAACCTATTCAGGTTCTCAGACACCAACTGAGAGGCCTTGTCTTGCCAATCCTTCCCAAAAAGGTTTTCGCCAGTGCAAGGGATATTACCCAGCTTATCTTGAACCCACTGTTTAAGATCTGATTCTTGGAGCTGAACAATCCTGCATCCACTGATGCAGATAGACGTAGTTCTGCACTCAAAACAATCAAAAGTTGTTCTATTGACAAATTTTGAGACATTCTGAGCATGCTTTACAAGGGTGAGATAATCTACCCTCTTGTCATTGGGGAGAAGAGGAGCCATTAACTCCAAATCCTTAGCCACCTCTTTGAGGAACATACCCATATAGAGTATATAGGAACTGATTCTCGTTGATAGCATGGAGGCCTGAAAGCAGCATTGATCAGAAAGCATCAAGGGTTCTTGATCCCCTACCCAGAGGGTTAGAGGAATGTGTTTTTGCACTCTTGATTTGGTGCATTGCCGATTCCACTACCATGGAATGGTACGGCAATTGTGTCTTTTGAAAACCAGGACACTTCAGTATCCGGTACATGGTATCGAGCCAGAGGGTATGGGGAGAAATAGTCAGAGGTGTCTCCCACATATGAAGCATGAGGTCAAGAAGTATCCGATGGATAGGAAGTGTAGCTGCTTCTTTTGGAGCCGTTGGGTATTGAAGAATTTCCAATTCTTCAGCCCTAGGCTCTTTCTCCAATGTTACTGTTATGGACAGACCCCTAGCAACATCGCCAATAAAGTCTTGGAAAGACATGACCTCTGGTGGGGACATGTGGCGTGAAGACGGAAACGGGTCTTCCAGGAGAGTTGCATGTCTCGAGTATCGGCTGATTCATCGTCCGAGGAATCGGAATCTGAAGACTCAAAGTATCATCAGGCAGGGTGTTCCCGCTCCATACGAACTCGACACTGGTCGAAGCCAGTACCTGTAATTTGTGTAGTTGGAACCTCGGTACCAGAAACGGATTTGAGGGCTAGCATGGGCGGTAACATGGAAAGCGGCAAGAAAGTCGATACAGCCTATACTGGTAACGATGCTGGTACAGACATCTGCGGAACCGACTGTATGGGTTTCACTGGAACTGAGGCCGCCAGTAAGGCCGGTAAGCTCCACTTGATGGCAAGGATTCGTTGATCTATGGAGCTTGCCGATGCTTGGGTATCGGTACCGGAATTGCAGGCCACGATTCCTGAGCATGGCACCAGGAGCTCTCCGGAGGTGGAGACCTCGGGAGTATCCTGGGACCCCACTAAGGCTTTGGAGCAAGGTCCTCCTGCCGGTGTTGTTTGACCGGTGTGTCCCCCTCCAGGGCAAATGCCCAAGGCATCTCAATGCTTAGAAGGAGATCTGTTCTTGGGGGGAGGGGTGGGGGACAGTCAGCCTTCGATGAAGACTTAGGCTTCGATATCTGAGATCTATGGGAGGAAGATGAAGCTCACGATGATGTCGATGCTAAAGAGACAACGTCAGAGGCAAAGAAGGTGCCCAGCTTTACAGCTCGATTCTGTAGGCCTCTCTTCGTCATCTTTCTGTAGAGAGGACATTCTGACAGTTGGTGATCAGGCCCTAGGCATTTTAGACCCCAGTCATGGGTGTCTGTGGCCGAGATGGTACCGCCACACTTGGAACACTTCTTAAAACCACCGGATGATTTCTCCATTTAAAGCCTAGGCCTAAAATGGCGTTGATGCGCCTGAAGAAAGTTGAACTTTTTCTTCAACGTTTTTTTTTTTTTTTTAGAGAAGAAAGAAAGAAAGTACCAGTGAAAGTTGGCACCAGCGTCGATGGGAAGGCAGACGCAAACCACAAAAATATGAAAAATAGGAATTTTCTGCAGTGACAGGACTTGTTTCCTGTTGGCTCCGCAGAAAATGAAGGAGGGAGACCTGGAAAGGCAGGAAGGCAGCTATGCAGGTGCAGTGGGATGCTCCCAAGGCTTTTCTATTGGATGCTGGGGAGCATTCCTGTGCGGTCTTAGTCCGTACCAACGTCACCCATATGTGAAGACTACATTCCTGCTTGTTCCTGGAGATTGGAAGTTCCCCATAGACGGAACAAACGTTGCACAGTCTCTTGATGAAGAATCCACTTGTGTGGGCAAAGAATACGGCTGAGTTTGTCGGCTAACTGATTCTGCTCTCTCGGTAGATAAACAGCACGGAGAAGAATCTGATGAACTATCGCGAAAGTCCAAATATGGACTGCCTCTTTGCAGAGAAGGTGAGATCCGGTACCACCCTGTTTGTTGATGTAAAATATGGTGACCTGGTTGTCGATCTGAATGAGAACTGTTTGTCTCAGTAAGTGGAGACAAATGACACGAAGGGCATTGGCAACTGCACCGAGTTCCAACAGATTGATGTGAAAAGCGGCTTCTCATGAAGGCCACTCTCCCGGTGTGGTGAGACCATGGAGATGGGCTCCCAAGCCTTGCTTGGATGCATCGGAGGTCAGGATACATTGTAGTGTAGATTGTTGAAAAGGTAACCTGACGAAAAGGTTCTGGGTGGTGCACCACCACTTGAGGGAGGTTGCAAACTGAAGTGAGATGGTGATATGGTCCCTGAGGCGACCTGTGGACTGTGCCCACTGATCTCAGAGGGTCCATCGCCCTGGCCGCATGTGGAGATGGGCATATGGAACAACATGGACCATGGAGGCCATGTGATCCAGAAGATGTAGCATGTCTCATGCAGTAACATTTGTTTGTTGTTTGCAGTGGGTTGTAAGAGAGATGAGATGTTGAAGGCGGTCCACTGGTAGGAAGATTTGAGCCTTTGTGATATCGAAAAGAGCCCCTATGAACTCTAATGTTTGAGTGTGGTTCACATGTGACTTTGGATAGCTGATGACACAGCCCAGTTGCTGTAGCACTAGAATGGTATGCTGAAGTGCAGACCTCTTGAGGGGCATCTCCCTTTATGAGCCCGTCATCTAAGTAAGGGAAGATGAAGATGCCCAGGGTACGAAAGTAGGCTGCTACAACTGCCAGGCACTTCATGAACGCCCTTGGAGCAGAGGCCAGCTCGAAGGGAAGAACATGGTATTGATAGTGTTGGCCCTGAACAGTAAGCTGGAAGTACTATCTGTGTACGGGGTGTATTAGGATGTGTGTGTAGGCATCCTTGAGATCCAGGGATTAGAACCAGTCTTTATCCTGAAGATAAGGAAGGAGAGTTCCCAACGAGATCACCTTGAACTTTTCTCTCACTAGGAATTTGTTGGGATTTCGTAGCTCTAGGATAGACCTGAACCCTCCTGTTTTCTTTGGAATGAGTAAGTTATCGGGAATAGAAACCTAGGCCTCGCCATGCGAGTGGGATTTCCTCGATAGCTCTTTGAGTTGTTCAAGTGGTGATCTTCTGCTGTAGCAGAGTGGAGTGTAGGGAATCCATGGGGAAGTTGCCCACAAAGAAGGGGGGGGGGGGAAATCTTTGAAATTGAGCTGGTAGCCCCACACTCATCACTTGCAAGGTCCAGGGTTCGGAGATTATGAGTGCCCATCTGTGGGCGAAGTGAGTTGATTTTCCTGGTTTGTGGTGGGGATCTGTCATGGGTAGACTGGCTATGCCCTGGAGAAAGCAGTCAAAAACTAGCAGAAGGTTGTAGTTGTAGAGCTAGCTGGGGCTTCATAGTTTTTGGCTTTCTGGGCTGACGAGATCCTTGTTTTTAGTGAGGCTGTTGAGCCTGGTAGGAAGAATAAGAGGGATAGGAAGGGTAAAACTTCCTCTTTTTGGGATAAAAAGGCTTCTTTCTTGAGACCTTTTTCTTAGTAGGATCAGCTGTTTTCCTGGATAATCTCTTCATAGTGAGATAATCGGTCTCTATTTCTACGACTTTCTCTCGCCACCCTTTCCCAAAAAGGTTCTCTCCATTACAAGAAATACTGGCCAGCTTGTCTTGAACCCATTGTTCAAGATCAGAGGCCTACAACCAATGGAGGCTGTTGCTGCTCTACTTGTGGCTTCAAATGCATCAAATGCTGCTCTGGTAGGAAACTTGGAAGTATTCTGAGTACGAGACATCAGGGCCTGATGCGGGGTCTGCTTGTTGGTTGGGAGCAAAGAAGTGAATTCAGACAAGTCCTTCAATACATCCCCTAAGAACATGCTGATGTACAGTATGTAAGAATTAATTCTGGAACCCAGCTTGAAAAGCTTTCTTGCCAAAAGCAATGAGTATTTTTGGAGCTCTTTATCCTCCTCATGGCCAATTCCACCACCATAGAATGGTGTGGCAATTGTAGCTTCTGAAATCCTAGGGAAGGAGGAGCTTTATATAGAGTATCCAGCTTTCTGCTGATAGATGGAACTGTTAGTGGTGCTTCCCACATCCTGAGCATCAAGTTCTGAAGAATGTTATGGATGAGAAGTGTAGCAGCCTCCTTAGGTGCTGAAGAATATTGAAGGATGTCAAGTTCCTCAGCCCTTGGTTCCGATTCCATGGTCACCGATACTGAGAGAGCTACAGCCATGTCCTTGATGAAATCCTGGAAGAACATGTCCTTGGGGGGAGACAGATACCTCTTGAGTGCTGGAGATGGATCCAAGGGAATATCCTGGAGTGGCTTGGAATCAAGAGTCTCTGCATTGGAGAACGAAGAATCAGTACCGGAACCCTGTAGAAAATCAAAGTAATGACTATCGGTACTGTAGTATCAACAATGCTCTATCATTGACGACTGGTTCTGATGTTGTGCAGGATCAGAAGCTGATGTTACCGAGTGCACTGGGGTAGGTCGAAGCTCTGTGCATGTCGGTGCCTGTGCCCTGCACAATGTCTCTGAAGCTCCCAATGCAGGAACATCGAAATGTCTGTACTGGAGCAGTGGAACCCGAAGGCCTCAAAGGCCCCGGCACTACGGCCGCCAGGATTGTGGCCAGACTCTCCTTGATGGCTTGGACTCGCTCATCGAGGAAGACTAGAGGTGGCTGGATGGAATCGAGCATGGAGACCTATGCCACCGTTCCAGAACAAGGTATCAGGTGCTCCATCGAGGACACGGTCCTGGGAGCATACTCGAGCTCCTCCAAGGCTTTGGAGGAAGAATCTTCCCGATGGGACTGTTTGGTCGGTCGGCCTACCTCTGGGACTCCTGACACTGAGCGCCGATGTCAATGGCGAGTATTGGTATTCGACGAAGACGATCAAAACCCCTTTGATGTCGGTACAGAGGGGTCTTGGATACCTTTCCTGCCGGTGAAGCAGACCAATGCTTTTTGCTGAGTTTGGATTTCGATGAAGCATGGGAACCATGCAATGACCGCGATGGAGACCCTTGAAAAGTGTGTCGCAGTGGCTGAGTCTGGTTGAAACAGCTTTACCCTTTGCTTGGACTCGCTCATCGAGGGAGACTGGAGGCAGCTGGATGGAATCGAGCATGGAGCCCTATGCCACCGTTCCAGAACAACGTATCAGGTGCTCCATCGAGGACACAGTCCTGGGAGCATCCTCGAGCCCCTCCAAGGCTTTGGAGGAAGAATCTTCCCGCTGGGGCTGTTTGGTAGGTCGGTCGGTCGGCCTACCTCTGGGACTCCTGACACTGAGTGCCGATGTCAATGGCGAGTATTGGTATTCGAAGCAGACGATCAAAACCCCTTTGATGCCGGTGCAGAGGTCTTGGATACCTTTCCTGCCGGTGAAGCAGACCGATGCTTTTTGCTGAGTTTGGACTTCGATGAAGCATGGGAACCATGCAATGATCGCGATGGAGACCCTTGAAAAGTGTGTCGCAACGGCTGAGTCTGGTTGCAACAGCTTTACCCTTTGCTGTTCTCGGTTCTTAAAGCCATGTGGTGTCATCAGTTTACACTATGGACAAGAGGAGATGTTCTGGTCGGGGCCCGAACACTTCAAACACCAGTCATGGTGGTCAATTGCCAAAATAGTACTGTGGTATTTAGTACATTTTTTGAAACCACTATGTGGCTTCTACATCATGGAAAAAATGATGGAGGCAAAATCAAATTGGGCAATGGCAGCCCAAACGTGAAAAAATAAAAATAGTAAACAAAGAAAAGTACCGGAATGATGCGGCATCATTATCAAAGTGGGACGGCAAGCACAGAGTACTGAAAGGCACAAAAAATTTTTTTTTAGAAGAATTCTTTCACAGTGGGGTTAGAATAAGGTCCTGATGGCTCCACGGAAAAAAGACAACTGAGGAAAACTCTTGGGAAGGCGGGAAGGCAGGCACGCATGCATGGAGGGATGCTCCCAAAAGCATTCCTACTGGATGCTGGAGAGTGTTCCCACGCGGGACTCCGCCGATGCCATCACCCACATGTGAGAACTGACTTCCTGTTTGTTCCCAGAGAACTGAGTCTCACACAGACAGAATCGGGAGCCCCCAACAAGGGCAATGATGAGGTCAAGCCTTGGCAATTACGCCCCAAGAGCCCCATACAGAGGATCCGTGCCAGGCTCAGTTCTACTGCCCTGATACTGTTTCACTGGCTTTTGCAGCACTGCCTTTAAGGCAGGCAGATTCCTCAGAGAGGAGAGAGCAGCGGGGAAGAGAGGAGGAGGAAGGGGATGTTGAGTTTGTGTGAGGCTGCTGAACTCTTCGAGATCCTTCCAAATCCTTCCAGTTTTGTGGCTGCTCAACAGGCTCTTATCAGAACAACAGCATGGAGCTAAATCAATTTTCCCTCCTCCTATGGCCATCGAAAAGACCGCAGTCTAGCAGAGCCTTCCACATTACGCTCGTGAGTCACTTTCAAAGTGGTCGTCAATGAGCGTTTAATTAATCTTTTCCTCTCAATCTTCAGAATTTTCTTCAGAGAGGAGAAAATTCATCCACCATCTGCTGGAGACAAAGAAATACTGAAGAGACCCCTTTGGTGACTGAGGCGGATAGAGGCATGGAAGTGATGTCATTGAACCTGGGCTTTTCAATGGTTCTTTTTCTCCATTAATCTGCTGGTAGGGGAACACAACCCACTTGTCTGGACTGGTCTAGCAGAATGATATGAAATATCTGTTTAATCAGGGGTACCCTGTTGGCCGATAGGATCTTGGTTCAATAGGAGGAAAGAGCTTGGGTTGCATATTTTGTTCAGGATCATTATTTTAGGGTTGTACAGAGGCAGAGGAGGAGGAAGTGTGTTATTGTACAGATTACTACTACTACTATAAATCATTTATATAGCGCTACAAGACGAACGCAGCGCTGCACAGACACATATAAGAGAAGGTCCCTGCTCATCAGAGCTTACAATCTAATCAAGACAAACAGTACAATAGATGAGAACTAGGGTGCAATAGGGAAGGGTAAGGAGAACAAGGGATTAAGATCCAAAGTCCGCCTGAAAGAGGTGAGCCTTTAACAGATTTGACAAGGGGGAGAGATGAAACCTGATGTAAAGATTCAGGTAGTTTGTTCCAGGTATAAGAAGCAGCAAGGTGAAAAGATCGAATTCTGAAGATGGCAGTGGAAGAAAAGGGCATAGAGAAAAGCAAGCCAGAGAAAAAGTGGAATTCATGAGGAGAGGTGTAGGGAGAGAGAAGAACGGTAGTGAGGAGCATTAGAATACATAGCGTGCTCACCTGTAACAGGTGTTCTCTTGGGACAGCAGGAATCAGTCCTCACATATGGGTGACAGCGCTGACAGAGCCTGCGCGGATCCAATTCCCAACTTTCAAAGAAAGCCTTTGGGACCTACACCATGCATGCGCGGTCATCTTCCCACCCAAAGGTGTCATCTTACCTCCGTATGATAACATTGTTCAAAAAAGTATAAAAGAAAACTCCTCCACGGGGAGGAGGGAGGGTTGTGAGGACTGATTCCTGCTGTCCCTGGAGAACACCTGTTACAGTTGAGTAACTACACTTTCTCCAGGAACAAGCAGGAAGTCCATCCTCACATATGGGACTCCCGAGCTACAGGCTACCGAAAAATCTGTAAAAGCCACAGGTGACCCAAAAAGCGGACCATAAGGGCAGTAGGCACGCTGTTTGGCTGGAAATCTGATACTACTGTAGAAGCAGCGAGGATCCAATTCCCACCCCAGTAACCTGGACATTACAGGATGGAGGGAGGAGTTGCATCATTCTCTGAAGAGGTGACGAAGTTCTGACTGGCCGAAGGCGCTGTTCTTCCGGGAGGTTTTCTCCAGACAGTAGTGTGCAGCAAAGGTGTGCACTGAAGACCAGGTGATGGTCCGACAAAGCTTCAGTAAGGGCACCAAGTGCAGGCACGCCACCGAGACCACCATGGCATGCACATTGTGCGCTGTTAAATGATGCTCGAGAGAGCCCCGCCTGTTCGTAGGCAAAGGAGATGCAGTCGGCCACCCAGCATGAAAGGGTGCACTTGGAGACTGCAAACCTCAGTCGACTGGGGTCAAAAGAGACAAAGAGCTGCATTGAGCGGCAGTGGGGCTGCGTCCTCTGGATGTAAAAGGACAACGCCTGCTTACAGTTGAGTGTGTGCAGTGAGGCCTCCGTTCTAGAAGAATGAGGCCTAGGAAAGAAGGTGGGCAACACCACTTCTTGATTTAAATGGAAGGCTGAGACAACCTTCAGTAAGAGTTTCAGGTGAGTCCAAATGACAACCCTGTTCTTGTGGGATATGGTGTAGGGCACATGAGCCACCTGCACCTGCTCATCCTTCTGGCCAAGGTGAGCGCCACCAGAACACAACTTTCCAGGGAAGAAATTTGAGATGGCAGGTGGCCAAGGGTTCAAAGGGTGGAGCTATAAGCTTACCCAAAACCACACTGAGGTCCCAAGCCACCAGCGGCGGACGGATTGGGGGCCGGGAGAGGAGGGGGTCTTGCATGAATCTGCTCACCAGGGGATGCAGCGACACTGCTTTGTCCTCCACTATGTGATGCTGAGCTGAGATGGCACAGAGGTGCACGCAAACTGTATTGGACTTAAGGCCAGACCCTGACAAATGCAGAAGGTACCGCAGGATGTCTGGCATTGCACAGGAGAAGGGGTTAAGACCTTCATCTGCACACCAGCACGAACATCTACACCTCTTAAAGGCATATGCCCATCACATAGAATCCTTACGCGAGGCCAGGAGAATGTCCTCGACCAGCCTGGAGAGGCTGTGGTGTGTTATAGCTAGCCTCTCAGCATCCAGGCCATCAGCGCCAGTGATGGGAGATTGGGGTGCAGTAGGGTCCTGTTCTCCTGTGATAGCCTGAGTGCAATGAGAATCACTGAGACCACTTAAAATTGGATCTTGAGGAGGGTCCGCGGCACCAGGGGCGTCAGTGTAAATGCATAGAGGAAACCTCTGGACCAGGGGAGGAGAAAAGCGTTCGTTGACTCCCGGCCCCAGGCCGGCCTCCGTAAGCAGAAACGCAGCAGCTGCACGTTGTCTGGACTGGCAAAGAGGTCCATCTCCGGGGTCCCCAGGCGGGAAAATCTATCCCAGCACGGCCGTGTTCAGCCTCAAATCATGGGGCTAGAGAATATGGCTTAGCCAGTTGGCCAGCACATTGTCCTGGCTCGATAAGTACACCTCCTGGAGAGAAATTTCAGAGGCGCACCACCTCCCAACAGAGGTGGTACGACCCTGTGCCCCCTTGCTTATTGAGGTAGTATATCGCTATCTGGTTGTCCATCTAGACCTGAACCACCTGGCCTTCCAGATGATCTTGGAAGATGTGCAGTGCATGAGACTGCTCTGATTCCAGCAGGTTGATCTGTGAGGCATTCTCCACTCTGGTGACCATGGACCCTGTGACTACAGATGATCGCAGTGGGCTCACCAGCCCAGCTTGGACACGTCTGTTGTGAGGGTGCGTCACGCTGGGGGAGCCTGAAAGGATGGGCCGACTTCCCCCGGTGTGGTGGCTCGAATGAACCAATCGTCTAAATGAGGAAAGACTAATACCCACAGGAGGCAGAAGCAAGCGGCCAAGATCACCAGGTATTTTGTGAATACTCTAGGAGCCGAGACAAGGCCGAAGGGGAGTACCGGAGGTACTGACAGTGCCTTGGGTAGATCAGGATGTCAGTGTAGGCATCTTTGAAAATATTACCGATATTGGTGGGAAAAAAAAATCAACTTTATCCGGTTGCACAGACAGCACATCGCCAGGGCTCCATGGAAAAAAGAAGACTGAGGTAAGATAGCACCTTTGAGCGGGAAGTGACCACACATGCGCGGTATAGGTCCCAGAGGCTTTCTTTGAAAGCTGGGGATTGGATCCGCGCAGGCTCCGTCAGCGCCGTCACCCATATGTGAGGACTTCCTTCCTACTTGTTCCTGGAGAAACATTTCTAGGTCAGAAGGAGAAATTTCTATTGGATACAGAAACGGAAGGATTTATATTTTATTACAGTGAATATGTAAATTACTTTGGATTTTTATAAATGTTGCTGTCGACTCCTGGTTACCCCGTGGACAGCATCCTAAACTATGTTTTGTCTTCAGTCAGGTAGCTAACTGTTGATAAGAGTGGTATCCGTAGCTGCTGTTATTATATTGATCCACTGCATTGCCACTCTTCCTTTTTTGCAGTGATCTTCAACCATGCCAAGCATGACGTCTTCCTGTAAAGACCCTTCTCTTTGCATATGTTCAAAGTATGAAAGCTGAAGTTTTGTCATTTGCTCTTCTAAAAAAAGTGTAGATTTGATTTCCTCTGTACCAACTGATTTGTTCTTTGTCCAAATATTTGGGGGGAAAACTGGGGAGGGGGGAGGGGGGGGGGAGGAGGAGAGGAGGGGGCACTGAGGCTGTGCGAGGCGAAGGATCTTGATTTAATCCTGGCTGCTCCATAGGCCCTTACCCTGTTAAGGCCTGGGAACTGAACCAATTTCCCCTTCTCCATGAGGGCATCTCCAGCAGGGCACTGAAGATGGCCCTCTTGGAAATCTCTGCTGATGAGCTCCAGTGAGGAAGTTTCCACAGAGAGCGGTTGCTCACAAGCTAAAATGATTTTCCACACAGCTATGTCAGATTGCATCCACCATCTGCTGAAGACAGAGAAATAATGAAGTATGCCCCTAACTGCATCAGTTATAGTAGCAGGGATGATGTCATAAGATGCTTCTGGATTTTTCTCTCTCTCTTACTTCTGCTGGCAGGGGGACACAATCCACTAATCTAGCAGGATGCAAGGAAACTGTAGTTGATGGACCAGACTTCTCCTGTCATCTGTAAACACAAACTACAAGAGGGTTCATAGTCAGATCCCAAGTATGGCAAGTACGAGTTATGGGTATCCATGATGAATATGGTCTTGTCAAAACTTGTGACAACTCTTAAAACCAGATTGGGGGGGAGGGGGTTCTGTGCCATATCGATGGAAAGAATAGCTGCAAAAAAATTAGACAACATGATCTTTGCAAAAACTCCTTTTGGGGCACCTGAGGCCTAAATGCAGCCCACAGTGGTAATGCAACAAAAGGTGATTGAAAACCTAAGATGGCTATGGGAGTAAAAAACCCATAAGTGTGACAAAAGTGGCAGTATGAAAACAAAAATGATGTTATAGTTCTAACGCTTTTATAGATTAAATGAAAAGAGCAAAGAGTGACATGCCTGTATGGCTCCGCAGAAAAACAAATACTACAACAAACCAATTTGGAAACAGTAGGCAGGAAGTAGTGCAAATCAATTATGGTGTGCTTCCCAAAGCTTTTAGGATTATTAAGCTGGAAAGCTGCTCTTGTGTTTGGGCTCCATCAGTGATGTCATTCATACGTGAGAACTCTTTATCCTGCTTGTCCATAAAGAAAGGCTTTTCCAGGGCTCTTTTTAAGAGCATCCATGTAGGTACTATATGGATAATAAATCCTGCTTATTCTAAAAAAACAATATATATATATATTTTTTTTTTCCTCCTTACAGAACACATTTGCTAGACTTCCATGCAATTTCTTGCTTTCTTTGTAATTAAGCAATAGTATTTGCCTATATTTTGATAACCTGAAGGATGCTGAAATTGCTATATTGATCAAAAAAACTATTCATCAATAATGCTGGAATGATGGGAGATAAAGCGTAGTTACTCACCTGCAACAGGTGTTCTCTGGGGACAGCAGGAATCAGTCCTCACATATGGGTGATGTCTGTGCTAAAGGAGCCCTCGCAGAAGCATCCCCCCAGCTTTCAAAGAAAACCTTTGGGAGATATCACCACGCATGCGTGGTGCCCTTCCCGCCCAAGGGCGCAATCTTGCTCAGTCAGATAACATAGCTAAAAGACGGTAAAAAGAAAAGATGGTAAATAAGCAACTCCAAAGGGAGGAGGGAAGGTTGTGAGGACTGATTCCTGCTGTACCCAGAGAACACCTGTTACAAGTGAGTAACTACGCTTTCTCTGGGAACAAGCAGGAAGTCAGTCTTCACACATGGGACTCCCCAGCTACAAGCTACCTAAAGCCCATAAGGAAAAAATACAGTTGCACTCCAGGGGAGCCATAAGCAGCAGCAATTGAGTCTGCAAATACAGACTACAGTAAAGCCCGTGTGTCCAATGGGCACCAATGCTCCAGTAGCCTGAATGCAGAAGGGTCAGAGGGTAGGAGTTGCCTAGACCCCGAAAAGATTACGGAGCATGGCCTGGCCGAAGGCGCTGTCCCATTGGGACTCCCTCTCCAGACAGTAATGAGCTACGAAGGTATGGACTGAAGACCAGGTGGCAGTCAGGCAGATTGTCCAGCATCGGGACGGAGCACAGGTTTACCACAGAGGCTGCCATGACCCTGACATTGTGTGCTGTAACACGGCCATCCAGTGTGAGCCCAGCCCTCTCATAGGCAAGTGCTATGCAGTCCGCCACCCCAGGTGGACAGTGTTCGCTTGGTCACTGCTTCCCCCAGCAGACCGGGGTCATGGGAAACAAAAAGCCGAGAAGCTTTGCGGTGGCCCTGTGTATGTTGAATGTAGGAGGACAGGGCCCTCTTACAGTCTAAAGTGTGAAGGACAGTCTCCGCACTGCTGGAGTGAGGCCTTGGAAGTGGTTACTCTGGGGTCCAGCAGCCACTTGTGCGTTTGGAGGACCCTGCTCAGTGTGTCCGCCAGGGTGTTGTCCTGGCCTAGTAGTTATACAGTCCGTAGGAGTATTCTCTGATGAATTGCGTAGGGGCAGAGGGTACAAGACCCCATGCCCCCTTGCTTGTTCACGTAGAACATTGCCACTTGATTGTCCGTTTGATCAGTACTGACTGATGCCTCAATTGGTGGCAAAATGCTTGGAGGGCTAGATATATTGCCCGAAGCTCCAAGAGGTTGATATGCTGGTTGCCCTTGGCTTGTGACCAGCTGCCCTGGGTGCAAAGTTCCTCGCAGTGGGCTCCCCATCCCAGCAGGGAGGCACCCGTAGTGAGGACTCTTGGAGTTTGGAAAGGCATCCTCCCTGCTTAGAGCTGTTGCAGGTTTTGACACCAAGTTAGAGATTCTGCCAACTAGGGGGTCACTGAGACTCTGTCCTGGAGGCGGCCAGTAGCTTGTGTCCACTGGTCTCGAAGGCACCACTGGGTAACCCTCATGTGCAGATGGGCGCCTGGGGTGACATGGACCGTGAAGGCCATGTGACAGAGTAGACGCAACAGAAGCCGAGCCAACAACGAGGGACGGTGTTGCATATCTGTGGCCAATTCCCTGAGATGGTTGGCCCGATCCAGGGGGACGAAAGCCCATGCCTGAACGGTGTCCAGCTTTGCCCCTATGAACTCCAGACATTATGTCAGGAGGAGGTGGGACTTGGGGTAGTTTATCACGAACTCCAGATGTTGCAGGACATGGATGGTGTGTGCTGTAGCTTGCTGGACCTCAGCCGCAATTCCTCCTTTTATAAGCCAGTCATCCAGATAGGGGAAGACAAATACCCCTTGGAGACAGAGGTAGGCAGCCATTACTGCCAGGCATTTGGTGAAGACCCTGGGAGCGGACGCCAGGCCGAAGGGTAGTACCCTGTAATGGTAGTGGCCTCCCCCCATCATGAAGTGAAGATACTGCCTGTGGTTGAGGTGAATGAGGTTGTGGGTATAAGCATCCTTCAGATCCAAGGAGCATAGCCAATCTACCTGCTGGAGATAAGGCAGCAATGTTCCAAGGGAGAGCATCTTGAACTACTCCCTCACCAGGAATTTGTTCAGGTTGCGCAGGTCAAGGATGGGCCTTAGGCCCCCTGTTCTTTTTGGCACGAGGAAATACCTAGAGTAGAATCCCTTGCCCCTGAGATGTTGGGGTACTGGTTCTACTGCTTTGTCCTCGAGAAGGCCTGCGAGTTCCTGCAATAGGAGGTCCCGGTGAAGGGGAGAACTTGGGGGCTCTTCTGAAAAGAAAGTGAGAGGTGTCTGTACCAGGTGAAGGAGGTAGCCCTCCTTGACCACCTGAAGTGCCCAGGCATCGGTGGTGATGGTTGGCCATCTGTGGGCACAGTGGATCAGATGTCCCTCTGCAGACTGCTGTCCTCCCTGGGGTAGAGGGGCTATGCCCAAGGAGTCAAAAACTTCCCCCTGGCTGGGCCAGAGCAGACGTCTGGGGCTTGGGAGTCTTCTGCTTACGGGGGACTTGCCCACATCCCTTGGCCTGCTGAGCCTGCTGGGGAGGCCTGAAATGGTGGGTAGTTTTTGTAAGCAGCCCCCTTCTTCAGGAAAAAGGACTTTTTGCCCAAACCCTTCCGTCGGGGAGGGCCAGCGGTCTCTTTCGAGAGCCTGGTCCTTGTCACAAACTCAGTCACCAACTCGGCGGCCTTTTCCTTCATGGGTTTGCCAGAGGTTCTCTCCTTAGCATGGGACATCGACCAGTTTGTCCTGAACCCGCTGTTCGAGGTCGGAAGACTGTAGCCAAGTCTGGCGTCTGGCACCAATGCCCACCGCAGCTACTCTAGCCACCAACATGAAGTCATCATAGGTTGCTCGAGTCATGAATTTCGAGCACTCACGGACAGCTTAGGCCAGGTTCTTGAACTGCTGCAGGGATTCCTTGGAGAGACCAGCCAAGAACCCGGTGAGCTCTTTCGCCATGTCTCTCAGTTATATGTCCATGAATAGCTGGTAGGTCTGGATCAGGCCGAGGAGCATCGAGCCCTGGTAGCACTTTCTGCTGAGGGCATCCAAAGTGCGGGCCTCCCTACCTGGGGGCACCGAGGAGTGCATCTTCTAGCTCTTCAGCCGACGCATGGCTGATTCCACTACCATGGAGTTATGCGGCAGCTGTGCCTTCTGAAAGCCAGGTCTTCGGTGGACCCGAAACATCGAGTCGAGTTGCTTTCTCACGATGGACATTGATGTTAGTGTCTCCCACATACGGAGCATTAGCCGTTCCAGGATGGGTAGAATGGGCACCGTGAGCGATTCTCTCGGTGAGGCCTCGTATTGGAGGATTTCTAGTTCCTCTGTCCGAAGATCCTCCTCCGATTCTGTTGGGAATGCTAGAGCCTCTGACATGTCCTGCACGAAGTTGAGGAACGCCATGTCCTCGGGCGGGGACAGACACTGGGGCTCAGAGATTGGCGAGTCCGCAGGAATGTTGCAGTGGCAATGGGTGTACAGGGACTCCTTGTCCTCGGTCTCCCATTCTGAGTAGTCTGAAGATTCGAGGGAAGGGCGGCTCATGGGCTCTGGGGGCCTGACCCCTGCCCGTGTCCCCCAGAGGCCGCCAACTGGTGCCATGTGCACTGGCCGGGGAAGACCTCGGTCCCATGGAACAGGACTCTGATCTAGATCTTGGCCGAGGATCGACTCGAGACTGTATGATCTCGAGGATCAGCTTGGCCTCTAGGGATGCCCTTGACGTCGAGGACCCGGTGGTCTGGGCGGAGGAACTGGTTGAACCGGACAGTAACACCCGTTGCTGGTCCATGAAGGCAGACAAGCAGCGCTCCAGGGCTGCAATTCTAGTTTCCAGTCCAGAAAGCTCCACAGCTGTCGGTACGGGCACAGAGGAACTCTGGTCTGGTGCTGATTCCCCCGAGGGGGAGTCCTCAACTAGGATGGGCTCGGGCATCCAAGGCCGATCTCTGTGCGATTCCTTCTGGGCGACCTTGGTGGGCTGCTCCCACTCCGAGCCCTCAGATGAGCATCGTGGACTGCGGGACCTGGCTCGGGGCTTACCCGATCTGCCAGAACCACCCAGGGATGCCGTCTTCGAGGGTTTCTTCTTCTTCTTGTGTTCCCTCGAGGGACACCCCCTCTCTGAAAACCCACGGTGTTGACCAGGGTCCACGGGGGTGCCGCGAGAGTCTAAGGCTTCAGATGGGGCCTTGGCCTTCGGAGGCACCGGGGACTCCGGGAAAAACTTGCCATGCTGCTGCTGGCAGCTCTTAAGGGCCTTGGAAGACATCTTTTTATAGAGACCGCAGGCTGTGGGGTCGTGGTCCAGCCCTAGACAGTGTAGCAGTCGTGTGCGTCAGTGAGGGACATGATTTTTGTACACTGATCACACTTCTTAAAGCCACTGGTAGCCATGGGGCAAAAAAGGACCCCAGCAAGGTCGAAGACCCGCGGTGCTGCCAGTTGGAAAAAAGGCGTGAAGGTGCCAAGTAGAAAAAAAGTATACAAACCCAAGACACGATGCCGGGGCAGCGGGCTCGGATGGCAGAAGAGTACTGGTGCACAACTGGAAGAGAGTATAAAACTCAGGTTAAGGATAATCAACTTTTTCCGGGGGAAAACAGATGGACATCTAAAGGGCTCCGCAAAATAAAGGAGACTGAGCAACATAGCACCCTTGGGCAGGAAGGGCACCATGCATGCGTGGTGGCATCTCTCAAAGGCTTTCTTTGAAAGCTGGGGGGGGATGCTTCTGCGAGGGCTCCATCGGCATCGACATCACCCATATATGAGGGCTGACGTCCTCTTGTTCATGGAGAAATGATGTAGTCGTGTAGCACGGATTGCAATTTTATAAGAGGAACTTAGGCAGAGAATGCACATACATGCATATGCATCTCTATAAAATTACCCCACTGGAAGGTAGTTGCAGGCGTTTATACCTGATCCCAGACAGGTACAAATGACCATCCTAAGTTTGTTTTGAAACACATACACTTTCCGAGCTCCACCTCAACTCTTACATAGTGCAAGCATTGCCTGAGGAGACAATGCATGCACTATGCATCACCAGCACATACTTTTATGTATGTATATCCCTGGGCAATTATAAAAGCATCTATTTAAGTGTGTAAAACTCTATTCTATATGCTCAAATTGGGTATATAATTATCCAAATAGTATGGTTATGGGTCAAAGGAGTGTGCAACATAAAAATTCACCTAACAGTTGTTGATGAATTGATGTGCCTCTCTTAGGGGGAGAGAATAAAGTTCCCTCCTCAAGTCTTGATGAGTACCTTCATTTGGTGACCCCGTTGTATAATTTCTATACTAAATCTCAGCAAGGCGATATTACAATTGAAGTTTGGTAGGAACGAAAAAGAAAAATACATACTGGTCTCACATCACTCAGGATAAAAAGGTGCCCACCTATAGCTTACGCACTAGGGCTAATGATGGTGGTTGCAATAGTGCAAGTACTGCAGATGTAGATAACATCCTTGCCACAGATGGTGAGCCTGTGTTCATTGACCTAATGTGGCAAGAGATAAACACAGAAATTAATGAAAAAGTTAAGAGGATTAACTATGGTTAAGTGGACTTCGGCAGATAAAGAGGAGATAATCTACTGCTATTTTTATGCTAGAAACCCTATTTTTAAATCAAGAGGGTATACAGAGAATCCACCAAAAACTGGAAGAAAGAGGAAAACAGACACTAGAAAAACTGCAAAAAGCAATGGATACAAATTTAAGATCTTTAATTTCATAGATCAGAATAAAGAAGAATGTAAATGGAGAAAGCGTAGTTACTCGCCTATAACAGGTGTTCTCCGGGAATAGCAGGAACCAGTCCTCCTATATGGGTGATGTCGGCACCGCCAGACCCCGCACGGATCCAGCTTCAAAGAACGTTTTTGGGAGATAAACTGTACATGCGCGGTCATCTTCCCGCTCAAAGCTGCTATGGTATACTTGCCTCAGTATACCATAGCACACTATGGTATACTTGCCTCAGTATACCATAGCACAAGCCGGCAAAAAGTGAAACAAAAAGAAAAAAAACTCCAAGGGGATGAGGGAGGGTTGTGAGGACTGTTTCCTGCTGAGGTGAGTAACTACGCTTTCTCTGGGAACAAGCAGGAAGTCATCCTCACATATGGGACTCCCAAGCTACAGACTACCGAAAAAAAAACTGTAAAAGCCACAGGCAACCCAAAAAGCGGACCATAAAGGGCAGCAGGGGTGCTGGTAGTCTGAAACTGCAGAACCAGCATCGGAGATGCAATCCCACCAGTCCAGGGAAGATGTCAAGGCGGACGTGATCTGGATGCAGTCCCCCAGGTAGCCCGTCACCTGCACCCACTGGCACTGAGAGTCCATTGAGCTTGCTGCATGCATCCACAGGCGTGCAAAGGGGGTCACATGGGCGGTGGACGCCATGTGCCTGAGGAGGGGAAGCATTTGCCAGGCAGTCACAGCAGCCTGCACTTGCTGTGCCAGAGCGGCGAGATGCTGAACCCGACTCAGGGGCAGGAGAGCCTTTGCCTGAGTGGAGTCAAGCACTGCTCCGATGAACTCCATGGTTTGAGTTAGGACAAGGTTGGACTTGGGAAAGTTCACCACGAACCCTAGGTGATGCAACAGCTCCAATGTGCGTTGGGTCGCATTGCGCATCTCACCCGGCATGCCGGCCTGCATGAGCCAGTCACCCAAGTACGGGAAAATTAAGACTCTGAGAAGTCAGAGGCGAGTGGCCATGACCGCCAGGCACTTTGTGAACACCTGTGAAGGCGAGGCTGAAGGGAAGCACCCTATATTAGAAGTGATGACCTCCCAGCATGAACCAGAGGTACTGATGATGCCGTGAGTGGATCAGAATGTGGTGTACATATCTTTGAGATCCAATAAGCATAGCCATTCTCCCTGGAGAAGGTAAGGCAGCAAGGTTCCAAGGGATACCCATTTTGAACTTCTCCTTGACCAGGAAGCCGCTGAGGTCCCAGAGGTCCAGGATGGGCCTGAAGCCCCCCGTTTTCTTGGGGACCAGAAAGTAGTGGGAGTAGAACGGGCTTGACTGCTTGGACCGCGAGCAACGACTCGAGCTCTGTCTGGAGCAGTTCCCTGTGCAAGGTATCCACTGGTAATTCCCCTGTGAAATTAGGTGTGGGCAGCTGGGCAAAGTGAAGGAGGTATCCCTCCATGACTGCGCTGCACCCAAGTGTCTGCTGTAATAGCCAGCCACCCGTGTGTGAAATGGTCCAGGCAATCCCCCGTGAACCTCAGGCCTGGTACCTCCTGAGGGAGGCTATGCCCAAGGAGTCAAAAGCTCCCCACCAGGCTGTGGTTGAGCTGCTTTTTGGGGCTTAGGAATATTGAGCTTATGGGGGCTATGCCCTGGGCCCTTGGCCTGCTGCCCCTGAGAAGGAGCGGGGTAGGCCTGGAACTTGGGGTAGTTTCTGTAAATCTTCTTAACCTTTGGGTGGATGGTCTTTTTACCCAAAGCCTTCCTATGGGAAGGATCTGATACCTTCATGGACAACCTGGTCCTGAACTCCTCCAGCTTGTCAGTATTGTCAGTCAAGGGCTTGCCGAAGAAGTTATCTCCCCAGAAGGGACATTGGCTAGTTTGTCCTGCAACCATTGTTCCAAGTCGGAGGACTGCAGTCAGGCAAGGCGGTGGGCACTAATGCCCACCACAGCCACACAAGCCACCAACTCAAAGCCGTTGAAGGCTGCTCGAGTTTGAAATTTGGAGCATTTCTTGACCGAGGAAACCAGAGTCCGAAAGCCCTCAAGGGGCTCACCTGACAGACCAATTGAGAACCCGGAGAGCACCTTTGCCAGGTCTCTCAGGTACATGCCCATGTACAGTTGGTAGGCCTGGATCTGGTCAGGCACAACGAGAGCAAATCGCTCTTGCTAGTCCAACAGGAACACAAAGAGGCAAGAGATACGGATGATCACAGGTGCCTTTATTAAGTCCCCTACGCGTTTCGGCAAATGCCTTCTTCAGGGGGATGTACTTAAACATACAAACACAAGAAATAATTAAAAAATAAAAATTATATCAATGAAATAATAAATAATTAAAATAAACAGGCATGTGGTATATATATACCAATCTTAAGAATGTTACATAAACACATAAAATGAAGATAAGATAAAATGACAGCATAAATAATGGAAAATCAACCATAAAAACACATTACATTATACAAAACTAGTAAAATATTAAAATGTAAAACTGTCAAAATAATAAATAAGACGCAGGGCAGAAACAACACCAACCAAGAAAACATATAAAAGAACCCTATGCAAATATAGTTAATAAAATTGAATGCACATGATGATATCTACTTACAAGGCACTACTGGTAAGAAACCAATGTGAATATCCTAGACAGCGTATGGGTTCCTTGTATTATGGAATACTGTAACACATGAATACATAATAAAAACCAAAGAAAGGAGGAACATGCGTGTAAATATAAACATCTTCAATAAAACATTGACACTGTATTAAACATCAAAATATGATCAAAATGATAAAAGAATAAATATGCTGAATAAATATGCAAATGTGTTCCTCTAATAAAATGTATAAAAACACTATGACAAAATAGATCACAGATAAGCTACCGACGAACATGTAAACAATAAAAACATATTTAAAAATGTAAAACTTTAAAAATACATGCTCCACCTAAACAGGGTTGATCATTGTGTGATACCCTAAAAATAATATGATGTCTCCTATTGCACATTAAAAGGAGGGAGGAAAGGGGCACACTCAAATGTATTGAAATGAATAACAACGCGTGAAGGGACATGTGTACTAAATGTGGATGCTTAGTGACATAATTCATATTGTTTACATGTTCGTCGGTAGCTTATCTGTGATCTATTTTGTCATAGTGTTTTTATACATTTTATTAGAGGAACACATTTGCATATTTATTCAGCATATTTATTTATTTGTTTTATCATTTTGATCATATTTTGATGTTTAATACAGTGTCAATCAATGTTTTATTGAAGATGTTTATATTTACACGCATGTTCCTCCTTTCTTTGGTTTTTATTATGTATTCATGTGTTACAGTATTCCATAATACAAGGAACCCATACGCTGTCTAGGATATTCACATTGGTTTCTTACCAGTAGTGCCTTGTAAGTAGATATCATCATGTGCATTCAATTTTATTAACTATATTTGCATAGGGTTCTTTCATATGTTTTCTTGGTTGGTGTTGTTTCTGCCCTGCGTCTTATTTATTATTTTAACGGTTTTACATTTTAATATTTTACTAGTTTTGTATAATGTAATGTGTTTTTATGGTTGATTCTCCATTATTTAAGCTGTCATTTTATCTTATCTTCATTTTATGTGTTTATGTAACATTCTTAAGATTGGTATATATATACCACATGCCTGTTTATTTTAATTATTTATTATTTCATTGATATAATTTTTATTTTTTAATTATTTCTTGTGTTTGTATGTTCAAGTACATCTCCCCGAAGAAGGCATTTGCCGAAACGCGTAGGGGACTTAATAAAGGCACCTGTGATCATTCGTATCTCTTTTGCCTCTTTGTGTTCCTAGGCCTGGATCTGGGCCATGATCATCGAGCCCCGGAAGCACTTTCTCCCAAACGCGTCCATGGTGCGGGCCCTCCCTACCCGGGGGCACTGAAGAATGCGTTATCTCACTCTTGATCTGACACATAGCTGACTCCACCACCATGGAATTGTCTGGGAGTTGTGCTTTCTGGAGTCCTGGGCTCTTGCCGACTCGATACTGGGAATCAAGTTGATGGTTTACAATCAGCACCGTCACTGGTTTCTCTCATATCTTGAACAGGAGGCGCTCAAGGATGGGGGTACGGGCACCATCAGTGCCTCCCTAGGAGGGGCCTCGTACTGCAGGATTCTCCAGATCCTCAGCATGAAGCTTGTCCTCCAGCATCACCACAAAGGTGAGGACCTGGGACATCTCCCATACGAACTCGAGGAAGGCAAAGTCCTCCTGGGGATACCTCCGCTGGTGGTGTGGCAGAGAAAGGTTGGAGGGGATGTCAAAATGGAGCACAGTGTTTTTTTATTTATTTATTTAGACAGTTTTTGTATACCGCTTTATCCTTCAATCAAAGCGGTCACAACACAATTGGGGGATACATTTAACACGTGGGGATATGAGACACATACACTAATACTTACAGGGAACATGGGCAGTGGAGGGTTAAGTGGCTTGCCCAAGACCACAAGGAGCATCTGGGGGACTAGAAACCCCAGTCCTTCCGGCCCAAGGTTGCTGTCCTCTAGTGGGATTTGAACCCCCGACCTTCCGGCCTGAAGTACCTTGTCCCAACCACTAGGGTGATTCCTCGTCTATCTCCCAGTCCGATTCTGACCCCAAAGAGTCGATTGGCGCACGTGGTCCCCGGACTGACTCAGCACAAAGGACTCCTGACGCTGGTGGTCGGACGGCATCGTGTTGGTTGTTAAGGGTCTCGACACCGACCTAGTGAAGCGCTTCAGGAAAAGAGGTGCCTCCTCTGGAGGTGTCCTCAGTGAGGAGGTTCCCGTGTGGGGTGCCAAAGATCTGGAAGGACCGGAAGTTGGGCCCCACTGTGCCTCGAGTAAAGCTGAAAAGCTGCGCTTCAGGGCAGCCATATGAGCCTCTATGCCCGAGGGCTCCGCAGCAGCTCCAGACCCGACGACGTTGGGGCCAGTCGACTCACTGGCCAGGGAGTCCCGGATGGTGATAGAGTCAGGAGTGGTGTCTCATCCCTGCGGGGCTGCATCGACAGGCACTCCCGTCTGTCGTCTCCCGAGTCGTGCCGAGGGCTCTGAGGCCAAGTCGAAGAGGACTTACCCAGGACGTTGGGTCAGTTCTCTGCGTCAACTTCGAGGGTGCCGTAGACGTCTGTGGGAGATCGTCTGATGAGGACTCCAACATCCCTATGCCCCCGGGCTCCGACAGAGCCCAGCAGTGCAACACCGCGTCGCCCGTGTCGAGGGAAGGGATTCCGCCCCCAATGCTGAGCTGGAGCCAGACTTGCCAAACAGCTCCCCCTGCCGCCTTTCACTGTCCCTCTGGGGTTTGGCCAACATGAGCAGGCAAAGTGGGCAAGAGGACCCGTCGTGGTCCGAGGCACTTCATACAGGTGGAGTGACAGTCTGTGCGGGACACTGCATGACTGCACTTATCATATTGATTAAAATCACTAGCCAAGGACATGGTGGGGAAAATGAGGCCTGCGAGGTCAAACTCAGATGTCTTGACGAGGTAGGCCATGAGAAAAATCCCACGCGCTGAAAAAGCAAAAGGTAAAGGAAAGGACACCCGAGCAAAAATTGAGGACGCCGAGGCGAGACTCGGGCGTAGAAGGTAATCAAATTGAGCACTTGGTAACAGGAAAGAAATCACGAGTAGGGTTGAGAAAAATTAGCTTTTACCGGGGTGCACAGACGGGGCGTCTGCATGGCTCACTGGAAAAAGACAGAGGCAACATGGCAACTCTGAGCGGGAAAGTGACCACGCATGTGCGGTGTATCTCCCAAAAGCTTTCTTTGAAAGCTGGGGAGCGGATCCATGCGGGCTCCGTCGGCACAGATGTCACCCATATGTGAGGACTGACTTCCTGCTTATTCCCGGAGAAATTTCACTTACCGTTAATTTCCTTTCCTGGAATCCTTCTAGACCAGACTAGTGGGTAATCACCCCCTCCTAGCAGATGATGGAGGCAAAGAATATTCCAAAAGTTTCTGTGACATCACCTTTGGTACTTAACCCAGGACCCCTAGGGGTCCACTTCAGTATGCCACTCACAAGCCTAAGGACTTCACAACTTAGCCAAAGGTGAAACTCTACTAACCATTCAAAGGAATAGCTTTCCATACAGCTGCTGGCAGCCAACTATGTACAAGTAAGGAGAACAGCACTAGGGAGGCCAACAAACGTAGAAGATCTTATCTGAGCGTCGTACTGGGTTGTTCTCAAACAGAAAAAAGTGGGTCTTGGACTGGTCTAGCAGGATTCCAGGAAAGGAAATTAATGGTAAATGAAATTTCTCCTTCTGGATCATCCTGCTTGACCAGTCCAGATTAGTAGGAAGTACCCAAGCTATTCCACCCTAGGGTGGAAAGAAGCAGCTGCAGCCAAAACAGAGACTCCAAAACAAGCTGCTTTCCTGGCATGGATATCCAAGCGACAGTGCCGAGTGAAGGTTGAAAGACCAGGTAGCCACCCGGAAAATGTGCAGCAGCAACATCAGGTATCTTTCCACTCATGAGGCTGCTTGTGTCCTTGTGGAATGCGCTTGGAGCCCCACCAAAATAGGCTTACCCTGAAGGATGCAAGCAGTCTCAATGGTCTGTTTAATCCATCACGCAATCGTGGATTTTGAGGCAGCGTAACCTCTACGGGGCCCTGAGAACAAGACCGAGGCGGTCAGAACGTCTAAAAAGCGTAGTTACTCACCTGTAACAGGTGTTCTCCAGGAGCAGCAGGAATCAGTCCTCACATATGGGTGACGTCGGCGCCGACGGAGCCCTCGCGGAGCAATTTTCCCCAGCTTTCACAGAAAGACTTTGGGAATTGCAGCGCGCATGCGCGGTCGCCTTCCCGCCCAAGGGAGCTATCTTAGCCAGTCTGATGACATAGCTAAAAGACAGCATAAAAATTAGCAAAAAACTTAAGCAGATGATTGCAACTCCACGGGGAGGAGGGAGGGTTGTGAGGACTGATTCCTGCTGCTCCTGGAGAACACCTGTTACAGGTGAGTAACTACGCTTTCTCCAGGACCAAGCAGGAAGTCAGTCCTCACATATGGGACTCCCAAGCTTAAGGCTACCGGAGACCCTAAGCACAAAAATGAGCTCCCTCGAGCTCGGCAGTACAGAAGGATGGAATCTTCGCTGAATTAGTACCCACCGGTAGCCCCCATCCGGGATGGAGGGTAGGAGTTGCTCAAACCTCGAAGAGATTGCGGAGGACTGCCTGTCCGAAAGCACTGCCCCTGCGGGACTCCCTCTCGAGACAGTAATGGACCGCAAAAGTCTGGCTCGAAGACCAAGTAGCGGCCCGGCAGATGTCTGCCAGCGGAATAGAGCGGAGGTAAGCCACTGACGTAGCCTTCGCCCGAACACAATGAGCCGTGACTCGACTTTCTAAGGAGAGTCCGGCTGCCCCATAAGCCCAAGCGATACAGTCAGCAACCCAGATGGACAGGGTACGCTTGGAGACCGGGAGCCCCAATTTATTGGGGTCAAAAGACACAAAAAGCTGAGCAGCTTTACGGTGCTCCCGCGTACGGTCAAGGTAGAAGTTCAATGCCCTTCTACAGTCCAGGGTATGCAGGACTCGTTCAGCTCGGCTGGAGTGAGGCCTGGGAAAGAAGGTTGGAAGTACCACCTCCTGATTGATGTGAAAAGGGGAGACAACTTTTGGAAGAAATTTTGGGTGAGTCCGTAGGACTACCCTATTTTTGTAGAACCGAGTGAAGGGAGGATCAGACACGAGGGCCTGCAATTCACTTACGCGTCTAGCGGAAGTGAGGGCTATCAGGAATAAGGTTTTCCACGAAAGAAAACGCAGAGAACAGGTAGCCATCGGTTCAAAAGGCGGACAGGTGATCCGCTGTAAAACCACATTCAGATCCCAGTCAGGTGCTGGCGGGCGCAGAGGTGGTTTTAGTAGAAGGAGACCTCGGAGAAACCGAGCTACAAGAGGGTCGCTGGAAAGAGGTCTGCCGTCCACCGGCACATGGTGTGCTGAAAGAGCACTGAGGTGGACCTTGACGGAGTTGGACTTAAGTCCCAGATTAGAGAGGTAGAGCAGGTACTGCAAGATCACCGACACCGAGCAGGAGAAGGGATCCTGAGACTGCTGTACACACCAAACGGAAAAGCGACGCCATTTAAGGGCGTAGCATTTGCGGGTAGAAGGTCGCCGAGAAGCTAGGACGACCTCTTCCACCTCTGCCGGCAGGAGAAGGGGAGCAAGGACTACCCTTTCAGCCGCCAGGCCATTAGATTGAGAGATCTGAGGTTGGGGTGAAGCAGAGACCCCTGATCCTGTGTTAGGAGATCCGGTTGAAACCCCAGAGGGAACGGATCCTCTACCGCTAATTGCAACAGGAGTGGAAACCACGGCTGTCTGGGCCAGCGAGGAGCCACCAGGATCATGGACGCTTTGTCCCGGAGAACCTTGAACAGAGTTCGGGAGACCAGCGGGATGGGAGGAAAAGCATAGAGGAGGTTTTCCGACCATGAGAGCAGAAATGCATCTGCCGCTACCCGTAGGGGATGTGGCTGACGCGAGCAGAAGCGAGGAAGTTGCCGGTTGAGAGGACTGGCAAAGAGATCCATCGTGGGGAGGCCCCACTTCAGAAAGAGTTTCTGGACTACCAAGGGATCCAGACGCCACTCGTGCGGCTGGAGTATCCTGCTGAGTTTGTCCGCCAGGTAATTCTCCTGGACTGGGAGATAAACTGCTTTGAGAAGAATGCCGTGACTGACGGCCCAAGAGCAGAGCTTCTGAGCTTCTCGGCAGAGAAGGAAGGAGCCCGTGCCGCCCTGTTTGTTCACGTAGAACATGGCAACTTGATTGTCCGTATGGACAAGGACGGACTGGTGAGAAGTCAGGTGGGAGAAAGCCTTGAGCGCTAGACGAATAGCTCTGAGCTCCAGGAAGTTGATCTGTTGAGCAGATTCCCACGCGGTCCAGAGACCTTGAGTACACGCCCCCTGGCAGTGAGCTCCCCAGCCCAGGAGGGAAGCATCGGTCGTCAGCACTTGAGTCGGCTGAGGTGACTGAAAAGGCATTCCGAGCACTAGGTTCGGCCGATGAAGCCACCACTGTAGGGAAGAGGTCAGCGGACTGGAGAGGCGCACTAAGTCGGCTAGGCCGCCGGTGGCTTGTTGCCACTGTTTGCGAAGGCACCATTGAGCCGGCCGCATATTCAGGCGAGCATTGGGGGTCACGTGGACGGTGGAAGCCATGTGGCCGAGCAATCTCAGGAAGCGCCTGGCGGAGACCAGGGACTGGCTGCGAAAACGGCCGGCTAGGTCCATGAGCCGTTGAGCCCTGTCGAGAGGCAGGAAAGCTCGAGCCTGAGAAGTGTGCAGTCTTGCGCCGATGAACTCGAGATCCTGTGAGGGGAGCAAAGTGGACTTTGCGAAGTTTATGACAAAGCCCAAGTACTGCAGAAGAGTCACCGTGCGGTGTGTGGCATTGGTGACTGCCGGAGGGGATGACGCTCTTATGAGCCAGTCGTCGAGGTACGGAAAAACAGAGGCCGTGAAGCCTGAGATAGGCCGCCACCACCGCGAGACATTTTGTGAAGACTCGCGGTGCGGAGGACAGGCCAAAGGGCAGTACTCTGTACTGGTAGTGATTTCCGGCCACCACAAACCTTAGGTATTGGCGGTGGCTTGGGTGGATGAGGCTGTGTGTGTAGGCATCCTTTAGATCCAAGGAGCATAGCCAATCTCCCTGCTGGAGGTAGGGCAGAAGGATTCCAAGGGTAAGCATCTTGAACTTTTCCCGCACAAGGAACTTGTTGAGGTTGCGCAAGTCCAGGATGGGTCTTAGGCCTCCTGTCCTTTTTGGTATTAGGAAATACCTGGAATAAAAGCCTTGACCTCTCAGGTGGTGGGGCACCGGTTCCACAGCCTGGTCCTGAAGAAGACTTGCTAACTCCTGAAGGAGTAAGTCCCTGTGCAGAGGGAGTCGCGGAGGTTCTCCCGGAAAATAAGAGGGAGGGACCTGATGGAAGTGGAGAAGATATCCTTCTCGCACGACTTGAAGCACCCATGCATCTGAAGTGATGTTGGACCACCTGTGGGCGAAGTGAACCAGCCGGCCTCCGGTGCTGGGAGGGACCAGCTGAGGGGGAGAGGCTATGCTGAGGAAGTCAAAAAACCCCACCATGCTGAGCAGGGGCTGGTGGTGCAGGCTTGGGGGCTTGCTGCCTACGGGACCTGTTACCCCGTCCCTTGGCCTGCTGACCCTGTTGGGGAGCTGGAGGGGCCTGATATTGGGGGTAGTGTTTGTAGGCAGCCGCCTTTCTCGGGTAAAAGGACTTTTTTCCCGAGCCCTTCTTTTTCTGGGAAGGGGCGGAGGTCTTCCTGGAAAGCCTGGTCCTGGTGAGAGTCTCCGTCTCGATTTGTGCAGCCTTTTCAGCCATGGGCTTGCCAAAGAGGTTTTCACCTCTGCAGGGGACATCGACCAACTTGTCCTGCACCCAAGGCTCAAGGTCAGATGACTGAAGCCAAGCCTGTCGGCGGGCACCGATGCCGGCTGCGGCCACACGAGCCGATGCTTCAAAGCCATCATAGGCTGCTCGGGACATGAATTTGGAGCATTCCCGAATACCAGATGTTAAGGCTAGGAACCTCCGCAAAGGTTTCTCGGACAGTCCAGCAGAGAATCCGGCTAGCTCTTTAGCCAGGTCTCGGAGATACATGCCCATGTATAGCTGGTAGGTCTGGACACGACAAGCCAGCATAGAGCCCTGGAAACACTTCTTACCAAGGCCATCCAGGTTACGGGCCTCCCTGCCAGGGGGCACCGAGGAGTGCATTTTCTGGCTCTTCAGCCGATGCATGGCCGATTCCACTACCATGGAATGGTGTGGTAGCTGTGCTTTTTGGAAGCCAGGACTCTTGCGGACTCGATAGATGGAATCGACCCGCTTGCTCAATACCGGCGACGAGGCCGGACTCTCCCACATGCGGAAGAGTAGTCGTTCCTGCATGGGAGGCACCGGTACAGTAAAGTGCTCCCGGGCGGGAGAGTCGTACTGAAGGGCGTCGAGCTCTTCGGCTCGAGGCTCCTCCTCGGGATCCGCCGGGAAGGCCAAAGCCTTGGCCATATCCCTGACGAAGTCCGAGAACCGGGCATCCTCCGGAGGGGACTGTTTCCGAGGTTCGGACTCAGGTGAGTCCGAGGGGACACACCGAGTCCGAAAGGAATCAGGTGACTCCTCCTCTTCAGACTCCCAGACCGACTCCGAGGAGGAATCAGTGGGGTCGGCTCGGGCAGGCGGAGGCGTCGGCCGCCCCGACGACCTCGGTCCCGAACGGGAGGCCGAGGGTGACCTCGACCGAGGATCGACTCGAGTTCGCATGGACTCGAGGATCGGCTCGGTCTCCGGGGTCGACTTAGACGTCGACGTCCCGGCGGTCGGGGCAGCGGCGCCAGCGAGGCTAGCGATCAGTGCCCGCTGCTGGTCCATGAAGGCAGATAGTCTGCTCTCCAAGGCCGTCAACCTGAGTCCGACCTCAGGTGACCCAGCAGTCCCCGACTCGGGCCCCGACGGCGTCGGGCCCGACGTCGGACCTCTTGGAGGCGAGTCCAGGAGGACCACAGGACTTACCCGAGCAGGCAACTCCGACTCCAGGCGAGGTTGCTTCGAGAGGTGCTCCTTCTCCAAAGACCCGGGACGGCCGTCGGGGCTATGCGACCTGGCCCTCGCGGAGCCAGGAGCGTCCACCGACGCCGCCCTCGCGGGTTTTGTCTTCCATCGATGGTCTCCGGAGGGAGAACCCCTGTCGGAGGAGCTTCGGCGATGTTCAGAGCTGGAGCCTCTGGACGCCGAGGCTTCCGACGAGGTCCGGGTACGGCTGGGGTCAGCGAAGATCCTATCCCGCTGATGCCGCCGACTCCTCAACGCTTTGGAGGACATTTTGCCACAGGCTCCACAGATCATTTCTTCATGATCCGGGCCCAGGCAGCGGAGGCAATTATCGTGTGTGTCAGTGAGTGACATATTCCTGTCACACTGACCACACTGCTTGAAACCACTGGCAGCCATCGGGGGAAAAAGGGCCCCTGCAAGGTCAAAGGACCGGGCTGCCAGGGAAAAATCGAAAATGAAACTGACTAAAATCAGAAAAACCGAAAAATAAGGGAAGGACTCGCAACGGCGTCACGAGTCCGGGCAGGAAAACGACCGGCGTCGAACCGAATTGAAAAACGAGTAAAACTCACGAAAATCAACTTTTTTAGCGGGGACACGACGGGTACGTCTGTAGGGCTCCGCGGAAAAAAGAAGACTGGCTAAGATGGCTCCCTTGGGCGGGAAGGCGACCGCGCATGCGCGCTGCAATTCCCAAAGGCTTTCTGTGAAAGCTGGGGAAAATTGCTCCGCGAGGGCTCCGTCGGCGCCGACCTCACCCATATGTGAGGACTGACTTCCTGCTTGGTCCTGGAGAAGAATTAGTGATCTTGAGATAGCGCTGCAAGGTTCTAATAAGAACATAAGAGTGGAGGAGTGGCCTAGTGATTGGGGAAAGGTACTTCAGGCCGGAAGGTCGGGGGTTCAAATCCCACTAGAGGACAGCAACCTTGGGCCGGAAGGACTGGGGTTTCTAGTCCCACAGGTGCTGCTTGTGGTCTTGGGCAAGCCACTTAACCCTCCATAGCCCATTCCCTGTAAAATAGTTATCTCCAAGTTATAATGCCCTGTTCAATGTAATTTCAGTTTGTTCAATGTAAACCACACTGATGCAGAATAGCGCGGTATATAAGAGAATGCAAATAAAATAATAATAAATAACATAAACATAAGAACATAAGATATGCCATACTGGGTCAGACCAAGGTCCATCAAGCCCAGTATCCTGTTTCCAACAGTGGCCAATCTAGGTCATATGTACCTAGCAGTTTCCCCAAAAGACACAGGTTCCGCAATGCTTGTACTGGGTCAAGCATTGATATCCTGGGTCCCTTCTTAATAATGGTTTATGGACCTTTTCTCCAGGAACTTGTCCAAACCTTTTATAAACCCAGCTACACTAACAGCCTTTACTACATCCTCCGGTAACAAATTCCAGAGTTTGATTACACGTTGAGTGAAGAAATATTTTCTTTTATTAGTTTTAAATAGTTTATCCTGGAGCTTCATTGCATGTCCCCTAGTCTTTCTATATTCTGATAACATAAACAATCGATCTACGTTTACCCGTTCCACTCCGTTCATTAATTTATAGACTTCTATCATATCTCCCCTTAGCCATCTCTTTTCCAGGTTAAAGAGCCCTAACCTTTTTAGCCTTTCTTCATAGGAGTATCCTTCCATCCCCTTTACCATTTTGGTGGCTCTTCTCTGAACCTTTTCTAATAACGCTATATCCTTTTTTATAAACTTTATTTAATTTCCACCAACAAACAGTAATAAAGACATCGAACAAAATCATACCGGGGGGTGTACTCTTATCCCCACCGGGAATCAGCATAGAGACATACAACAGGTGGGTTATATCATTTTATCCCAACCCTCGCCCACCCTCCCACCCTTCCCCTCCCCCCTCCTCCCTCCCTCTGCCCACTCCTCTAACAATGCTATAAAATCATACAAACATCAATCGGCAGAAACTACTATTCACTCCCACCTCCTCCATGGCACAACGCTATTGCTTCAAGTCCCCAGTTGGAGGATCTCATTACGGCTACGAACCCCTAGCTGTTTGATATAGGGTTCCCATATTGACATAAACATTGTCCAACGCTTGACACTGCCCCGAGCCAGCCATCGCTCTGTTAACATCAGGTGATGGAAACTATTCCGCCATTCGGCAAAGGCAGGCGGTTGATGGTCTCTCCATAGGCGGAGAATCGGCCCCTTCCCCACCAGACAGGCCTTCCGCATTAATAACCTTTCCCCTCTCTTTGCTGGGCAGGGAGGTCCCATCAGATCCAGCACTACAAAGAGGCCAGTCCATCTCAGTTGCTGCTGCAATAACCCACTCAGAAAGGTGCATATCTTAGCCCAGTAAGAACGCAATCTCCGACATCCCCACCACATATGCAGTAGAGTGGCCAAAGACTCCGAGCAACGTGGACAGCTGCCATCTGTCAGTAATTGACTGCGAAGTGCCCTCCGCGGCGAGAAATGAGCTCTGGTCACACATTTAAACTGAACCTCCCTCCAGCGAGACCCTTGTGCTACACGAATTATCCGTTTCAAAGCCGTCTCGACCAGCCCCGAAGCCACTTCCCTCCCTTATTCAGCCTCCCAAGCCATCTCAATTCCCCTATAATTGGGGGTTACCCTGAAACTATCCAGGCGATGCTTCAAAGTAGAGATCGATGGTGGACAGTCTTCCCCCAAGCTGAAAAATTCTAATACTTGAGCGGGCGTTCAATTTTCAGCGCTCCCCGTGGCAAAGAGGACACATAGTGAGAGGCCTGCATATATGCAAAACAATGTCTGGTAGGCAGGTCATACTCCAGACTCAGTGTCAGGAAAGATCTACATCTTCCCGCTGAATCTACCAAGTGCCCCACGTTCCGTATACCTCGCTGCCCCCAATCCCAAAACGTCCCCATCTCCGACCCGGGGGAGAAGTTGACATTCCCTTGCAAAGGCAGCCAACTAGATACCCTCCACGTTTCGTTCCAATACTTACTGAGCTGTTGCCAGGTTCGCTTGACAGAATCTACCAGCGCACTCCGCAGGATACCACCCGGTAACTTACTTTTCGGCTCGTGCAGGACCCCCAGCAAAGTGAACGGGGCTACTAGGCACTCCTCCAATGCCCTAGGTGTATATACATCTGTTCTTCCCAACCAATCCCCCAAATGTCGAGCCTGACAGGCCAGGGCATACATCTTCAAATCCGGCAACCCCATACCCCCTTCACGCCACTTCCCTACCAACCGAACCCAGGGTATATGCGCTCTTTTTCCTTTCCATAAGAACGTTTTAAGAGAGGCCTCTAGTCGACGCATATCTCGACCCAACAACCAGACTGGTAGGGTCTGCAACCAATACAAAAGTCGTGGTAAAATAACCATTTGTATGGCCGCTATTCTCCCGGAGAGCGACAGTGGCAGAGATTCCCATGCTTTTAATTGTGTGGACAGCCGCTTCGAGAAGCGATCCAAATTACAACCATATAACGCTTGAGGCCGTCTGGGCGATACCCAAATATACGAAATCTTCATCCGCCCACTTAAGAGGGAAGCCTCCCCCCCATGTATTGCGTAAAAGCCCCAAGACATCCAATGCTTCCGACTTGTCCTTATTAATGCGAAGGCCTGCAAAGGCCCCAAATCGCGTAAATTCCCCCAGTAGAGACTGCAAGGAATCCACCGGGTGAGTCAGGTGAACTAACAAATCATCTGCAAAGGCTGAAATGGTAAACTCCTGCTGTCCCATCCGCACTCCCCGTATCTCCCCCGAGTGCTCGATAGTCCGAATCATGGGGTCTAACGAAAGAACAAACAACAAGGGGGAGAGAGGACAACCCTGGCGCGTGCCCCTCTCCAACTCAAAAGCTTCGGAAAGCACCCCATTACACAAAATAACCGCCGTCGGTGAGACATATAGACTCTGCACCAGTTGACAAAAGGCAGTACCCAGACCATAGTATGGCAAGAGGCTCCAAAGATAGTGCCAATTAACCCTATCGAAGGCCTTTTCCGCGTCGAAACTGACAAGAAGCGAGGCCTGCTGTTGGGTATGTACCCATTCCAAAGATGCCAGAATTTTCCGGAGATTTCGAACCGCATAACGTCCTTTAACAAAGCCCACTTGTGCCTCATGAACTAAGTGTCCCAACACTCCAGCCAGCCTAACAGCCAGAACCTTCGCGAGCAATTTTAAATCAAAATTAAGAAGGGATATAGGGCGATATGAGGCAGCCAACATCGGGTCCTTACCCGGTTTTGGGATCAATGTAATGTGGGCATGATTCCGCCCCCAGCGGAAGGCCCCATGCTCCGCCCTCTCACTAAAGACCTCCCGCAGCAGCGGACTCACACATTCACTAAGGAGTTTGTAAAACTCTGCACCGAGCCCGTCCGGCCCCGGTGTTTTACAACAACTGGCCACCGAGATAGCAGATTGTATCTCCTGCGAGGTGATAGGCTGATCCAGCGCCACCCTCTGTTCCTCAGTGAGCCGGGGCAATTCCAATCCGTTCAGATAGGCAGACATTGTCTCAGCGGGTCCCGGTTCTGCTCTATACAAAGATTGAAAGAAACTGCGAAAAACCCTTGCAATGTCCTAACTCCTTTTTTTTTTCCAAAACTTTATTTAAACACCAATTCAACACAGCAAGAACAAACAGCACAACAGCCCCCGAGTGGGGTGGATTTCTGATCCCCACATCAAGGGGAACGGGGAACTCCTCACTCCTTTTATGCACACCACCCTTGTCATCCCTAAGTGCCACCACCAAGGATGAGCCTCGCCGACCCCTCAAGCAGCGCGCTAGCAGCCTCCCAGGCTTCTCTCCATAGCAGTGCAACCGATATCTATAATAAAGAACCAATTTCTTGGCCCGCTGATGTAATAACTCATTAAGGTCCACCTGGGCTTCCCATAACTGTTTCTTAAGTGCAGGCGATGGCGCGTGAGCACAACTGCGACGGAGCTTGGTCACCCGTCGCTCGAGTGCAATAATGCGCTCAGCCAGTACTCTACGCTTCCGAGCAGCAAATCCTATGATATCCCCCCTAAGAACCACCTTTGCCGTCTCCCACACCAATTCAGGATCATCCATATGAGCTTGATGATCACTGATAAACTCCTTCCACCTCTGGCGGATAAAATGATGAAACTGCAGATCATGATAGAGTCCCAACGGAAACCGCCAGAGTCGTGCTCGCGGGGCCACTTCGCCCCACTGCAATTCTACCCAGACCAGGGCGTGGTCCGAGACTTCCAAGGGACCAATCTGGGTTTCCCCCGCAGAGGCAAATAAAGCGGCCGACAGTAAAAGATAGTCAATACGCGCGCTAGTGCCATGTGCCCTAGATTGATGAGTATAGTCCTTTTCTAAGGGGTGCATCAGTCGCCAGGGATCAACCAAGCCCAGTCTCTTGCAAAAAACGTTGCAGCATCCGAGATGTCAAAACCCTCTCCCTCACCTCCCCCCCCTAGATGTATTGAGGTCTACATCAAGAACCCCGTTGAAATCCCCCCCAAGAATCAGGGGGCAATCTGGAAGTTGCTCGATAGCTGAAGCCACACCACTATAAAAGCCGAAGTCGAACACATTAGGACCATACAGATTTCCAAGAATCACCGGCCTCCCCTCTAAGAGGTCTGAGATCAGAAGGGACCTCCCATCTTCATTCGACCGAATCGTTCCCGCCACAAAGCGAATACGCTTGTGGACCAAAATGGCCACGTCCCCTTTAACCCCTTTAGCTGGAGAACCCCAAACCTGCCCCACCCAGTTCCTACAAAGTTTATCATGTTCCTCCGCCGTCTGGTGGGTTTCTTGGAGCATTGCAATATCACACTGATGTCTGGCCAGGGCTTGCAATATTTTGTATCTCTTAATAGGGTTCCCCAATCCACAAACATTCCAGGAGATGACCTTCAGAGCGACAAGGCAGTGTCAAGGTTCCAACAAAGATACATTCCCAATCGCATAAGAAGGACCCCCCCAGCCTGGAGCCCTCCTGGATCATCCCTCCATCTAGGACCCTGCTACCAATTGTGAAATCCCAGAGTAACTGCTATTCCCCCCTCCCATATCCTCCCCTTCCCCACCCCCACCCCCTGTCGTTCCCCTCCCCCTCCCTCCTCTGCTAGTCCGTCTGGATGGTCGGACAACCTTCCTTTGACAATCGGGGCTACCCCTATCCCAGTCTTCATAGTCTCCTCCATAGTGTTCAATCTTCAGTTACCCACTCACCCTCTCAACTCCCCACACCCGCCCTTGAAACCTCCCCCTATTTTCAGGTATCCCAAAATGCTCCTCCCCATTCCATCTTGCCTATTCCAATTGCTTAAACCACCAGGCCCCCGCAGTAAGCTCCTCTGAACCTCATTATATATATATCCTATTAAGGCCATAGTCCATGGTTAACCAACCCCCTATCTAAGGCCGGACCTCGAATCTCTATGTTCTCTGCCTCAGCCCATCCGCCCGCCCAGCCCCAGGGGAGATTCCTATGAATGGAGGGATGGTAAAGACGATCTGCGCAATTCTTATCTAGCAGCAATCAGCGGCCTGGCCAGACCGCCCTCCATTCCTAACATTCATCTCCTTCCCTCCCATCCCGTATTCTAGAACTATCCCCCTCCACGGGTACCACCGCAACGTTTTAATAGTACGCAAGAGAGAGGTTGTTGGATGTTAAAGCCTGCGATTCCCGCTCCCCAGAGCACAACAAGTTACGCGCCCTGACTACTACTATAGGGCGTTGGGTCAGGGACCAACAAACCCACCGGAAGCCAACCCAACCCGTCTCCCCAACCCGCATTTAAATGCACTCCACCCTAACCCACGCATCTGACACCTAACCCAGCCCAATCACCTCCTCTCTCCCTCCCACATTAAACAAGTAACTGTAACCATCCTGCAGTCTAGGGAGCAAAGTGAAAATGTAACCAGAACAATGTTGCTATTTAATTGCTATAGAGTAACACTATTGCAATACATTGCAACTAGTAACTGAAACAAACATAGCATTCAGATCCAAACCCCCGCTAACGCCTGCCCGGTTCCCCAACCCCACAGATACAGTTACCCATACAAATTCAAAACAAACAGAGAACAGCGGGGAAGAGGGGAGGGGGGAAATAGCAGTGCATACACAGTAACAGAGGGGTAAGAATCAGCCCCAGTCCTTCGAAACTGTCCCCCCACCGCCAGGGCTCCCCCTTCAATACCAATATGTCGTCAAGGCTTCCATCAGCAATGTCAAGGGCCGGAGCCCGCAGGATTGTCTAGAGTTTCCAGAAAAGAAGCAGCCGCTTCGGGTGAAAGCAGGTATTTAGGCCGACCCTGGAAGTCCACCCGCAATCCAGCTGGGTACAGTAGGGAAAAACGCACCCCCTTTTGCCTGAGCTGCGTGCACACAGTGGAGTAGGCCCGCCGTTGCTGGCTAATACCAAGTAGTCCTGAAAGACCAGTATTCTTTCCGCATCAGAGTTCTGCCATTTACGGCTCCGGGCAGTCTTAAGCACTTCTTCTTTCTGCTGGTAGTCTAAGAAATGTGCTATAACTGCACGCGGGCTTCGTGCTTGTTCCCTCTTTGGGCCTAATCTGTGCACCCGTTCCAGCCTTGTGGAGGTGTTTTCCTTGTCGCCCATCAATTTAGCAATCCAGGCAAGCAAAAAGTCATATAGGGCGCCATCCGCCACAATCTCTGGGATCCCAACAAATCTCAGATTTTTACGCCGCCCCCGGTTTTCCAAGTCATCAATCTTTTCTCCATATTGTTTAACCAGCGTTTCTAGGGCTTCCACTCTAGTTTGCAACGAGTTCTGGGTGTCTTCCATGTCGGACACACGTGTCTCCACCTGTTCAACTCGTCCTGCAAAATCTGTGACGCGCTGGCCGACATTGTGCAGCTGCTCCGACAGTTCCTGAAATCGGGTGTCCAGGGCTTGCACCACCACCGCCGATACCTCTGCCACCAGCTCCTGAGTACCACCAGAACCTGGGCTACTAGGCGCGCTCTCCGCCATTTTGGCCTCCGGGACTCGTGGCCTCTCTCTTCTCAGGGTTTTCGTTGCCATCGAGCCACTTGCCTCGCCGCTGGTACACCACTACAAACCCACTGAGTTCTTTAGCACATATATTAAATAATGTTAGGAGATTCCACCTATAGTGGGAGAATATTGCTGTTTTGAGGGGTAGATTACCCGGAGCTGATCAGTACCCGTCCGATCAGCTCATTTGCCAAACCGGAAGTAACGCTATATCATTTTTAAGATACGGCGACCAGAATTGCACACAATATTCAAGGTGCGGTCTCACCATGGAACGATATAGAGGCATTATAATATCTTTTGTTTTATTTTCCATTCCTTTCCTTATGATACCTAGCATTCTATTTGCTATCTTGGCTGCCGCTGCATGCTGGGCTGAGGGTTTTAACATGCTATCCACAATGACACCTAAATCTTTTTCCTGGGTGGTGGTTCCTAATGTGGAACCTTGCATCGTGTAACCATAGTTTGGGTTGTTCTTCCTTAGATGCATAACTTTGCACTTGTAAACATTAAATTTCATCTGCCATTTTGATGCCCAGTCTTCCAATTTATCAAGATCCTCTTGCAATTTTCCACAATCCTCTTGGGTTCTAACAACTTTAAATAGTTTTGTGTCATCTGCAAATTTGATAACCTCACTCGTTATTCCACTTTCCAGGTCATTTATAAATATGTCAAAAAGCAGCGGACCCAGCACAGATCCCTGGGGTACACCACTATTCACTTTTCTCCATTGGGAAAATTGGCCATTTAGCCCAACCCTCTGCTTTCTATCTTTTAACCAGTTCTTGATCCACAGTAGTACACTGCCTCCTATCCCATGACTCTTTAGTTTTGCCATAAGTCTCTGATGAGGGACCTTGTCAAAGGCTTTCTGAAAGTCCAGATACACTATATCAACCGACTCACCTTTGTCCACCTGTTTATTCACACTTTCAAAAAAACATAATAGATTAGTAAGACAAGATCTTCCTTGTCTAAAACCATGTTGGCTGTCTCCCATTAGGCCATGACTATCTACATGCTGAGTAATTTTATTCTTTATGATGGTTTCTACCATTTTTCCCGGTACTGACGTGAGGCTCACCGGTCTGTAGTTTCCCGGATCACCACTGGAACCCTTTTAAAAAATTGGCGTTACATTGGCGATCCTCCAATCTTCAGGTATTACAGATGATTTTAATGAAAATTCATAGATTACTACTAGCAGGTCTGCAATCTCATATTTCAGTTCTTTCAACACCCTTGGATGTATACCATCCAGCCCAGGTGATTTGCTACTCTTCAGTCTATCTAATAGTTGTAATACATCTTCTCGATGTATCGATATTTCCTTCAATTCTTCCGCACCTTTAAATACCACTTCAGTCATGGGTAACATCCGTACATCTTCCTCAGTAAAGACCGAAGCAAAGAATTCATTCAGTCTTTCCGCTATCGCCTTGTCGCCTCTTAGTGCCCCTTTAACTCCTCTATCATCTAATGGACCAACTGACTCTCTCACAGGTTTTTTTGCTACGAATGTACTTGAAAAAATCTTTATTTCACATTTTTGCTTACGCAGCAAGCTTCTTCTCAAATTCTCCCTTTGCTTGCTGTATCAATGCCTTGCATTTGACTTGCCAGTGCTTGTGCTGTTTCCAGGTTTCGTCGTTTGGCTCTTTTTCCCATTTCCTGAAAGATGCATTTTTGGCAACAACAGCCTCTCTGACCTCCCCTTTAAACCATGCTGGCAGTTTTTTGGACTTCTTTCCACTTTTCTTAAAGCATGGAATACAGCTGGTCTGAGCTTCCAAGATAGTATTTTTCAACAACACCCAAGCTTGATGTAAGTCTTTAACCTTTGCAACTGCTCCTTTTAGTTTTTTCTTAACTATTTTCCTCATTTTATCATAGTCTCCCTTTCGAAAGTTAAAAGGTAGTACTGTGGATTTCCTTACTATCCCTCCTCCACTAATTAAATCAAAGGTGATCATGCTATGATCACTATTGTCAAGTGGCCCCAACACCTTTATCTCTTGCACTAGATCTGGTGTTCCACTAAGGACTAGGTCTAATATGGCTTCCCCTCTGGTCGGTTCATGAACCAGCTGCTCCAAGAAGCAGTCATTTATGTCATCTAGGAATTTTATCTCCCTAGCATGTCCTGCCGTGACACTGACCCAGTCGATACCGGGGTAATTGAAATCACCCATTATTACTGAGCTATAACCTTTGTTAGCTTCCTTGATTTCTTTGAGCATTTCATCATCCATTTGTTCATTCTGTCCAGGCGGTCGATAGTACACCCCCACTGACATCACCTTCCCCTTTTTACATGGAATTTCAATCCATAGAGATTCTACAGCAAATTTTGTTTCCTGCAAAACTTTAATCCTTTCTGACTAAATGCCCTCTCTAACATAGAGCGCAAACCCTCCACCAATTTGATCAGCTCTATCATTACGATATAGTTTGTATCCAGGTATCACAGTGTCCCACTGGTTGTCCTCCTTCCACCATGTCTCTGATATCCCAATCATATCTAACCTCTCATTTAGTGCTATATATTCTAACTCTCCCATCTTATTTTTTAGACTTCTAGCATTTGCATACAAGCATTTTAGAGACTGTATTTTATTCATATTAGTTTGGGATCTTTAAGCTCTGTCTGCTCCATACTTGAGGGCATTTGGGCTACTTTACTCTTTTTTGGAACCTCTCTGCTTTTGGTAGTATCCTTCAAGGATACATTCTTCCGAACCATCCGCTCTTGGGCGACTGTCGGCTTTCCCCTATTATCTAGTTTAAAAGCTGCTCTATCTCCTTTTTAAAGGTTAATGCCAGCAGCCTGGTTCCATCCCGGTTAAGGTGAAGCCCATCCCTTCGGAAGAGCCTCTCCATTCCCCAGAATGTTCCCCAGATCCTAACAAATCAAAAACCCTCATCTCTGCACCATTGTCTCATCCACGCATTGAGACTCCGGAGCTCTGCCTGCCTTTTGGGTCCTGCACGTGGAACAGGAAGCATTTTGGAGAACGCTACCCTGGAAGTTCTGGATTTCAACTTCCTACCTAAAAGCCTAAATTTAACCTCCAGAACCTCCCTACAACATTTTCCTATGTCATTGGTACCGACATGTGCCAAGACAGCAGACTCCTCCCCAGCACTATCTAAGACCTTATCTAGGTGGCGCGTGAGGTCCGCTACCTTCGCACCAGGCAGGCATGTTACCAGGCGATCCTCACGTCCACCAGCCACCCAGCTATCTACATGCCTAATGATCGAATCACCAACTATAACGGCTGTCCTAACCCTTCCCTCATGGGCACATGGCCCTGGAGAAACTTCCTCGGTGCGAGAGGGTTTTACATCACCTGGAGAACAGGTCCTAGTTACAGGATCGCTTCCTGCCACACCAGGGTGATGCTCTCCTGTCACGTGACCTCTCTCCTCCATGGCAACAGGGATGCTGCCAGACTGGAGGTGGGACTTCAGGACTATATCCCTGTAGGTCTCGTCTATGTACCTCTCTGTCTTTCTTATGTTTTCCAAGTCTGCTACTCTAGCCTGTAGAGAACGGACTTGTTCCCTGAGAGCAAAGAGCTCCTTGCACCTAGTGCACACGTAAGACCTCTCACTAACTGGGAGAAAATCATACATGTGGACACTCAATGCAAAAGACTGGAAAGCCCCCATCTCGCTGCTGGACTGCTGTCTGCATCTTTAGTTTTAAGTTTTTGTTTAGATCTTTAAGTTCTTTACTTCCTAAGGGTTGCTATGGATATTTATACTAATAAAACTGTACCTAATACGTTTAATATACCTTGTTCACCTGAAGCTTAATTAATCTCAGGTCCTTAGTGTATGACTGATTTGGGTAACGAGCTTCACCTGAGAGCACCCCCTGTCTTTTAAGATGTGTAAGTACCTATAAAGCTACGATTATCCCAGGGGTAGTGCGACGCTCCTGCCTGGGCCCGAGAGCTTACAGGCAGGAGTGGCCTTATAATGTCCCTAAGGAATAAAGCTTGTACTGGTCCCTGGGAATTCTGGGACTCGTAGTGCGCTTGTATCTCCTTCAGGATTAAATTGTAGTCGTGACACAAATGGTAAGGCTGCAAGAAATTTATTGTTGTGGGGATATTTTCCAGCGCATCAAAATTCAATGGTACAGAACACAAAAGGTGCAACTTCAACCCAAACAGCTGAAACCAGGAACATAGGAAGTACAACTGAAATTAAGTTAGCTTCTACTTGGCTCTTCACAATCACAGCAGCTTTAACTCAGCAGTGCCTCATGTGGTCTTTCAGAATTATTGCAGCACCAAACAAACAGCTGTTCGTTCCACAGCGTGGCTTCTCAAAACAACAAAACAATTTGTAAACCTTTTAGCTTGGCAGCAAGTACAGCAAACTCCTTGTATTCTTTTCATACAGTGTTCAAGGGTTTCTTACATTGCTGTCCTCTTTGAGGCAGATTGAGCAATCCATTGGAGAAGGGTCTCCTTCTAAGGCAGGCAGGTAATTATCCACTTGCATGCATTCATCAGAGCTAAGGCTATCGCTGTCTCTGTCAGGTCTGCTAAGCTTCCCTGACCTCAGTTCCAGAAACTCTTGAAACTGTTTTAAAAGCAATTCAGCCTGTCAGTGCTCTTTATCTGTGTGAAAGTCTTTGGTAAGGGTAACACCCTTCCCCCACTTGCTATCAGCTTCTGCAGCTGGGTTTACCTTGTGAAGGTTAGCACAAATAAAAGGTTTCTCTAGTAAAGCATTAAAAGTAGAAAAGTCAGCTTTACCTTTAGCAGGGATTGAATAAGAACTGGCACCTTTCCTCCAGAAGTCTCTCTGGTTCAAAAACTCAGCAGCCTTACTGCTATTTCCTCTGCTCTGTGAATTTCTCTTTGAAAAGCTTTCTTCCTGCTTCACTTCCTTGCTTCTGTAGCCTTGTTTGCTACCAGACCAGATACCTTCTTTCCATGTGCTGAATTTGCTAGCCTACCCACGCCCAGGCTCTACCTTGTAGTAAGGTTCCTTCTTAGAGTGTGCTTGGCTCCAAGGTTCTGCCTTGCTCCAGGGTTCTAGCGTTTTCCTCCTTCCTTTTCCCTCTTTTTCTCTTTCCTCATTTTCTCTTTTCCTCCCCTCCTCTTCCCTCTCTGCTTGGGGATTTAAAAGGGCTTCATTTCCCGGCACGCCCTGACCTTCCCCTGAGCGTGCCCAATCAGTGCAGAAGCCTGTCTCCTCCCCTGAGCTGGGGCGTATCCTGTGCTCAGCAGAGAGCTGTGTTTTTTTCAACTCCGCATTGGAAATCCTGTGTGCTAGTGCTGTTTCATTACTTCTACCAGGATTTTCCCCTATCTCCATTTCTTCTGGAGGGCATTCCTCACCACAGTGGGTGGGTGTGGGGAGGGAGGGAGGGATATAACACTTATTAAAAGAGGGCTGCTACACAGTACCCTGTCCTGTGCTGCTGAGGTAAGCTATATTCTTATTTGATTTTAAATTATAGCTCTTTGCTGCTGTTAGGCTCTAACTTATTATGAAATTTAAACTACAAGCTCTCTGCTGGGTTCTAAATTTAACCAGAAAGCTCTCTTCTGTGTTTTAAATTTAAACTAAAAGTACTTTGCTGATGCTAGGCCCTGAGTGACTATTAAATTTAAACTACAAGCTCTCTGCTGGGTTCCAAATTAAACCAGAAAGCTCTCTTCTGTGTTTTAAATTTAAACTAAAAATACTTTGCTGATACTAGGCCCTGAGTGACTATTAATTTAAACTACAAGCTCTCTGCTGGGTATGATATGTAACTAGAAAGTTGTCTTCTATGTTTTAAATTTAAACTGCTGCTACTAGGCCCTGACTGATTTAACAAAAAAATAGTGGGTTCACAGATTAATTAGCTTTAATACAAAGAATTCCTTACAGAAAATTCCCAGAAGTATATACTCACAATTGCAGATCTCTCTCCAGAAGTAACAGTCCCCTTTTGTAGTCCTGCAAGACTGAAGATCACAGAGCTCTGGTTGAGCTATTTATGCCTGTGCTGCTGAGGTAAGCTGTGACTAACTTCCTGGATAATTAACAGTCCTTGCTTGGATAGGAGGAGTCTTTCAAAATGGCCTTTTGTCCTGCCACCTGGTGTTAACACCTACTGAAAAAATTTCACAGGTCTCTTGCCCCCTAGGTAGAAGGCCTCTTTGTAAAGGTCTCTAGAAGACTTTTATTTGCTCTTCAAAGAATACTGACCGTTTTGCCTTTTGTGCTAATGATGTCCAGGAAGTGCAAATGCGCATCACAGCCGGAACACTGCTCCTCCGAGAAGGCTGGCAGCGAAACCTGATTAACACGAAACTCAGAATCCACCTTGGACAGAAAGGATGGCACTATGCAGAGAGTTAAGCCTTCCGAGAAAAACTCAAGGAGAGGCCTCGGCAAGACAAAGCCAGGAGTTCCAATATTCCCTGGGCCGAGGTAATCGCCACAAGGAAGGCAGTGTCTTTAGGGTTAGATCCTTTATTGTGGACCCCCAAAGGGGCTCAGAAGGTTTGTGCGTAAGAGCTCAAAGGACCAAGGAAAGGAACCACAGCAGAACAATGATATACCGTGGGGGATGCAAGGATTGGACCCCATGGAGAAAGTGTGCTACATCCGCATGAGAAGCAAGGGAGCGTCCACCAAGCGGCACATATTAACAGGTCAAGGCTGCCACTTGCACTCACAGGGAATTAAGGGCTAAACATTATCAGATCCAACTCGCAAGAGTAACATGATATCTGGAATCTGAGCCCTGCTGGGATCAAGGGAATGCCCGGTACACCAGGCTTCAAAGAGCCGCCAGACACGGATGTAAGCTATTGATGTGGAAGGTCTGCATGCTTTGAGCAGAGTTGTTACGACAGCTTGCCAATTAACTGGTGCCACTCAAGAGACAAGCTATAAGAGACTAGGGAGCAGGCTTGTCCATGAGGATTGGACTCTACTTGAGCAGTCCTCTGCATGACCCCAAAGGGATCGGAGTGGACGTCATTATCCGAACGAGGTAGGCATACCACGGGCGACATGGCCAGTTGGGGGCCACGAGAACCATTTCACTTTGGTGTGTCTTGATCCAGTGGAGGGTGCATCCTATCATCGCCCAAGGAAGAAAAATGTATAGAAGCTCATCCAGGGGCCATGGTTGGGCTAGGGCATCCTAAGCATTGTCTGAGAACACTCAGACTGGTCGCAAGAGAAGCAAGGATTGAAAACTCAGCAGCGCCAGTTGGTCCATCCTCACCTCTAGGCAACTGATTGTCCAACTGGCCTCAAGCCGCAACCAGGTGCCTTATTGCTGCTCGCCCAAGGCGGTGAGCCCCCCAACGCGATAGACTGGCATCGGTCGTAAGGAGCGTCCACTGGGGCATATCTAGGGGAACTCCTCTCACCAAGTGGTTTCAGCGCACTGCAGCTGGGAGGGGAAGCCTGATCCAATAAATCCTGAGTACTCGGGGACCAGTGGGAGAGGAGAGAAAGAGCTGAAAAGGATGCATATAGGCCCTTGCCCATGGCACCACTTCAAGAGTGGAAGCCATGGTACCCAGAACCTGCAAGTAATGCCATGTCATGTGGATTCATGTACTGGAAGGCCCGGAGCTGCTTGCAGAAGTTGAGGCATCTTTCTGTCATGAGAAATATATGGCCCAATTAAGCATCAAAGCGAGCCCCGAGGAAGTTGAGAGTCTGAGATGGATGGAGAACACTCTTAGCATGGTTGACGACCCAGCTGAGCTGCTTGAAAAATGTGACTACCCAATCAACGGTTGAGCAAGTCTTGTAGAAGGACTTGGCTCTGACAAGCCAATCATCCAAATAGGGATAGACCCAAACACTCTGACGTTGAAGAGATGCAGTGACCACCACCATGACCTTGCAAAAAGTCCAAGGGGCAGTGGCAAGCCCAAAAGGTAGAGCCCTAAACTGATAGTGTTGACCCTGAACTGGGAAGCATAGAAAACGCTGCTGGTCTTGCTTGATCGGGATATGAAAGTAGGCCTCTGTGAGGTGTAGGGATGCCAAGAATTCTCCTGGGTGTACAGCTTGAATGATCGACTTCAGGGTTTCCTTCTGGAAGTGTGGAACTCGCAGGCAGTGGTTGAAGCCCTTGAGGTTTAGAATGGGCCCGACGGAACAGTTTCTTTTGGGCACCAGAAAATAAAGTAATGGCTCGAACCCCTTTCTTCTAGCGGCACTGGACAGATTGCTTGAAGCTGTAAGAGGTGCTGCAGGGTCACCCGGACTGCTGTTCGCTTGACGGCAGAATCACAAGGAGAAAGAGGAACTTCTCAGGAATGGGTGTGTGAGTCTAGGGTATAATCGTGTGTGACGACGTCCAGGACTCATTTCTCTGTTGTGATGTGAGTCTAGCACCAAGAGGAGGGAGTGGAGGAGTGGCCTAGTGGTTGGGGCAAGGTACTTCAGGCCAGAAGGTCGGGGGTTCAAATCCCACTAGAGGACAGCAACCTTGGGCCGGAAGGACTGGGGTTTCTAGTCCCACAGGTGCTCCTTGTGGTCTTGGGCAAGCCACTTAACCCTCCATAGCCCATGTTCCCTGTAAAATAGTTATCTCCAAGTTATAATGCCCTGTTCAATGTAATTTCAGTTTGTTCAATGTAAACCGCACTGATGCAGAATAGCGCGGTATATAAGAGAATGTAAATAAATAATAAAATAATAAATAACAAACTTTGTTAAAGGAGGAGCAGCGCTGGATTTTTATATTAAACACTGTAAAGCCGTATGGTTTGAATGCATCAATCGAGTGGTTTCACTGTGTTTAACATTTTTTTCATGATTTTATCACTAACGAAGGGCATCCCTAACAAGGGGGAGGAGTTAGGTTGTGGGGTTTAAAAAGCCTGTTGGAACACCTTACACCGCATGCGTGGCGTCTTTTGACAGTTTACGAGGAGGAAGGAGAAAAATTTTACCTCTTGTTTTGTTAAGAGCCAATGTGGTTCTCAAGGTAAACATTCATCAAGAAATTCAGGGAGTCTTCACCAGGGACATTTTAATTAATAATATCTAGTGGAATTTGAAAACATTCATTCGATGTTTATATTTTATAGGTCAGCTAACAGCGAATGTGTGCATTCCCCTGAAGAAACTTGCATTGTGAAACGCTTGGGTACCTTAGAGTAACAGCGTTAGGATTTAGTCCGGTGAAATTTTTGAAGAGACTGTAAGGCAACCTTCTGTATGTGATATTAAGAATAGGAAATGGTTTTTAATTTTAAGAAATAATATCAAAAAAGAAACAGTATCAAAAAAGAAGAAAAGTATAAAAAAGTATAAAGAAACCTGCTAAGTTATTATGACAACTGATGACTATAAAGAATAAAAGAAGAAAACGGTACAAAATGAGGGTCGTTGATGTGAACAGCAGCTAAGTTTTGACATTGAATATTCAAGTCTGACAAACTGCTGCAAAGTTTTATACTGAGACCCAAGTACCGAATAAAGTTTTCAGTTAGATTCCACGAGTTGTAGTTTGAGCACATAATCACTTTGTGTCCTTCAGGAAAATGGTGCTGACAGCCGTGGGCATTTCAGTGTGCATATCACTCATATGCATTCCACAGAAGGCAGGAAAGGAGGAGTTCTTGCAGTCCAATGTGCATTCAAAGGCAATGGCTGAGACTCGTGCCTGGTGCAGTGCACTTCTCTTACCACCTAATTGTGATTGCCGGACGCGGAGGGTAAGAAACCAGACGGCAGGCAGGGAACTCCCCTAATCCACGCTCGCCGAACGCTGCAGGAGAAGACAGTCAGGAGTGCACATAGCGAAGGAGCGCCGGTAGAGATAGAGTAGATGGTGAGTACTTGAGAACTGAAGATCTCCTACCACCAGCTGCCCTTTGTAGATGTGCAGGAAAGAATGCGGACATTAACTCAACTTCAAAGTAAAAAACAAAAAAAGCTACAAGGCAGAGCTGCTACCAAGGCCAAGTCATGCCCCGCAGGGAAAAAGTCCTGCTCCTTGTGAGTAGGCTTTATCACTTTCTCCAAGGAGCTCACTGATCCTCTTGATCTGGAGCTCCTCGGTATAATCTCAGGGGGAAATCTGGTACCCGGGACCCCAGGGGAGCACCTCCTGTGCACCCTGAGAAGCCCTAAAATCAACAAAGCACAACACTGGCTAAAACACCCTCAAGGTGACAGCTAGGAGCTATAAGAGAAGTCCACCATCTGCTGGAGATGGAGAATACTGACGCTGACTTCTAGGGGTCCTGGGTTAAGTACCAAGGGTGATATCACAAAAGCTTCTGGAATATTCTCTGTCTCCATCATCTGCTGGCAGGGGGTGATTATCCACTAGTCTGGACTGGTCTAGTAGGATGATTTGGAAAACATCTTGAAGCAACTAAGGGTTTCCGTGGAAAAAGAAATACAGGGAGGAGGAGACCTAGGTGAGAGTACCAGAATTAAGGAGTACACAGAAAAAGAAAGAGCAGTTGAGGAGGAGATGGAGCTGAGAGATCTGGAACTGCAGGAGAGTGAGCTGAATCAACAAATCAACTGAAGAGGAGGAAGAAAGGGAGGAGAAAGACCCAGAGGTGGAGGAATTCAAGATAGAACTCCTAGTCCACATGGAAAGAGATGAATATGCTGGGTTTCAGGCAAGGGAAAGATTACACAGGTACACTACCAAAAAACTGCCTCCAGTTTTGCAACTGATTCCTATAGATTTTGGGGTGCTGAATCCAGGAAAAATAGCCAAAATGTTCCATCACGTCACGTTTTCTTGCAAAATTAGATTTCTTACCCATATAAGGAATGTTCACATAATTTCTTTTTAGCCGACTGCAGTTTATTTTCTTGGCCCAAAATAGAGGTTGTAATGATTAACTAACTAGAAACACTCCCTCATGATATTTTAGAGTGTTTTGTATTCATTTTATACATTAACAGGACAATTGGGAGGCGGGGGGCTAAATCCAGTACTCGCGCTGGCGCATGTTCTTTCCTGTTCGCCTCGCCTCGTTCGCTCGCGCTCAAACATGGTGGTTGCGACATGAACGTTCCTGTCAAATTTCAGTTTCTTGCAAGTTCATTATTACCTTTTGTTTGCTCAGTCGTAATGCAGCTTTATTCCGAAGTGGTTCACTACAGTTGTAGTTTGCAGTGCTGTGTATTTGTGATGGCTCACAGAGCCAGATGTTGCGTCAACTCTCCGGACAGTTTTTGTTTTATTTGTGGGGAATATACCGTGAAAAAGCGGCAGAGGAACATTTCTGCATTTATTAAAAAAGTATATTTCGCCTATTTCGGTTTGAAGTTAGGCGATGAAGACAAACCGTGGGCTCCTCACAAAGTGTGCAAGACATGTGAGGAAGATCTACGCTTATGGATGAAAGGTAAAAAACAAGCATTTCGTTTCGGAATACCTATGATGTGGCGTGAACAAAGAGACCACAGCAGTGACTGCTATTTTTGCTCTTGCATTGTGAAGGGATACAACTTAAAAAATAAGAACGTAATAAGTTACCCCAACCTTCCCTCAGCAATTAGGCCTATGCCTCATAGCAACGAAGTACCTGTGCCTGAACCACCAAAATCTTTGGATCATATTTGTGTGGACGGTTCTGATCATGATGAGACTCATCAGATGGCTTTTCCCGATGAGTCCAGTACTTCCGAGTTTGAAACTGAACCAGATCCGAAACCTGAACTTTTCTCTCAAGCTGAATTGAATGATTTAGTCAGGGATTTAGGACTCCCAAAAGATGCTGCCCAACTGCTAGGTTCTCGGCTTAAACAGAAAAATCTATTGTCACCAGGAACAACTTTTTATTGGTACCGCAACCGCGAGACACAATTTTTGAAGTATTTCAGCAAAGAGGCAGATTTGGTATTTTGCAACGATATATACGGAGTGATGGAAAAGTTTAAACTCAAGTATGATCCTGCTGAATGGCGGCTGTTCATTGATTCGTCAAAAGACAGCATAAAAGGTGTTGTTCTTCATAATGGCAACACATTCGCTTCAGTTCCTATTGCTCACTCTGTTATTCTCCAAGAAAAATACGAGAATTTGGCCCTGATTCTTCAGAAGATTCGTTATGATGAGCATAAGTGGATGATTTGTGGAGACTTTAAAATTCTATCCATGCTATTAGGGCAGCAATCCGGTTTCACCAAATATCCCTGCTTCCTTTGCTTGTGGGATAGCCGGGCCCGCGACCTACACTGGGGGAAAAAAGACTGGCCAATTCGGGAGTATTTGAGACCCGGTGAGAAAAATGTTCTTCATGAGAGCTTGGTACCTCGTGATAAAATTCTATTACCACCTCTCCACATTAAGTTGGGTCTCATTAAGCAATTCATCAAGTCCCTTCCAAAAGATGGTGAGTGCTTTCGGTACCTTTGCTCAAAGTACCCCCGACTTTCTGAAGCAAAGCTAAAGGAAGGAGTGTTTGTTGGCCCTGATATAAGGAAACTCATTTCAGATGGAGCATTCGCTGAAACGATGTCTGAGAAGGAAAAAGAAGCCTGGGATTCCTTCAAGGATGTTGTTCTCAAATTCTTGGGGAACAGGCGGGATGAGAACTATAAGGATATTGTTGCCAGGATGCTCAATGCCTTCAAAGAACAAGGCTGTAACATGAGCCTGAAAGTCCATTTCTTGCACTCCCATGTGAACTACTTTCCCGAAAACTTGGGGGCGTACAGTGAAGAACAAGGTGAAAGGTTTCACCAGGACATCAAGGACGCAGAGAGAAGGTACCAAGGAAGATGGAACACCACTATGATGGCTGATTTCTGCTGGTTGCTGCTGCGGGAAACCCCAGATGAAAAATACGCCAAGCAGCGCACCAAGAGAAGCATTCGGGGGAAGAAGAAACGGGCCCACCAGGAGATTGATTGACCCAAGAATGACTTTAAAATCTAAACTGTGTTGACAAATATCGTGTTTTTACTAAACTTTGAAATAAAAATTTGCTAGTTATTACCACAGTGTCGGATCTCATTTATTAGAATTTTATTTTCACACCATCGGGTGTTTGTCTTCATGTATTGCAATGGTGCGGTTTGCGTTTTCTATTCTTACAAACATTCCTGTACAACATTTTTTGCACATTTCTTTGCTTTGCTTTGTGTCTAACCTCGCTCTTATATGCTCAATGTTTGTGCACATGTATGTGGCTGTTTTAAGTGCAGACAATTTTGCTACCATCACAGTGTGTTTTGTTGACATTACTCTATTCTTATGTGCTGCCTTGTTACAATTTTCTTTATTCTTATTTGAATAACTACTAAACAATTAGTATAAAGAATTCATCCAAGAAACTTTTATCTCGATCGCACTCAATCTGAAACGTTCACCTCAAACTGCTAACCCAATCTAGCAAAAAAACTGTACGTGATGGAGCAAATTGGTTACCAGATTTGGATTCAGCGCACCAAAAAACGTAAAAATCAATCGAAACATTAGAGGCAGTTTAAAAAAAAAATTTTTTAGTGTACCTGTGTTACCCAAGTTAAATATAACACCTAAGGTTAAAAGTATGCTTATAAAGATGAAGAAGGCCATATCCAGTATAAAGGGACCATTTATTGACATCACCAAAATAAATCAAATACAATATTGTGCAGCTAAAATTATTACTGCAAGAATACTACCAACTAAAGTGCAGGGCCAGAAGAAAAAGAGAACAGTTCCTCCTTGGAAAAAGTGCATTGAAGGAAAAATACAATCACTGTGTGCGGAGGTATCCTTGATAGACTGATATCTAAAAGGATAAGATCATCAATGATACTGAGGAAGATCCAAGACATCAAACTGAAGCATACAGCATTAATAGGAGACAACTTGTAATGTATATGTTAAAACAATAAATTGAAAGTAGCAGCAGAAGTGCAAAAACTGCGAAGATATGAAGAAATCAGAAAGGGAAGATATCAAAAGAAGAAATTAGACCTTACCTGCTAATTGTCTTTCCTTGAGTTCTCTCCGGGCCAGTCCAGGAAACTGTAGGGTTGTCAACCTTCTCCAGCAGCTGAGGACTGAATGATCAAAGTCTTGCTGACAAGCAGGGCCGGCCCGTCCATTGAGCAAGAATGTTTTTTGCACAGGGCCCCGCGTTTCAGGGGGCCCCGCGCAAAGAACATTCTGCTTTTTTTTAAATTTCATTAAAAAAAAAAAAAGCTGGCTCTGGCTGCTGCCGCTGCTGCTACCACCGCGGCAGTGGCAGAATGGAGTGTCCCGCGGGGCCTCCTCTGCTCGTTGAGCCCCTCTGCAAAGGCTTTCAGATTTGCGAAGGGAGAGTGTCTCCCTCGCGTCTCTGTTAAGCCGGCAGGGGCTAATGGGAAATTTCCCATCTGCCCCTTTAGACGCGAGGGGCTGATGGGAAATTTCCCATTAGCCCCTGCGGGCTTAACAGAGACGCGAGGGAGATACTCTCCCTTCGCAGAGGGGCTCAACGAGCAGAGGAGGCCCCGCGGGACACTCCATTCTGCCGCTGCCGCGGTGGTAGCGGCAACGGCAGCAGCCAGAGCCAGCTTTTTTTTTAAAATTTTGCCATAAGCCGGTGTGTGTGTGGGGTGGGGGGTTAGGACCGGCAATGGGCGTGGTGGGGGGGGGTTAAGACTGGCAATGGGCTGGGGGCTGTCTGGAAATGGGGCTATGGGGGGTTAGGACTGGTAATGTGCTATGGGGGGGGTTAGGACTGATAATGGGCTATGGGGGGGAGCTAGGACAGGAAATGGGCTGATGGGGAGGGGTTAGGACTGGTAATGGGCTGTGGGCTGTTGGGGGGGGTTAGGACTGGTAATGGGCTATTGGGGGGGTTAAGACAGGTAATGGGCTGTGGGCTGATGGGGGCTGTCTGGAAATGAGGTGATGGAGGGTTAGGACTGCTAATGGGCTATGGGGGGGTTAGGACTGATAATGGGCTATGGGGGGGCGATGGGGAGGGGTTAGGACTTGAGGTGGGCTGATGTGGTTAGGACTGGTAATGGGCTGTGGGCTGATGGGGGGGGGGTTAGGACTGGCAATGGGCTATGGGGGGCTGACTGGAAATGGGCTGATGGGGTTAAGACTGGAAGTGGGCTGATGGGGGGTTAGGACTGGTAATGGGTTATAGGGGGGCTTAAACTGAAAATGGGGTGATGGGGGTTAGGACTGGAAGTGGGTTGATGGGGGGCTAGGACTGGTAATGGGTTGGGGGGTTGCTATGACTGGAAATGGGCTGAGTGGAAGGGGAGGCTTGAACTGCAAATAGCTGATGGGGAGGGAGCTTGGAATGGAAATGGGCTGTGAGGGAAGGGAGCTAGGACTGAAAATGGGCTGATGGAGCAGCTAGGATAGGACTGGAAATGGGCTGTTGGGGGGAGCTAAGACTGGAAATGGGCTGTGGTGGGGGCTTGAATTGAAATGGACTCATGGAGGGGCTAGAACTGGAAGTAGGCTCATGGGGGGCTTGGACTGGAATTGGGCTGAGTGGAGGGGAACTAGGATTTGACATGGGCTGATGGTGGGGCTAGGAAATGACTAGAAATGGGCTGATGGGGGCTAGGTTGGAAATGAGCTGATGAAGGGACTCAGACTGAAAATGGATGGGGGAGCTAGGACTGGAAATGGGTTGATGGGGGGCTAGGAATGGAAATGGGCTGATGCAGGGACTAGAAGGGAATGGATGCTGGGTGAGACTGGAACTAGAAGGGAGCTGATGTTGGGGGAGGATTAGAATGGGATGGGCTGGGAGAGTAAAATGGAGAGGGGAAAAATATTTTGTGTGGGAGGGATGAAAAATCTACAATTGGCCGGGTATTGGGAGAGTAAGTGGGGATTGAGGATGGAGGGGTAAAATTTGTGTGGATGAAATAGGAATGAGGAAAGAGCAAAAGGAGAAAGATTAGTATGTTAAAGCAGATGTAGAGAGAGAGAATGGAAAAAAAAATCTAGAAGAGAGAAGAAAGAACAAATGGACAGCAGACGATGGACAGTTAGCAGAAAACATGAAGAAACCAGAAGAAAGTGGCTGGAGCAATTGCAACTGAAAAAATGCACAAAAGGTAGAAAGATATCTCTTTATTTTGAATTTATTAACTGGAATATGAAAGCTCTGGGAAATGTGCATCATTAACGTCTGCGCTTTGTTTGGTACAAGAGGAAATTAATTTATAGTTTTATTTCTACGGTGTTGCTGTACATTCCAAGTTTGGCTTTTGGGGTTCCCAGTTTAATTATTGCCTTCCTGTTTCTAAATTGTGATTCCTTTTTTGTTGATGGTCTATGTTCTGCATGTGTAACTGAGCTGAGGTATTCTATTTATGTAATTCCTATTTGACATTGCCACTTGTTCTCTTTCCCCAGTATTCTCTGAAATGTATTGGTTTAATATTTGCAGTGTTGCCTTTTGATAGGTAGGGTATGGTGCTTTGTGAGTCCTGGTAATGCTGTCAGGATACGGCGGGTTTGCTATGGGTTCTAAATGGGCAGCGTTTGTAGTAGTTCCTAATGTGCCTGGCGGTTGGCACTGGATTATAGTAATGTGGAAATCTTTTAGTCTTTCTTTATCCATACACTCATTAAGAGACATGTTAGTGTATGGTAACATTATGCAAATAGTTATGCAAATAAGGCCACTTATGCAAATGAGGCCCCGCACCAAATCTCCGCACATGGCCCCGCACCCCCCTTGGGCCGCCCCTGCTGACAAGCTACCTAGCCCTCCCTTGTGTGAGAGGCTCAGTCTACTATTGTCAAAGCAGTCTACACCACTATGAACTCTAACTTACTCCAACAACTGTAAAAACAGCAAGTAACCAACAATTTAAAATTCAAACTGTACGAACGTACATTCTTGTTAATCTGCTTCCTTCTCTTTTTTTTTTTCATCAATATCTGCTGCCGCACTCCCCCAACCACAAGGGAGCCCCACAGCCAGCACTTCACCGAAGAGACCTTTTGGACAGAAGATAACCCCGATGAACTCAATCGTCACATCCCCACCATTTTTGCCGAACGTTCCCTGAAAGCCCGCTAACGCCTGAAAACCACACTGCCCGGAAACCCACAAATGATCTGGGTGGGCCCTGGACTGGCCCGGAAAGAACTTAAGGAAAGACAATTAGCAGGTAAGGTCTAATTTCTTCTTCCTCCTCGTCTCTCTGGGTCAGTCCAGGAAACTATAGGGAAGTACCAGAGCAGTATCTAACTTAGGGAGGGACCCGCTAGGCACGCCACAATGGCTGCGAGCCCTACATTTGCGTCTCCCCTTGCTTGCACATCCAATCTATAGTGCTTCGCAAACGCGTGGAGAGACGACCACGTAGCCGCCCAACATATATCCACAGGCAGAACCAAGGGCAATTCGGCCCAAGAAGCAGCCTGGCCCCACGTAGAATGCGCTCGGAGCCTCTCAGGAGCTAACTTACCAGCCGCCTGATACGCCACCCCTACCACCTGTTTTACCCATTGAGCAATGGAAGCTTTAGAAGCTGCTTGTCTTTTACACGCTCCCCCAAAGAGAACAAACAATCTTTCTGTCTTCCTAACCGACACCGTTTTCTTAAAGTACCGATGGAGCACTCTACCAAGATCCAACTTCTGCAAGGAACTATCCATTCTAGAGCCCTCCCGACCTCTAAAAGTCGGAAGTGAAATTGACTGGTTCAAATGAAACCGAGACACTACCTTCGGTAGGAAAGAAGGAACTGGCCGCAAAACCACCTTCTCCGTCGAAAACTGAATGTACGGCTCCTTGCATGAAAGCGCCTGCAGATCTGAGATCCGTCTTGCCGAACACAAAGCTACTAAGAAAGCCGTCTTCCAGGAAAGCTCTCTGAGCGGCACTACCTCTGCTGGCTCAATAGGTGCCCTCGTCAACGCCTCCAGAACCAAGTTCAAATCCCAACCGGAACAACCAAACGCACCGGCGGCCGGACATTCTTAACCGCTCTTAGGAACCTCAGAACATCTGGATGCAATGACAAGGGACCCCCTTGCACCTTGCCTCGGAAACAAGCCAACAATGCTAATTGAACTTTTAAAGTACTGAGGGCTAGACCCTTATCCAAACCGTCCTGCAGGAATGACAAGACATCCGACACCGTTGCTGAAAACGGGCGTACCCTACATCCCTCGCACCACCTTTCAAATATGTGCCAAACACGCACATAAGCCAAGGATGTAGACTTCCTCCTGGACTTCAACAACATGGACACCACCGCCACGGAATAGCCTCTGCGCCTTAGGCGTTCCCTTTCAAGAGCCAAGCCGTAAGCGAGAAGCGATCCACTTGTGGCATGAGAACTGGACCATGGCACAACAGGTTGCTCATGCCAGGCAACCATCACGGACGGTCCACCAGAGGCCATACTAGATCCGCATACCAAGGATGCCTTGGCCAATCAGGAGCTATGAGAATGATCTTGCCATCGTTACGTTCTATCCTCTGGATGACTCTCCTGATCATCGGCCACAGAGGAAACACATAGAGCAGCCTGCCTACCGGCCAAGGCTGCGCCAGACCATCGAGTCCTTCCGACATGTGTTCCCTGCATTTGCTAAAGAACCGAGGTGCTTTGGCATTGTTGAGAGCAATGTTCCCATTAATTTTCTGTGGGCTGTGTGCGCATAAAATATCAGCTGTGCAGCTTTTGAAGGAAGGTTAAAATTTTGTGTGCCACATAACGACACTCGGAGTTATATACTTTAAAATTTGACTACACATCAGAATACAGTATGTATACCACATTGATTTTAATCAAATTAAATGAAAATAGACAATTACTAAATGAAGCAGAAAATTCTAGTAATTACAATCACAACTTTTAAATTTTAAGATGTCTGTGTTGTTTTCTATCAGAATCAGAACCATAATTTTTGTGCGCTCTGTTGTAAAGTATGTGCGCTCGCTCAGCGAGGTGTGTGCGCGCGCACACGCGCACAGCTTCGAGGGAACAGTGGTTGAGAGTGGCCATCAGGTCCATGACCGGCTGTCCCCATCGCTCCGTGATGTTGTGAAAGACTGCCGCATTCAATTCCCACTCTCCCAGATCTAAAACATGCCAACTGAGGTAGTCGGCCTGCACACTGTCGCGTCCGGCTACATGAGCCACCAATAGCGCCATGAGGTGGTTCTCTGCCCAGAGCATTAACATCTGACTCTCCTCCAACAAATCTGCACTGCCCGTACCGCCTTGCCGATTGATATACGACATTGTCACTGCACTGTCGGAAAACATACGTACCGCTCTCCCTTCCACCAGCTCGCAGAACTCCTGAAGAGCCAAACGCACAGCTCACATTTCCAACCTGTTGATTGACCAACCGCACACTTCCGCTGTCCAACAGCCCTGTGCTACCTGCGTCAGACAATGCGCTCCCCAGCTGACCAGACTGGCATCCTTAGTCACCAGAATCCAATCCGGCTGCTCTAGAGGCATCCCCGCCCGCAGATGCGAAACCTCCAGCCACCACTGCAGGCTGTAACTTCCGATTCAGCGGATGATGCTGTGGCGACCATCTGGAGAGCAATGCCTGTTGCAGAGGATGCCTATGCGCCCTGGCCCATGGCACCAAGTCCAACGCCACCGCCATGGAACCCAGAAGCTGCAAGTAACGCCACGCCATTGGAACCTTTATGCGTAAAAACGCCACCACTTGTTTCAACAGCTTTTGTACTCGGTCTTCTGGCAAAAACACCGACCCCACCGCCGTGTCGAACAACACTCCGAGATAGACGAACCGCTGCACTGGAACCAACTGACTTTTTGCCTGGTTGACCACCCAACCCAGCTGTTCCAGGAAGCCCACTACCCGAGCCGTTGTGGCGAGCGACTCCAGATCGAACCTGCTCGGATCAGCCAGTCGTCCAAGTAGGGATGCACAAGAATGCCTTCTTGACGCAGCACTGCTGCCACCACCACCATCACCTTCGTGAATGTGCGAGGCACTGTAGCTAGCCCGAATGGCAGCGCTCGAAATTGAAAGTGCCCCATGGGCACTGCAAATCGTAAAAACCTTTGATGCTCTGGTCGGATGGGAATATGCAGATAAGCCTCCGTCAGATCTATGGACGAGAGCACCTCGCCTGGCTTGACAGACCGAATAACCGATCGAAGCGTCTCCATGCGAAAATGAGGCACTCTCAAACAGCGGTTCACGTTCTTGAGATCCAGAATAGGCCGAAACGACCCATCCTTCTTGGGAACCACGAAATAAATCGAGTATCGACCTAATCCGCACTGGTCTTCCGGCACTGGAACCACCGCCTGAAGAGTCAGCAAACGCCTTAACGTATCACAAACCGCGGATTGCTTTGCCTGCATTCCGCATGGAGACACCACGAAGGCCTCCGCTAACGGTCGAGCGAACTCCAGTGCATAACTGTCACGGAAAATCTCCAGCACCCACTGAGCCGACGCTATGGTGGCCCAGATGGAGTGGAAACTCTGCAAGCGTCCTCCCACCGGAATCTCCGCCTGGGCCAACTCCATTTCTTTGTGGCTTCTTTGCGGAGTTCTGCTGGGGATTGACATAGCCCCTGCCGAACCCTCGTGCCCCCTGAAAGGGCTGCCCCCTGGAAACGAAGCGACCCCTTTGATAAGGAGCAAACCTCGAACCTCTGAACCTGCGAAACTCTCTACCCTGCACTTTCTGCAGAGTCCCAGGTTTCTGGCCCTTTGGACGGTCTTCTGGCAAGCTACGCCCTTTGGAGTCCCCCAGGTCCTTTACAATTTTCTCCAAAGCTTCCCCAAACAGCAGCTTGCCCTTTTAGGAGCGTTCATTAAGAGGCGCTTTTGATGCCGTGTCCGCCGCCCAACTTCTTAGCCAGAGAAAGCGTCTGGCGGCTATTACTGACGCCATGGACTTGGCCGAGATCTGCACTAAATCATAAAAGGCATCAGTGAGGTACGCTGTCGCCGACTCCAGCTTCGCTCCCTCCGGGGAAGATCCGTCCACCCTCTCGGAATCAGAATCCCCCTGGAGCCAACAAATGGAAGCCCTGGACACATATGCTCCACAGATGGAGGCCTGCAGTGACACAGCACTGGTATCACACGCCTGCTTAAGAAGAGACTCCAGCTTTCTATCTTGCAGATCCTTAAGCGCCGCTCCACCCTCTACCAGTATAGTCATTTTCTTTGTAACCGCGGACACAAACGCATCCACCTTAGGCATGCGGAGCAACTCTCGCTCTTCTTGCGGTATGGGGTACAACCGACCGATGGCCCGACCGCCCCTCAATGTGGCTTCAGGACACTCCCATTCGGACTCAACCATTTGCTTAATCACTCTATGGACCATAAAACACCGCTGCTCTGCCTTAAATTCTTGAAGAAGCGGATCCTCCAGCAGTTCCTCATGCACCGCCGGTTGAGCAATATTCAACGGCACTAGCGACTGGCCAATAAGAGCCACCAACTCTTCCTTCCGAAACACCCGAAAGACATTGGGGTCATCCCCTGGCACAATCTCACCTTCCTCTAATTCCTCCATCCAGTGATCTTGTCCTGATTGTGAAAGAATTTCTCCCTCTTCCGCCAAGCGGGACTCCGAGACCTGCTGACCGAAGCCATCGGCCGTGGTCTCCCCCCAGCAAGACCCTTCCAGAGGAACCCTCCCCCGGATCTATGGGAGGACTATCCTTTTTCTGTACCCCAATGAGGTCAGGAGAAGAGCCCTTGGTATGCCCCTGCTCCAGCTTTAGGCAATAAGCCTTATGTAAAGATAGAGTACTTACTCACCTGTAACAGGTGTTCTCAAGGAGCAGCAGGAATCAGTCCTCACATATGGGTGACATCGGCGCTGACGGAGCCCCCGTGCTGAGCATTTCCCCAGCTTTCAAAGAAAGCCTTTGGGAATGCAGCGCGTATGCGCGGTCCCCTTCCCGCCCATGGGTGCCATCTTGCTCAGTCTGATGACATAGCTAAAAGACAGCAAAAACAAAGCATATGACTGCAACTCCAAGGGGAGGAGGGAGGGTTGTGAGGACTCATTCCTTCTGCTCCTGGAGAACACCTGTTACAGGTGAGTAACTACTCTTTCTCCAGGACCAAGCAGGAAGTCAGTCCTCACATATGGGACTCCCCAGCTCAGGGCTACCAGAGGCCCCAATCCAAAACAATGAGCTCCCTCTAGAGCAGTGGTTCTCAACCCTGTCCTCGGGACCCCACTAGCCAGTCGGGTTTTCAGGCTATCCACAATGAATATGAATGAGATATATATGCATTAGAAATAGCCTGCCAAACTGACTGGTTTGTGGCCCTCCAATGCTGGATTTGGGGACCCCGGAGTTACACCTCTGTCATTTAAGATTGTGAGTAGGCAAGGTACAGATGTCAAAGACATCAAAAAGATTAGATAGAATATGTCACATACCTCCTCGCCTCTCACCACCACCAAAATATTGTCTATTAGACAACTTTTTGGTGGTGGTGAGAAACTAGGAGGGATGTGACACATTCTATCTACCCTTTTGATGTCGAGGACATCTGTACCTTGCCCACTCACAATCGTACTTGACAGAGGTGTACGGCAGGGGTCCCCAAATCCAGCATTGGAGGGCCACAAACCAGTCAGTTTGGCAGGCTATTTCTAATGCATATATATCTCATTCATATTCATTGTGGATAGCCTGAAAACCCGACTGGCTAGTGGGGTCCCGAGGACAGGGTTGAGAACCACTGCTCTAGAGCCTCAGCAAGAACAGAATCTTCTCTGATAACGCCCCCGAACGGTAGCCCAACACCAGGGCCGGAGGGTAGGAGTTGCCTAAACCCCAAAGAGATTATGGAGTACCGCTTGCCCAAAAGCACTGTCCCTGCGAGACTCCCTCTCAAGGCAGTAGTGGGCCGCAAAGGTCTGGCTTGAAGACCAAGTAGCGGTCCGGCAGATGTCTACCAACGGAACAGAGCGGAGATGAGCCACTGACGCAGCCTTCGCCCTGACACGATGAGCTGTAACTCGACCCTGCAACGAGAGGCCGGCTGCCCTGTAAGCCCAGGCGATGCAGTCAGCTACCCATATGGACAAAGTACGCTTGAAGACAGCCAACCCCAACTTATTGGGGTCAAAAGAGACGAAGAGCTGAACCGCTCTCCGGTGCTCCCGCGTACGGTCAAGGTAGAAGGACAACGCCCTTCTACAGTCCAGGGTATGCAAGACCATCTCAGCCCGGCTGGCATGAGGCCTGGGAAAGAAAGTCGGAAGAAGCACCTCCTGATTGAGGTGGAAGGAGGAGACAACCTTTGGAAGGAACTTAGGGTGAGTCCGTACGACTACTCTGTTCCTATAGAACCTAGTATATGGTGCTTCTGATACTAGGGCCTGAAGCTCACTCACTTGCCTTGCTGAGGTAAGGGCTACCATAAACAACGCTTTCCAGGAGAGAAAACGCAGAGGGCAAGTAGCCATAGGTTCAAAAGGTGGGCAAGTAAGCCGTTGCAAGACCACATTTAAATCCCATTCAGGAGCAGGTGGACGCACTGGAAGCTTAAGCAAAAGAAGGCCTCTGAGGAAGCGAGCCACCAAAGGATGGCTGGATAGAAACTGACAACCTGTGAGTGGTGTGCTGAAAGAGCACTAAGATGAACTCTAACAGAATTGGACTTAAGGCCCAGGTTGGACAGGTGAAGCAAATATTGCAGCACCACTGGTACCAGGCATGAGAAAGGATTCTCGTTATGTTGAGTACACCAGGTAGAGAATCTATGCCACTTAAGGGCATAAGACGTTCTGGTGGACTGCCTCCTAGAGGCCAAGACTACTTCCTCCACTTCCCTAGGCAATAGTAAAGGCGCTAGAACTACCCTTTCAGCAGCCAGGCCATCAAATTGAGGGACTGGAGATTGGGGTGTAAGAGAGATCCCTGCTCCTGAGACAGGAGATCGGGTTGCGTCCCCAGAGGAAAAGGAGTGTCCACCGCTAGTTGCAAAAACAGTGGGAACCAGGGTTGCCTTGGCCACCTGGGGGCCACCAGGATCAGCAAGGCCTTGTCCCTGAGCACCTTGAATAGCGTCTGGGGCACCAGAGGCGTGGGAGGAAACGCATATAGAAGGCCTGTAGACCATGGAATGAGAAACGCATCCGCTGCAACTCTGAGAGGATGCGGTTGCCTGGAACAGAACCTGGGTAGTTGACGGTTCAGAGGACTGGCAAAGAGATCCATGGTTAGAAGACCCCAACTCAGGAAGATCTGTTGAACCACTAGTGGATTCAACTGCCACTCGTGCGGCTGCAGGATTCTGCTCAATCTGTCCGCCAGGTAATGTTCCTGACCTAGGAGATAGACCGCTTTGAGAAGAATGCCGTGAGTGACTGCCCAGGAACATAGTTTCTGTGCTTCCTGACATAGAAGGCGGGATCCTGTGCCCCCTTCTTTGTTCACATAGAACATAGCAACTTGATTGTCCGTCTGAACCAAGACGGACTGGCGAGAGATGAGATGAGAAAGAGTTCTCAGGGCTAAGCGGATAGCTCTCAGTTCCAAGAAATTGATCTGCTGTGCGGCCACCCAAGGAGACCACAGGCCTTGAGTACATGCCCCTTGGCAATGTGCACCCCAACCTTGAAGAGAAGCAACAGTTGTCAGCACCTGAGAGTGTGGAGGTGTTTGAAAAGGCACCCCTTGCAGCAGATTCGGAAGATGAAGCCACCACTGCAGAGAAGACTGTAGTAGGCTGGATCCCTCACCTTGTCCGTGAGGCTCCCTGTGGGTTGGTGCCACTGAATCCTGAGTCCCCATTGAGCTGGCCTCATGTGTAGACGGGCATTTAAAGTTACATGGACCGTGGATGCCATGTGGCCTAAGAGCCTCAGGAATTGTCTGGCGGAGACCAGAGAATTGCTGTGGAATAGCCTGGCTAGATCCATCAATCTGTGGGCCCTGTCCACTGGTAGAAAGGCCTTTGCCTGAAAGGTGTCTAGTTGAGCTCCTATGAACTCCATGTTCTGGGAGGGGTGTAAACTGGACTTTGCGAAGTTTAGAACAAACCCCAGGTGCTGAAGCAGAGCGACAGTGCGAAGGGTGGCTTGATTGGCCTCTTGTGGGGATTGACCCCTGATGAGCCAATCGTCCAGGTATGGAAAGACAAAGAGGCCTTGAACCCTGAGGTAGGCCGCTACCACCGCTAGGCACTTGGTGAATACCCTGGGGGCAGATGTAAGGCCAAAAGGCAGTACTCTGTACTGATAGTGGTTTCCTCCCACTACAAATCTGAGACATTGTCTGTGGTCTGGATGAATGAGGATGTGAGTATAAGCATCCTTTAGGTCTAAGGAGCATAGCCAATCTCCCTGCTGGAGGTCTCACGTGACCCAGGGACTCCATCTCCACACGAGGTTGTTTTGCAGGCCTCTCCGACTCCGAAGACCTGGGACGGCGCTCGGGGTTATGCGACTTGGCCCCCGAGGAGCCAAGTGCATCCACCAACGCCGCCCTCACGGGTTTTTTCTTTTTGCGATGCTCCCGCGAGGGAGACCCCCTTTCAGAGGAGCCTCGACGCTGCTCGGGGCCAGAATCCCAAGATGTCGAGGCCTCTGACGAGGTCCGGGCCCGACTGGACGCGGAGTCAGAGAAGATTCTTTTCTTTTGGTGCTACCGACTCCTTAACGCCTTAGAGGACATTTTCCCCACATGGACCACAGATCATCGGGTCATGATCGGGTCCGAGGCACCGGAGGCAACAGTCATGTGTGTCGGTGAGAGACATGAGTTTCTTACACCGATCACACTTTTTAAACCCGCTGGCAGCCATCGGGGGAAAAAGGGCCCCTGCGAGGTCACAAGACAGGGCTGCCAGTGAAAACAGAAAAATGGCGCAAACACTAGTCACTAAGGACAAAAACCGAAAAAGGAGATCCGGGCTCGATACCGATGTATCGGGCCCAGGCGGGAAAAGGAAACCGGTGCCGAACCGAAGAAAAACAGGTTCATGCAGAATAAAATCGACTTTTTACTTGGGTGAAACGAAAATACATCCGTCGGGCTCCGCGGAAAAAAGACGACTGAGCAAGATGGCACCCTTGGGCGGGAAGGGGACCGCGCATGCACGCTGCATTCCCAAAGGCTTTCTTTGAAAGCTGGGGAAATGCTCCGCAAGGGGGCTCTGTCGGCACCAACGTCACCCATATGTGAGGACTGACTTCCTGCTTGGTCCTGGAGAAAGTATAAAATCCGGCGAATAAATTGATTCCATACCACTCTGTACCCCTAGCAAAGGTCCCTGGGGCCCAGAATCAACAGTTATATGCTTTTTTGACTTTGCCCTTTTCTTTTTGGGCTTTCCTGGCAGCACGGGAGAAACGGCTGCATTTTCTAATATGGCCGCCGTTCCTGCCTTTTCTCCGACGCGGAAATGGCTGCCGAGAGGCTCCAACGCCTTCTCCCTGCCCTCCATGCTCCCTTCGAGCAAAACGAACTACACTACTATCTGCCTAAACCAAACGGTATAGCCTCCCTGCAGACAGCAACCGCCGATGTTCGACAGCGCGCACGCTGCCTGCACCCGCAGTATGCGCCCCACAGCCTCTGACAGGAACGGCCCCCTTCGCGGCCCACACTAACATGCTCAATACCTGCTGGTGTCGATCCTCACACCCCGAACTACTCTGCGCGCTGCCAGCGGTAGAGTAAGCTCGGGCTCTGCACCTAGAAGAGGCTGGACTTTGGGGCTCCCAGCTCCCCCCTTCTGATCTCTCGGACCGGAGCCACAAATGGAGGCAGGCTCTGCCTCTACTGCCCTTCACTACTGCAATGCAGCAGCCGCGCTCTGATCCCTTCTGTTCTTGTTTTTTTTTTACAAGCTGTCAATTGTCGTTTTTAAGCAATCGGACCCTGCTAAAGCCCTTCAGCCACAACAGAAAGGAATTTAAGAAACTACTGAACACCCACTAAAAACTTTCCTCCTTGCCTCACCGGGAGCCTGTCAGGCTAGGTCCTATCCAGCTCCTAAGGACTGAAAGACTGAACCTCTCACACAAGGGGGGACTAGGTAGCTTGTCAGCAAGACGTTGATCATTCAGTCCTCAGCTGCTGGAGAAGGTTGACAAAGAGTAGTTACTCACCTGTAACAGGTATTCTCCAGGAGCAGCAGTAATCAGTCCCCACATATGGGTGACGTCGGCGTTGACGGAGCCCCCATGCGGAGCATTTCCCCAGCTTCCAAAGAAAGCCTTTGGGAATGCAGGCATGCATGTGCGGTCCCCTTCCTGCCCAAAGGTGCCATCTTGCTCAGTCTAATGACATAGCTAAAAGACAGCACAAAAAGAAAATGAACTATATACAACTGCAACTCCGAGGAGGGAGGGTCCTGAGGACTGATTCCTGTTGCTCCTGGAGAACACCTGTTACAGGTGAGTAACTACTCTTTCTCCAGGACCAAGCAGGAAGTCAGTCCTCACATAAGGATGACTCCCTAGCTCTGAGCTACCAGGAACTCAGGATGAAAAATAGAGCTCCCTCTAGAGCCTCAGCAACAGTGAGAGAATCTTCTCTGAGACCACACCTGAACGGTAGCCCAACACCAGGGCCGGAGGGTAGGAGTTGCCTAAACCTCAAAGAGATTACGGAGTACCGCTTGCCCGAAAGCACTGTCCCTACGGGACTCTCTCTCGAGGCAGTAGTGGTCCGCAAAAGTCTGGCTTGAAGACCAAGTAGCGGCCCAGCAGATGTCTGCCAATGGAACAGAACGGAAGTGAGCTACTGATGCGGCCTTCGCCCTGACCCGGTGGGGCATGACTCGACCTCCAGGGAGAGGCCGGCTGCCCTGTACGCCCAGGCGATACAGTCTGCCACCCAAATGGACAACGTACGCTTAGTGACAGGCAACCCCAATTTATTAGGGACAAAAGAAATGAAGAGCTGAGAAGCCCTTCTATGCCCCTGCATACATTCAAGGTAAAAGGACAGCGCCCTTCTACAATCCAGGGTATGCAAGACAGTCTCTGCCCTACTGGCGTGCGGCCTGGGAAAGAACGTTGGAAGTACCACCTCCTGGATGAGGTGGAAGGAGGACACTACCTTTGGAAGGAACTGAGGATGAGTCCGCAAGACCACCCTGTTCCTATAGAACCTGGTATACGGCCTATCCAAGACCAGGGCCTGAAGCTCACTCACCTGCCTAGCCGAGGTGAGTGCCACAAGGAACAACACCTTCCAGGAGAGGAAACGTAAATGGCAGGTTGCCATTGGCTCAAAAGGTGGTCGAGTCAGTTGCTGCAAGACCACATTGAGATCCCACTCAGTGGCCGGTGGACAAATAGGAGGCTTAAGCAGAAGCAGACCTCTGAGAAAGCGAGACACCAGAGGGTGGCCTGAGAGAGATTGTCCATCCACCGGCGAGTGGTGAGCTGAGAGGGCACTGAGGTGAACCCGGACAGAGTTGGACTGAAGTCCTAGGTTGGAAAGGTGGAGCAGGTATTGTAGCACCACCTGGACAGAGCAGGAGGAGGAGTCCTCTTTCTGTTGAGAACACCAAGTAGAGAACCTATGCCACTTCAGAGCATAGGCCTTCCTAGTGGAATGCATCCTGGAGGCCAACACCACCTCTTCAACCTCCCTTGATAGGAGCAAGGGAGCAAGGACTAGCCTTTCAGCAGCCAGGCCATCAAATTGAGGGATTTGAGGTTGGGATGCAAGAGGGACCTCTGATCCTGAGTCAGAAGGACGGGTTGCAACCCCATAGGAAGTGGAGCATCCACTGCCAACTGCAGAAGAAGAGGGAACTATGGCTGCCTGGGCCACCTGGGGGCTATCAGGATCACCGTGGCTCGGTCCTGCTGGATTTTGAATAGAGTCCGGGCCACCAGAGGTGTGGGAGGAAAGGCATACAGCAGGCTCTCTGACCAGGGGATCAGGAATGCATCTGGCGCTGTTCTCAAGGGATGCGGTTGCCTGGAACAGAACCTGGGTAGTTGCTTGTTCAGTGGAATGGCAAAAAGATCCATGGTCGGAAGACCCCACTTCAGAAAGATCTGTTGAAATACCAGAGGATCCAACTGCCACTCGTGAGGCTGCAGGAGTCTGCTGAGCCTGTCCGCCAGGTAGTTTTCCTGGCCTGGTAGGTAGACTGCCGTGAGGGTCATGCCCTGAGTGACAGCCCAGGAGCAGAGAGCTTGTGCTTCCAGGCACAGAAGTCTGGATCCTGTGCCTCCCTGCTTGTTGCCACCTGGTTGTCCGTCTGAACTAGGACAGACTGGTGAGACAGGATCTGAGAGAAAGTCCGTAAGGCTAGGCAAATGGCCCTCAATTCCAACAGGTTGATCTGCTGGGCGGCCTCTCATGGAGAACACAGGCCTTGGGTGCAGGCTCCCTGGAAGTGTGCCCCCCAGCCCTGCAGGGAAGCATCGGTTGTTAGTACCTGAGTGTGTGGGGCGGTCTGAAAAGGAACACCCCTGACCAGATTTGGGAGATGCCTCCACCAGCGTAAGGAGTCCACCAAGTGTTTGGATACCTTCATTCTGTCTGACAATTTCCCTGTGGCCTACAGCCACTGCGCCCTGAGGTGCCACTGAGCCGGCCTCATGTGCAGCTGGGCATGTAGGGTGACATGCACTGTGGAAGCCATTTGACCTAAGAGCCGGAGAAAGTGTCTGGCCGAGACCAGAGAGTTCGCCTGAAACTGGCCGGTCAACTTTATCAGCCTGTGAGCTCTCTCTCCACAGGCAAATAGTCCTTTGCATGGATGGTATCCAACCTTGCCCCTATGAATTCCATGTCCTGTGAGAGGACCAAAGTGGACTTTGGAAAGTTTATAACGAACCGCAGGTGCTGAAGCAGGGATATGGTTCTGCAGGTGGCCTGCCTGGCCTCTTGTGGAGACTGGCCCCTGATTAGCCAGTCGTCCAGGTAAGGGAACACAAAGATCCCCTGGTTCCTGAGGTAGACCGCAACCACCGCCAGGCATTTTGTGAAAACCCTGGGGGCGGAGGTGACGCCAAAAGGAAACACTCTGTATTGGAAGTGCTTTCCTCCCACCACAAATCGGAGGAATTGTCTGTGACTTGGATGGATGAGGATGTGAGTATAAGCATCCTTTAGATCTAAGGAGCATAGCCAATCTCCCTGCTGGAGGTAGGGCAGTAAGATCCCAAGGGTAAGCATCTTGAATTCCCTCTCCAGAAACTTGTTCAGATTTCTCAGGTCGAGGATAGGTCTGAGGCCTCCTGTTCTTTTTGGTACCAGGAAGTACCTGGAGTAGAAGCCTTGCCCTTCCAGGTGGTGAGGCACCGGTTCCACCACCTGGTCCCTTAGTAGACCTTCCAACTCCTGAAGGAGTAAGTTTCTGTGCAGAGGGGGTCTTGGAGGCTCCCCTGGAAAGTAGGAGGGGGTTATCTGGGTGAAGTGGAGCAGATAGCCCCTTTTGATGATGCTTAACACCCAAGTATCCCCTGTGATGGCTGGCCACCTGTCTGCGTACAGGGTCAGCCAACCTCCTGTGCCCTGGAGAGGAGGAAAGGCTATGCTGGCATAGTCAAAAACCCCCTCCCTGCTGAGCAGGAGTCAGAGTAGGAGACTTGGGGGCCTTCTGCCTACGGGGCACATGACCCTGCCCCTTGGCCTGCTGGCCCTGTTGGGGAGCTGCAGAGGCCTGGTAGTGAGGGTAGGTTTTGTAGGCAGCGGTCTTCCTCGGGTAAAAGGTCTTTTTCCCTGAGCCCTTCTTCTTCTGAGAAGGGGCAGAGGTTTTCCTGGACAGCCTTGTCCGGGTAAGAGTCTCTGTCTCGAGTTCTGCAGCCTTTTCGGCCATGGGCTTGCCAAAGAGGTTTTCACCTCGGCAAGGGACATCGACCAACTTGTCCTGTACCCACGGCTCAAGGTCAGAGGATTGTAGCCAGGCCTGGCGGCGTGCACCGATGCTGGCCCCTGCTACCCGTGCCGAAGCCTCAAATCCATCGTAGGCTGCTCGAGATATAAACTTCGAGCACTCTCGAATACCAGAAGACAAGGCCTGGAACCTCTGCAAAGGTTCCTCGGACAGACCAGCAGAGAACCCGGCAATCTCCTTTGCCAAGTCTCGAAGGTACATGCCCATGTACAGCTGGTAGGTCTGGACACGGCAAGCAAGCATAGAGCCCTGGAAGCACTTTCTACCGAGGGCATCCAGGTTCCGGGCTTCCCTGCCGGGAGGCACCGAGGAGTGCATCTTCTGACTCTTCAGGCGATGCAAGGCTGATTCCACAACCATGGAATGGTGCGGTAGCTGTGCCTTCTGAAACCCAGGGCTCTTGCGGACTCGATAGATGGAATCGACCCGCTTGCTTAGAACCGGCATCGAGGCCGGCGCCTCCCACATGCGGAAGAGCAACCGCTCCAGCATCGGAAAAGAGTCATACTGCAGCATTGGGAGGAGAGTCATACTGCAGAGCCTCGAGCTCCTCGGCTCGAAGCTCCTCCTCGGGGTCCGAAGGGAATGCCAGTGCCTTGGCCATGTCCCTCACGAAATCCGAGAACCTGGTATCCTCCGGAGGGGACCTTGATCGAGGCTCGGAACCCGGTGAGTCCGAAGGGACGCACCGAGTCCGGAAGGTGTCAGGGGACTCCTCCTCCTCCATTTCCCACGCCGATTCCTTCGAGGAGGAATCGAGTGGCTCCGAGTGGGCGGGCACCGACGCCATCCGCCCCGATGTCGAGGGAACCGGCATCAACGACCTCGGTCCCGAATGGGAGGCCGAGGGTGACCTCGGCCGAGGATCGACTCAAGTTCGCATGGTCTCAAGGATCGGCTCGGCCTCCGGGGTCGACTTGGACGTCAATGTCCCGGTGGTCGGGGCAGATGCGCCGGTGAGACCGGCGATCAGCACCCGCTGCTGTTCCATGAAGGCAATCTGCTCTCCAAGGCCGTCAACCTGAGTCCGAGCTCAGTAGACCCAGCAGCCTCCGACTCGGGCCCTGACGGCGTCGGGTCCGATGTCAGCTCCCCCAGAGGAGAGTCCACAAGGACTACAGTACTCACGTGACTCGGGGCCTCCGACTCTACACGAGGATGCTTTTCAGGCCTCTCCGACTCCGAAGACCCGGGATGGCGATCGGGGCTATGCGACCTGGCCTTCGAGGAGCCAAGAGTGTCCACAGATGCCGCCCTTACGGGTTTCTTCTTCCTTCGGTGCTCCCTCGAGGGGGACTCCCTTTCAGAGGAACCCCGACGATGCTCGGGGTCAGACTCCCGAGACGTCGAGGCCTCTGACAAAGTCCTGACCCGTCCAGAGGCATATTCAGAGAAGATCCTCTCACGCTGGTGCTGACGGCTCTGCAATGCCTTGGAAGGCATTTTGCCACAGGGACTACAGACCGTAGAATCATGGTCTGGCCCCAGGTACTGGAGGCAGCAGTCGTGTGTGTCGGTGAGAGACATCAGTTTCTTGCACCAATCACACTTCTTAAAGCCACTGGCAGCCATCGGGGGAAAAAGGGCCCCTGCAAGATAAAAAAATTGGGCTGCCAGGGTAAAGAAAGAAAGGCGTGAATGCAGTCTCTAAGGACAAAAAACGAAAAAGAGATCCGGGCTTGGCACCGGTGTACCGAGTCCAGGCGGGAAAGGAACCGACGTCGAACCGAAGAAAAACCTCGACCCAACGCAGAAAAATCAACTTTTTTCACGGGTGACAAGGACAGGCGTCCGTAGGGCTCCGCGGAAAAAAGAAGACTAAGCAAGATGGCACCTTTGGGCGGGAAGGGGACCGCGCATGCGTGCCTGCATTCCAAAAGGCTTTCTTTGAAAGCTGGGGAAATGCTCCGCATGGGGGCTCCGTCGACGCCGACGTCACCCATATGTGAGGACTGAGTTCCTGCTTGGTCCTGGAGAACCCTACAGTTTCCTGGACTGGCCCGGAGAGGCGAGGAGGAATAAACTATTTAGAGAGAACCCCAAACAATTTTATATGTAATTGGGAAAGAGAATTAACCCTTTCCAGGCCGAGCCCGAAACTCTTGGGATCCAAAATTCTGACTAAATATTCCTATCAAATGGTATATAATACATGACCATAGCAGAAGGAAGATCACTATTAGAACATATTGAATAAGACGGGCAAATTTTCCTGAAATATGCAAGAATTAACCTGGCTGCAGAATGTGGATTAAAAATTTAAAGGAGGCCTTGAAAGGGTTAATATGGTAAAAGCGCCACCAACCAAAGCCGAAACAGAAACCTTCTGGAGAAAACTATATGAGGACTCTATAGAGAACAATCAAGAAGCAGAATGGTTACCCTGCATACAAGAGCACTAAAAAAAAACAATCATCAAACTTATAGAATGGCTTGCAGTAATGAAAGAGCTGGAATGCAGGTTAAAACAAGCTCCAAACTGTAAGAGCCCTGGCTCAGACAGTTAACATCACTCCATCAAGATCTTGCAAGCTGCAAAAATCAATTGTTCAAGCAGCCAGACATAACACTGCAATGGCTTACTACAGGAAGAACATTTTTCCTTCCAAAGGGGGACCAAGTAATAGTCCCAATAATTACAGACCAATAACTTGCTTTCCTACAATCTATAAGCTGTTCACTGCAATAGATGCAGACAGAATATATGATCATATCAAGCTTGCTATCATGGCAATAAAGCAAAAGGGCAGTAAAAGGGGAGCATATGGAACCAAGAACCAGTTAATGTTGAATAAGGCTATCATGGCCAGTGCTAAGAAAGGCAGAAATCTCTATAGCATGGATTGATTATAAGAAAGCTTTTGACAGCGTCCCATACTCTTGGATAATAAATTGCCTTGACGTGTATAAAATAAATCCTGGTTTGTTAGAGTGCATTAAGTTCAACATGTAGCAAACCACACTCTGAGATATAGTCAGTACATCAGTCCTAACATTAAGATCAGCGAGGAATGTTTCAGGGAGATTCCCTGTCACACTTCTGTTTTGTGTGGTTGTTGCTCTGTCTCAGGTCCGGTCCAGTATTGTCTGTCTCCAGGTCCAGCAGGCAGGCATCTTTCAGGTCCTTCTGGTGGTCCTCCTGATTTAGTACGCTCTCTAAGAAGAGTACATGAACCATCCTTTATGGCCTCCCCTAGCAGGGAGGTCTATCTCTGGGGTTTCCTTGTACGTTAGAGTGAGTGATCCAATAGTCCCCCAGTCATCGTTTGGTGGGATCCCTTCCCACGCTGAGGTCTGCCCGCCCCTTCTGTGCAACTCTTCCCTCCCTGGATCCAAAGTAGCCCTCGCCAGAGTCCTTTGTATCAACACACACAGTGTGAATATTATGCAAATTAGGTCAGAAATATGTAAATAATGTCCTCCCAACATCCTTAGGTTTATACAAACATGTATGTCCAATATCATAATAAATTCCCCCCTTGTAAGTCTCAGATTCAGCCAGGGTGCGTCCCAAGTGTGGAATTACCTGGACGCCCCACCAACTCCCATGAGGTTACTTGTTGCTACCACCACCCCAAGTCTGGCGGGTTATCCACCGGCTGAATGTCCATGAGAGTCTCTTCAGGGACTAGCTATTGCTCATTTCCCAGCTCCATCTCCTCCTCACGCTGGGGGTCCCCTCGATCCTCCCCAAGGGGGACTTATCTCCATGGGGGTCTGTGCCAAGTCCCTCACCCCCCTCTCATTCCAGGTGTTGTCAGGGAGCCGGGTCCTATGTCTCCTGGCCGGGGAGTGAGTAGGGGTTCAGGCCCTTTTCGCCGCTCTGCGGGACCATCCTAGACGGGTCCATATTTCCAGAGCAGGGACTGGCCAGGGTCTCCCCAGGACTCCGACAGTGACGAGACATACACCCTGTCACAGTGGTGCTTAAGCTAATACGTACTCACATCAACTCTTTGGAATATGGATTTAGCCTGAACCCTAAAGAAGGTAACAACCCAGAAGCAATATCCCATCTACTATTTGTAGATGACCTGAAGCTCTACAGTTCCAGCAACCAACAATTAGCAGAGCAACTCCATGTGGTGCAAAGCTTTTCTGATGACATCAGGATAATTCTTGGCCTTGACAAGTGTGCTAAAGCAACTTTTGTTTAGAGGAAAACTGAGCAAAATATAAAACATCTCCTTGGCTGAGGGCTGTGACATCAAGACTTGAACAGGAAGGAGTATATAAGTATCTCGGAATAGAGGAAGGAATGACACTCAAGCAGAAATTACTGAAAGAGATCAGTAAAGAATATTTCAGGAGATTAAAATAGTTCTTGAAAAGTGCTTTAACATCATGGGATAAGATAAACCATTAATCAGCTGGCAATTCTTGTACTCTCATACAGCTTTAGGACTGTGGACTAGCCTCTTAAAAATCTTGAAAAACTAGATGTGCAAACAAGAAAACTCCTCCATGCCCATGAAGTAATTTACAAGAATCAGTGTATGCCAAGACTGTACATTCCTAGAGCTGAAGGAGGGCTAGGCCTCATAGAGATTGAATTACAGCTACAGAGCTACTAACATAGGCCTCCAAGCCTACCTGACAGCATCATCAGATTCAAATATGCAAGAAGTGCTGAAATATGAAAGTAAACGTCCAAAATCTGTCTCCATCATCAAACTTGGGCAAGCGTTCCGACGACTAGAGGGAATGAGTGAGGATCCACAAGCACACACAGGAAAGGAAGCAACGGAATTTGCAAAACAAGAGAAACAAATCTTCAAAAATTAGATCAGCAAACAAGGAACAAGTGGCAAATACACAAATACAGTGGGAAATACAAAGTGTTACTCCAGGAAATCTTTTTCGATCAAGAACAGACACATGAATGGTTAAGGAGAGGTGAACTGAAACCAGACGAGAGATTGATAGTTGCAGCCCAGGACAGTGGATTATGGATGAGATGGTTTACAATGAGCACTGAAAAAACTGGCAAAATAGACATATGTCGATTCTGTAGAAAAAGCTAGAAAAGTGACTCACCTCATAGCTGGTTGTGAAGTTCTGATGGTGAAAAATTTCTATACAGAAAGGCACAACAAAGTAGCACGCCTCATCTATTGGAAACTCTCTAAACACAACTATATCACTGTCCCTAAAAAGCACTGGGATCATGATCCTAAGAGAATTACAGAGAATGAGGAGGTTATGATCACCTGGGACATTCCCATTCCAACGGTTAAGAAACTGGATGCGAGGAAACCCGACATGGTGGTAAAAGAGAAAACAACAGAACAGAATTGATAATAGAGGTGTCAGTTCCAAGTGATTATTCTATGAATTGCCTGAAAAAGCGGAAGATCCTGAAGTACTAAGAAATGCAGTCAGAAACCAAGAAAAAGTAGCAGAAAGATACAGAAATATTTCCAATTGTACTGGGAGCCACAGGCTTGATAAAGAATTTCCAAGCACATCTTGACAAACTACCCATACCTGTTACATCTTACAGACTCCAGATGGAAGCTCTCTTTGGCACAAAGTAAGTACTATGCCAAGCATTAGCAGTAAATATGAAAGACTGAGATCAAACTCCACATACCCTGGCTTAGAAGTGAAGTTCATGATAAGAACATAACATAAGATATGCCATACTGGGTCAGATCAAGGTCCATCAAGCCCAGTATTCTGTTTCCAACAGTGGCCAATCTAGGTCATATGTACCTAGCAGATTCCCCAAGAGACACAAGTTCCACAATGCTTGTACTGGGTCAAGCATTGATATCTTCGGTCACTTCTTAATAATGGTTTATGGACCTTTCCTCCAGGAACTTGTCCAAACCTTTTTTAAACCCAGCTACACTAACAGCCTTTACTACATCCTCCGGTAACAAATTCCAGAGTTTGATTACACGTTGAGTGAAAAAATATTTTATTTTATTATTCTTAAATAGTTTACCCTGTAGCTTCATTGCATGTCCCCTAGTCTTTCTATATTCTGATAAGGTAAACAATCGATCTACGTTTACCCGTTCCACTCCGTTCATTAATTTATAGACTTCCATCATATCTCCCCTCAGCCGTCTCTTTTCCAGGTTAAAGAGCCCTAACCTTTTTAGCCTTTCTTCATAGGAGTATCCTTCCATCCCCTTTACCATTTTGGTGGCTCTTCTCTGTACCTTTTCTAAAATCGCTATATCCTTTTTAAGATACGGCGACCAGAATTGCACACAATATTCAAGGTGCGGTCTCACCATGGAACGATATAGAGGCATTATAATATCTTTTGTTTTATTTTCCATTCCTTTCCTTATCATACCTAGCATTCTATTTGCTCTCTTGGCCGCCGCTGCACATTGGGCCGAGGGTTTTAAAATGGTATCCACAATGACGCCTAAATCTTTTTCCTGGGTGGTGGTTCCTAATGTGGAACCTTGCATCGTGTAACCATAGTTTGGGTTGTTCTTCCCTAGGTGCATAACCTTGCACTTGTCCACATTAAATTTCATCTGCCATTTTGATGCCCAGTCTTCCAATTTATCAAGATCCTCTTGCAATTTTCCACAATCCTCTTGGGTTCTAACAACTTTAAATAGTTTTGTGTCATCTGCAAATTTGATAACCTCACTCGTTATTCCACTTTCCAGGTCATTTATAAATATGTCAAAAAGCAGCGGACCCAGCACAGATCCCTGGGGTACACCACTATTCACCTTTCTCCATTGGGAAAATTGGCCATTTAGCCCTACCCTCTGCTTTCTATCTTTTAACCAGTTCCTGATCCATAATAGTACACTGCCTCCTATCCCATGACTCTTTAGTTTCGCCAAAAGTCTCTGATGAGGGACCTTGTCAAAGGCTTTCTGAAAGTCCAGATACACAATATCAACCGACTCACCTTTGTCCACCTGTTTATTCACTCCTTCAAAAAAACATAACAGATTAGTAAGACAAGATCTTCCTTGTCTAAAGCCATGTTGGCTGTCTCCCTTTAGGTTGTGACTATCTACATGCTGAGTAATTTTATTTTTTATGATGGTTTCTACCATTTTTCCCGGTACTGACGTTAGGCTCACCGGTCTGTAGTTTCCCGGATCACCCCTGGAACCCTTTTTTGAAAAATTGGTGTTACATTGGCGATCCTCCAATCTTCAGGTATTAGAGATGATTTTAATGATAGTTCACAGATTACTGATAGCAGTTCTGCAATCTCATATTTCAGTTCTTTCAACACCCTTGGATGTATACCATCCGGCCCAGGTGATTTGCTACTCTTCAGTTTATCTAATAGTTGTAAGACATCTTCCCGATGTATCGATATTTCCTTCAATTCTTCTGCACCTTTAAATACCACTTCAGTCATGGGTAACATCCCTACATCTTCCTCAGTAAAGACCGAAGCAAAGAATTCATTCAGTCTCTCCGCTATCGCCTTGTCGCCTCTTAGTGCTCCTTTAACCCCTTTATCATCTAATGGACCAACTGACTCTCTGACAGGTTTTTTGCTACGAATGTACTTGAAAAGGTCTTTATTTCGCGTTTTTGCTTCCGCAGCAAGCTTCTTTTCAAATTCTCTCTTTGCCTGCCTTATCAATGCCTTGCATTTGACTTGCCAGTGCTTGTGCTGTTTCCAGGTTTCGTCGTTTGGCTCTTTTTTCCATTTCCTGAAAGATGCTTTTTTGGCAACAACAGCCTCTCTGACCTCACCTTTAAACCATGCTGGCAGTTTTTTGGACTTCCTTCCATACCATGACTGTCATGGTATGCGTAAAACTAAAACTAAACAATGTCAGCTGTTTAATAAACAATCTCTACTCACACTATTACTAAACCAATAATTCATCCACACATATCACCACAGGCAGAATGACCTCAGAATAGCTCATACCCTACATTTAGTGAAAAATCACTATAGGGAGTGGCAGACGCTCACATCACTGGTCAAAGAGCCTCAACCAATACCATAACCCACTCAAAACAATAAACACCACTTCATTACCACTGGGAAGAACAATCAATCATTATATCACCACAACGTCTCAACCAAACATACACCAACCATAAACCACTTACAAACACATACAGACAAGCGTCCTTCCAACGTCACAGAACTATACAGAGTTCTGTCAGACCAGCAGGTTATCACCTACAAAGGAAAATAGTAGATAAAATAACCAATATAATTAACAACACTGTGTAATCCACGTTTACTTATCTTCAAACGATATCTTGCAACCAGCCAGTCGCGCAGACGCTCCACTTTGATTCAAAGTACAAACAGGATCAGAAGATCTCAAACAGTATAGCGGGGAACAATATTAACCGTTAAAATTCCACTGGCAAGTCTCAGAAAGATTTAGCTCCACAACCCGACAAAAGCTTTTGTTTCGCCAAAAAATAGCTTCCTCAGGGGAACAATGGCACAAAGTTTCCTTCTTCTCAAATTTACAATTCCCCCGCCATCAAAAAAGATGGCGTGTGATGCACTATTTAACACGAACCAACAACCAATCAGCAACTACATTCAGTCATGACATCACTAACTTCAACACATACCAATCACTAAACATTAAAAGCACCCAAAGCTATTTTCTATTTTCCTTTGTAGGTGATAACCTGCTGGTCTGACAGAACTCTGTATAGTTCTGTGACGTTGGAAGGACGCTTGTCTGTATGTGTTTGTAAGTGGTTTATGGTTGGTGTATGTTTGGTTGAGACGTTGTGGTGATATAATGATTGACTGTTCTTCCCAGTGGTAATGAAGTGGTGTTTATTGTTTTGAGTGGGTTATGGTATTGGTTGAGGCTCTTTGACCGGTGATGTGAGCGTCTGCCACTCCCTATAGTGATTTTTCACTAAATGTAGGGTATGAGCTATTCTGAGGTCATTCTGCCTGTGGTGATATGTGTGGATGAATTATTGGTTAAGTAATAGTGTGAGTAGAGATTGTTTATTTAAGAGCTGACATTGTTTAGTTTTAGTTTAACTCTTACATGGCTATTTTGATATGCGCAAAACTAATCCATTTGGAGAAACTGCCCCTAGTTAGAACATGGGGTAGTAAGACTGTCCTTCTATTCCCCCTGTATAAGTTCATAAACCAAGGCTATAAACATTTAGCCACATGGATTTTTTAACTACATAAGTGACCATGTACAATCCTATGTATAAGAAAACAAAATAAGTATTATTTTAAAGTAATGAAAAAAAAATCCTGTAAGTAGCAATACGGATTCTTAAGAAAATAGTTGTAATCATAGTTACTGCCTTTCGGGTCTTATTTGATTTTCGCTCTGAGTGTTTGCAGGACCTATTGGGATGGTATGACAGACCTAGACCGCTGCGTTCCTCACAAGGGCGGTTGCTGGTGATCTCTGGTTTGGAAGTAGTCCATAAGGTGCAAATGCAGTTGTGGGCGTTTCGGGTGATGGCAGCTGAAAAGTGGAAGGAGTTGCCCGTGGAGCTCTAGGTGCTGTCCAATTTACTGGGCTTTCAAAAAAAGGTTGAAGACTTTTTTGTTTGAGGGGGGATGAGGGGCAGGTTTTATGGGGTTGGCTGATTTATGATACTGTATTTTTTACTATTATTTCTGTATGTACACCTTTTTGATTGACTATGGTCAGGAAGTGGTATAAATCTTTATAAATAAATAAATCTTATCAGTAGTATTTTTCTACCCCATAACATGTTAATTTAAACTGCACAAGCTGAAAGGGTACCTGAGCTTGATGATGTACTTGAGGTGGTTCCTGAAGACTGTGACTGTTCCATCGCAGGGCTTGTAGATACACTGCTACTTGTATTTGTACCTTCATCTGCCGTTTTCTTAAAGAAACTGTGCTGCAGGGCATAGTAAGGTTGAATTCGCGTCTTGGGGTCATAATCAAGCATCCTTAAGATTAGATCTTTGAATTTCAAGTAGTCTGCTACAGTATGACCTGATTCTCCAGCACGGCGACCCCCTGGTCCTCCTGTTTCTACTCCAAGTATATTATGTAGTTTACGGGTTCCAGCTGGTTTATACTCCTGTTGAGAGGTCAAAAATGTTATTATCTGTTTTGTTTTTGTAATGTAGAAAATGAATCTGGTTTCATAAAATGATTTAAAGTGAACACATTAGAATGACAAAAAAGTCTCAAACATTTTTAGTATATTACTTACAGAAGCCTAGCACAGATATTTAAGCTACCTTAAATTATTAAAAATACAAATGGTCTTTGGGATTTGTAACCAGAAGCGGGGCTGTACCAATGGCTGTGCGAGTGGTGCAGCCACAAAGGGTGCAAATACAGAACGAGGCACCAATGTCATCACTGGGCTTCTAGAAAGCCCAACAAGACCGAGTTCCTGCACATGGTTGGGTGGAGGGGGAGCACCAGGCTCGCGAGTCACAGAGGGCACGTTTCTAGCTTGGAATCGTTCTGACCAGAAGTAAAAGGCAGGAAAGTGACATTTAACTTACCAGATAATGTCCTTTTTTCGAGTCCTGCTAGACAGTCCAGACAAGTGGGTTGTGTTCCTCTACCAGCAGATTTGGTGTAGATAAATAAACAATGAAAAGCCCAGGTGTCAATTACATCACTCCCATGCCTCTATACACATCAGCCACCATAGGTCTCTTCAGTATCCATCCCAAAGCATATGGCAGAACATGGCAAGCCTCACACAACCTCAATGTGGGCAAACAATGGGAAAACTGTATAGAACTATGTGCAGGAAAGCATAAATAGAAGGCTGATTGTAGAAGATGAACCTATAGAGCCAAATATATAAAATCAGAGTGGACCCAAGGGTACCACTGCAGAAGAACAGAGCAAACACAGTTCCAGGGGCGGGCCTTGGACTGGTCTAGCAGGGTTCAAGGAAAGGACATTATCTGGTAAGTAAAATGTCACCTTCCACATCATCCTGCTAGACCAGTCCAGACAAGTGGGATGTACACCAAAGCTATGAATCCAGTGAGCGGGAAGAAGACACAGCAGCTCGCAAAACCCTTGAACCAAAGGCCGTGTCTGCTCATGTGTGGACATCCAAGTGGTAAAGCTTGACAAAAATGGAAAGTGATGCCCACGTTGCTGCCTGACAAAGGTCTGTAGGGGCTACCGAGCTCCGCTCACAAGGATGCCTGCACTCATGCAGAATGGGCGTGAAAACCCTCCAAACCGGCTGGAACTGCAACAGATATGCCGAGGCAATGGCCTCTTTAATCCTGCGCCTCAAAGCCAACTTAGCTGCTGTGCCACCTTTATGTAGGCCAGCAAACAGTACAAAAAGATGGTCAGACTTATGAAACGAATTTAAAACCTCCAAGTACTGGAGAAGCACCATACAGACATCCGCAAGGCGACGATCCTTATCCTTCCCCTGACACTGCTTTTAAGAGAAGGAGGGCGGGCGGGCAGGCAGACAACCTGGTTCACATAAAGAGAGAAAGCACCTTAGGCAAGAAGGAAGGCACAGGCTGAATGGAAACGGCCTGCTTTGAAAAAAAAAGATAATCTCAGCAAGACAGAGCTTGCAGCTCGGAAATCCACCTTGCGGAAAAAATCATGACCAAAAAGACAGTCTTCAGCATCAAATCCTTCAAAGTAGCACGCTTCAATGGCTCAAAGGGCACCTCCATCAGGGACCTGAGCACCAGACACAGATCCCAGGAAGGGAACACAGATCGGAGGGGAGGACGCAGATGTCGAATCCCCTGGAGAAAGTGCGAGACATCCAAGTGCAAGGCTAGAGACCTACCAGCCACCAGACCTCGGAAACAGGCCAGAGTTGCCACCTGAATTTTCAGAGAGCTAAGGAAATCCCCTTCTCCAGGTCATCCTGTAGAATGGCCAAAACAGATGGCACTCTGGCTGCCTCAGGAGCCAACTGCCGAGCGCCACATCATCGCTCAAAGAGGTACCAGACCCGCATGTATGCTAGCCTGGTAGACCTCCTCCAGGCTCCAACACAGTGGAGACCACCACTGGAGAGTAGCCCTTAAGCGCTAGATGTCTTCTTTCAAGAGCCAAGCCATGAGTGAAAAAGAAACCGGGTCCTCCAGGATGATCGGTCTCTGCTGCAATAGGACCTGAGATGGAGGCAATCAAAGAGGAGGTGCTTGCAGGTGCCACATCAGGTCTCTAAAACCACAGTCTCCTCAGCCAATCCGGCACCACCAAAACAATCCTGCCTAGGTGGCATTCTATATGCCGAATCACACGCCCCACCAGGGGCGACAGACGTAATATGTACAGCAGGTGCTGACTTGGCCAAGGCTAGGCCAGGGAGTCAAAGCCCTCAGACCCATGTCCATATGGTGATTGAAGAAGCGGCAAACTTTGGCATTGGAGCGGGTCACCATCAGATCCATTTTGGGGTGACCGCAGTGGCACCGAATCAGCTGAAATACCATCTAACTCTACTCCTACTCTCCAGGATCCAGAGTGATGGCTTGAGGAAGTCTGTTTCCATATTGTCCACACTAGCAATGTGCTGAGCCGACAAGGTTAGGAAGGTCTTCTCCACCTAGGTAAACAGGAGAGCCCATCCCAAGAGCTACTCTGGCACTACTCGTACCGCCTTGCCGATTGATATAGGCCACCACCGTGGTGTTGTCTGAGAACACTTGAACTGCCTCGCCCTCAACCAGGGTAGGAAATGCGGTCCATCGCCTCTAGGTGGTTGATGGACCACACCGCTTCCCTATGGTTCCAACAGCCTTGGGCCATTCTACTTTAGCAATGTGCTCTCCAGCCCGAGAGAATAGCATTTGTCATCAGAAGAATCCATGAGCAATTTCCAGTGGCACGCCCTTCCTCAGAAGATTGGGTTGCTGCCTCCACAGTAGACTGGCCTTTGCCATCATTGGGAGCGGGAGCCTGAACTCGAACTGCTGATGAAGATCAACCCAGACTCTGGAAGCCTGCTGCAAACTAGGCAATCCAACAGCCTTGACTTTCTCCACTGGCAGAAAGCATGGTTACTCACTTATAACAGATGATCTCCAGGAACAGCAGAAATCAGTCTTCACATATAGGTATCAGCACAGATGGAGCCCATGCGGGAATGCTCCCCAACGTCCATTTGGAAAGCTTTTGGGAGCAATTCACTGAGCCTGCGCATTTGCCTTCCCAAGTCCTCTCCTCAATTGCATTTGTAGCTGAGGGATAGAGGAAAAAGAGAATACCCTACAACTCATAGGGGAGGAGAGTGGGTTGTGAAGACTGATTCCTGCTGTTTCTGGAGATCACCTGTTACAGGTGAGCAACAACGCTATCTCCAGGAACAATCAGGAATGCAGTCTTCACATAAGGGACTCACTAGCTCCGAGGTACCATACTGGAGTTGGAAGCACAGGTATACTCGAGGCTAAAAGATAAAGCCGAGAAAGTGTGGATACAAAGTGGCCCCATTTATTGCATTTGGCAAGACCATCACCAGGGAAGTCTGGTGCCACGAGAAGTTTGGGACGGAGGGTAGGCATTGCAGTTAAGTCCCAAAAAGGTGCTGGAGGACAGCCTGGCCAAAGACAGTATCCTGACGGGAATACCTGTCTAGGCAGAAGTGTGAGGCAAAAGTATGAATGGAGGACCAGGTAGCTGCTCAACAGATTTCGTCAATGGAGATGGAACAAAGATCGACAACTGAGGTTGCCATGGTTCGCACGTTGTGAGTGGTGACATGACCCTCAAGAGAGAGTCCTGCTTGAGTGTAGGCAAAAGAAATGCAGTCCGCAATCCAGTTGGATAGTGTGCACTTCGTAGCTGGCAGTCCGTGACTTGGATCAAAGGAAATGAACAATTGAGAGGATTTCATGTGATTCTTGGTTCTGTCCAAGTAGAAAGCCAGTGCTCAGTTGCAATCAAGTGTGTAGCGCTGCTTCAGCCCTAGAGGCATGTAATTTGGGAAAGAAGACAGGTTGAGATAGAAGGGTGAGACCACCCTCAGAAGGAAGTGTGAATGAGTACGGAGAACCACTGTGTCATGGTGGAACCGGGTGTACAGAGGATCAGACACTAAAGCCTGCAGTTCGCTGCTGCGGCAAGCTGAGGTGAGGCTGATGAGGACGATTACCTTCCAAGACAAGATTTTTAAAGAAGTGGTGGTTAAAGGCTCAAAAGGAGACTTTAGAAACATAGAAACATGATGGCAGAAAAAGAACACGTGGCCTATCTAGTCTGCCATTCCATATCAACTACAATAGTCTCCTTTTTATCTTTAGAGATCCTCTGTGTTTGTCCCATACTTTTTTGAATTCAGATACTATTCTCGTGTCCACCACCTCCACTGGGAGACTATTCCATGCATCTAACACTCTTTCCATAAAGAAATATTTCTGCATATTACTCCTGAGTCTATCCCCTTTCACTCTCATCCTATGACCCCTCGTAGCATAGCTTGCCTTCAATTGAAAGAGACTCTCCTGTGCATTTATGCCATAGAGGTATTTAAATGTCTCTGTCATATCGCTCCTATCCCGCCTTTCCTCTAAAGTATACATATTAAGATATTTAAGTCTGTCCTCAAATGCTACATAACAAAGACCACTAACCATTTTAGTAGCCACCCTCTGCACTGACTCCAACCTGCTTATATCCTTTTAAAGGTATAGTCTCCAGAATTGCACACAATACTCTAAATGAGGTCACATCAGAGACTTATAAAAGTCATTATCACCTCCTTTTTTCTGCTGGCCATTCCTCTCCCTATACACCCAAGCATCCTTCTGGCTTTCGCAGTCATCTTTTCTATCTATTTAGCTACTTTAAGATCATCGGAAAAGCATAGTTACTCACCTGTAACAGGTGATCTCCGGGAACAGCAGGAATTTAGTCCTCACATGTGGGTATCGTCGGTACCAACGGAGCCTGCACGGGAATGCTCCCCAGCATCCAATCAGAAAGCTTTTGGGAGCATCCCACAGCGGCTGCGTGCTGCCTTCCCGCCTTTCCCAACTGCCTCTTTACAGTTGAGTTTTAAGTTGAGACAAAAAGAGAGAGAGGGAAAGGAAAGAGATAGATAGAGAGATACAACTCCTAGGGGAGGTGGGTGGGTTGTGAGGACTAAATTCCTGCTGTTCCCGGAGATCACCTGTTACAGGTGAGTAACTATGCTATCTCCAGGAACAAGCAGGAATCTAATCATCACATATGGGGACTCCCTAGCTTTAGGTGCCAGGGAGAGACCCCAGAAGTTGTGTGTCCCTGAGAAGGGCTCCACGTCTCCCCATGGATCTCTGGCATCCTACCAGGGATGATGGGTAGGAGTTGATTAGGTATGGAACAGGTGTTTGAGAACAGCCTGACCAAACAAGGCATCCCAGCGGGAGTCCTTGTCCAAGCAGTAATGGGCTGTGAAGGTATGAACCGAGGCCCAAGTGGCTGCTCAACAGATGTCGTCAATAGACACAGAGTTTAGATGAGCCATTGAGGCTGCCATGGCTCTCACATTGTGAGCTGTGACATGGCCCTCCAGAGAAAGGTTCTTACTCTGATAGGCGAAAGAAATACACTGAGCAATCCAGTTAGATAGTGTTCTCTTGGAGACTGGAAGTCCCAAATGAGAAGGATCAAAAGCAACAAAGAGTTGAGAGGACTTTATATGCTGCTGTGTTCTTTGTAAGTAAAAAGCTAGAGCTCTTTTACAATCCAAGGTATGAAGATTCCTCTCTGCATTTGATGCATGAGGTCCTGGAAAAAAGACAGGTAGGAAGACCTCTTGGTTGAGGTGAAAAGGTGAGACCACTTTAGGCATAAAATGTGGATGAGTCCCAAGGACTACCTTGTCATGATGAAACCTTGTATAAGGTGGATTAGCTACTAGTGCTTGCAATTCACTAATGCGGCGTGCTGATGTGATTGCAATGAGAAAGATAACCTTCCAAGAAAGAAATTTCAAGGAGGTGGTAGCCAAAGGTTCAAAGGGTGGCTTCATGAGCTGACCAAGAACCAGATTCAAGTCCCATGCCACCGGAGGCGGTCTAATGGGAGGCTTAGTTAGAAGGAGGCCTCTCATAAATCTTGCTATAAGAGGATGAGAGGAAATAGGTTGTCCATTTAGAGGCTTAAGGGAAGCTGCAATAGCACTCAAATGGACTCTTACTGAATTTGTTTTAAGGCCTGCATTAGACAAATGGAGGAGATACTCCAGCAAAGATTCCAGAGGTATGGCAAGAGGGATCTCCAGGAACAAGCAGGAATGAGTCTTTACATATGGGTACGTCAGTACCGACGGAGCCTGTGCGGGAACGCTCCCCAGAAAGGAAAGCTTTTGGGAGCAATCCACTGCGCCTGTGCGCTGCCTTCCCGCCTTTCCTGACCAGCTCTCCTCCGTTCTTCTTTGCTGCGTAAACATCAGGTTGAGCCCTGTCACCGCTGAAGAAGTTCTTTATTTTATTTTATTTCTTTGGTCGCGTGTCTGCCTTCCCCGACCCCGGACCGGTACCGCCGGTCTTTTCTTTCTTCTTTCAAAAAAAAAAATCTCTATATATTTTTCCTCACTTAGTGTAATTATTCTTCTAGGCCTCAGGGCCCAAAGTAAAATTTCCCTCATGGAAAAACCAGCCTCCGGGTTCAAGAAATGCACTAAGTGTAGCTGTACTATTTCTGTTACAGATACCCATGAATGGTGCCTTAAATGTTTGGGTCCTGAACACTCCATTCCGGATTGTCCGTCCTGCTCTCTAATGTCTAAACGGGGTTTACAGAACCGAGCAGCTAAGCTCCATGTCCTGTTTCCCGCTGATGCAGCATCGGTAGCATCGACCTCCTCCCGGTCTTCTTCTCCTGATGGATCTCAGGTAACCAAACATAAGTCTAGCAGGTCCTCGAAGGGTAGATCTCCCTCTAAGCATCGAGATGCCTCCGGGCTTGCCCTCGAGGATCCTGCACCAGCCAAAAAACCCCGGCGGGAAGCTCCGGCTTCCAAAGCTCCTCCTATGGGGTTACAGGTTGACATCAATGGCACGGCCTCGACCGATCACCTGTTAGAATGCTCTGAGGTACCGGCACAATCTCCCGGTACCGATCTCCAGGCATTCATGGCGTTGATGGATCAGAATGTTCTGTCCATGCAGCAGGCTATTTCAGCCTTCATTCAAGCTGCGATGCCGACGGTACCGCAACGAGCTCCGTTGTCGGTATCGGCTCCGGTACCGGCACCAACGCCGATACCGGTACCGACCGCATCGACTAGGACAGCGGTTCCTTGTCCAGGGCTGTTTCTCGGTACCGATCCTGTTCCGAAAACGCCCGATGTCGATACCGCTCGATACGCGTATCGAGCGCTGTAAGAGCACCCTGACAGGCGGTACTTCGATTCCTCTGGTGATTCTGATTCATCAGATGAATCACCTGAAGTATCCATAGCCCTTCCTGAAGAGCCTTCTTCTCCAAAAAGAAGAATGTCTCCTCCAGAAGACTTGTCCTTTCAAGACTTCATAAGAGAAGTAGCTAAAGGACTTTCTATCTCAGTAGCCTCTGAATCAGAGCCTAGAGCAAAAAAATTGGATATTTTAGGATACCCTAAGGCTCCTAGAGAGGCAGTCACCTTACCAATTCATGAGATTCTTTATGAACACATGATTGATTTATGGGAGACTCCTCTCACTCTCTCTCCTCATTCTCACAGGTTGGACACTATGTACCATGTCCCTCCCTGTCCTGGATTTCAAAAAACTCAGCTTCCTCACCATTCCATTGTGGTGCAGTCAGCTATGAAGAGGATAAAGAGTACAAAGAGACACTCTTCTGCTCCTCCAGGAAGAGAATGCAGAACCTTGGATGCTTTTGGTCGGAAAATCTTCCAGGCCAGTATGCTTATTGCCAGAATCAACTCATATAGCCTCTACATGGGTATGTTTCTGAAAGAGGTGGCAGAAAAGCTGCACACTTTCCTCCCTTTTATTCCAGAGGATAAAAGGGAAGAATTCCGCATGTGGCTTAAGCATACTCAAGACATCTCAAAATTTTCCAACAGGGCAGCCTTTGACTCCTTTGAAGGTACCAGTAGAGCCTCGGGCATTGAGCGTAGTTACTCACCTGTAACAGGTGTTCTCCAGGAGCAGCAGGAATCAGTCCTCACTTATGGGTGACGTCGGCGCCGACGGAGCCCTCGCGGAGCAATTTTCCCCAGCTTTCAAAGAAAGCCTTTAGGAATTGCAGCGCGCATGCGCGGTCCTCTTCCCGCCCAAGGGTGCCATCTTAGCCAGTCAGATGACATAGCTAAAAAAGACAGCATAAAAAATTTGCAAAAAAACTAAAGCAGATGATTGCAACTCCAAGGGGAGGAGGGAGGGTTGTGAGGACTGATTCCTGCTGCTCCTGGAGAACACCTGTTACAGGTGAGTAACTACGCTTTCTCCAGGACCAAGCAGGAAGTCAGTCCTCACTTATGGGACTCCCAAGCTCAAGGCTACCGGAGACCCTAAGCACAAAAATGAGCTCCCTCTAGCTCAGTAGCACAGAAGGAAAGAATCTTCGCTGAATTATTACCCACCGGTAGCCCACATCCGGGATGGAGGGTAGGAGTTGCTCAGACCTCAAAGAGATTACGGAGGACTGCCTGTCCGAAAGCACTGTCCCTGCGGGACTCCCTCTCGAGACAGTAATGGACCGCAAAAGTCTGGCTCGAAGACCAAGTAGCGGCCCGGCAGATGTCTGCCAGCGGAACAGAGCGGAGGTAAGCCACTGACGTAGCCTTTGCCCGAACGCAATGAGCCGTGACTCGACCTTCCAAGGAGAGTCCGGCTGCCCCATAAGCCCAAGAGATACAGTCCGCAACCCAGATGGACAGAGTACGCTTGGAGACCGGGAGCCCCAATTTATTGGGGTCAAAAGACACAAAAAGCTGAGCAGCTTTACGGTGCTCCCGCGTACGGTCAAGGTAGAAGTTCAATGCCCTTCTACAGTCCAGGGTATGGAGGACCGTTTCAGCTCGGCTGGAGTGTGGTCTGGGAAAGAAGGTGGGAAGTACCACCTCCTGATTGATATGAAAAGGGGAGACCACATTCGGAAGAAATTTTGGGTGAGTCCGTAGGACTACCCTATTTTTGTAGAACCGAGTGTAAGGGGGATCAGAAACGAGGGCCTGCAATTCACTTACGCGTCTAGCGGAAGTGAGGGCAATCAAGAACAATGTTTTCAAAGAAAGAAAACGGAGAGAACAGGTAGCCATAGGTTCAAAAGGCGGACAGGTGATCCGCTGTAAAACCACATTCAGGTCCCAGTCAGGCGCTGGCGGGCGCAGAGGTGGTTTAAATAGAAGGAGACCTCGGAGAAACCTCGCTACGAGAGGGTCGTTGGAAAGAGGTCTGCCGTCCACCGGCACATGATGTGCTGAAAGAGCACTGAGGTGAACTTTGACGGAGTTGGACTTAAGTCCCAGATTAGAGAGGTATAGCAAGTACTGCAAGATCACCGACACCGGGCAGGAGAAGGGATCCTGAGACTGTTGGGTACACCAAACGGAAAAACAACGCCATTTAAGGGCGTAGCATTTGCGGGTAGAAGGTCGTCGCGAAGCTAAGACGACCTCTGCCGGCAGGAGAAGGGGAGCAAGGACTACCCTCTCAGCAGCCAGGCCATTAGGTTGAGAGACCTGAGGTTGGGGTGTAGCAGAGACCCCTGATCCTGAGTGAGGAGATCCGGTTGTAACCCCAGAGGGAATGGATCCTCTACCGCTAATTGCAGCAGGAGTGGAAACCACGGCTGTCTGGGCCAGCGAGGGGCCACCAGGATCATGAAGGCTTTGTCTCGGAGAACCTTGAAAAGAGTCCGGGAGACTAGCGGGATGGGAGGGAAAGCGTACAGAAGGCTCCCCGACCATGAGAGTAGAAAAGCGTCCGCCGCAACTCGAAGGGGGTGTGGCTGACGAGAGCAGAAGCGAGGAAGTTGCCGGTTGTGAGGACTGGCAAAGAGATCCATCGTGGGGAGGCCCCACTTTAGAAAGAGCCTCTGAACTACCAAGGGATCCAGGCGCCACTCGTGCGGCTGGAGGATCCTGCTGAGTTTGTCCGCCAGGCAATTTTCTTGGCCTGGGAGATAAACTGCCTTGAGAAGAATGCCGTGACTGACGGCCCAAGAGCAGAGCTCCCTTGCTTCCCGACAGAGAAGGAAGGAGCCCGTGCCCCCCTGCTTGTTCACGTAGAACATGGCAACTTGGTTGTCCGTCTGGACAAGGACGGACCGGCGAGAGGTCAGGTGGGAGAAGGCCTTGAGAGCCAAGCGGATCGCTCTGAGCTCCAGGAAGTTGATCTGCTGAGCAGACTCCCACGTGTTCCAGAGACCTTGAGTACATGCCCCTTGGCAATGTGCTCCCCAGCCCAGGAGGGATGCATCTGTCGTCAGCACCCGGGCCGGCTGAGGTGGCTGAAAAGGCATGCCGAGCACTAGGTTCGGCCGATGAAGCCACCACTGAAGAGACGAGGCCAGCGGCTCGGAGACGCGCACTAGGTCCGCTAGGCCGCCTGTGGCCTGTTGCCACTGCTTGCGGAGACACCATTGAGCAGGCCGCATATTCAGGCGGGCATTGGGGGTCACATGGACGGTGGAAGCCATATGGCCGAGTAGTCTCAGGAAGCGCCTGGCGGAGACCAGGGGCTGGCTGCGAAAACGGTCGGCTAGGTCCATGAGCCGTTGAGCCCTGTCGAGCGGTAGGAACGCTCGTGCCTGAGGAGTGTGCAGCCTTGCGCCGATGAACTCGAGATCCTGTGAGGGGAGCAAAGTGGACTTTGCGAAGTTTATAACAAAGCCCAAGTGCTGCAGAAGAGTTACCGTGCGGCGTGTGGCGTTGGTGACCTCCGGAGCGGACGCTGCTCTGATGAGCCAGTCGTCGAGGTACGGAAAGACATAGAGGCCGTGAAGCCGGAGATGGGCCGCCACCACCGCGAGGCATTTTGTGAAGACCCGCGGTGCGGAGGACAGGCCAAAGGGCAGTACTCTGTACTGGTAATGATTTCCTGCCACCACAAACCTTAGGTATTGGCGGTGGCTTGGGTGGATGAGGATGTGCGTGTAGGCATCCTTTAGATCCAAGGAGCATAGCCAATCTCCCTGCTGGAGATAGGGCAGAAGGATTCCAAGGGTAAGCATCTTGAACTTCTCCCGCACAAGGAACTTGTTGAGGTTGCGCAAGTCCAGGATGGGTCTGAGGCCTCCTGTCCGCTTTGGTACTAGAAAGTACCTGGAATAAAAGCCTTGACCTCTCAGGTGGTGGGGCACCGCTTCCACCGCCTGCTCCTGCAGAAGACCCGCTAACTCCTGAAGGAGTAGTGCCCTGTGCAGAGGGGGTCGTGGAGGTTCTCCCGGAAAATAGGAGGGAGGGATCTGGTGGAAGTGGAGAAGATATCCTCCTCTCACGACCTGAAGCACCCAGGCATCTGAGGTGATGCTGGACCACCTGTGGGCGAAGTGAACCAGCCGGCCTCCGGTGCTGGGAGGAACCAGCGGGGGGGGAGAGGCTATGCTTAAGGAGTCAAAAGCCCCCACCCTGCTGAGCAGGGGCTGGTGGTGCAGGCTTGGGGGCTTGCTGCCTACGGGACCCGTTACCCCGTCCCTTGGCCTGCTGGCCCTGTTGGGGAGCTGCAGGGGCCTGATATTGGGGGTATTGTTTGTAGGCAGCCGCCTTCCTCGGGTAAAAGGACTTCTTTCCCGAGCCCTTCTTTTTCTGGGAAGGGGCGGAGGTCTTCCTAGAAAGCCTAGTCCTGGTGAGAGTCTCTGTCTGAATTTGTGCAGCCTTTTCAGCCATGGGCTTGCCAAAGAGGTTTTCGCCTCGGCAGGGGACATCGACCAACTTGTCCTGCACCCAGGGCTCAAGGTCAGACGACTGAAGCCAAGCCTGTCGGCGGGCACCGATGCCGGCTGCGGCCACTCGAGCCGATGCTTCAAAGCCATCATAGGCTGCTCGGGATATGAATTTTGAGCATTCCCGAATGCCAGTGGACAAGGCCAGGAACCTCCGCAAGGGTTCCTCGGACAAACCAGCGGAGAATCCGGCTAGCTCTTTAGCCAGGTCTCGGAGATACATGCCCATGTATAGCTGGTAGGTCTGGACACGACACGCAAGCATAGAGCCCTGGAAACACTTCTTACCAAGGCCATCCAGGTTACGGGCCTCCCTGCCAGGAGGCACCGAGGAGTGCATCTTCTGGCTCTTAAGACGATGCATGGCCGATTCCACTACCATGGAATGGTGTGGTAGCTGTGCTTTTTGGAAGCCAGGGCTCTTGCAGACTCGATAGATAGAATCGACCCGCTTGCTCAGGACCGGCGAGGTGGCCGGACTCTCCCACATGCGGAAGAGTAGTCGTTCCAGCATGGGAGGAACCGGTACAGTAAAGTGTTCCCTGGCGGGAGAGTCATACTGGAGGGCGTCGAGCTCTTCGGCTCGAGGCTCCTCCTCGGGGTCCGCAGGGAAGGCCAAAGCCTTGGCCATATCCCTGACGAAGTCCGAGAACCGGGCATCCTCCGGGGGGGACTGCTTCCGAGGTTCGGACTCAGGTGAGTCCGAGGGGACACACCGAGTCCGGAAAGAATCAGGCGACTCTTCCTCTTCAGACTCCCAGACCGACTCCGACGAGGACTCGGTGGGGTCGGCCTGGGCAGGGCGCGGCGCCTGCCGCCCCGACGCCGAGGGAGTCGGCGTCGGCGACCTCGGTCCCGAACGGGAGGCCGAGGGTGACCTCGACCGAGGATCGACTCGAGTTCGCATCGACTCGAGGATCGGCTCGGTCTCCTGGGTCGACTTAGACGTCGACGTCCCGGCGGTCGGGGCAGCGGCGCCTGCGAAGCCAGCGAGCAGTGCCCGCTGCTGTTCCATGAAGGCAGACAGTCTGCTCTCCAAGGCCGTCAACCTGAGTCCGAGCTCAGGTGACCCAGCAGCCCCCGACGGTGTCGGGCCCGACGTCGGCTGTCGCGGAGGCGAGTCCAGGAGGACCACAGGACTTACCCGAGCAGGCAGCTCCGACTCCAGGCGAGGTCGCTTCGTGAGGTGCTCCTTCTCCAAGGACCCGGGCCGGCTATCGGGGCTATGCGACCTGGCCCTCGCGGAGCCAGGAGCGTCCACCGACGCCGCCCTCGCGGGTTTCACCTTACGTCGATGGTCCCCGGAGGGAGAACCCCTGTCGGAGGAACTCCGGCGACGGTCCGAGCTGGAACCCTTGGACGCGGAGGCCTCCGACGAGGTCCGGGTACGGCTGGGGTCAGCGAAGATCCTATCCCGCTGATGCCGCCGACTTCTCAACGCTTTGGAGGACAGTTAGCCGCAGGGCCCACAGATCATTTCTTCATGATCCGGGCCCAGGCAGCGGAGGCAAAAGTCGTGTGTGTCAGTTAGTGACCTATTTCGGTCACACTGACCACACCGCTTGAAACCACTGGCAGCCATCGGGGGAAAAAGGGCCCCGGCGAGGTCAAAGGACCGGGCTGCCAGGGAAAAACCGAAAACGAAAACTGACTAAGTCAGAAAAAGACCGGCGTCGAACCGAAGGAAAAAAGAGTAAATTATGAAGAAATATCAACTTTTTCGCGGGGACACGACGGGTACGTCTGTAGGGCTCCGCAGAAAAAAGAAGACTGGCTAAGATGGCACCCTTGGGCGGGAAGAGGACCGCGCATGCGCGCTGCAATTTCCAAAGGCTTTCTTTGAAAGCTGGGGAAAATTGCTCCGCGAGGGCTCCGTCGGCGCCGACGTCACCCATAAGTGAGGACTGACTTCCTGCTTGGTCCTGGAGAACTATAGCTGCTCGCAGAATTGCTTGGCTCCAGGCTTCTGATTTAGAACCCTGGGTTCAAGATGGCTTAGGAAATCTGCCCTGTACAGGTGAAAATCTATTTGGCAAAGAGTGGCAGATAAAAGCCACTCAAATGGATGCAGAGAATTCTGCTCTGGATAGACTTTCAAAGTCTACCTCCATTCCTGCCAAGAAAAATTATATATATAATTATATATAATAATTATAATTATATATATTTTATATATATAATTATAATTATTATATAATTACATATATAATTATATATATAATTATATATATTATATATATAATTTGTATAATTATGTAGATAGTTACCCCCAGTTCGCACCCAGTTTATCTTCCCTGTTATCTGTAAACCTAGATCAGTCATGTATTGACAGGTATATTGTTGTTAATTGTAAACCGCACTGATGATGAATAGTGCGGTATATAAAAAATAATAAATAAAATAAAATAAATAAAAAAGACTTTTAAAAAGTCTTTTTTCAAAAAGGGCAGGTTTCCTTCCACTTCTGGCCAACAATCTTCTACAGGTCACTTTACCGCTAAGCGTCAGCAACCTAAGCAGGCCAGGCCTAAGTCTACAGGGGCTGCTGCAACTCAGCAGTCCCAACCTCCTCAGGGTTTTTGACTTGATGCTAGAGAACTTAGCCTTTCTGGCTTTAAGACAGCCAGAACCTCTCACCATTCCAGGAAGGTTAGCTCATTTTGCTCCCAGATGGGAGCAAATCACATCAGAGCAGTGGACCTTCTCCATCATAAGAGAGGGCTACAAACTTCATTTCTCAGACCTTCCTCCCCACACCATGGTGAAACACTTCAATTCTCCCACATCTCTTCTCGACCTTCTAGGTCAGGAGATAACTACCCTTCTTGCCCAAGCGGCAATAGAAGAAGTTCCTCTTCTTCAACAAGGGTCAGGGTTCTACTCCCCCTATTTTCTCATTCCAAAGAAGACAGGGGGATACAGACCCATTCTAGATCTCAGAGAATTGAACAAATTTCTATGCAAGGAGAAGTTCAAGATGCTTTCTCTGGGCACTCTCCTTCCATACCTTCAAAGTCAGGATTGGCTTTGTTCTGTAGATCTCAAGGATGCGTACACACATGTTCTCATCCATCCATCTCACAGAAGATTCCTGCGTTTTCTTTTCCAAGGAAAACATTACCAATACAGAGTGCTTCCTTTCGGTCTGGCCTCTGCCCCAAGAGTGTTCACCAAATGCATGGCAGTAGTTGCTGCATTTCTACGCACTCTGGGAATATTGTCTTCCCATACCTGGACGACTGGCTCATCCGAGCCCCATCTCAGTCAGAGGCCCAGATTTCCTTAGACTGCACAAGGCGCATTCTGCAGTATTTGGGACTTGTGGTAAACCTCCCAAAGTCTCAGCTCACCCCCACTCAGTCCCTAGAATTCATAGGGGCCTGGTTGGATACCACCACTGCAAGGGCCTACCTTCCTCAGGCCCATTGCCAGCGTCTAGTGCAGTTAGCCTCCCAGATTCAGTCAAAGAGCCACTTAACTGCCCGGGAGATGCTGCAACTGCTTGGCCACATGGCTTCCACAGTACATGTGGTATCCTATGCTCACCTTCACATTAGAGCAGCTCAATGGACCTTGTCCACCCAGTGGACTCAAGCATCAGGAGCTCTCTCAGACCAAATAGCAACCTCCAAACGTCTCTTTTGGTCTCTCCAATGGTGGATGTCCACTCAAAATCTGTTGCTGGGGTCCCCCTTCCAACAGTTGTTGCCCCAAGCAACCCGCACAACAGATGCCTCCCAAACAGGTTGGGGAGCTCATCTACAGGACCTCTCCACTCAAGGCACGTGGTCCCCTTAGGAGACCTCTCTTCATATCAACCACTTGGAGCTTCGAGCAGTTTTTCTAGCTCTCAAGGTCTTCCATACCCTCCTCAGCTACAAGACAGTCCTTATCCATACGGACAATCAAGTAGCCATGTTTTATATAAACAAGCAAGGAGGAACTGGCTCTCTGTCGCTTTGCAACGAAGCTCTAAGATTGTGGGCCTTCGCCAGAGAACATCAAATCCATCTCCTGGCAGTATACCTCCCAGGAGTCCAAAACTCTTGGGCAGACAGACTCAGTCAAGTTCTGCTTCCACACGAATGGTCCATGCACATGGATTAGGTACTCAGAATCTTCCAAGAATGGGGAACCCCGGACATAGACCTCTTTGCAAGTCCGTGGAATGCCAAATTTCCCCGGTTCTGTTCCAGAATTCCGTGTCAGGGAGTTCAGGGCAAGGATGCCTTCCTCCTTCATTGGGGTCAGGGCTTCCTGTATGCCTTTCCACCCATTCCCTTGATTCCCAAGACTCTGTTCAAACTCCAGAGGGATCAAGGATCTATGATCCTCACAGCTCCACGCTGGCCACGCCAAGTGTGGTACCCTCTACTTCTGCATCTCTCCCAAGCCCCCTCCTTGGATTTGGGAGCTGCTCCAGACCTTCTGTCCCAGGAGGAAGGGACTTTGTGGCACCCAAACCCCAAGTCCCTTCACCTCAGAGCTTGGTTACTGAAGGCCTAGACCTTCAAGGCTTGAATCTTTCTCAGCAAGTGAAGGATATTCTCCATGCTTCCAGAAAACCTTCCACCAGGTGTTCCTATGCCTTTAAATGGAAAAGATTTTCCATTTGGTGTGCTGACAAGGGTCTTGACCCTCTAGCACTACCTTTGAATTCTCTGTTAGACTATCTCCTGCATCTTTCCGATGCAGGACTTAAGACAAATTCAGTGAGAGTCCATTTGAGTGCAGCATCCCTTAAGCCCATCAACGGACAACCTATTTCCTCTCATCCTCTCATTGCAAGATTCATGAGAGGCCTAACTTTAACTAAACCTCCCATTAGGCCTCCTCCGGTGGCATGGGACTTAAATTTGGTTCTTGGTCAGCTTATGAAGCCACCTTTTGAACCCTTAGCCACTACCTCCTTAAAATTCCTTTCCTGGAAGGTTATTTTCCTCATTGCAGTCACTTCAGCTCGCCGCATCAGTGAACTGCAGACCTTAGTGGCTAATCCACCTTATACAAGGTTCCATCATGATAAGGTAGTCCTTAGGACAAATCCACACTTTATGCCTAAAGTGGTCTCACCTTTTCATCTTAATCAAGAGGTATATTTACCTGTCTTTTTTCCAGCTCCTCATGCATCCAGTGCAGAGAAGAGTCTTCATACTCTGGATTGTAAAAGAGCTCTTGCTTTTTACTTACAAAGGACACAGCAACATAGAAAGTCTTCCCAGCTTTTTGTTGCTTTTGATCCTTCTCATTTAGAACTTCCAGTCTCTAAGAGAACACTGTCCAATTGGATTGCTCAGTGTATTTCTTTCGCCTACCAGAGTAAGAACCTTTCTCTGGAGAGCCATGTCACAGCTCATAATGTGAGGGCCATGGCCACCTCTATGGTTCATCTAAACTCTGTGTCCATCGACCAGATCTGTCGAGCAGCCACCTGGGCCTCAGTTCATACCTTCACAGCCCATTACTGCTTGGACAAGGACTCCCGCCGGGATCCCTTGTTTGGTCAGGCTGTCCTCAAACACCTGTTCCATTCTTAAACAACTCCTACCCTCCTTCCCTGAATGGATGCCTGAGATCCATAGGAGGACGTAGGACCCTTCCCAGGGTCTCATATCCTTGGGGATCTCCCAGGCATCTTAGCTAGGGAGTCCCCATATGTGAAGACTCATTCCTGCGTGTTCCTGGAGATAGCACAGTTACTTACCTGTAACAGGTGATCTCTGGGAACAGCAGGAATAAGTCTTCACAACCCTCCCACCTCCCCTAGGAGTTGTACCTTTTTCTGTCTTTCCTTTCCTCTCTCTCTCTATTGTCTCAGCTTTAAACTCGAACTGAGGAGAGCTGGTCAGGAAAGGTGGGAAGGCAGCGCGCAGGCGCAGTGGGATGCTCCCAAAAGCTTTCCTTTCTGGGAAATTGGGGAGCGTTCCCGCGCAGGCTCCGTCGGTACTGACGTACCCATATGTGAAGACTTATTCCTGCTGTTCCCAGAGATCACCTGTTACAGGTAAGTAACTGTGCTTTAAGACCCTTTTCAGAACACCAAATAGTAAACCTCTTCCACCTGAAAGCATAAGAACGTCTAGTGGAAGGTTTCCTGGAAGCATAAAGAACCTCTTTCACTTGCTGAGAAAGATGAAGATCTTGGAGATCTAGGCCTTCAGCAACCAAGCCCTGAGATGCAGAGATTGGGGATTGGGATGCCATAACATTCTGTTCTCCTGAGAAAGGAGATCTGGAGCAGACCCTAACTCCAGGGAGGGGAGCTTGAGAGAGATGTAGAAGCAGAGGGTACCACACTTGCCGTGGCCAATGTGGTGCTATGAGAATCATGTGGCCTCTCTCTCTCAGAAGCTTGAAAAGGGTTTTGGGAATTAGGGGACTGGGTGGAAAGGCATACAGGAAGTCTTGACCCCAGTGAAGGAGGAAAGCATCCTTTGCCTGAGCTCCCTGAGCCGGAGTTATGGAACAGAACCGGGGAAGTATGGCATTCCACGGACTTGCAAAGAGGTCTATGTCCGGGGTTCCCCAAAGTTGAAAAATCTTGGCCACCTGGGTCTGCATGCAGAGACCACTCGTGTGGAAGGAGAACTCGACTGAGTCTGTCTGCCCAAGAGTTTTGAACGCCTGGAAGATACACTGCCAGAAGATGAAGCTGATGCTCTCTGGCGAGGGCCCACAGTTGCAAAGCTTTGTTGCAAAGCGACAGAGAGCCTGTTCCCCCCTGCTTGTTCACGTACAACATGGCTACTTGATTGTCCGTATGAATAAGGACTGTCTTGTAGCTGAGCAGGGTGTGGAACACTCGCAGAGCAAGGAAGATTGCTCTGAGCTCCAAGAGACTGATATGTAGACAACTCTCCTGTGGAGTCCAGGTGCCCTGGGTGGAGAGGTCTTGCAGATGAGCTCCCCAACCCATTGGAGAAGCATCTGTTGTAAGAGTTGCTTGGGGCAGGGGTTGCTGAAAGGGGGACCCCAGCAACAGATTCTGAGTGGACTTCCACCACTGGAGAGACAAAATGAGGCGACTTGTGTTTGCTATTTTGTCTGACAGGCATCCTGATGCCTGGGTCCATTGGGTGGATAAAGTCCACTGAGCTGCCCTCATGTGAAGGCGAGCATATGGTACCACATGCACGGTGGATGCCATGTGGCCTAGTAATTAACATTTCTCGAGCAGTTAAAAAGGGCTTTAGTACTGCTTGAGAAGCTAATTGCACCAAGCGAAGGCAACGGGCCTGGGGAAGATAGGCCCTTGCCCTTGTGGTATCCAGCAAGGCTCCTATGAACTCTAGAGATTGAGTAGGAGTTAGACTGGATTTTGGGATGTTTATTACCAGCCCTAAATACTGAAGGATACGCATTGTGCAGGATAGAGAAGTCTTGGACTCTGACTTTGTTGGAGCTCGAATGAGCCAGTCGTCCAAGTAAGGGAAGATAAATATTCCCAGAGTGCGTAGAAATGCTGCTACCACAGCCATGCATTTCGTGAACACCCTTGGTGCAGAGGCCAGACCAAAAGGAAGCACCCTGTATTGGTAGTGCTTTCCTTGAAACAGGAACCGAAGGAACCTTCTGTGGGTTGGATGGATGAGAACATGGAGGTAGGCATCCTGGAGATCTAGAGAACAAAGCCAATCCTGACTCTGAAGGTATGGAAGCAGAGCTCAGAGAGAAATCATTTTGAATTTCTCCATGACAAGGAATGTGTTCAATTCTCTGAGATCTAAGATAGGTCTGTATCCCCCTGTTTTCTTTGGAATAAGAAAATAAGGGGAATAGAACCCTGTGCCCTGTTGATGAAGAGGCACTTCTTCTATTGCCCCTTGGGCAAGAAGGATGGTAACCTCCTGACCTAACAGGTCGATGAGAGAGGTCGGAGAATTGAACTGCTTCACTATTGTGGGAGGGGGCATGCTTGAAAAATGAAGTTTGTACCCCTCTTTTATGATGGAGAGTGTCCAATGCTCTGCTGTTATTTGCCCCCATCTGGGAGCAAAATGACATAAACTTCCTGGAATGGTGGACGGTTCTGGTCCTTCTAGGGCCAGAAAAGCTAAGTTCTCTAGCTGAAAGTCAAAGGCCCTGAGGAGGCTGAGGCTGCTGGGCCGGTTGAGGCCTAGCAGCCTTTGCTTTCTTCTGTTTGGGTGGTTGCTGACGTTTGGTTGAAAACTGACCTGTAGAAGATGCCTGCTGACCCTAAGCAGGATAAAATCTTTTCTTTTTAGAAAAAGGTGTTTTCTTGAACAACCTTTTCCTAACAGGATCAGCAGTAGACTTGGAGGGTCTATTCAAAGTGGAATTTTCAGCATCCATTTCATTGGCTTTCTCTTGCCAATCTTTACCAAACAGGTTCTCACCAGTACAAGGAATATTTCCCAATTTATCTTGTACCCAGAGCTCTAAATCAGATGCTTGGAGCCAAGCAATTCTACGTGCACCTATGGCAATAGCCGAGGTTCTGCTTAAACATTCAAAGCAGTCAAAGGCTGCACGGTTGGAGAATTTATAGACATCTTGGGCATGTTTGAGCCAAGTGAGAAACTCCTGCCTTTTATCCTCAGAGATGAAAGGACTTAAAGTCTGTAGATGATCAGTAACTTCCTTTAGGAACATTCCCATGTAGAGACTATAGGAACTGATTCTTGCAGCAAGCATGGAAGCTTGAAAGACTCTACGTCCAAAAGCATCCAGAGTTTTGCATTCACGTCCTGGAGGATTAGAGGCATGTCTTTTTGCACTTCTAATCCTTCTCATAGCAGATTCCACCACAATAAAGTGGTGAGGAAGCTGAGTTTTATGGAAACCAGGACAAGGAGGGACACGATACATAGTATCTAACCTACGAGAATGAGGAGAGGTGGTAAGAGGTGTTTCCCACATCCTCAGCATGAGATCATATAGAATCTCATGAATGGGTAGAGTAGCTGCCTCCTTAGGAGTTTTTGGATATTGTAAAATATCCAACTCCTTGGCCCTTGGCTCTGTCTCAGGTGCCACAGTGATGGAGAGGCCCCGAGCCACCTCTCTAATGAAGTCTTGGAAAAACATGTCCTCTGGAGGAGACATCCTGCGTTTAGGGGAGGAGGACTCCTGTGGAAGAAGCATCGCTGCATTGACAGAACTTTCAGAGTCCTCAGAGTCTTCTGAGGAATCGAAGTATCGCCTGTCCGGATGCTCCTGCAGAGCCCGATACCCGTACTGAGCAAGATCGGTATTGGGAATAACCGGTACCGGGGAATCGGTACCGGCGGGCATCGGAGGACAGGGTACCGGCATAGCAGACACCGATGCCGATGCTATCGGTACCGGTGGAGTTGTCTGTCGCGGTACCAAGGGCGTTGATGCCACAAGGAAAGCAGCTAGACTGCATTCTATGGACAGAATTCTCTGGTCCATAGACGCTGTCAATGACTGGAAGTCGGTACCGGTGGAAACTGCCGGTACCCCAGAGCATGGCACCAGGAGATCTGTCGAGGCCGAGCCATCGAGAACATCCTGGAACCCCGATGATGGTGCTTTGGAAGCCGAAGCCTCCCGCCGGGATAATTTTGCCGGTGCAGAATCCTCGAGGGCAACGCCAGAGGCATCTCGATGCTTAGAAGGAGATCTACCCTTCGAGGACCGGCTGGATTTATGTTTAGTTACCTAAGATCCACGGGAAGAAGCAGCAGCCCTGGAAGACGTCGATGCCACCAAAGCCGCATCAGACGGAAACAGGGTACTGAGCTTAGCAGCTCGGTTCTGTCGACCTCTTTTAGACATCATAGCACAGGACATACAATCTGTGATGGAGTGGTCAGGATCTAAACATTTTAAACACCATTCATGGGTGTCGGTGACGGAAATGGTACCGCCACATTTTGTGCACTTTTTAAAACCTGAGGCAGGTTTTTCCAAGTTAAAGATAGTTTTTGGGCCTAAGGCCCAAAAAGGCAGGTGCACCTGAAGAAAAGGAAAAAACAGATCTATTTTTTTTTTTTTAAATAGATAAGAAAGACCGGCGGTACCGGTAGAGCGTCGGGGAAGGCAGACGCGACCACAAAAAGAAATAAAGAAATTCTTCTGCGGTGACAGGAACACGACCTGCTGGCTCCGCGGAAAAAGAAGAACTGGAGAGAGGCAGTTGGGAAAGGCGGGAAGGCAGCACGCAGGCGCTGTGGGATGCTCCCAAAAGCTTTCTGATTGGACGCTGGGGAGCGTTCCCGAGCAGGCTCCGTCGGTACCGACGATACCCATATGTGATGACTAGATTCCTGCTTGTTCCTGGAGATTAATTACTTCCAGGTCCCGCTCCTCTTTTGTGGACAGAAGTACCTCACCCCCTACACTGTACAGCTCCTTTGGATTTTTGCAGCCCAAATGTATGACCCTGCATATTTTAACATCAAATTTCAGCTGCCAAATTCTAGACCATTCTTCAAGCTTAGCTAGATCCCTACTCATGTTATCTACTCCTTCCTGGGTGTCTACTCTATTGCAGATTTTGGTATCATCTGTAAATAGGCAAACCTTACCCCGACAGCCCTTCCACAATATCACTAACAAAGAATCGGACTAAGGACAGATCCCTGCGGCACACCACTGGTAACCTCCTTCTCAGAGTGAACTCCATTTGACTGTACCCTTTGTTGCCTCCCACTCAACCAATTTCTAACCAAACCAGTAACTTTATGGTACATCCCTAGGATGCTCAGTTTGTTTAGAAGTCACCTGTGCGGAACGGTGTCAAAGGCTTTATTGAAATCTAAATACACCAAATCTAGGGCCCTCCTTCAGTCCAACTCCCTGGTTACTCAGTCAAAGAAATCATATGTGTCTGAAAAGATCTGCCTCTGGTGAAACCACGCTGCCTCGGATCCTGCAATCCATTGGACTCCAGAAACCTCACTATTCTCTCTTTTAGTAGTCTTTCCAATAATTTACTAACCACAGAGGTTAGACTAACCAGCCTGTAGTTCTCAATGTCTCTCTTACATCTGCTTTTGTGTAAAGGGACCGCATGTGCCTTTCTCCAGTCCTCTGGCACCACTCCAGCTCCAAAGAGGCATTGAAAAGGTCAGACAGTGGAGCCTCTAGAAAGTCCCCAAAGTTCCCTCAGTATTCTTGGATGTATCCTATCCGGACCCATGGTTTGTCTACTTTTAGATTAGCTAGTTCCTCATGAACACAGACTGTTGAAAATCATTTGAGAAGTTGTGCTAGAACCACATTGAGGTCCCAGGACACTGGTGGTGGTTTGATCGGTGGCTTGGACAGCAGGAGACCACACATAAATCATTGCACCAATGGGTATGAAGAAAGAGGATGCCTGTCCACCAGCCTATGATAGGCTGAGATGGCACTCAGATGAACTCTGACTTAGTCTTGAGACCTTCCGAGGACAAGTGGAGGAGATATTGTAAAAGGAATTCCACCGGGCAGGCAGAGGGGTCAATATTTATTTATTTATTATTTATTTATTTTACATTTCTTCTATACCGCGCTATTTTAGATCAGCGTGGTTTACATTCAACATCAACTATACAACGCAGGCCCTCTGAGTTGTATTTACAATGAATGGGGAGATCAACTTGGAAGTAACTGGGGAAACTATCTACATCTTATTTACACTGGTACCTACTTTAGGCAGGGTCTATCAACATCTTATTTACGCTAAGTGTCTAACTTCTATTTCCAGGAGTACTGTTGGGAGACCGAGCTGGTTATCCTTTTTCGTGCTGGGTCTGATTAGTTGGGTGTAGCGGATGATTGTCTGAGGAGCACCATGCATGTTTACTAAGGCTGGAATCGGGGTAGTATATAGTAAACAGATGATGCTTTAATGCCTTCCTGAAGTGTGTTAGGTTGGTGATGTTTCGCATATAAGTGGGGAGGGCATTCCATGCTCTAGGTGCATAAATCGTAAAGGCCCTATTCATTGTCGCTTTTGTGCATTTTGTCATTGCTTTTGGGACCTCTAGGGTGTTTTGCATCGTGGGTCTTCTGTTTCTGTTATGTGGTACGTTGTGTATCATCTTGCTGATGGCTGTGGGGGTCAAGGTGTTTAAGGCTTTGAAGGTCAGGGTTAGTAATTTGTAGAGGGTTCGTGCTTGAACAGGCAACCAGTGGAGGTTCATCAAGACTGGCGTTATATGCTCTCTCCGTGAGGCTCCTGTTAGTACTCTCACGGCAGTGTTCATTGCAAGCTGGAGCGGTGCTAGAGTTGCTTGAGGGAGACCGTGTAGAATTACGTTGGCATAGTCAAAATGTGGTAATATTAATGCTTGATAGATTGATCGATAGTCGCTGAAGTCGAGTAGTGGTCAAAGGTGTTTTAAGGTCCTTATTTTCAGATATACTGTTTTTACGGTGTTTTTTATGTGGGTTTTCAAGTCCAGCTGCTGGTCAAGTGTAACGCCAAGGTAGCGGATTGTGGGCTTAGTTTTCAGTTCTGTGTTGCCGATTTTTAAAGAGGGTGGAGGGGTGAAGTCCTGGTTCCTTGAGATGAAAAGAACATCTGTTTTGCTGTAGTTGATTCGCAAGTTTTGTGTGTTGAGCCAGTCTGCTACTGCCTCAAAACATCTTGTTAGAGGTGAAAAGTCTAGTTGGTCGGTCCTGAAAGGGATGTATAGCAGGATATCGTCTGCGTAGGCTAGGCAGTTGACCTTGAACGATCGTACTAGGGTGCATATGGGCTGCATGTAGATGTTAAACATCAATGCAGATAGTGACGAGCCCTGTGGCACACCTTGGTTTTGCAAAAACGATTCTGAGGTCGTGGAGCCAGACCTTACATGTTGCCATCTATTAGTCAAGTACGATTTGCACCAGTCTAAAGCAGTTCCTTGTATTCCTTTCTCGCTGAGGCGTAGTAGGAGGATCTCGTGGCTCACCGAGTCGAAGGCCGCTGCGATGTCGAGGAAGATGAGGGCGAATCCTTGGTGAATTTTGTCGATTCCCGAGACTAGGTTGTCAAATAGGGTGGTGAGGAGGGTTTCCACCCCGTGTGCTTCTCTGAACCCATGTTGGAATGGATCCAGAGGGGCTTCAGTGTCAATATGCTGTTGAATTTGGCGTTGTACTATCTTTTCGATTACTTTGGCAAGCATGGGGATACTTGAAATTGGTCTGTATGATTCCACTTTCGTTGGGTCCAGCCTGTTATTCTTCAGCAATGGTCTGATCGATGTTTGTTTCAGACTCTGTGGGAACGATCCGGTTGTGAGGGATTGGTTTACTAATTCGCTCAGGTATTGACTTAAGTCACAGCGTAACTCCTTTATCCATAGAGCTGGGCATGGGTCGTTGGGCGCGGTGGTGGGGTTGATTGCTGCGATAGTGTCTTCAATCTCTCTGCGTGAGATTTTGTCAAATTTGGATAGTGGCGATGGTTGGGATAACTTATGCGGTAGGGTGTTGTCTGCGGGGCTTGAGGTTGCACCAGTCTATATCATTTTTGATTCTAGATAGTTGGAGTATGCCTGGGGCTGTGGCATATGTGATTGGTTTGCAGGAGGTTCTCTTATAAGCGATTTCACTATATTGAACAGGTCATAAGGCTTGTTTAACAATCGCTTTAAGATGTCTGAATGATATTGTTTCCGTTTCTTCATTAATTCATCTCGGTATGCTCTTAGGTGAGCGTTGTATGTACTTTGTGCTTCGGTAGAGCGTGCTCGACGCCATCTTCTCTCGAGCTTGCGCAGGTACAGGAGTGATGCTCGGAGCTCTTTAGAATACCATGTTTCAGGATACACCAGAGAGTGAACCTTTGTCATTTGAAGGCATAAGAACATCTGGTAGACGGCTTTCAGGATGCAAGTAGGATGTCTTTGACCTATTGCGGAAGGTCGAGGTCAGCAAAGGTTATGCTTTCAGCAGCCACTCAGTGAGACAGGGTATGTGGATTGAGATGGAGAAGCATCCCATGATCCAGAGAGAGGAGGTTGGGTGCATGTCCCAAGGCTGAGAGATGAAGTTTGTGTCAGACAAGTCAGCAGAGGAAACCATGGCTGAAGGGCCAGTAAAGGGACTTTAGGATCATGGAGCCCCTGTTGGCCTGCAGCTTGAACAGGGTCTTGGGTATTAAGGGGATGGGCGGGAATGCATAAAGTAGGCCCTTTCACCAATGGAGAAGGCAGGCATCCATTGCATGGCAGTGCTGGGAGGGAAGCCTTGAGCAAAACAGTGGAAGTTGCGCATTCTCTTCCTGGGTGGCAAACAGATCTATTCTGGGGGTATCCCACATGTGAAAGATCCAAAATTCTGTCTCCCAATTTGAAGTCCAATCGTGAGGACATAGGATATGGCTGAATCTGTCTGCAAGGAGAATGAGTTCACCCGGGAGATACATTGCCCTGAGATGGATGCGGTGTGCAATGCAGAAGAACCAGAGGGGATAGGAACCCCCCCCCCCCTGTTTGTTTACATAAAATATGGTCACCTGGTTGTCTGTTCGAACTAAGACCTGTTTTCCCAAAGGTTGGGTTTGAAAAACCTGAAAGGCAGTCGTGAGAGCACATAACTCCAGGAGGCTGATCTGCAACTGAGATTCCTGTTGTCCACTGCCCCTGTGTGGTGAGACTGTATAGATAGGCTCCCCACCCGAGTTTGGAAGCATCCGTTGTCAGGGTGCATTGAGGTGGAGGCATCTGAAAAGGTGGACCCTCCGAGTAGGTTTTGAGGGTAGCACCACCACTGAAGGGAGTTGACAAGAGGAGGGGTGAAGCAGATATCTGAGAGACGCCCGGTTCTTTGGGTCCACTGAGACGACAGAGTCCACTGAGTTTGCTGCATGTGCAGGCGGGTCTAGAGGACGACATGAACTGTGGAGGCCGTGTCTCCCAGAAGGCACAGCATTTCTCGGGCTGTCATGGCATTGTGACCATTTATGCTATTGGCCAGCTCAATGAGGTGGGCCAAGCAATCCTGTGGAAAGAAAGCTCAGGCCTGACGACTGTCCAAAAATGCTCCAATGAATTCGAACCGCTGGGATGGGACCAGGTGTGATTTTTGGAAGTTTAGGATGAATCCCAGATCTTGGAGCACAGTGATGGTGCAATGAAGAAACAGTTTTACCTCTAGTGGAGATTCTCCCCTGATTAGCCAGTCGTCTAAGTAGGGAAGGACAAAGATCCCCAAAATACCAAGGTGGGGGGAAACCACTGCCATGCATTTTGAGAACACTTGGGGTGTGGAGGCTAACCCGAAGGGCAGCACCCAATATTGATAGTGGATTTGCTGGAACCAAAAATGCAAATGCATTGAGGGTGGATCAGGAAATTCCTCTGAAGGTATGGCAGAAGTGTACAGAGGGAAATCATTTTGAATTTTTCTCAAACGAGGAATTTGTTTATGTTCCTTAGATCTAGAATGGGCCTGAATCCTCCTGTCTTCTTGGGGATAAGAAACTAAGGAGAGTAGAAGCCCCTGCCCTCCTAAGTGGATGGAACTCTTTCTATGGCCTCTTGAACTAACAGGGTAGGCTCCTCGACTGATAGAAGATTTATCTGCAAGTTGTTTGCAGGATAATCCCTTGTGGAGGTGGTGGGGGGCAAGCTTTCGAAATGAAGCAAATAGGCCCTTTGGACGATGTTGAGAGTCCACTGCTGATATGATGAGGTGCCACCTATAGCATAGGAACAGAGTCTGTCTGTTATGTGTAGGGGTGAGGGACCCTGCAGAGGCAGAGTAGCTATGCTCCCTAGGAAGGAGTTAAAAACCAGGTGCTGGCAGTGGCTGTGCAGCTGGTTGTGGCTTAGGAGTCTTAGGATTTTTGGGCTGGCAAGGGCCCTGCTGTTGCTGCTGAGGTTGGTAAGCAGGTGGATAAAAAGAATGTATTTTCTTCTTAGGACAGAAAGACTTCCTTGGATAAGTCTTTCTCCTACAGGGGTCTGATGACTTTCTGGAGAGGTGTTTGAGAGCAAGATCATCTGTCTCAATCTCTCTGACATTCTCTCTCCAACCCTTTCCAAAGAGGTTCTCTCTCCAGAGCAAGGGATATTGGTCAATTTATCCTAAACCAACTGCTCAAGGTCAGATGCCTGCAGCCAGGACATTTTGCGAGCACCGATGCAAACTGCTGAAGCTCTGCTAGATGACTCGAAGGCATCAAAAGACGCTCTAGTAAAAAATTTGGATGTATGCGGATTTTGCCTGATTAAGGCATCACGTTTGTCATCAGGATGGATGGGGCAAGGTTCTATAGATCCCTGGAGATATCCTTGAGATACATGCCCATATAGGATATGTAGAACGTAATCCTAGAAGTGAACATGCATGCCTAAAAACATAGACGGCTACAGGCCTTGCCTGGAGGCATGGAAGAATGATTCTGAGAACTTTTGAAGTGCCGCATCGCCGATTCCACCACCATGGAGTGGTATGGTAGTTGAGGCTTTTGGAAGCCAGGGCATGGTGGAATTCAGTACATGGTACTATCGTTTGCCAGTGTAGTTACTCACCTGAAACAGGTTTCTACAGGTAGAGCAGGAATCAGTCATCACATATGGGTAACGTCGGTGCTGACGGAGCCCCCATGGAAGCATCTCACCAGCTTTCAAAGAAAGCCTTTGGAAGATGCCACCACACATGCATGATCCCCTTCCCGTCAAAGGGTGCCATCTTACTCAGTCAGATGACATAGCTAGAGCAGAACAAAAGATGGCAAAAATTATACAGCAAATCCAAGGGGATGAGGGAGGGTTGTGAGGACTAATTCCTGCTGCCTCTGGAGAACACCTGTTTATAGGTGAGTAACTACACTTTCTCCAGGAACAAGCAGGAAGTCTGTCCTCACATATGGGACTCCCTAGCTACAGGCTACCAAGAAACTGTAGAAAAACACAGCCCAGCCGTGAGCAGACACAAGCAAATCTGAGCAGACTCTAAGAACCCCAGTGTACAGGGAGAACCATCGCTCCAGCAGCCTGAACAAGAAGGGTCAGAGGGTAGGAGTTGCCTAAACCCCAAACAGATTACAGCCTGGATGAAAGTGCTTTCCCGTCAGGACTCCCTCTCCAGGCAGTAGTGAGCTGCAAAGGTGTGAAATGAGGACCAGGTAGCAGCCCTGCCATAGGGACAGAGCGCAGGCTTGCAACCAAGATCGCCACAGCTCTGACATTGTGCGCCGTGACCCGGTGTTCCAACAAGAGCCTAGCCTGATCGTGTGTGAAGGGGATGCAGTCCGCCACCCACGTGGACAGGTTCCACTTGGTAACAGCCTCTCCCAATCGACTGGGGTCATAGGAAATGAAAAGCTGTGCAGCTTTGCGGTGGCCATGGGCACACGCTGCAGGTAGAAGGACAGGGCCCTCTTACAATCCAGAATATGGAGAATGGCCACTGCCTTGTCGGTGTGGGGCTGTGAAAAGAAGGTGGGGAGCACCACCTCCTGGTTGAGGTGGAAGGTGGGATACCCACCTTCGGAAGGAATTTAGGGTGGGTGCAAAGCACAACCCTATTCTTATAGAACCTGATGTAAGGTGGCTCTGCCACCAAGGCTTGAAGCTCGCTGCAGGCAGAGGTGACCACCACCAGAAAGACGACCTTCCAGGAGAGAGAATATAAATGACAGGTAGCCAGAGGTTGAAAAGGCGGCTTGGTGAGCTGTGTCAGAATCATGTTGAGGTCCCATTCCGCCGGGGGCGGGAGGATGGGAGAAACTTAGAGAGCAAAAGGCCCCGCATAAATTGGGTAATGAGGGGCTGCGCAGAAAGAGGTTTGCGGTCTATGGAATGATAGTGCGCCGAGAGCGTGTTCAGGTGCACCCTGATGGATTTGGATTTGAGTCTGGTTTGCTAAAGATGAAGCAAGTACTGTAGCACCATGTGCACTTGGCAAGAGAACAGGTCAACCCGTTGCTCTACCCATCATACTGAGAAATCTGTGCCACTTGAAGGCATAGGCCCCTCTTGTGGAGTTCTTACGAGAAGCCAGGAAGACTTCCTGCACCTCCCTTGGGAGGTTGAAGGGTGCGAAGGCCACCTGTTCAGCAGCCATACTGTTAACGACAGGGACCCGAGGTTGGGGTGATGAAGAGAGCCCTCCCTCCTGGGTCAGTAGCTCCGGGGTGTTCCCCAGGGCACAGAACACCTGCAGAAAGGTATGTCCTTCCAGTCCCCAAATCCTCAGAGGGTCCTTACCACGGACGCCTCCCTACTGGGCTGGGGTGCCCACTGTGAGAAATTGCGCACGTAGGTTGATCTGCTGCTGGTTCTCCGCTAGGGACCAGTTGCCCTGCGTGCGCAATTTCTCACAGTGGGCACCCCAGAACAGTAGGGAGGCGTCCGTGGTAAGGACCCTCTGAGGATTTGGGAGCTGGAAGGACATGCCTTTCTGCAGGTGTTCTGTGCCCTGCCACCAGTCATGTGACTACACTAGCTGACAGGACACTAAGACCTTGTTCTGGAGCCTGCCCATGGCTTGTGTCCACTTTGAGCTGTGACACCACTGGGCCGCCTGCATATGGAGGCGGGCGTTGGGAACCACGCCCGCACTGTGTGATGACATTGTACCTCGGTGGCCAGGGCCCTGAGGCAATATGCCCTGTCCAAGGGAAGAAAGGTCCTGGCCTGGAGAATGTCCAGTCGAGCTCCTATGAACTCTAAGTCCTGCACTGGAGTGAGGTGAGACTTGAGGTGGTTTATTATGACCTCCAAATGCTGCAGGACCTTGATGGTGCAGGCCGCAGACTGTTGCACCTCAAGTGGCCATGTCCCCCTTTATGAACCACTCATCCAGATATGAGAAGACGAAGGCCCTTGGAGATGGATGCAGACAGCCACAACTGCCAGGCACTTGGTGAAAACTCTTGGTCTGAAGGTGAGGCTGAAGGGTAGTACCCTGTACTGGTAGTGGTCCCCCAGACCATGAACATTAAGTACTGCCTGTGACTAGAATGAATAAGGATGTGGGTGTAGGTATCCTTTAGGTTTAAGGAACATAGCCAATCTCCCTGCTGGAGGTAGGGCAGCAATGTTGCAAGGGAGTGCGCATCTTGAACTTCTCCCGCAACAGGAGCTTGTTCAGGTTTCGAAGTCCAAAATGGGCCTTAGGCTCCCTGTTCTTTTTGGGACCAGAAAGTAAAGCGAGTAGAACCCCTTGCCCCTGAGGTGGAGGGGTACTGGTTCCACGGCTCCGTCCCTGATGAGGTCTGCAATTTCCAGCAGCAGCAGGCCTGGTGCAAGGGAGTCCGAGTAGGCTGTCCTGGAAAGAAAGGGGGAGGCGTCTGGTCCAAGTGAAGGAGGTAGCCCAGGTGGTGTAGGTGATGGCTGGCCACCGATGGGCAAAGTGGTTCAGACACCCCCCTGTTGGCAGCTACTCCCCCCCCCCCCCGGGAGGAGAGGTTATGCTCAGGGAGTCAAAATCCTGACCCAGCCTGGGCAGGAGCCGGTGTTTAGGACTTAGAGTCCTTAGACTTGCAATAAGAACATAAGAACATAAGACATGCCATACTGGGTCAGACCGAGGTCCATCAAGCCCAGTATCCTGTTTCCAACAGTGGCCAATCTAGGTCCTACGTACCTAGCAATATCCCCAAAAGACACAGGTTCCACAATGCTTGTACTGGGTCAAGCATTGATATCCTGGGCCCCTTTTTAATAGTGGTTTATGGACCTTTCCTCCAGGAACTTGTCCAAACCTTTTTTAAACCCAGCTATAAAAACAGCCCTTACTACATCCTCCGGTAACAGATTCCAGAGTTTGATTACACGTTGAGTGAAAAAATATTTTCTCTTATTTGTCTTAAATAGTTTACCCTGTAGCTTCATTACATGTCCCCTAGTCTTTCTATATTCTGATAGCGTAAACAATTGATCCACGTTTATCCGTTCCACTCCATTCATTAATTTATAGACCTCTATCATATCTCCCCTCAGCCGTCTCTTTTCCAGGTTAAAGAGCCCTAACCTTTTTAGCCTCTCTTCATAGGAGTAGCCTTCCATCCCCTTCACCAATTTGGTGGCTCTTCTCTGTACGTTTTCTAATAACGCTATGTCCTTTTTAAGATACGGCGACCAGAATTGCACACAATATTCAAGGTGCGGTTGTACCATGGAGCGATACAGAGGCATTATAATATCCTTTGTTTTATTCTCCATCCCTTTCTTTATGATACCTAGCATTCTATTTGCTTTCTTGGCCGCCGCTGCACACTGGGCGGAGGGTTTTAACATGTTATCCACGATGACTCCTAGGTCCTTTTCCTGGGTGGCGGTTTCTAATGTGGAGCCTTGCATCGTGTAGCTATAGTGTGGGTTGTTCTTTCCTAGGTGCATAACTTTGCATTTGTCCACATTAAATTTCATCTGCCATTTGGATGCCCAGTCTTCCAATTTATCCAGATCCTCCTGCAGTTTTCCACAATCCTCTTGGGTTTTAACAACTTTAAACAGTTTTGTGTCATCTGCAAATTTGATAACCTGACTAGTTATTCCCTTTTCCAGGTCATTTATGAATATGTCAAAAAGTAGCGGACCCAGTACAGATCCCTGGGGTACTCCACTATTCACTTTTTTCCATTGGGAATATTGGCCATTTAGCCCTACCCTCTGCTTTCTATCTTTTAACCAGTTCCCGATCCACAATAGTACACTGCCTCCTATCCCATGACTTTTTAGCTTTGCCAAAAGTCTCTGATGGGGGACCTTGTCAAAAGCTTTCTGGAAGTCCAGATACACTATATCAACCGACTCACCTTTGTCTACCTGTTTATGCACACCTTCAAAGAAACATATCAGATTAGTAAGACAAGATCTTCCTTGTCTAAAGCCATGTTGGCTGTCTCCCATTAGGCCATGACTATCTACATGTTGTGTAATTTTGTTCTTTATGATGGTTTCTACCATTTTCCCTGGTACTAACGTCAGGCTCACCGGTCTGTAATTTCCCGGGTCACCCCTGGAACCTTTTTTAAAAATTGGTGTTACGTTGGCGACCCTCCAATCTTCAGGTATTACAGATGATTTTAATGAAAGTTCACAGATTACCAATAGCAGGTCTGCAATCTCATATTTCAGTTCTTTCAACACTCTGGGATGTATACCATCCGGTCCAGGTGATTTGCTACTATTTAGTTTATCAAATAGTTGTAATATATCTTCCAGGTTGTAGCGATATTTCTCTCAATTCCTCTGCAGTATCACCTTTAAATACCACTTCAGTCATGGGTAACATCCCTACATCTTCCTCAGTAAAGACCGAAGCAAAGAATTCATTCAGTCTCTCTGCTATAGCCTTGTCTCCTCTTACTGCCCCTTTTACCCCTCTATCATCTGACGGTCCAATTGGCTCTCTCACAGGCCTTTTGCTACGAATGTACTTGAAAAAGTCTTTATTTTGTGTTTTTGCTTCCGCAGCAAGTTTCTTCTCAAATTCCCGCTTTGCCTGCCTTATCAATGCTTTACATTTAACTTGCCAGTGCTTGTGTTGTTTCCAGTTTTCATCATTTGGCTCTTTTTTCCATTTCCTGAAGGTTGCTTTTTTGGCAGCAACAGCCTCTCTGACCTCACCTTTAAACCATGCTGGCAGTTTTTTGGACTTTCTTCCACTCTTCTTAATGCGTGGAATACAGCTGGTCTGGGCTTCGAGGATAGTATTTTTAAATAACACCCAAGCTTGCTGTAAGTCTTTAACCTTTGGAATGGCCTTGGCCCACTCCTTTGCCCTGATGACCCTGCTGTGAGGATCTGGGGGGCCTGGTATTTGGGATAGCCTCGGTAAGGCTGTCCTTTTCTATGAAAGGGGGGTCTATTCCCCAATGGTTTCTTCTTGGGAAGGGCGGAGGTCTTCCTGGAGAGCAGAGTCCTCATGATGAACTCAGCCTCGATCTCCGCCACCTTATCCTCAATCAATTTGCCGAAGAGGTTTTCACAGAGACAGGGGATGTCAAGGAGTTTCTCCTGGACCTATTGCATGAGGTCTAATGCCTGGAGCCAGGCCTGGCATCTGACACCATGCCTGCGGCGGCCACTCTCATGTTGGACTCAAAGCCATCGTAGATGGCTCAAGACATGTACTTTGAGCATTCCCCAATGCACTTCATGAGGGTTTGGAATCGCTGGAGGTGATCTCCACTGAGACCTGCAAAGAAACCTATGAGTTCTTTTGCTAGGTTTCAGAGATACATGCCGATATACAGCTGGTAGGCTTGGATTCGGCAACCCAACATCGAGCCCTGGTAGCATTTGCGTTCAAGGGCGTTGGGGGGGGGGGGGACTCCTTGCCCGGGGACACAGAGGAGTGAGTCTTCGGGCTTTTCTACCAGCACATGGTAGACTCTACCACTATAGAGGTGTGTGGGAGTTGCACTTTCCAAAAGCCGGGGCCCCGCTTGACAAGGTGCATGGTGTTGAGGCGTCGGCTAACAATTGGCACCGACACCGGTAATTCCCATGTCCGAAGGAGTTGCCCAAGGATGGCGGGGACGGGATCCGTCAGGGCCTCCTTAGGTGGAGCCTCATACTGTAGCATTTCCAGCTCCTCTGTGCGAGGGTCCTCCTCTGACTTCGTGGTGATAGACAAGGTTTTTGCCATGTCCTGGACAAACTTGAGGAACGATGTATCCTCGGTTGGGGACTGGTGCCATGATGCTGGGGGAGATGGGTCCGAGGGAATATCGTGGTGTTTACATATCTCAAGGGAAGCCTCGTCCTCAGACTCCCAGTCTGCATAATTGGTTGAGGACACGAGGCCGGACAGCGCTCAAGATGCTGAGCTTGGATCGGGTCAGGTCTTCAGGGACCCATAGCAGCTGCTTGGCCAAAGCCACAAGTGCTTGCTGGGGAGGATCTTGCTCCCGAGGACCAGGAGCGGGATCGAGACTCAGGCTCTCGAGGATTGTTTCGGCGTTCCAGGGAGTCCTCGATGTCAAGGTCTCTGCGTTCTCTGTGTGAGCACTGGTGGGGTGGGGCATCGACGCTTACTGCGCATCAAGGAAGGCAGTGACACTGTGTTACAATGCCGCCATCCAGGCTTCCCACTGAGGAGTTGCAGCCTTTGACATGGATAGCGTGGTGACCGGGTCTGGCATCGGTGAGGAGAGGGAGTTCTTGATGGGACAGGCCTCGGGGGGTCCGTGACCCATCATTGGAGACCTCAGCATCTGTTCTGGGCACTTTGGCCGGCCGCTCCAGCTCTGACTCCCCAGATACCCTACGGGAACTGTGGGACCCGGCATGGGACTTAATGTGTGTGTCCGATTCCCAGGATGAGGTCTTCGAGGATTTCTTCTTTGTGCTCATGTTCCGGGGAACCCTTGCTGGAGTGTCCGCAGACCCGATCGGGCGCTGCGGAGACTTTACTAGACACCGAGGATCCGTGGGGGGGGGGGGGGGCAGAATCTGACCTGTGGAAGATATCGTCTTGCTTCCGCCGATGACTTTGGGTGGCCTTTGCGGACATCTTTTTGCACAAGGCACAAACCTCTGGGTCATGATCGGCACCTAGACACCAGAGGCAGCAGTTGGGTGTATCGGTTAGGGACATGTTCTTTGAGCACCAATCACACTTCTTGAACTCACTGGCCACTGGGGCAAAAAGTATCCCTGCGAGGTCGAAGACCTTCGACGCGGCCAGTGGTTAGAAAAGGGTGAAAAACCACGCTGGAAGAAAAATGAAAAATGGTTCTGAGACTCGATGCTGGGGCAACAGGGCTCAGAGACAGCTAACCAGAGAAGGGCAGTTTTATGCACAAAAATATCAACATTTTTCCGGGGAAAGATGATGGACATTTGTTGGGCTCCGCGGAAAAAGGGAGACTGAGTAAGTTAGCACCCTTAGGCGGGAAGGGGACCACACATGCGTGGTGGCATCAACCAAAGGCTTTCTTTGAAAGCTGGGGAGATGCTTCCATGGGGGCTCCGTTGGCGCCTACGTCACCTATGTGTGAGGACTGACTTCCTGCTTGTTCCTAGAGAATAGGCGGAACGGTTAGCGGGGCCTCCCACATACGTAGCATTAGATCCTGCAGGATACAATGCACCAGTAACGTGGCCGCCTCTTTGGGCACCAAGGGGTACTGGAGAATTTCCAATTCCTCTGCCCTCTGGTTCCATCTCCGATGCCATGGTAATCTGCAGGCCTGCTGCCATGTCCCAAATAAAGTCTTGAAAAGATATTTCCTCTGGCGGGCACAGATGCCGTTCATGAGGAGGGGACGGATTGGAAGGGAGATCCCGGGTTACCCTGGAATACTCCGATGTATCATTGGAATCGGAGGAGGTAGAGTCTAATTCTGACAAAAAGTCAAAGTATCAAAGATCTTGTGTCAATATTGAGGCCCGATGCTGATACCGATGATCGGTCGGTGCAGTAGCGGGAACCTGTTGGGTACCAACGATGCCTATCGGTTGCAAAAGAGGCATCGGAGGGAGAGGGACCCCGATGCAAGTTCGAGGTCTGGCATCTGCCCCGGAGGTATCGGCCACGGGCCGGATGCAGATGCTTGCACAGCTGGAAGTGTCGATACAGACAGTACCAAGGCTGCCAAACTCCTCTCGATAGCCAGGATGAGCTGGTTGAGGGAGGAGGCCGATGCCTGGGTGGAATACCGCACAGGGCTCTAAGCCACTGTCCCAGAGCATGGAACCAGTAGCTCTCCAGAGATCGAGGTCTCGGGAGCATCCTGGAGCCCCTATTGTGCTTTGGAGGGTTGGTCCTCCCGCCGAGGCAGTTTGGCGGGCCTGTCTGCATTGGATGCACCCTTCGGTGAATCTCGATGACAATGAAGTCACGTTTATCAGAATACTTGGTACATTTTTTGAAGCCACTGATGTGTTTTTCCATCGTAGCGGAAAAAAAGTAGGCCAAGGCATAATTTGGCGGTACAAACCACTAAAATTGGACAAAATGAAAAAGAAAAAAATATTTTAAAAAGAAAAGAAATATTGGGGCCAGTTTCAGGGAAGGTACCAATGTTGACGGAAAGACAGAGCACAGATTTAAACCAAAAAATGACCTTTTTCGGTGGCGACAGGAAGAAAACAACCTGCTGACTCCGTAGAAAACGAAGAACCGAGGACAGGACTTGGGAAGGCAGATGCGTAGGTGCAGTGGATTGCTCCCAAAGGCTTTCCAATTGGATGCTGGGGGTGTTCCCACTCAGGCTCTGTCGGTGCACACGATACCATATGCATTCCTGCTTGTTCCTGGAGATAGACTCTGCACACTTCAGTATCAAAAACATGTTCACAGGAACCAAAGGGACTGGGAATGCAACAACTGGCTCTAACCCAATGATCACCCAGCCGAGGCTTATCGGGGAGCTATCCAAGACGCCTCTGAAGGAGAATGGGCTCAGATGAGCCAGCAGAACAGATGTAGGTGCCCACAAATCCCTCAGTACCACAAACACCACCACCATGACCATGCAGAACTCAAATGGAAGGGCGGCAAACTGAAGGTGAGCGCCAAGCATGGCATAAGACAGATACCTGCTGATCCCCTGGATTGGGTTAAGAAAATACACCTCAGCCAAAACCAGAGATGCCAGGAACCCCCCTCTGTGCACCACTTGAATCCTGGATCACAAAGTTTCCATCCATGCACACACTTGAGGTTCTAGAATGGGCCGGAGTGTTCCTTCTGTGTCAGCCACTCTGAAAACAGATGGAATACCTGCCCCTGCCCAGATCATCTGGGGAAACGGGCAACACTGCCTTCAGGAAAGGGAACTTATCCAAGATGATCCGCACAGTGGCCCTTTTGTTTGTAGACCAACAAGGGGAGAAGACGCAAGTGGCTAGGATTGGCTCTTTGCATTCCAGGCCATAGTCATATTGAATGGGGGACTAGCACCCAGCGATCCTTGGTGACCCGGGCCCATTCCTGAAGAGAAGGCAAAGCCTGCTCCTAATCAGAGGAACCAGAGAATGGATCCCCATACCTTCATTGTGAAGCCCCAGAGGGTCCTCCTCTGGATGGAACTAGGTCCCTGAGCCCAAGAGCTCCACGAGTACTGAGACTGAAGTGCATAAGCAGAGCAGAAAAAACGCTTTCCAGGCCAATAGCGATGGACATCCTGAGAACCCTGGGAGGTTGACCAGCATGCCCACGAGGAGCAGGCAGAGGCTGAAAGAAAAGGGGCACCTGCCAGCTTTACAGGTCTCTTGGAGGCTCAAACAGAAGACAGCAAGATTTCATCTCGCCCAGGACCTTCACCAGCTTCTCCAAAATGGAACCAAGAGAAATGTCCCTCTAAGGCCAGATGGGCAACCGGGCCTCGGAAGACGTGTTTCTGTCCCTGTCTGAACCAAGCCGACACTGTATCGCTGTCGATAGGGAACAATCGTTGGCTGCTAGACGTACCAGGCCGTACATGGCCTCTCCAAAAGAGGGGCAGAATCATTCGGCGGAAGAGACTGAATCTGCATGAGTAGGGCTCAAGATGTCAGGCCTGCACATATCGCCAACTGAAGAATAGCAGCAGCAGCAGTGAACTGGATCTTCAACATGAATCCACTTTTCAATCCAAAGTTTCCTTTAAGGCCAATCCGTTTTCCACAGGAATGGTGGTCCGTGTGGTAACTGCCGTGATCTGCATATCCACCTTGGAAACATCAAACCACACAACACACTCCGTTTCTGGGAAAGCGTGCATCTTCTTATACACCCTTAGCCCCTGAAGTGGGGAGTTGGGGGAATCCTACTCCAATTGGACTAGGCCCTTGAGCACCTCTGTGAACGGGAAGAGACAGTAATTGATTTCCACACACCTTGCAGGAGTGGATGCATCCTTAGTTCCTGCTCCGTGTCTGGAGCAACCACCAAACTCAAGGTGGATTAGACCATGGGAATAGACACCTCTAGTTCCTCCTTTTAGAACAGGCAGTTAACATCAGTGATCTCACAATCCTTAGAAGGCGAGAGTACTTCTTCATCCAAGCCACGGTCTGGATCTCAGACAGATCCCAGCTGAACTTCATCTCCAAGGGGCTGTCTTGGTGACCACCATCACCACTGAATCTACTCTGGGTAGACAGAAACAAAGGTAATGTTCCTCCTGTAGGAAGTGGTACAGGCAAACCAAAAGTCTGGTCTCTTCCAGGACTAGCTCTGTGATTCCCACTTTGTCAACAGCATTTTAGAAAGGAGTCTTATGAAGAATGTACCGTACGTATTCTAAAATGGGATTCCCTCCATTGCCTCCACTTTACACACAGTTAAGCACTAATCTGCGCAAGGTTAATGAGCTCATCGCATCTGAATAAATGAATGACCAAAGAACCTTCTCCATCATCGGGGGAAAGCATCCCCTTCCTATTCATCAGTGTTCCAATCGTCTACCAGAGATGCAGCTGGGATTGGAATCCAAACTTTTCCTAATGACATCTTGCCCACCTGGGGACGCTTGGAGGCTCAAACACTGTAAAGGGGGCAGTCCTACAGTTCCTCCACAGACCTTGACCCAATTTCCACCAGCCTATGGCTGGGAAGGAATAAGAAAATCCTCTAAAGTTCTCTGAAAACAAGACAGTCAAGACCTGGAAAAACTGATGGCTCAAAATCAGTGAAGAGGCTTCTGTCTGGACACACTCAGAATGCCTTCACTGAGCTCCCCCAAGAAGAAGGCTCATCTGAGGCTATCATGGCAAACTTTTCGATCTAGCAGGAGCCATATAACCAGAATCCAAAATGGCCATTGTTCCCAACAGTAGCTCCTCAGCTACTTCTAGCTCCCTTACCAGCTCAAAACATTGACCCAAAGCTGCTAATGCTGGGCACAGCCCCCACCCCCCCATGCGAACCCAACAGCCCAAAAACACATTTGGGGAGGAAGAGGTGGCCTCACTACTGAGGGTCAGGTTAGGATCCTGCAGATCTCACATCATGGGCCCCTCTCCAGTGTAGGCTGCCACCATGTTCTACCCTGCTCTTGGCTCCTTGATTGTAGCTTACCCGAGATTCCCCTCTCCGCAGTTCTAAGTGGGAGGCTGACTATTCCCACTGCCGTCAGCATCTTCTTGCTGTACTGGCTTCTTTTTTTTTTTAAATAAACTTTACTCTTCTAAACATGGTGCAGAGAAATTCAGAGGGGAAGACAGCTATTATGGGGAATAAAACAAGTTGGTGTATGGGGATGGCGTGTACGAGTGTGTACATGTGTGGAGTTCCCATGTGTGGGGGTAGAGTGCATGCATGTGTGTATGCGTGGAAGGGTGGAGTGTATGCATGTATTTACGTGTGGAGGGGGTGGAGTGTGTGTGTATATAAGGAGAGGGATGGAGTGTGTGTGTGTGTGTGTGTGGTGGGCGTAGACAGCGTAGTTACTCACCTGTAACAAGTGTTCTCCAGGGACAACAGGAATCAGTCCTCACATATGGGTGACGTCAGCGCCGATGGAGCCCTCGTGCAGAGCAATTCCCCAGCTTTCAAAGAACGCCTTTGGGATTGCATCACACATGCGCGGTCCCCTTCCCGCCCAAGGGTGCCATCTTGCTCAGTCAGATGACATAGCTAAAAAGACGGCGAAAATGAAAAAAAAATAATCAAAGGACTGCAACTCCAGGGAAGGAGGGAGGGTCGTGAGGACTGATTCCTGCTGTCCCTGGAGAACACCTGTTGCAGGTGAGTAACTACGCTTTCTCCAGGAACAAGCAGGAAGTCAGTCCTCACGTATGGGACTCCCTAGCTATAGGCTACCGAGAACCCATAGCTGAAAATGGCTCCCTCTAGAAGAGCCACAGCAGCAGTGATAGGATTTTTCTCCGAGAACACAACCCCCATGGTAGTCTGACACCAAAGGGTGGGAGGGTAGGAGTTGCCTAACCCTCGAATAGGTTACGGAGTACCGCCTGATCGAAAACACTGTCCCGCTGGGACTCTCTCTCCAAGCAGTAGTGGGCTGCAAAAGTCTGGCTTGAAGACCAAGTTGCGGCCTGGCAGATGTCTGCCAACGGAAAAGAGCGGTGGTTTGCCACTGATGTGGCCTTAGCCCTGACAGAGTGGGCCATGATTTGGCCCTGCAGCAGGAGGTCAGCTGCCCTATACACCTAGGCTATGCAGTCTGCCACCCAGGTGGATAACGTGCACTTGGAGACAGGTAGACCCAATTTACTAGGGTCATAAGAGACGAAAAGCTGGGAAGCTCTCCGATGACCCCGCGTACGCTCCAGGTAAACGGCGAGTGCCCTCTTACAGTCCAGGGTATGCAGAACCGCTTCTGCCCTGCTGGTATGTGGCCTGGGGAAGGAGGTTGGAAGAACCACCTCTTGGGTCAAGGTGAAACTAGGAAACCACTTTTGGGAGGAACTTGGGGTGAGTACATAGGACCACTCTGTTTTTGTAACACTGTGTATACGGTCTATCTGATGCTAAAGCTTGCAGTTCGCTCACACGTCGAGCAGATGTGAACGCCACCAGAAAGAGTGCTTTCCAGGAAAGGAAGTGGAGAGGACAGGTGGACATTGGTTCAAAAGTGGGCAAGTAAGCTGCTGCAAGACCACATTTAAGTCCCACTCTGTAGCCGGTGGGCGAATTGGAGGCTTCAAGAGGAGGAGGCTTCTGAGGAATTGGGATACCAAAGGGTGAGCTGAAAGAGGTTGCCCGCCCACTGGAGAGTGGTGAGCTGATAGCGCACTCAGGTGGACCCTAACACAGTTAGACTTGAGGCCTAACTCCGAGAGGTGGAGCAAGTATTGCAATACCTGAGGTAATTGACAAGTGAATGGGTTCTCCTTATTCTGAGCACACCACCCTTCAAATCTACACCACTTGAACGTGTAGGATTTTCTAGTGGATTGCCTCCTAGAGGCCAGCAACACCACCTCAACCTCCTTAGGAAGGCGTAGAGGAGCAAGTACTACCCTCTCAGCAGCCATGCCATTAAGCTGAGGGTTCTGAGATTGGGGTGTAGCAAGGAACCCTGTTCCTTGATCAAGAGGTCGGGCTGCACCCCCAGTGGGAGTGGCGTTTCGACCGCCAGTTGAAGGAGAAGAGGGAACCAAGGCTGTCTTGGCCAACTGGGGGCTACCAGGGTGACCCTGGCCTTATCCCGAAGAATCTTGAACAGAGTGCGTGCCACCAGGGGCGTGGGTGGGAACGCAAGAGAAGGCCCTGCACCCACGAGATCAGGAAAGCATCCGCCGCCACGCTCAGCAGATGCGGCCACCTCGAGCAGAACCGGGGCAACTGATGGTTTTGCGGACTGGCAAAGAGATCCATGGATGGGAGACCCCAACGGTTGAAGATCCGTTGGGCTACATCCTGGTTCAGTTGCCATTCGTGAGGTTGAAGAATCCTGCTCAACTTGTCGGCCAGGAGGTTCTCCTGACCGGGCAGATAAACTGCCCTTAGGGATATGTGATGTGCCACTGCCAAAGAGCAGAGGTCCAGAGTTTCCTGGCACAGGATGCGAGATCCTGTGCCCCCGTTTGTTGATGTAGAACATCGCTACCTGATTATCTGTCTGTATCAGCACCGACTGATGTGCAAGAAGATGACTTGAAGAGCTAGGCGGATGGCTTGAAGAGCTAGGCGGATGGCTCGAAGCTCTAGACGATTGTTCTGAAGTGCAGCCTCTCGCGAGGACCACAGACCCTGAGTGCATGAACCCTGGCAATGGGCTCCCCAGCCCAGCAAGGAGGCATCTGTCATCAGCACTCTCATGTGAGAGGGAGGTTGGAATGGTACTCCCCGAAGCAAGTTGGGGGGGGGGTGAAGCCACCATTGCAAGGCTGTCACCAGTAGCTTGGAAATCGCTACCCTGTCTCTGAGGTGGCCAGTGGTTTGCGTCCACTGGTCCTTGATGCTCCATTGAGCTGTGCGCATGTGGAATCGAGCATATGGAGTCACATGCACCGTGGAGGCCAAGTAGCCAAAGAGGCGTAGGAAGACCCTTGCGGAGACTTAAGGTCTGTGCTGGACCTGCTGTACCAAGTCCAGCAAACGCCTTGCCTTGTCCAGCGGCAGGTAAGCCCTTGCCTGAAGTGTGTCCAGTCTTGCCCCTATGAACTCCAAGTTCTGAGTGGGGAGTAAAGAGCAGTTACTCAACTGTAACAGGTGTTCTCCAGGAGCAGCAGGAATCAGTCCTCACATATGGGTGACGTCGGCGCCGACGGAGCCCCCATGCGGAGCATTTCCCCAGCTTTCAAAGAAAGCCTTTGGGAATGCAGCGCGCATGCGCGGTCCCCTTCCTGCCCAAGGGTGCCATCTTGCTCAGTCTGATGACATAGCTAAAAGACAGCCAAAAAATAACAAAATGAATCATATGACTGCAACTCCAAGGGGAGGAGGGAGGGTCGTGAGGACCGATTCCTGCTGCTCCTGGAGAACACCTGTTACAGGTGAGTAACTACTCTTTCTCCAGGACCAAGCAGGAAGTCAGTCCTCACATATGGGACTCCCCAGCTATAGGCTACGGGGAACCTAAGCTGAAAAATAAGCTCCCTCTAGAGCGTCAGCATCCGTGAAAGAATCCTTTCTGAGAACACCCCCTTACGGTAGCCCAACACAAGGGCCGGAGGGTAGGGGTTGTCTAAACCTCAAAGAGATTACGGAGTACCGCCTGTCCGAAAGCACTGTCCCTACGGGACTCCCTCTCGAGGCAGTAGTGAGCCGCAAAAGTCTGGCTTGAAGACCAGGTAGCGGACCGGCAGATGTCTGCCAACGGAACAGAGCGGAGGTGGGCTACTGACGCGGCCTTCGCCCCAACACGGTGGGCCATGACTCGACCCTGCAAGGAGAGGCCGGCTGCCCTGTACGCCCAGGCGATACAATCCGCTACCCAAAGGGACAACGTACGCTTGGAGTATTAGGGTCAAAAGATATGAAGAGCTGAGCAGCCCTTTGATGCCCCTTCGTACGGTCTATGTAAAAGGACAACGCCCTTCTACAGTCCAGGGTATGCAGGACTGTTTCAGCCCGGCTGGCATGCGGCCTGGGGAAGAACGTTGGAAGAACCACCTCCTGAATGAGGTGGAAGGAGACGACAACCTTCGGAAGGAACTTAGGGTGAGTCCGCAAGACCACCCTGTTTTTATATTACTGTGTGTACAGTCTATCAGAAACCAGAGCTTGTAGTTCACTCACACGCCTGGCCGAGGTAAGAGCCACCAAGAACAAGGCCTTCCAGGAAAGGAAGCGTAAAGGACAGGTAACCATCGGCTCAAACGGTGGGCAAGTAAGTTATTTATTTATTTAACATTTCTTATATACCGCGCTATTTGTCATCAGTGCGGTTTACATTGTAACAATAAAACACAAGTTGTTGCAAGACCACATTTAAATCCCACTCAGGGGCTGGTGGACAGATCGGAGGCTTGAGCAGAAACAGGCCTCTGAGGAAACGGGACACCAAGGGGTGGCCCAACAGAGATTGTCCCTCTACCTGCGAGTGGTGTGCCGATAGAGCACTGAGGTAGACCTGAACAGAGATGGATTTAAGGCCTAGGTCCGAGAGGTGGAGCAGGTACTGCAGCACCACTGGAACCAGGCACAAAAAAGGATCCTCCTGGAGATGAGCACACCAGGTGGAGAACTTACGCCACTTGAGGACATAAGATTTCCGGGTGGATTGCCTCCTAGAGGCCAAAACCACCTCTTCCACCTCCTTAGGCAGAAGTAAGGGGCTAGAACTACCCTTTCAGCAGCCGGGCCATCAGGTTGAGGGATTTGAGGTTGGGGTGCAGGAGCGATCCCTGGTCCTGAGACAGGAGGTCATGATGCACCCCCAGAGGGAGTGGAGTGTCCACCGCCAACTGCAGAAGGAGTGGAAACCACGGCTGCCTCGGCCATCTGAGGGCTACCAGAATCACAGAGGCCTTGTCCTGAAGAACCTTGAACAAGGTTCCGGCCACTAGAGGCGTGGGAGGAAACACATACAGTAGGCCCATAGACCAAGAGATTAGAAACGCATCTGCTGCTATTCGCAGAGGATGCGGTTGTCTGGAACAGAACCTGGGTAGCTGACGGTTCAGTGGACTTGCAAAGAGATCGATGGTTGGAAGACCCTATCTTAGAAAGATCCCTTGGACCGCCAGAGGATTCAACTGCCATTCGTGAGGCTGTAGAATCCTGCTCAATCTGTCTGCCAGGAAATTTTCCTGGCCAGGCAGGTAAAACGCCTTGAGAACCATGTTGTGTTTGATTGCCAAGGAGCACAGGGCCTGTGCCTCCCGACACAGAAGTATGGAGCCTGTGCCCCCTTGCTTGTTCACGTAGAACATTGCCACTTGATTGTCTGTCTGAACTAAGACAGACTGATGAGAGAGGACATGAGAGAAAGTCTGTAGAGCTAAGCGGATAGCTCGCAAATCCAATAGATTGATCAGCTGTGTGGACTCCCCAGGAGACCAGAGGCCCTGAGTGCAAGCCCCCTGGCAATGTGCACCCCAGCCCTGAAGGGAAGCATCGGTTGTCAGCACCTGTGTGTGGGGAGGCGCCTGAAAAGGCACCCCCTGGACCAGGTTTGGGAGATGCAGCCACCACTGTAGGGAGGCTGTCAGCAGTTTGGACACCCTTATCTTGTCTTTCAAGTTACCTGTGGCTTGCATCCACTGAGCTCTGAGGCACCACTGAGCAGGTCACATGTGCAGGCGGGCATTTGGAGTTACATGGACTGTGGATGCCATGTGGCCCAAGAGCCTTAGGAAGTTTCTGGCGGAGACCAGATAACCCCTCTGGAACTGATTGGCCAACACTATCAGTCTGTGGGCCCTGTCCTCGGGCAAATAAGCCTTTGCCTGAAGGGTGTCTAGTCTCGCCCCTATGAACTCTATCTTCTGTGAGGAGAGCAAAGTGGACTTTGCGAAGTTTATGACAAAGCCTAGATGCTGGAGAAGAGATACAGTGCGAAGGGTGGCTTGTCTGGTCTTCTGTGGAGACTGACCCCTGATGAGCCAGTCCAGGTATGGGAAGACAAAGATGCCCTGGTTTCTAAGATAGGCCGCCACCACCACCAGGCACTTGGTGAAAACCCTGGGAGCGAAGGTTAGGCCAAAGGGAAATACCCTATACTGAAAATGATTTCCTCCCACTAGAAATCTGAGATATTGTCTGTGGTCTGGATGAATAAGGATGTGAGTATAAGCATCCTTTAGGTCTAAGGAGCATAGCCAATCTCCTTGCTGGAGGTAGGACAGCAGTATCCCAAGGTAAGCATCTTGAACTTTTCCCTCTCCAGGAACTTGTTGAGATTTCGCAAGTCTAGGATGGGCCTGAGGCCTCCTGTCCTTTTTGGTAGCAGAAAATACCTTGAATAGAAGCCTTGGCCTCTCAGGTGGTGAGGCACCGGTTCCACCGCCTGCTCCTTTAGAAGACTTGCCAACTCCTGAAGGAGGAGGTTCCTGTGAAGAGGGAGTCTTGGAGGCTCCCCTGGGAAATAGGAGGGGGGTAACTGGTTGAAGTGGAGCAAATAGCCATTTTGGACTATGCTCAGCAGCCAGGTATCCCCCGTTATGGCTGACCACCTGTGGGCATAGAGTGTCAGCCGGCCTCCTGTGCTGAGAGGAGCCAGCTGAGGAGGAGAGGCTATGTTATGGGAGTCAAAAGCCCACTCCCTGCTGTGCAGGAGCCGGAGCTGATGGCTTGGGGGTTTTCTGCCTACGGGGCCCATGTCCCTGTCCCTTGGCCTGCTGACCCTGATGGAGAGCTGCAGAGGCCTGAAAATGAAGGTAGGATTTGTAGGCAGTAGCCTTCCTCAGGTAAAAGGGCTTTTTCCCCGAGTCCTTCTTCTTCTGAGAAGGGGCAGATGTTTTCCTGGACAGCCTTGTCCTGGTGAGAGTCTCAGACTCGAGTTCTGCAGCCTTTTCAGCCATGGGTTTGCCAAAGAGGTTCTCACCTCGGCAAGGGACATTGACCAATTTGTCCTGTACCCATGGCTCGAGGTCTGATGACTGCCGCGGCTACTCGGGCCGAAGCCTTGAAGCCATCATAAGCTGCTTGAGAGATAAACTTTGAGCACTCTCGAATCCCAGATGACAAAGACTTAAACCTCTGCAAAGGTTCCTCGGAGAGGCCAGCTGAGAACCCGGCAATCTCCTTTTCCAGGTCCCGAAGGTACATGCCCATGTACAGCTGGTAAGTCTGGACACGGCACGCCAGCAGAGAGCCCTGGAAGCACTTTCTACCGAGGGCATCCAGGTTCCGGGCCTCCTGGCCGGGGGACACCGAGGAGAGCATCTTCTGACTCTTCAGACGATGCATGGCCGATTCCACAACCATGGAGTGGTGCGGTAGCTGTGCCTTCTGGAACCCAGGGCTCTTACGGACTCGATAAATGGAATCGACCCATCTGCTGAGAACCGGCGCCGAGGCCGGTGCCTCCCACATGCGGAAGAGCAGCCATTCCAGCATCGGAGGAACCGGTATAGTAAAGGCCTCCTTAGGCGGAGAGTCAGACTGGAGGGCCTCGAGCTCTTCGGCTCAAGGCTCCTCCTCGGGATCCGTGGGGAAGGCTAAGGCTTTGGCCTTGTCCCGCACGAAGTCTGAGAACCAGGTATCCTCCGGTGGGGACCGTCTCTGAGGCACGGACTCCGGTGAGTCCGATGGGACGCACCGGGTCCGGAAAGTATCCGGGGACTCCTCGCCCTCCGTCTCCCACTCTGACCCCTCCGAGGAGGAATCAAGTGGCTCCGGCCGGGCGGGCACCGATGCCATCCGCCCTGACGCTGAGGGCACTGGCGTCGACGACCTCGGCCCCGAGTGGGAGGCCGAGGGGGACCTTGGCCGAGGATCAACTCGAGACTGCATCGACTTGAGGATCGGCTCGGCCTCTGGGGCAGATGCACCAGTCAAACCGGCGATCAGTATCCGCTGTTGCTCCATGAAGGCAGCCAAGCTGCTCTCCAAGGCCTTCAACCTGAGACTCAGCTCAGGAAACTCAGCAGCCCCCGACTCGGGCCCCGACGGCGTCGGGCCTGATGTCGGCTCCCCTGGAGGGGAGTCTACAAGGACAACAGCACTCACGTGACTCGGGGACTCCGGCTCCATGCGAGGCAACTTGGCAGGTCTCTCCGAATCCGAGGACCCGGGACGGCGGTCGGGGCTATGCGACCTGGCCTTCGAGGAGCCAAGAGCATTCACCGATGCCACCCTCACAGGTTTCTTCTTCCTTCTGTGTTCCCTCGAAGGAGACCCCCTTTCAGAGGAGCCTCGACGGTGCTCGGGGTCGGACTCCTGAGATGTTGAGGCCTCTGACAAAGTCCGGGCCCGGCCGGATGCGGAGTCAGAAAAGAGTCTTTCATGCTGATGCTGACGGCTCCTCAGCACCTTAGAGGACATTTTGCCACACGGAACACAGACCACCGGGTCATGGTCGGGCCCGAGGCACCGGAGGCAGCAGTTATGGGTGTCGGTGAGAGACATCAGCTTCTTACACCGATCAGACTTCTTGAACCCGCTGGCAGCCATCGGGGGAAAAAGGACCCCTGCAAGGTCAAAAAAACGGACTGCCAGTGAAAAAAAGAAAAAGAGCGGGAACGTTAGTCACGAAGGACAAAAACCGAAAAAAACTTAGCTCCCGGCTCGATACCAGTGTACGGGCCCAGGCGGAAAGGGGAACCGGCATCGAACCGGGCAAAAACACGAATCCACGCAGGAAAACAAACTTTTTTACTAGGTGACAACGACACACGTCTGTCGGGCTCCGCGGAAAAAGACGACTGAGCAAGATGGCACCCTTGGGTGGGAAGGGGACCGTGCATGCGCGCTGCATTCCCAAAGGCTTTCTTTGAAAGCTGGGGAAATGCTCCGCACGGGGGCTCCGTCGGCGCCGACGTCACCCATATGTGAGGACTGACTTCCTGCTTGGTTCTGGAGAAAGTGATTTATTTCACATCATTTTTATTAAAAAAAATTTTCACAACAAACTATACAACCATAGAAACAACAACAGGTACACACAACCATTCATAAAACTAATTCGCTCCTAACATACCCCCCCTCCCCAATACCCCCTCCCTCCCCTCCCCACAACAGCATGGAAAGTTCGCCACACTTCACAGTTCCCAAATCCACCAATAGACATAGTATATAGGCCCAGGGTAAGGGGCAGTTCCCTCCTCCTTCTGCACAAAGAACAGGGCATTGGGTTTCTTCCCAAGGAAGAGAGAACCAGAACTACTCCAAAGAAGAGATTGTATACAGCAAATAGATATTACATCGGGACAGCACTGTGATATTAGCTACATCGTCTAGGCAGGAAGCTCCCCAACTATCGCAATGACCCATGTCCATGAACCTCAGCCGCCAACATTGAGCACTGCTCCCCTTTCCCTCGCAGACATCTGAGAGAGTACAGGAGACCACATGTCCCAAAAGTCTTCCCAACTCCTACCTCCCCTTTGCTGTGCGGTCATCTTTTCCATAAGCATCAAGTCGAACATAGATTGTTCCCACATTCCCAAAAGGGGGGGTGAGGGAAAGATCCAGCGACTCAGCAGCGCCCGCTTGACCATCAAAAATCCCCGTTCAAAGAGTGCTCTACGCCAATACGGGGGTTGAACAAAACCTAAAGCCCAATTATGGAAAAGGCATACCTCCCTCTGTATGGCACATTCTGACCCAGTCCATGTCTGCAATTGAGCGCAAACTCGCACCCATAGATCGCGCACCTTCGGGCAGCCCCAAAATTTATGAAGTAATGTCCCAACCGCCCGATTGCACCACGCACACAGGGTAGTAGGCCGTATCCCTACTTGTGAGGCCCATTGATCACTAGCATAGGCTCTCCATAAGAACTTGTACTGCATTTCTTGGAGATATATCCACTTCACACCTTTCGGGATCCCCTCAAACGCTACTCGTAATATAGCCGCTGTCATCTCTTCCACGCCATCGCCCCTCCACCGACCCGCAAGATCAGCAAGGAACCCGTCCCCTCCGGAAGGTCGGATCACCTGTCGACATAACTCTTCCCCCGGGAGACGCTCCGCCAACCTCTCCAGCACAAAACGGGGGGGACAGGAGGCCATCCAATCTCCCACCCTCCCGCCTATCGAGGTTAAGTAATGTCGCACCTGGAGGTAGGCATAAAAATCCCGGGTGCGAAGGTCATATCGGCGTTGTAATTGCTGGAAGCTGTCCAGAACACCAGCATCCCGCGAATACAAATCCTCGAAACACCTCAGTCCCCTGGCAGCCCAGGTACAGAAAACATTACATTGGGAAAAACCAGGTCCAAAGTCCGGGTTACCGACCAAGGGCAGCATCGGAGACATTCTCCTGTCCCAAGCAAATCTCTGACAAAGGGCCTTCCAGGCAGCGCGCAGGGCCTCAAGATATTTCCTCCCCACCCCTAGCCTAGACACCGGCGGCATCTGTTCAACATGTAAGAGATATAGGACATGATAAGGAGTGAAAGCCGCCGTCAGCTGTCGGACTAGAGCCCCCCCCTCCGGGGCTTCCAGGATCTCCCATATGTGGCGAGTCAAATAACGAAGGTTATAGTTGCGCAGGGATGGCAGTTCTAAACCACCTTCCTCCCGTCTACTCTGCAGCGCCCGTAGAGGGATACGTGCACGGCGACCTCCCCAGAGAAACTTTCGAAGACAGCACTCCAAGCGCCTCCAATCCTTATCCAGAATCCAGAGCGGGAGCATGCGGAGCACATAAAGCCACCTAGGAAATTCTACCATGGTAAACAGTGCAATCCGTCCTCTTAAGGACAATGGGAGGCCCCGCCATCCCAGCAACGTCTGCTGACTTCTGGCTAGCAATCTGGGCACATTAGCACAATAGAGATCTGCAGGCCAATCCGGCAATTGCACCCCTAGATAGGTAATCTGCCGGTCTGCCCACACCAGTGGAAACTCCCCCGCCCAGCGATGTCGCACCCTACCCCCAACATCCAACACCACCGACTTCGCAGCGTTAATCTTGAGGCCAGAGAACCGTCCATAATCTCGTATCAATGTCAGCGCATTCTGCATCGACATGGGCGGGCTAGTTAGGCAGAGCAGCATATCATCCGCAAAAGCACAAACCTTCAATTCTTCCTCTCCCCCCATTCGAATCCCCGTAATGCCAGGGTTGGCTTGTAAGGCCTGAAGTAACGGCTCCAAAGCAAGAACAAATAGCAATGGGGAGAGTGGGCATCCCTGTCTAGTGCCCCTCTCCAGTTCAAAAGGATCCGAGAAGACGCCATTGGAGCCAACGCGAGCCAGGGGTTTCGCATACAACGCCCGAATCCAGTGCATGAAAGTGCCCTGAAACCCAAAGGCCTCCAATGCATCCCAAAGGTACTTCCATGCCACTCTATCAAAAGCCTTTTCGGCGTCCAGGCTAACCAGCAGCAGGTCTTCAGCTTTCTGCAAGCAGTAATCCATACCTAGAAGAAGTCTAGCAATGTTCCGAGAGGCCTCTCGGCCCTGAACAAACCCAACTTGTCTCTCATTAATAAGAGACGGTAAGATGGGGGCTAATCTATGTGCCAGTACAGAGGCCAGTAGCTTTAAGTCACAATTTATAAGAGAGATCGGACGGTAAGAGGCGGGATCCAGCGGATCCTTCCCCGGTTTAGGGATCACCGTAATGTCCGCACAGCGCATATCACGTGGAAAAATCCCAGCCTCTCGCGCCACTTCAAACATCACCACCATAGAAGGGGCCACGCTTTGTGCCAAAATTTTGTAATATTCCATGCTAAATCCATCCGGACCCGGAGCTTTATGAGACTTACCCTGGCCAATGCCCACCAGAATCTCTGCCACCGACAGCGGGGCATTCAGTTGCTCCAATAACTCCGCCGAAAGGCGCGGCAGTGCCAGCTTCTGTAGAAAAGCCGCCCCCTGGGCGTAGTCTCTTCCCTCTTCTCTATAGAGGTGCATATAAAAGTTGCGGAAGATCTTAGCTATTTCTTCCGACGATTTTTCATGCGGCCAGTCTCATCTCGTAGCACCGGTATAAACCGAGTTCCCCCGGATTGCCGTACAAGTTGCGCTAATAATCTCCCAGAGCGATTACCAAATAAATGTAGTCGATGTTTATAGTGCTGCATCGAGGCCGTCGCTCTTTTCTGAAGCAGTTCGTTCAGAACCGTCTGCACGCGGATATATTCTTTCTGGAGGGCAGTATCTCGATGCCTACCGAGTTTAGCCTGGAGTGCGCTTAAATCACGTTCCAACATTAACACACTCCGATCTAAGTGCTTGCGCCTACGAGCGGTATAAGAAATAATCGCTCCTCGCATCACGGCTTTACTAGTCTCCCAAAACAGCAATGGTGGGCATTGCGGGGTATCGTTAAAGGAGACATATTCTTCCCATTGTTTTGCCAGATAACCTCGAAAATCCTCATCTTCCCACAAGTATACAGGAAAGCGCCAGCCGGCTCTCGCCGGTCTCGCACAGTAGTGATCCAGACCATCCCATGGTCCGAAATCATGATCGGCTCTATCTCTGCCCGCAGGACACGCGTAACCCCTCTTTCACTAACCAAAATAGAGTCTATGCGAGACCAAGTTAGGTGTGCTCTCGACTGGTGCGTATATGTACGTTCCCCAGGGTGCAGCATGCGCCATACATCCACCAATTCTCCGTGCCTACAGAGATAGCTAACTCCCCTACGCGACCAGGCACCCTCCCCTCGATTATGGGACTTATCCAAATTCGGATCATGCGGACAGTTAAAGTCCCCTGCCACAACGACGTTAGCTCGCCCAGCACACTTCAGCAAACCCAGCAGGTGAATAAAAAAGGCATGATCATACACATTTGGGGCATAAACATTCAAGATCCACAAAGGTTCAGCATACAGTGTGCCCTGCAACAAGAGATATCTGCCATGAGAGTCTGCCCGAGTGGTTGTACATCAAAGGGCACCCCTCTCCTCACTAACACCGCCACCCCCGCCTTTTTCGTGCCTGAGTCAGCTCCATAAGAAATCTCTACCCAATCTCGCCTCAATTTCTGATGTTCCCTGGCGCTCAAATGTGTCTCTTGTAGCAGAGCAATATGCGTTCCCTTTCTTTTCAACCCCTGGAGAATTTTAGTACGCTTTATCGGGGAGCCCATGCCTCCAACATTCCAAGACACTATCTTTATCTCAGGCATACTCCCATGGCCAAGAAATCCAACAGGTCAGACTAGTATAAAATCGTCTGGAGGTGCCCAGCCTCATCTCCAGACGTTGTACGCCAAGCCCCTTAATGGTTAAATTACCATGCTGTGTACCTAGAACCCCCTCAATTCCCCTTCTCCATGTTAAAACTCTCTTAGTCAACTCCTTGCATATCTTCCCCCCCAGTCTCCTCTCCCCCATCCCCCCCCGCATCCCTCTGATCCCCCCTCCCCTCCCCCCCGTCCACCGCTCCAATACTCTCCGAGATCGCCCCCCCTCCCCCCCCAGAAACATTACTCCTAACCCTTCCCTCCCCCCTGCCACCCTAGAAAATTCTATCATAATCCCCAATAAGAGAGAATCACAATCCGCCCTTCTGGACCGTCTCCCCTCAATGCCCTCTCATAAAGAGAGCCCCGGGTGAAAAGCATCCAATCATAGCGAACCCCCAAAGATCATACTCACAGGTTTAGTACTTGAAGAGCAACATAGCTAATTTACCAATGCAGGGAACTCTGAACAGTACTCACATACCCCCAACAGTAGAGTAAGTAGTCGTGCATATACAGCACAAGCATATCTAGGTCGTCATGCCGCCGTTATCACTCTAGACACTCAGAACCAGTCTAGGTGACCCGCGGTCGGCATAATCAGGGCCCAGTCAATCAGAGCCATATGTCCCAGTCAAGAAGCAGTGTCCACTACCGACTGCGATCCTTTTCTCACCATCGCGGCCAGGAAAGTCTTGGCAGCCGGGACCCGATCAAAGGTATGGGTCTTCCCCTCATGGTATACCCGAAGCACTGCAGGATACACAAGAGCAAAACGAATTCCTTCTCCCGCCAGCTGACCACAGAGCGGGGAGAACTCCTTGCGTCTTGCCGCTAGAGCGGCGGAGTAGTCCTGGAACAGCAAGATCGATTTATTATCCAGTTGCAGAGAGCGTTTCTTGCGATATGCTTGGAGCAGGGCCATTTTGTGCTGAAAGTTCAATAACCTGGCCAGCACCGGCCGCGGCCTCTCCTCAACGCCTCGCTTCGGTCCCAAGCGATGCGCTCGCTCCACGATGACCCGGCCAATCAAGCTCTCTAGTCCCAGCTCCGTCGGTAGCCATGTTTCAAAAAGACCTGCTAGCTGCTGATCCGACCAGGTCTCCGGCACCCCCACCAGCCGCAAATTGTTTCGGCGCGATCTATTTTCAAGATCGTCCGTTTTCTCGAGCAGCACTGCAATTGCCTTTTGGTGGCGGTCAATAAGAGTATCCCGCTTCTCCTCGCCTTCTTCTAGCGCAGTGATGCGGTGTTCAGCTTCCTCTACTCTCCGGGTAATCTCTCCATATGTCTCTGCCATTGAATCGAGTTTGAGCATAATAGAATCGAATTGAGGCGCCAACAATTTAGCTACCTCTTGTGCAAGATCCTCCGCTCCCGCTTCTCCAGTGCCGGAGCCCGGAGATGATCCTGGAGAGCCCAGACTCGTTTCAGGCCGCGTGGCTGGCGCCATCTTAGATTCTCGGGTCCCATGCACTTTGTCCTTTTCTCGCTTTGCTGCCGACCTCATGAGTGTACAGCGGTTTCCACGTAAAATCGGGGCTCACTGCACGGGGGGTCGTCGGTTTGCTGATCTCACTATATGTACCCCCAATGACTCCTATTTACTGCAGGTTTCTTGCCGATTCAGGGAGACGGTCCAGGAGCGCACTGAGGACACGTCCTCACTCGCTCACGTGATCCCATCGGAGAAAGTGATTTATAACAAAACCTAGGTGCAGAAGCAGGGCAACTGTGCGAGCAGTGGCCTGCTGTGCCTCCTGCACCGATTGGCCCCTGATGAGCCGGTCGTCCAGGTATGGAAAGACGAAGACTCCCTGGCTTCTGAGGAAGGCTGCCACCACTGCTAGGCATTTGGTAAATGGGAGCGGAAGCTAGGCCAAAGGGAAGCACCTTGTACTGGAAGTGGTTTCCTCCGACCACAAACCTGAGATATTGTCTGTGGTCTGGGTGTATGAGAATGTGAGTATAAGCATCCTTTAAGTCTAAGGAGCATAGCCAGTCTCCCTGGTGGAGGTAAGGCAGTAGGATCCCAAGGGAAAGCATCTTGAACTTTTCCCTCACCAGGAACTTGTTCAGATTTTGCAAGTCTAGGATGGGGCGAAGGCCTCCTTTTCTTTTTAGTATGAGAAAATACCTGGAGTAGAAGCCTTGCCCCTGCAGGTTCCATCGCTTGATCCTTTAGCAGACCTGTCATCTATTGCAAGAGGAGGTGCCTGTAAAGAAGGGGCCTGAGAGGCTCTCCTGGGAAAAAGGAGGTGGGCACCTGGGTTGAAATGAAGTAAATAACCCTGCTGGACTACTTTTAAAACTCAGGCATCGGTAGTAATGGCTGGCCACTTGTGAGCGTACCGAGCCAGCCTTCCTCCTGTGCAGGGCCAAACCACTGGTGGGAGAGGAGCTATGCACTGGGAGTCAAAAACCCCCTTCCGGCTGGGTAGGAGCCGGAGCTGGAGGCTCAGTGGTCTTTGGCTTACGTGGGCCATGCCCCTGTCCCCTGGCCTGCTGCCCCTGTTGGGGAGCGGGGGTGGCCTGGTAAGTGGGGTAGTTTCTGTAAGCTGTACCCTTCCTCAGGAAAAAGGGCTTTTTCCCCCGAGGCCTTCTTCTTGTGAAAAGGTGCAGATGTCTTCTTCGACAACCTTGTCCGGGTGAAGTACTCGGACTCGATTTCTGCAGCTTTTTCAGTCATGGGCTTGCCGAAGAGGTTGTCTCCTCGGCATGGGACATCAACCAACTTGTCCTGAACCCATGGCTCCAGGTCCGATGACAGGAGCCAGGCCTGACGGTATGCATCGATGCTGGCTGCGGCTACTCAGGCCAAAGCCTCGAAGCCGTCGTAAGCTGCTCGAGACATGAACTTCGAGCACTCTCGGATCCCCGTGGACAAGGCTTTAAAGCGCTGCAAGGGTTCCTCGGATAGGCCAGCCAAGAACCCGGTAATCTCCTTTGCCAGGTCCCGCAAGTACATGCCCATGTACAGCTGGTAAGTTTGGACACGGCATGACAGCATCGAGCCCTGGTAGCACTTTCTGCCGAGGGCATCCAGGTTTCGGGCCTCCGAGCCAGGAGGCACCGAGGAGTGCGTCTTTTGGCTTTTCAGCCATTGCATGGCCGATTCCACAACCATGGAGTTGTGTGGCAGCTGCGCTTTCTGGAACCCAGGACTCTTGCAGACTCGATAGATGGAATCGACCCGCTTGCTGAGCACCGGCATGGAGGCCGGGGACTCCCACATGCGGAGCATCAGCCGTTCCAACATCGAAGGCACTGGTACAGTAAGGGCCTCCTTTGGGGGAGAGTCATACTGGAGGGCATCGAGGTCCTCGGCTCGAGGCTCCTCCTCGGTGTCTGCAGGGAATGCCAAAGCCTTGGCCATGTCCCTGACGAAGTCCGAGAACCCAGAGTCCTATAGAGGGGACCTCTTCCGAGGCTCCAAACCCTGTCCTGGGTGCAGAGATCTCTGCAGTAGGCTCCCCAGCCGAGCAGGGAGGCGTCCGTGGTGAGGACTCTTGAGGGGGCTGGGACCTGAAAAGGCAAGCCCGCTTCGAGGGGCTGGGGCGACTGCCACTAGACCAGGGAATCCACCAATTGGCAGGTCACAGAAACTCTGTCTTGGAGGCACCCCATGGCCTGAGCACTGGTCCAGGAGACATCACTGCGCTGCCCTCATGTGGAGGCGAGCGTCTGGGGTAACATGGACCATAGAGGCCATGTGCCCGAGGAGGTGTAGGAGAAGCCGAGCAGGCACTGAGGGATGGTACTGTACATACCGGGCCAGAGTCCTGAGATGATTTGCTTGGTCCCTGGGCAAGAATGCCTTCAACTGGAGAGTGTCGATCCTTGTCCCAATGAGCTCCAGACACTGTCGGGAGGAAGTGAAACTTGGGGTAGTTTATGACAAACCCAAGTGTTGCAGAACCTGGATGGTGCGTGCGATGGACTGCTGCACCTCTGAGGCCGTGCCTCCCTTTAAGAGCCAGTCGTCCAGGTAGGGAAAGACGAAGACCCCCTGGAACCGGAGGAAGGCGGCCATGACTGCCAAGCATTTTGTGAAAAATCTTGGGGCAGAGGGTAGGCTGAAGGGGAGCACCCTGTATTGAAAGTGCCTGACTCCCACTACGAACAGGAGGTACCTGCCTGTGGTTGGGGTGGATAAGGATGTGAGTATAAGCATCCTTGAGGTCTAAGGAGCATAGCCAGTCTCCCTGCTGGAGGCATGGCAGCAATGTTCTAAGGGAGAGCATCTTGAACTTCTCTCTCAACAGGAATTTGTTGAGGTTGCGCAGGTCGAGGATGGGTGTTAGGCCCCCTGTCCTTTTTGGCATGAGGAAGTACCCGGAGTAGAGCCCCTTGCCCTTGAGGTGGTGGGGCACCGGTGCCAGCGCTTTGTTCTCGAGGACCTAGCAATTCCTTCAGAAGATGATCCCGGTGGAGGGGAGACCTGAGGGGCTCTCCCAGGAAATAAGAGAGAGGTGTCTGAGTCAGGTGGAGGAGGTAACCCTCCCTGACTACCCTTAGTACCCAGGAGTCAGTGGTGATGGACACCCACCTCTGGGCATAGAGGGCCAGATGTCCCCCTGTGGGCTGCTTATCTCCTTGGGGTAGAGAGGCTATGCTAAAGGAGTCAAAAGCTCCCTCCTGGCTGGGCCGGAGCCGGTGTGTGGGGTTTTGGAGCCTTCTGCTTATGTGGGCCATGTCCCAAATGTCCCTTGGTCTGCTGACCCTGTTGGGGAGTTGGGGAGGCTTGAAAAGGCGGGTAGTTTCTGTAAGCAGCTCCATTCATCGGGTAGAAGGACGTTTTACCCAAGCCCTTCCGTCAGGGATGGGCAGCGGTCTTTTTAGAGAGCCTGGTCCTCATCATGAACTCAGTCTTCAGCTTGGCAGCCTTGTCGGTCATGGATTTACCAAAGAGAGTCTCTCCTTGGCAGGGGACATCGACCAATTTGCCCTGAACCCACTGCTCGAGGTCAGACGATTATAGACAAGCTTGGTGACGGACACGAATGCCAAACGCCGTTACTCGAGCCACTGACTCAAACCAATCATAGGCCGCCCGAGACATGAATCTGGAGCATTCGTGGACTGCTATGGCCAGGTTCTTGAACCGCTGCAAAGGTTCCTCAGAGAGACTAGCCAAGAACCTGGCGAGTTCCTTTGTCAGGTCTCTCAGGTACATGGCCATGTATAGCTGGCAGGCCTGGATGCGGCCAATGAGCATTGAGCCCTGGTAGCACTTTCTGCCGAAGGCGTCCAAGGTGTGGGCCTCCCTGCCGGGGGCACCGAGGAGTGCGTCTTCTGGCTTTTCAGCAGACACATGGCCATCTCCATCACCACAGAGTTGTGTGGCAGCTGTGACTTGTGATACATCGAGTCGAGCCATTTGTTCACCACCAGCACCGAAGCCGGTGTCTCCCACATTCGGAGCAACAGCCATCCCAGGATGGGAGAGATAGGCACCGTGAGCAATTCCCGTGGAGGGGCCTCGTATTGGAGGATCTCCAACTCATTTGCCCGAGGGTCCTCCTCTGACTTGGACAGGAATGCCAGGGCCTTAGACATGTCCTTGACAAAATCAAGGAAGTCCATATCCTCGGGCGGTGACCACCATCGAGGCTCCGAGATGGGAGAGTCAGATGGGACGTTGGGGTGATGACGGGTATTGGGGGACTCCTCGTCCTCTGTCTCTCACTCGTAGTAGTCCGTCGAGGACTCGTAGGAGGGCTGCTCCAAGGGCCTCAGGGCCTCCGATGCCCTATGGCCGGTGCCCGGTAGACTTGCCAGGGATGACTACAATCCTGTTGAGCGGGACTTGGATCGTGACTTTGGCTGAGGATCGACTCGAGGCCTAAGGACCTCGAGGATTGACTTGGCCTCCGGGGACGTCTTGGATGTTGAGGGCCCGGTAGTCGGGGTGGATGAACCGGTCGGGCCGGACAACAGTGTCTGCTGCTGGTCAATGAAGGCAGATAAACTGCGCTCCAGGGCTGCCATTCTCAACTTCAGACCAGAAGGCTCCGCAACCTCCGGCGTGGGCACCAAGGGACTTGGGTCAGATGCCGGCTCCCCCGAAGGGGAATCCCTGATGAGGATGGTGTCTGGGGACAGAGGCCGGTCCACGGTCGAATCTTTCCAGGGGAACTTCGCAGGCCGCTCCTTCTCCGACGCCTCAGAAGAACGTCTCAGACTGTGGGACCGGGCCCGGGGAGCACCCGGACGGTCAGAACCGTCCAAGGATGCCGCCTTCGAGGGTTTCTTCTTCTTCCTGGGTTTCCTCAAGGGAGACCCTCTTTCTGAGGACCTGCAAAGAGGCTCGGGTTTGGAAGGCTCCACCCGAGATGTTGGGGCCTCAGACGAAGCCCTGTCCCTTTGGAGGCACCAGGGGACTCAGGGAAAAAATTATCCTGCTGCTGCTGACGGGCTCTTGAAGGCCTTAGTGGACATCCTCTTGCAGAGACTGCAGGCTGCCGGGTTGTGGTCTGGCCCAAGGTAGCGGAGACAGCAGTCGTATGTGTCAGTCAAAGACAATTTTGGAGCACCAATCACATTTCTTAAAGCCACTGGTAGCCATGTTGAAAAAATTACCACTGCGAGGTCAAAAGCTGTCCAGGCTGCCAGTGGGGGGAAAAAAGGCACGAAGACGTCTGGAATAGAAAAGAACAATAAACTACAAAAACAGACCAAACTTGGATGCAGAGGCAATGAGGTCAGTAGGCGGGAAGAGTACCGGTGCGATACTGGAGGTATGAAACTCAGAGAGAAAAATCAACTTTTTCCGGGGACAAGCCAGATGAACGTCTGAAGGGCTCTTCCGAAAAAAGGAGACTGAGCAAGATGGCACCCTTGGGCGGAAAGGGAACCACGCATGCGTGGTGGCATCTCCTAAAGGCTTTCTTTGAAAGCTGGGAGGATGCTTCCATGAGGGCTCCATCGGTGCCGACGTCACCCATATGTGAGGACTGACTTCCTGCTTGTTCCTGGAGAAAGGAATTGGTCTAATTCAATGAAAGGGCGAAAGCACCTTGGGCCAGAAGGAGGGCACAGCACAAAGCGACACCCCTTCGGAAGTGAACAAGATAAAGGGCTCTTGACAGGAGAGTGCCTGTAGTTCCGATGCGATAGCGACCAAGAAGACTGTCTTTAAGGAGAGATCCCTGAGTGTGGCATGCCAGAGGGGCTCAAAGGGAGCCTTAATGAGGCTCCGGAGCACGAAGGAAAGGTCCCAAGGGGGAACAAGTGGACGTAGCGGAGGCCGTAGTGTGCAGACCCCACAAAGGAAATGACTGATGTCTGCGTGAGACGCAAGCAAATGCCCCACAATAGAGTTCCTGAAGCAAGTGAGGGCTGCTACTTGTATTTGGAGAGGGTTGAGGGCAGGACCCTTATCAAACCTGTCCTGTAGAAATGCTAGAATTTCTGGAATCCGTACTTGCCAAGGCGAACACTGTTGAGAAGCGCACCATGACTCAAACAAGCGCCATATGCAAGCGTAAGCCAATGGCATGGATGGGCGGCGTGCTTTAAGAAGAGTCTGAACCACCTTAAGCGAATAGACCTTGCGGACTAGACGCTGCCTCTCAAGAGCCAAGCCGAAAGCGAATAAGGAGCCGGGTCATCCATTAGGACTGGGCCCTGTCTCAGGAGACTGTGGCGCAAGCCCAGAGGCAGGGGTTAGGTCCATTGCAGCCGAACAAGGTCCACATACCATGGGAGCCTGGGCCAGTTGGGTGCTACCAGGACCACCAGGCCGGGGTAAGTTTGATGCGATGAAGACACCTCCCGATCAGTGGCCACGGTGGAAACAGATTTAGCAGCGAGACCATTAGCGAATACTGGGCCAGGGCGCCTATCCCCTGAGAGCTGAATTCCCTGCGACAACTGAAGAAGGCGGGAACTTTGGCGTGAGTAGCAGTTGGCCCCAAATACTTATGATACGTTGGAAGGCCATTGTCTACCCCGCAATGTGTTGGGCTGAGAGAGACTGAAGGTGCCACTTGGCCCAAGGGAGGAGCAGCGCCATTTTCCTGGTGACTCCTGAGGCTTTTGTGCTGCCCTGTCAGTTGAGATAGGCCACCGTGGTGGCATTGTCACAGAGGATGTAGACTGAGCGATGGAGAGCAGCGGGAGAAAGGCCTGCAGAGCAAGGTGGACTGCTCGCACCTCGAGCCGGTTGATCATCCAGTGGGTTTCCTGCTGAGACTAGGAGCCCTGAGCTGTCTAATCACCACAATGCGCCTCCTAGCCTGAGAGGCTGGTGTCCATTGTGACCAGGATCCATAGCAGTGCCTCGCCGCCGGAGGTTGCGAGAACAGAACCACCAGCTGATACTGGAGCAGCCATTCTGGGAAGAAGAAGATGCACATTGTAGTCCTGCATTGCTGGGGACCAGTAAGATAAAAGGGCCCGTTGCAGGGGTCGCATGTGGGCTCGCGCCCAAGGGACGACATTGATCGTCGCCGACATAGCCCCCAAATTTTGAAGATAGTCCCACGCCTGAAGATGGAACACTTGGCATTGGCCTGAGAGTCTCCGCAGCTGGTCCTCCAAGAAGAAGACCTGCCCAAGGCAGGTGTTGAAGCAGGCCCCCAGGAACACCAGGGACTGGGAAGGACTCGGGCAGCTCTTGGCGCGACCGACTACCCAGCCTAGACACTCCAGGACAGCCATGACTTGGGAGACGGCCGCTAGAGCCTCCAGATATGACTTTGCCCTAATGAGCCAGTAGTCCAGGTATGGATGTATATGGATACCCTGCTTCCGCAGGGCTGTCGCTACCACTATGATGACCTTGGAGAAGGTATGTGGTGCTGTCGCGAGACCGAACAGCAAGGTGTGAAACTGAAAGTGGCGTCCTAGCATCGTGAAATGCAGAAAGCTGCTGATCCTTGCGGATGGGAATATGAAAATAAGCCTCTGCGAGATCAAGGGATACCAAGAATTCCCTTTTTCACACTGCTTTAATCACTGAACGATGAGCCTCCATTCGAAAGTGTAGGACCCTGAGTGAGCGATTGATGGCCTTGAGGTCCAGAATGGGTCAAAAAGAGCCATCCTTCTTTGGAACGACAAAGTAGATGGAGTAGTGGCTGGCAGTGGTCTCTGGTAGAGGCACTGGACAAATGGCTCGAAGGTCCAACAGGCGGCGGACTGTATGGCTTCTTACTTTGGACCTGAGCCACAAGGGGAAACTATGAAGGTATCCTGTACAGGACAGGTGCATTCTAGAAGATAGCCGCAGTGGACAATACTGAGAACCCATTGATTGTGGTGATCTTTTCCCACTCATGGGCAAACAGGGCCAGCTGACCCCCCCCCCCCCCCCACTGGAGGCATCCCGGTATGGGCCCAAGGAGCATCAGTGGGAGAAGCGGCTAGGGCTGGCAAACTTTGAGGGGACAGAGGAGTCCTCCTTCATTCAGCGCACCCCTCGTAAAGGATGTGACCTAGGGGCGGCCCTGGAGGACGAAGGCCCTGAATACATACACAGTCAGTAACGCAGAGAATCTCGGAAACGCACCCGAGAGGAAAAAAGAGATGAACGCAGACCCAAATGGCGGTTAGCTGTCTTTTGTTTATCCTCCGGTAAGCGCTGTGGTTTGACCTCCCCGAGGTCCTTAACCAGCTTTTCAAAGTCCTCGCCAAACAGGAGCTTGCCCTTGAATGGAAGCTTAGCTAGCAGTGCCTTCAAGACGGAATCTACAGACCAGTGTCGAAGCCAGAGCCAACAGCAAGCTACCATGACAGCTGAGACGGACCGAGCCGAGAGGTGGAGCAGATCATAGAGGTCATCCGCCAAGAATGCCACCACAGACTCCAGACGTGCGGAAGTAGGGTCCTCTGGCAGCAACTGAATCCATCTAAGGAGTGCCCACACTGCTAAACTGCCACAGGCTGAGGTTTGAAGCGCAAGGGAGGATGACAAGAAGGCCGTTTTGAGCAGCCCCCCATCTTTCGGTCCCTGCTGATCCCGCAGAGCTACACTGCCTTCCATGGGGATTGTAGTATGCTTAGTGACCGCCGTTCACCACTGCATCGACTGCTGGATATGCGAGCCAGGTATCACAGTCCTAAGGGGACCTGAGATATAGCCGGCCCAAACGTTGATCAGTACGAAGGGATGCTTCGGGCGAGCTCCACTCAAGAGCCACCATCTGCTGCAGCTCTTGAGGAAACGGGAATGCCTTTGAAGGTTTCCTAATACCTCATAGGACAGGATCCGCCTGAGACACAGTCTGTGCCATCTCCTGCCCTTGAGACTCAGAGGTGCAATGCGTCCACCACCTGCGTAATCAATGCCTAAAGTTCCTCCTTACAGAACAATTGGACATCTTGAGTCTCCTCCTGATCTTTTGCTTTGTCATCTGAGGGAGATCATTCCCCGTCTTCATGGTCTGAAGATAGAGGGCTATCCTCAATGGAGAGATGATCCTGTTCCATTGTGTCATCTGGTGAAGCCCAGGAGATCTCTCTTGGAGGTTGCGTGGGTTCTCCTGAGCTGGACAAGTTCAAAGCACGCTTTTGTGCCCTGCGCACTGCCACAGTCGTGGGCCTGGAGGAACGAGTGCCCGCCTTGAGAGCTTCTTGGGAAGAAGATGTGGATGCCCAAAGGTCCCAAGCCTGCTTGAACAGGGACATAAATTGGATGGAATCTTGATCCATGCCACCTGCACTGGATTGCTGTGGCTGCTGCGGGAGCAAAAGAGGAGGGGGAGGGGCATCATCCAAGAAAGAGAGCAGAGATAAGTCCCTGGTAGCTGAGATGGAGGGAGCTGATGCATCTTGCCCTAAATTGAAGGACCCTACCAGCTCTCCCTCGTGCAGCAGTAAAGAGACATTTTGTCCTTCCAGAGAAGACTCCCCCAGGTGAGCAACACACGTGGCACATAGCCAGTCTGAGAAGATGCGAAGATTCTTACCTCAGTGGAGGCACCTGTTTACTGAGAATGGCATGGTAGTGAATCTGCGGTGAAAGACGACTAATGGCTTGGATTAATATGCATTGAAATGGTGACTGGTGTGCCGGAGACAGGTGTGCCAGGGAAAACAGGGCTGATTCAAAATGGCCACCGCAGCATGCAAAGTGCAACTGCAGCCACTCAGAGAACCGAGAAAATGGCAGGAAGAAGTGCACAGAAGTCCTGGCAGTCTCACTCAAGCGGACCAGACTTAACTGCGGTGAGGAAGCCTGTAGCAGAGGGAAATCACCACCGGGGCAAGGGGGGGGGATGGAAATCACTCATTGCAACGCTCCATTCAGCTCAGCCCAGCCGCAGAGGAGGGAAGCAGGTGAGGCTGTACTTCTGGTGACAGGCTCCTTCAAGCTATGGGACCCATTTAAATTTATAGTTAGAAAATAAAAATTAAGGGATGCTGCTCTTTGATACAGGATCTCCTTACTGCCACGTGCTGAACCGGTGAGACAAACTCTTCTTTCCCCTCTCAGGTAGAGCTGAGCTGGTCTTCTTGACCAGGATCTCCCCGATTACCCTAGTCTGAGCAGTCAGTGGGAAACTCAGGGCCACACCTCATGTTCGCCCCGAAGTCATCAACCCTATTAGGCTCCCAGCTTCATTGGCAGAGATCCTTAGCCCTTTAGAATGGCAGGCCGCCAGGAGGAAACAGACATCCATCATCTGCTGGAGACAGAGAAACACTGAGGGTGACACCTAGGGGAGCCTCTCTATGTTTTATTTATTTCAGTGTTTTTCTATACTGCCCCTTCTCAAAATCAAGGGCGATTTACAATAAATGAACAAATCACATAGTTCGATGTCATAAGTGGAACATTAAACACAACTATTTACATGTGGAACTATTTACAGGTTTTGCAAATTTACATTTTACATTTGTCGTGGCTATTTAAGGGTCGAAAGCCAATTCACCTGGTGACAGTACTATTTGAAGGGTTCAAGGTGTGTGCTTTTGAGCTGGATATACGCCATTTTTACCATATTTTTTACCATAGTGTTCGATGAACAGTAGTGTTTTGATTTCCTTTCTGAATGCTTGGAAGTCTTTGATGGATCGCAATGTGTCTGGTAGAGCATTCCATAATATGGGTGCAACGTATGAGAATGCTCTGTTGCTTGTGACTTGTTTTGTTTTGCAGAAGTTCAGTGGAATTAATAGGGTGTTCTGTGCGTGTCCTCCTTTTGGATCTTGTATCTATTGCATAGTTAATTAGGGTTGAAAGGAATGAGGGTGTTATGTTATTAAATAATTTGAATGCTATCGTTAATGTTTTATATTTTATTCTACTTTTACTGGCAACCAGTGTAGTTTGTGTAAAGTGGGTATAATGTGGTCTATTAAACAGGCTTTACAGATGATTCTAAGTGTCACATTCTGCGTCATTTGAAGTTGGTTTAAATTATTTTTGGGTAATCCCTGTAGTAGGCTATACAGAAGTCAAAGTGTAGAGTGACTAGGGCTAGTACAACAGATCTAAAATCATGGATATCGAGTAGTGGTCTTAGTTGTTGTGTTGTTGTTAAGTGCCGTCGAGTCAGAGTCGACTCATGGCGACCCTCTGGATAGCTATCCTAAATTGTGTTCAGTCTTCAGTCAGGCGGCTCATTGTTGACAGACTGGTACCCGTAGCTGCTGTTATTGTATCGATCCATCTCATTGCTGGCCTTCCTCTTTTGCGTTGACCTTCTATCTTGCCAAGCATGATGTCTTTCTCTAATGATCTCTCTCTTTGCATGATGTGTCCAAAGTATGAAAGTCAAAGTCTTGTCATCTGAGCTTTTAAAGAAAACTTAGGTTTGATCTCCTCTAGTACCGACTGGTTTGTTCTTCGGGCAGTCCATGGTATACACAGTATTCGCCGCCAGCACCATAATTCAAAGTAATTAATTTTCTTCCTGTCTATCTTTTTCACTGTCCAGCTTTCACATCCATATGATGTTATTGAAAATACCATGGCTTGAACAAGTGGAATCTTTGTATGGAGAGAGACATCTCTGCTCTTGAGAATCTTATCTAGGTCTTTCATAGCCATTCTGCCAAGAGCAATGCGTCGTCTGATTTCTTGACTGCTTGTTGCTTCTTTATTGATAGTTGATCCAAGTAGGTTAAAGTTGTTCACGATTTCAATTTCTTCTCCTTCAACGATGAACCTGTTGATTATGCCAGTTGTCATGATCTTTGTCTTCTTTACATTAAGGTTCTTTGATTGTGAGAAGCAAATGTTTCAGATCATCTTCACTTTCAGCCAGTAATGTGGTATAATCAGCATAGCGAAGGTTGTTTATGAGTCTTTCCACCAATCTTCACACCTCTGTTGTCTTCATACAATCCTGCCTCTCTGATGATTTGTTCTGCATATAAATTAAACAGGTAGGGGGAAAGCATGCAGCCTTGTCTTACACCTTTGCTTATTTTAAACCATTCTGTTTCTCCTTGTTCTGTTCGAACTGTTGCTTCTTGATCAATGTACAGATTGTGCAAGAGAACGATCAGGTGTTCTGGTATACCCATGCTTCTTAATGTGGCCCAGAATTTCTCATGGTTTACACAGTCAAAAACCTTGCTATAGTTGATAAAGCACAAATAGATATCCTTTTGGTATTCTTTAATCTTTTCAAGGATCCATCTCACATCCGCAATGATGTCTCTCGTTCCTCGCCCTTTCCTGAACCCTGCTTGCACTTCAGGTAGTTCTTGTTCCAGGTATGGTTGTAGTCTCTTTTGAATAATCTTCAGTAGAATCTTGCTGGCATGTGGGATCAGAGCGATTGTGTGTTAATTTCCACAGTCAGTTGGATCACCTTTCTTTAGTATTGGTATAAACACAGATCTTTTCCAGTCAGTTGGCCATGATGTTGTCTTCCATATTTCTTGGCAGAGCCTTGTAAGTATGGTAACAGCTGCATCAGATTGCTGTAATACTTCTATGGGAATGCTATCAATGCCTGGTGCTTTGTTCTTTGATAAGGCTTTCAATGCTGCTTCAGCTTCTTCTTTCATCAGCAATGGTTCCCGATGATAAGGTACAGGTTGAAATGGCTGTTGGTCCACTTGAACTTTATCATATAAAAACTCTGTATATTCCTTCCATCTTTTCTTGATCTTCTCAGCATCATTCAACATAGAACCTTGAGCATCTTGTAACATTCCAATTCGAGGCTGGAACTTTTTCTTTAACTCTCGTAGCTTTAGGAAAGCCGATCTTGTTCTTCCTCTAATAGTTTCTGCTTCTATTTCCTTGCATGCGTCATTGTAGTACTTTTCCTTGTCCTGTCTTGCTGCACGTTGGAAATCTCTGTTGAGTTTTTTGACTGTCTTTCTTTCTCCTCTGGCTTTAGCTTCTCTGCGTTTCTGGGCAATTTTCAAAGTTTCTTCCGTCATCCATTTTGGCCGTTTTTGCTTTTTCACCTTTTGTAGAGATTTCTCGCTTTCTTCCAACACAACCTTCTTGATGTCATTCCATAACTCTTCCGGAGCTCTGTCATTTGTATCTAAAGCAGCAAATCGATTTTGCAGGCAGTCTTTAAATTCCAGTGGTATATTCTCAAGGTCATATTTTGCTGCATTCATGAGTGGTTTGCTCTTTTTCAACTTTAGCTTGAGTTTGCATACTAGTAGTTGATGATCTGTACCACAGTCAGCTCCAGGTTTTCTTTGTTGATGTTAGAGCTTTTCCATCGTTGACGTCCACAGATGTAGTCAATTTGATTTTTATACAATCCATTGGGTGAAGTCCATGTGTACAGTCGCCGCTTGTGTTGTTGGAAGAAGGTGTTTGAGATGAATAGATCGTTGGTCTTGCAGAATTCTTTCAGTCTTTCTCCAGCTTCATTTGTGTTGCCAAGGTCATATTTTCCAACTACTTTGCCTTCTTTGTTGCCAACCTTTGCGTTCCAGTCACCCATGACTATCAGGATATCCTGTTTGCATGTTCAGTCAATTTCAGCTTGTACTTGTTCATAGAACTCTTCGATTTCGTTCTCTTCTGCAGCTGTTGTTGGGGCATATACTTGAATTATAGTTGTGTTGATAGGCATTCCTCGTAGAAGAATAGAGATTAAGCGTTCGCTGACTGCACTGTATTTCATTACAGTTCTTGCAAGTTTCTTCTTTATTATAAATGCAACACCATTTCTTCTTTGTCTTTCATTTCCAGCATAGTAGACCATGTGACCATTTGATGCAAAGTGCCCGATGTCAGTCCATTTCAGTTCGTTAACATGCAACAGATCAAGTTGTACACGTTCCATTTCATTCTTGACCACCTCCAACTTCCCTTGGTTCATGTTTCGTACGTTCCATGTTCCAATGTGTAAGGCATCTTTACAGCTTCTGACTCTCATTTCATGCGCAGCTACATCAGCAGTCAGACATCCCGAGGGCTTTGATCCAACCACATTATAAATGCTGGCTTCACTCTGAAAAGTCTTCAGCTCTTCCCCAGTAGCTAGTTGAGTGCCTTCCGATCTGGGGGTCTCATCTTCCAGCACTATAGCACAGTTTGTTTTGCTGTAACTATCCACTGGGTTTTCATGGCAAGATACAGAAGTAGATTGCCGGGCTTTTCCTCTGTGCAGTTTAAGTTTGGTGTTGTTGCTGTTGTCACAGAAATGTGATCCTCTGCCGTCAACACTATCCCATTCTGCTGCTACCCAGATGGGTGGTTTGTCTTGGTCTGGCACCTCTGCTGAGACCTGTCCATCTTGGGAGACCCTGCCAGTAGTTAAACTACCGATAGTTTAGCTCTCAGCATCACTGATGCACACAAGCCCTCACAGCACGACAATGGTCCTTAATTTGAAAAATATAGTCTAGTGATCTGTTTTATGTATAATGTCATGGTGAGGGATTGATCAAGGGTAATGCCAAGATATTTTACCTCCTTTTTCACTGAAAGCAGTGTCTTGTATGGTGAGTGTCGGGGGGTGGGGTAAAGTTCTGGGTTCTTGTCATACAGAGTACTTCGGTTTTCTTAAAGTTAATGCTCAGGTTATATGATTTTAGTCAGTTCTCTGCTTCTCTGATTCATGATTATGTGTTGAGTGGAGTTCATTATGTCTATGGGGAGATATAACATGATATCATCTGCATAGATATGATATCCTACTTTGAATTTCCTGAATATGTTGCAGATTGGTGTAGATATAGATTAAATAGGAGCACTGAGAGGGCAGATCTCTATGGTATTCCCTACTCCTGTTCGAAGGTTGTGGATGTTTTTTGTCCTACTTGTACTTGTTGCGTGCGGTCGGAAATGTATGATTTAAACCACTGGAAGATTTTTCCCTTTATTCCAATTTGATCTAGTTTAGTGAGTAGGGTGTTGTGGTTAACATTGTCAAATGCGGAGGCGATGTCCAAGAATACAAGAACGAACTCCTGTTTGGCATCATCCACGCCGCGTATGAGTGTGTAGAAAAGAACTAGTAGGAGTGATTCAACACCATGGTATAGGTGGAATCCGTATTGTTAGTCATCTAGCAGTGCGTTTAGATCTATGAAGTCCTGGGAGTTAAGTTTGAACAACCTTCTCAATTACTTTAGCTACAAATGATATACTAACTATGGGTCTATAGGAACTAGATCTTCCTTATCAAGTGTTTTGTTTTTTTAGGATTGGTCAAATCATAGTGAGTTTGAATTCCTTTGGTATGACTCCTTGGTAGAGAGATTGGTTAACTATATAAACGAGGTAAGGAGCTAGTTCAGTCTTGGATGCTTTAATCCAGGCAACTGGACACTGGTCTAGTGGGGAGGTGGTGGTGTTAGTTTTGGCGATTATGTTTAGTAGTTGTTGGTCTACTAGGTGAAAAGTGTGTCGTGTGTTATGGTTTGTGGGGGACTTAGAATGACATGTGAAGTCTATCGTGTTTTTTTTTTTTAGATTGTCTGCATAATTGTCTGCTAGTATTTGAGGGTTTATGCTAATACTGTTTGCTTCATTTGGAGTTATCTTGGTTAGGGACTTGACGATTTCAAAATGTTCTCTCGGGCGATTGAGGGAATTAGTAAAGATTTTAGTGTGATAATCCTCCTTTGCACTGTTAATTGCTTTTTTGTAATTGTTAAGGGATGTCATGTAGAGGAGATTATTTTCTGGAGTTTTAGTAGATCTCCATTTATGTTCAGATTTCCTTAGTTCTTTTTTTTATTTTGCTAGTTCTTGCAAGTACCATTTTCTATAGGTTGTTCTTACCTGTGTATTTGTGGGAGTTGCTGCGTTTTGTATTGTGGTTTTCCATTTGCTTACTGTATCATTTAGGTCTGTTAGCGGAGAATTTTGTTGGGGTAATATGTTTTTTATGAAGATTTCCTTATCAAAGTGTCTAAATCGTTTTTTGTGGAGTATTGTCTTTTGTGATGGGGGGATGGAGGGAGTAAGGGTGAATTTAATTATGTAATGGTCAGACCATAGGACTTATTTTGTTTGAGGGGGTGAGCAGAGAGGATGGCCTGTAGCTGATTTCGGGAGAAATACAAGGTCTAAAGTATTGTACATGCATGTAGGGGATTGAGTGCCGTGTCCATGTGTATGGGTGGGTGCATCTTTGTGGGGAGTTGGTGCTCGTGCGTGCACGTCTGTGGTGTGTGTGGGGTGTGTGTGTGGAATGAGTGTGTGTGTGTTGGGTGTGTGGGGTGAGTGTGTGTGTGTGAGTGTGTGGTGCCCATGTTCAGGTGTATCTGTATGTGGAGGTGGTGGCCGTGGGTGGGGGGTGGAGCATCTGTGTGTGTGGGGATGGAGCTTGTGGGTGGATAGAGGGGGTGGAGTGCATGTGTGAGTGTGTGTATGGGTGGGGTGTGTGTCTGTGCTGTGGGTGGATAGAGTGCCCATACATGCGTGCAAGTGTGGAGTGCATGCGTGTGTGTGTGTGTGTAAGTGTGGCGTGCGTGCGCGTGTGTAAGTGTGGCGTGCGTGCGCGTGTGTAAGTGTGGAGTGCGTGTGTGCGTGTGTGTGTAAGTGTGGAGTGCCTGTTTGCGTGGGTGGAGTGCCCATGTGCCTGTTTGTGGGGCTGGAGGGCATGTGTGAGTTTGGGGGGTTGAGTCTGTGTGTGGGGGGGGGGAGTGCCCATGTGCGTATGGAGGGGAGTGTATCTGTGTGTGTGTGTGAGAGTAGCGTGCCCGTGGTGTGTGTGTGGTTGGGGGTGTGGGGGGGGGGTTGTAGAGTGCACTTGTGGATGGGCAGAGTACATGTGTGTGTGTGGGGTGGGGTGCCCGTGTGTGTGTGGGGTGGAGTGCCCGTGTGTGTGTGTGGATGGAGTGCTCATGCATGTGTATATGTGTGTGTGAGGTGAAGTGTGTGTGCGGGTGGGTGGGTGTGGAGTGCCTGTTTGTATGGGTGGAGTGCCCATGTGTGGGGGTGGAGTGCGTGTGTGTGTGAGTGTGTGAGGGGGGGTGGAGTGCGTGTGTATGGGAGGGGGGCTTGCCAGAGTGTGTGTGTGTGTGGAGGTGAAGAGTGTGTGGTTATGTTGGGGGGAGGTGGAGTGTGTGTGTGTGTATTGGGAGAAGGTGGAGTGTGTATGTGTGGCATGCCCGAGTGTGTAGATCCTATTTGTGTGGGTGCGGTGCGTGTGTGTGTGTGGACAGCGTGCACATGTGTGTGGGGATGGACGACCCATGTGTGTGTGGGTGGCTGGCCCATCTGTGCTTGTGGCGTGCTGTGTCATATGTGTGTGCATGTGTGAGTGTGGACGGAGTGCACATGTGTGTGGGGATGGACAACCCGTGTGTGTGTGTGTTTATGTGGCTGGCCCATCTGTGCATGTGGGGAGGAGTGGAGTGCACGTGTGCATGTGGGAGGCAGACTGAGTGCTGTGTCTGTGTGTGGGGGGGGTGTATCTTTGTGTGGAGGTGGTGTGTATATATGTGTGTGGGGGGGTGGAGTGTATGCATGTGTGTGGAGGGGTGGCGTGTGTGAAAGGGTGGAGTGTGTGTGTGTGGGATAGAACTGTGAGTGGGGGGGGGGTGGAGTGGCCGTGTGTGGGTGTGGAGGTGGTGCCTGTGTGTGTGTGGAGGAGCATGTATGTGTGTGTGTGAGGAGGAGTGTGTGTGTGTGAGGTGGAGTGCACGCGTGTGTGTGTGAGGTGGAGTGCACGCGTGTGTGTGTGTGGGGAGTGGAGTGCAAGTGTGTGTGCGTGTATTTGTGTGAGTGGCATGCCCGTATGTGTGTGTGTGAGATTGGTTGGGGTTGGGGTGTGTGTGGATGTTGTGCTCATGTGTGTGGGGGGGTGGAGCTTGTATGTGTGGGGGGGTAGAGTGCATGCATATGTGGGGGGGTGGGGGAATGAGTGCCCGTGTAGGGGGGGGGATTGAGTGCCCGTGTAGGGGGGGGGATTGAGTGCCCGTGTGTGGGGGGGGATTGAGTGTCCGTGTGTGTGGGGGGGATTGAGTGCCCATGCGTGTGTGGGGGGGGGACGACTGAGTGCCCGTGTGTGTGTGGTGGGGGGGTGGAGTGTGCGTGTGTGTGGTGGGGGGGGTGGAGTGTGCGTGTGTGTGGTGGGGGGGGTGGAGTGTGCGTGTGTGTGGGGTGGAGTATGCGTGTGTGAGGCGGAGTGCCTGTGTGTGTGTGTGTGGCGATGGCGTGCCCATGTGTGTGGGGGGTGTGCGCATGCGTGTGGAGTGCCCATGTGTGTGTGGGGTGTGTGCGTGCGTGTGGAGTGCCCATGTGGGTGGGCGGAGTGCATGTGGGTGGATAGAGTGCCCATGCTTGTGTGGAGTTGGAGTGTACATGTGTGTGGGTGGGTGGAGTGCGTGTATGCATGGAGTGCCCATGTGTAGGAATAGAGTGTATGTGTGACTGTGGAAGGGTGGACTTTGTGTGTGTGGGGGGGTAGTGCGTGTGTGTGGAGTGCCCACGAGAGAGTGTGTTTGTGTGTGGAGGTGGCACCTATTTGTGTGGGGGGGCAGTGGTGGAGTGTGTGTGTGTGTGTGGGGGGGGGGTGTGTGTAGTGTATGTGTGGCATGCCCGTGTGTGTAGATCCTGTTTGTGTGGATGTAGTGTGTGGGCGGAATGCCCGTATGCATCTATTTGGGCAGAAGGCCCATGTGTGTGGGGAGGGCGGTGGACGGAATGCGTGTGTGTAGATCCTATTTGTGTGGGTGCTGTGCGTGTGTGTAGGCAGAGTGCCCATGTGCATCTATATGGGTGGAATACTCGTGTGCGTGGGCGGAGGGCCGTGTGCATCTGTGTGGGCGGAAGACCTGTGTGTGTGTGGCATGCCCGTGTGTATGGGGTGCCTGTGTGGGTGGGGGGTGTGTGTGTGTGGGTATATCTTTGTGTGGAGGTCATGTCTGTGTGTGTGTTTGTGTGAGTGGAGTGTGTATTAGTGTGTAGGGATAGAGTGCCCGTGTGTGCGAGGGGTGAGGAGTACGTATGCGCATGCGTATGTGTGTGGAGTGCATGTAGGGTGGGTGGATGTTGTGTGTATGTGTGTGTGGTTGGGTGGGGGGGGGATCGAGTGCCCATGTATGTGTGTGGGTGTATCTTTGTGTGGAGGTGGTGCCAGAAGGAGTGCCCGTGTGTGGAGGTGGTGCCCATGTGTGCGGGGGGATGGAGTGAGTGTGGGGTGTGTGTGTGGAGTGAGTGTGAGGTGTGTGGGTTGAGTGTGGGGTGTGTGGATGGAGTGTCCGTGTGTGTGTGTGTGATTAGGCGTGTGTGTATGTTTTGTGTGTTTGTGTGTGTGGAGTGCCTGTGTGTGTATGTGGAGTGCCTGTGTGAGTGGGAGGGTGGAGTACATGTGTATGTGTATGGGTAGAATGCCCGCGTATATGTCGGTGGATGGAGGCGTGTGTGTGTAAGGGTGGAGGGTGTATATGAGTGCGGGGGGTGAAGTGTATGTGTATGGCGTGCCTGCTTGTGTGGGTGGCGTGCCCATGTGCCTGTTTGTGGGGCTGGAGGGCATGTGTGAGTGTGGAATAGTGGAGTACATGCGTGAGTGTGGGGGGGCGATTGAGTGCCCGTGTGTTTGGAGTGTGTTTGGAGTGTGTGTGGAGGTGGTGCCGTTGTGTGTGTTTGTGGGGTGGAGTGTGTATACATGTGTGTGGGTGCAGTGCCCATGTGTGTAGATCCCATGTGTGTAGATCCTGTTTGTGTGGGTGGAGTGCCCGTGTGTGCATATGTGTGTGTGGAGATGGTGCCCGAGTGCATGTAGCTGTGTGTGGAGATGGTGCCCGAGTGCATGTAGCTGTGTGTGGAGGTGGTGCCCGTATGCATCTGTATGTGGGGGGGGGGGGGTGGAGTGTGTATATGTGTGTATGGGGTGAGGTTCCTGTTTGTATGGGTGAAGTGCCCATGTGTGAGTGTGTGTATGGGCAGAGTGCGTGTGTGTATCTGTGTGGGCAGAGTGCCCATGTGTATGGAATGCCTGTATTTATCTGGGTGGACGGCCCATGTGTATGTGTGTGGGCAGAGTGCCCATATGTGGATGGGTGGATAGATGGCCCATGTGTGGATGGATGGATAGAGTGCTCGTGTGTGGGTGGAATGGGTATATCTGTATGTGGAGGTGGTGCCCGTGTGTGTGTGGTGGGTGGAGAGTATGTGTATATGGAGAAAGTGTGTGTGTGTGTGTGTGGAGTGCATGTGTGGGGGGGGGGATGGAGTGCCCATGTATGTTTGTGTGTGTGAACTACCCATGTGTGTGTATGGAGGGGGATATATATCTGTTTGAGGAGGTGGTGCCTGTGTGTGGGGGGGGTGGAGTGCATGCATTGAGTACCTATGTGTATGGGTGTGTGTCTGGTGTCATGCGTGTGGAGGGGGTGGCCATGTGTGTATATGTGTGTGGAGGTGTGTGGCAGTGGAATGTCCATAGGTGTGGGGGGTGGAGTATGTGTATTGCACGTGCGCGAGTGGGGGGGGGGGGTTGAGTGCGTGTGTGTGTGTGTGTGTGTGTGTGTGGAGTGCCCGTGTGTGTATGTAGAGTCCCCGTGTGTGTGGGTGGAGTGTCCATGTGTGTTTGTGTATATAGAGTCCCCGTGTGTGTGTGTGGCATGCCCATGAGTGTTTGTGTATATAGAGTCCCCGTGTGTGTGTGTGGCATGCCCATGAGTGTTTGTGTATGGAGTCCCCATGTGTGTGATGGAGTGCCCACGTGTTTGCATATGGAGTGCCCACGTGTGTGTGTGTGTGTGAGGGTGCAGTGTATGTGTGTGCAGTGCACGTGTGGAGTGCCCATGTGCATGCGTGTGGAGTGCTCGTGTGCGCGTGTGTGGAGTGCTCGTGTGCGCGTGTGTGGAGTGCCCATGCGTGAGCGGGTATGTGAAGTGCCCGTGGGTGAGTACAGCCCCCTTGAGTGTGGGTGGAGTCTCCAAGTATGTGGGTGTGCATGGGTAGTCCCCACACATCTATGTGTGCGCACAGAGTGTATGTGTATGTGTATGTCGAGTGCCTGTGTGTGTGTGTGTGTGTGTGTGTGTGTGGAATGCCCATGTATGTATATGTTTGGGGGGTATGGCATGTGTTTAGTATGCATGTGGGGGGGGGGGCGGGTGGAGTGTCTGTGCATGTTTGGTGGGGGTGGAGTGCATCTGTGTGGGTGGGGTGGAGTGCCCATGTGTATAACTGTGTAGAGGTGTAGAGCCCATGTATGTGTGTGGGGATGGTGTGGGGTGCTGGGATGATGTGAGTGTGCATGGGGTTCTGGGATGGTGCACATGTATGTGGGGATGGTGTTTGCATGTGTGTGGTTTTGGTGCAGGGAAGGTGTGTGTGTGTGCATGTATGTGGGGATGGTGTTTGCATATGTGCATGTTTGGTGCAGGGATGGTGTGTGTGTGTGTTTATGTTTGGTGCAGGGATAGTGTGTGCGTGCGTATGTTTAGTACAGGGATGGTGTGTGTGTTTGTGTGTGGTGCGGGGATGGGTTGTATGCGTGTGGGGTGTGGGGATGGGTTGTATGCGTGTGGGGTGCAGGGATGGGGTGTGTGGTATATATTTTTGGTGCAGGGATAGTCTATGTGTGTAGGTGCATGTTTGGTGCAGGGGTGGTGTATGCGTGCGTGCGTGTGTGTGTGTGTTTGATGCAGCGATGGCGTGTATGTGTATGTTTGGTGCAAGGATGGTGTGTATGAGAGCGTATTTGGTGCAGGGATGGTGTGTGTTTATATTTGGTACAGGGATGTGTGCATGTTTGATGCAAGAATGTGCGCGTGTGAGTGTATGTTTGGTACAGAAATGTGTGCGTGTGTGTATATGTTTGGTGCAGAGATGGAGTGTGTGTGTATGTTTAGTATAGAGATGGTGTGTGTGTGTTGTGCAGGGATGAGGTGTGTGCCTGTATTTTTGGTGCAGGGATAGTATGTACATGTGTGTATATGTCTGATGTAGGGATGGGGAGTGCACGTGTGTGTGTGCATGTTTAGTGCAGGAATGGTGTGTGCACGTGTTTGTGTGTGGTGCGGGAATGGGGTGTGTGCGTGTGGAGTGCAGGGATAGCGTAGTTACTCATCTGTAACAGGAGTTCTCCAGGGACAGCAGGAATCAGTCCTCATTTATGTGTGACGTCGGCGCCGATGGAGCCTGCGCGGTAATCTCTCCTCAACTTTCAAAGCACTCGGACGAAAACTGGTAGCACTCATAACTCGTAATATCTCATTTACAGCCCCAAACAAAGTACACTAGGGCGACAGAGATCAAGCAGGAAGTGAGGCATCTTGGAGTCATACTGGACTGTAACTTAAATTTCCAAACCCACAATATCTAAAGCAACAGATCAGCATACCATAAACAATGAACAATTCAAAGGCTCCAACCACTCCTGGATGAGAAGAGCTTCCGATCCATCTGTCAGGCAATGATCATGCCGATACTGGATTATTGCAACTCCATTTATCAGGGTATGCCAAAACATAGTACCTAACCCCTACAACTAACACGAAACATGGCAGTAAGAACATATCTCGGACACCGAGGGGCACACAAAATATCCCCCACATTAAAACAACTGCACTGGCTCCCAATCCTTCAAAGAATCAAATTCAAATCACTCATAATCATCTTTGAGATAATTCACCAACTGGCACCAATCACTCTCCAGCCAATAATTGAGAGAGATCCAGAAACGAGAAACCGACGAGCCTCTACAACAAACCTATTGCTCCATACCTAAGGCAAAAACTAAAGCTAAATAACTGACCTGCAACAGAACACCCTCCCCTCTCTGCACCAACGCGCTGGAACTCATTACTGGAAACTATGAGTCACCATTTATTTATTTAACAGTTTTATACCATATTTTCCAAAGCTCAAATGCGGTTTACATTAAACAGTCAGTTGAATTGTACAGGGGGTACATATTAATTACATGGAACATATAACCATATACATTAAATAGAGTAACATAGTAACATTGTGAATGATGGTACAAAACAGGGTAAGATAGTAACAGATGACCATGGACCTCCAAGATTTTCGAAAAGCCATAAAACATTCCTATTCACGGAGCATTATGCCAACATTACCTGACGGACACACTCTTGTACTGCGATACACAATCAGTCCCCACCACATAACCTACCACTACCCCTACAATACTCCAATACAACAGATAATTCAAAGTCCTAATGTTCCACTACATAATTCTACTGTATAATAGTTCATTTAAATTCATGCATGTTATACGTATCTATCTCCGGGTTTAATTTCCTGTTTAATGTTAAGTTGTTGATGTTATAATGTAAACCGCCCTGAATGGAAGATGGGGTGGCATAGAAGACCTGTTAAATAAAATAAAGGAAGAAAGCCTTTGGGAGATACACCATGCACGCGTAGTCCCTTTCCTGCCTAAGGGTGCCATCTTGCCTCAGAGTAGGATATCATAGCACAAGATGGTAAAAAACAGCAAGAAGCAACTCCACGGGGAGGAGGGAGGGTAGTGAGGACTGATTCCTGCTGTGCTTGGAAAACATCTGTTACAGGTGAGTAACTATGCTTTCTCCAGGAACAAGCAGGAAGTCAGTCCTCACTTATGGGACCCCCCAGCTACAGGCTACTGAAAAACCTGTAAGAGTCATGGGTGACCAGAAAAAGGTGAGCCGTGAGCAGTAGCAACTGAGTCAGAAGACAACAGACCACGAGCGACCCAAGTGTCCAGTGAGAAACCAGTTCACCGGTAGCCCGAACACAGCAAGTGCAGGAGTTGCCTACCTCCCTCTATGCACAGGTCAGTTGTTTAGCTTTAGCTTTTGCCTTAGGTATGGAGTTGCCTACATCCCGAGCAGATGATGGAGTACTGCCTGGCCGAAGGCACTGTCCTGAAGGGGCTCCCTCTCCAGGCAGTAATGAGCTGCAAAGGTATGGATGGAGGACCAGGTGGCAGCCCGGCAGATTTCCGACAAGGAAACAGAGTGCAGATTTGTCACTGAGGCCACCATGGCCCGGACACTATGCACCATAACACGGCGCTCCAGCGCAAGACTAGCCTGCTCATAGATAAAGGCGATGCAGTCTGCTACCCAGCTGGACAGAGTTTGTTTAGAGACCGCTGTCCCCAACTGACTTGGGTCAAAGGAGACAAATACCTAAGGAACTCAGCGGTGGTACGCCGTGGAGCTACCAGGATCACTGTGGCCCTATCATGTTGGACCTTGAAGAGGGTATTGGCGATCAGGGGCATGGGCAGAAAGGGGTGAAGGATGTCCTCTGCCCATGAGATCAGGAAGGCATCTGCTGCCACCCTGGTGGGGTGCGACTGCCAGGAACAGAAGGGGCATTGCCCAGCACCAGAATAGCTGGTAGGCAACCCTGGGGTCCAGCCTCCACACATGTAGCTGGAGGACCCAGCTAAGTCGGTCCACCAGGGAATTGTTCTGGCCCAGGAGGTATTCTGCCCACATGAGCATCCCGTTGCTGCTGGCCTAAGTGCAGATGCGCACCGCTCATGGCAAAGGAGGGACAACCTTGTGCCCCCTTGCTTGTTTATGTAGAACACTGTCACCTGATTGTCGGTCTGGACCATTTGAACTCATAGGTGATGACGAAAAGCCCAGAGTTCCAGGAGGTTGATCTGTTAAAGGCTCTCCACCGGCGACCAACTGCCCTGAGTGCAGAGGTTGCTGCAGTAAGCTCCCCACCCTGATTTTGAGGCATCTGTCGTGAGGCTCCTCTGCGGTGTGGGGGTCTGGAAAGGCATTCCTGCCAGTAGATGCAGGAGGTACTGCCACCAGCTGAGAGAATCGGCCAGGGGACCGGTGAAGGTAGCCCAGTCCTTCAAGTGCCCTGTGGCCTATGACCACTGAGAGTGGAGTGTCCACTGGGCTGCCCGCATTCACAGGCGGGTGTCTGGGGTGATGTGCACCGTGGACACCATATGTCCCAGCAGACATAGCATGTGTCGGGCAGACAGCGAACGACGGTGCAGGGCACTGTCTCTTGGAAGAAACACCCTAGTCTGGACTGTGTCCAGCTGCACCCCTATGAATTCCAGGTTTTGAGTTGGCTGGAGATGAGACTTTGGGTAGCTAACTACAAACCCCAAGTGCTCCAGGTCAAGGATTGTGTGGCCATCATCACTGCCATTTACCAACCAGTCATCCAGATAGGGGGAAGACAAAGACCCCCTGGAGCCTGAGGTGGGTTGCGACTACCACCTGGCACTTGGTGAATACTCATGGGGCGGCGGCCAGCCTGAAGGGGAGCACTCTATATTGGTAATGACTTCCGCAACCACGAAGCAAAGGTGCTGCCTGTAGAGGGGGTGGATAAGGATATGGGTATATGCATCCTTTAAATCCAAGAAGCATAGTCAGTTTCTCTGTTGCAGGTATGGCAGCAATGTTCCAAGGGAGAGCATCTTGAACTTCTCCCTCACCAGGAACTTGTTGATGTCCACACGTTTAGGATGGGACAAAACCCTCTGGTAATTTTGGGGCCCAGGAATAGAACCCCCTGCCCCCGAGGTGGGAAGGGACAGGTTCCACTGCCTTGCTTGCTAGAAGGCCTGTGAGTTCCTGCTGGAGCACAGTCCAGTGAAGGGGAGCTTGGAAGAATGATAGAGGCATCTGAAAGGAGGTGGAGGAGGCAACCCTCCCTGACTACCTGGAGGGCCCACGTGTCGATGGTGATGGCCAGCCACCTGTGAGGATACTGCACTAGATGACCCCCCCCCCCCCGTGTGCTGCAAGCTGTACCTCAAGAGAGGCTATGCCCAAGAAGTCAAAAAACCCCACCATATTGTGCCGGGGTCTCAGGCTTATGTGGGTCATGCCCCTGTCCCTAGGCCTGTGGGCCCTGTTGAGGAGCTGGGAATTCCAGGTACTGGGGGTAGTTTCCATAAGCCTTGCTGTTCTTTGGGAATGAGGACTTTTTACCAGATACCTTCCTTCGGGAAGGCTCAGCGGTCTTCTTGGAGAGTTTGGTCCTTGTCAGGTACTCAGACTCCAACTCTGTGGCCTTGTCCATCATGGGCTTGCCAAAGAGGTTCTCTCCGTGGCAGGGGACTTCGAACAGTTTGTCCTGCACCCATTGCTCCAGGTCGGACAACTGTAGCCAGGCATGGTGTCGGGCACTAATGACCATCGCAACTACTCTAGCCATCGACTCGAAGCCTCATAGGCTGCCCCAGTAATAAACTTGGCGAGGAGAGGGTCTGGAACCACTGGAGGGGTTCATCCGAGAGCCCAGCCGAGAAGTTGGCGAGTTCCTTTGCCAGATCCCACAGGTACATGTCCATGTACAGCTGGTATGTTGGATCCAGTTAACAAGCATCGAGCCCTGGAAGCACTTCCTGCCTACAGCATCCATGGCACGGGCCTCCCTACCCGGGGGCACCGAGGAGTGCGTCTTCTGACTCTTAGGGCCGACGCATGGCCGACTCCACTGCCATGGAAGTTATGTGGCAGTTGGGCTATTTGGAAGCCAGGGCTCCAGCAGACCCCATAAATTGAGTCAAGCCACCTGCCTACGATGGGCACCAAGGATGGTGTCTCCCACATGTGGAGAAGCAGCCATTCAAGGACAGGGGGAACGGGCACAGTGAGTGCTTCCTTCGGAGGAACTTCGTACTAGAGGATCGAGATCCTCCATGCATGGATCCTCCTCCGACTCCATGTTGAAGGTGGGGGCCTTTGCCATATCCCTCACAAAGTCGAGAAAGGCCATGTCCTGGGGTGGTGAGCGGTGAGGCAGTGGAGTCGTTGAGGGTTCCCAGGTCATGCCTTGGCACCAAAGGCTCCGGAGCCCCGGTCGCCCGCAGCCCCGTGGAACAGGACCAGGAATATGACAGATGCAGAGGCATCTTTTGAGGCTGGTGATGCTCGAAGATCAGCTCGGCCTCCGGGTAGTCCCTCGATGTGAAGAGCCCTATGGTTGGGAGTGATGACCCAGAGGAACCAGGCAACACAGCCTGGCCTCAAGACTAGATGGCTTTACAGGCTCTGAGGACTTTGGGCTCGGTGCCAGCTACATTGAGGGGGGGGGGGTCATTGACGAGGATGGCCTTGGGGGTCCGAGACAGATCACTCAATGTTGATGGCTCCCATGGGGGCAATTTGGGAGGCCTATCCTGGCTGTCGCCCTCAGCTTTGTGTCAAGAGCGACAGGTCTTGGGCCCGTGGGATTTCCTCACTTTCCCTAACTCGTCTCCCGATGCGGTCTTCAAGGGCTTCCGACTCATCTGGCAGTCCATGTCAGTGGAGCTGCAGATGGAGGCTCCGAGGTTGCTCGGTCACTGCAAGAATCCGAAGTCCCGGAGGACTTGGAATGAGGTCTTGCGGATGACTCCGGGGCTAAGTCAACTTAATGGCAGATGGACTCACACTGCTCCTGACAGCTCTTCAGGACCTTGGGACTAATCTGCTTACAGAGACTGCAAACCAAGGGATCATGATCTGGCCCAAGGCATCAAAGGCAACAGTCATACAGGTCCATGCGCAAAATGTTATATGCACAGCGGTAGCATGGCATGAAGCCACTGACTGAGGCCATGGCGGAGAAAGACGGCCTCCATGAGACCAAACTCAGCTGGCCTGGCCAGGAATTGGTGAGAACCCGCACCAAAGAAAAAAAATCAGAAAAAAGAAATGAAGGAACCTAAGAAAATGCAACGCCAAGGCAAGCGGATTTGATATGAGAAGGGACAGGTATGCAACCAGAGAAAGCAAATTTTAAGACAAAAAAACTATCACCTTTTTCAGAGGGGAACAGACACACATCCGATGGGCTCTGTGGGGAAAAAAGGAGACTGAGGCAGGATGGCACTCTTGAGCAGGAAGGGGACCACACATGCGTGGCGTATCTCCCAAAGGCTTTCTTTGAAAGTTAGCGTAGTTACTCACCTTTAACAGGTGTTCTCCAGGAGCAGCAGGCATCAGTCCTCACATATGGGTGACGTCGGCGCCGACGGAGCCCCCATGCGCAGCATTTCCCCAGCTTTCAAAGAAAGCCTTTGGGAATGCAGCGCGCATGCGCGGTCCCCTTCCCGCCCAAGGGTGCCATCTTGCTCAGTCTGATGACATAGCTAAAAGACAGCAAAAAACAAAATAAAGCATATGACTGCAACTCCAAGGGGAGGAGGGAGGGTTGTGAGGACTGATTTTTGTTGCTCCTGGAGAAAGCACAGTTACTTATCTGTAACAGGTGATCTCTGGGAACAGCAGGAATAAGTCTTCATATATGGGTACGTCGGTACCGACGGAGCCTGCGCGGGAACGCTCCCCAGCTTCCCAAAAAAGGAAAGCTTTTGGGAGCATCCTACAGCGCCTGCGCGCTGCCTTCCCGCCTTTCCTAACCGCCTCTCTCCAGTTTGAGTTTTAAAGCTGAGACAAAGAGAGAGAGGAAAGGAAAGATAGATAGAGAGATACAACTCCTAGGGGAGGTGGGTGGGTTGTGAAGACTTATTCCTGCTGTTCCCAGAGATCACCTGTTACAGGTAAGTAACTGTGCTATCTCCAGGAACAAGCAGGAATGATTCTTCACATATGGGGACTCCCCAGCTAGAGATGCCTGGGAGATCCCCAAGGTTGTGAGACCCTGAGAAGGGCTCTACCTCCTCCCATGGATCTCAGGCATCCAACCAGGGATGGAGGGTAGGAGTTGATTAAGCATGGAACAGGTGTTTGAGAACCGCCTGACCAAACAAAGCATCCCGGCGGGAGTCCTTGTCCAAACAGTAATGGGCTGTGAAGGTATGAACCGAGGCCCAGGTGGCCGCTCGACAGATCTGGTCGATGGACACAGAATTTAGATGAGCCATAGAGGTGGCCATGGCCCTCACATTATGAGCTGTGACATGGCCAACCAGAGAAAGGTTCTTACTCTGGTAGGCGAAAGAAATACACTGAGCAATCCAATTGGACAGTGTCCTCTTAGAGACTGGAAGTCCCAAATGAGAGGGATCAAAAGCAACAAAGAGTTGAGAAGACTTTCTATGTTGCTGTGTCCTTTGTAAGTAAAAAGCAAGAGCTCTCTTACAATCCAGGGTATGAAGATTCCTCTCTGCACTTGATGCATGAGGACCTGGAAAAAAGACAGGTAAATACACCTCTTGATTAAGATGAAAAGGTGAGACCACTTTAGGCATAAAGTGTGGATTGGTCCTAAGGACTACCTTATCATGATGGAACATTGTATAAGGTGAATTAGCCACTAAGGCCTGCAGTTCACTGATGCGGCGAGCTGAGGTGACTGCAATAAGAAAGATAACCTTCCAGGAAAGAAATTTCAAGGAGGTAGTGGCTAAGGGTTCAAAGGGTGGCTTCATGAGCTGACCAAGAACCAGATTCAAGTCCCATGCCACTGGAGGTGGTCTAATGGGAGGTTTAGTTAAAAGAAGGCCTCTCATGAATCTTGCATTGAGAGGCTTGAGGGATGCTGCAATAGCACTCAAATGGACCCTTACTGAATTCGTTTTGAGGCCTGCATGGGAAAGATGCAGGAGATACTCTAGTAAAGAATTCAAAGGTATTGCTAGAGGGTTAATACCCTTCTCAGCACACCAAATGGTAAACCTTTTCCATTTAAAAGCATAGGAACGTCTAGTAGAAGGCTTTCTGGAAGCATGAAGGATATCCCTTACTTGCTGATTAAGATGCCAATCTTGAAGGTCTAAGCCTTCAGCAACCAAGCCCTGAGATGGAGAGATTGGGGGTTTGGGTGCCACAACGTTCCCCCCTCCTGAGACAGGAGATCTGGAGCAGACCCCAAGTCCAGGGAGGGAGCTTGAGAGAGATGCAGAAGTAGAGGGTACCACACTTGGCGTGGCCAACGTGGAGCTATGAGGATCATAGTCCCTCGATCTCCCTGAAGCTTGAACAGGGTCTTGGGAATTAGGGGAATGGGTGGAAAGGCATACAGGAAGTCTTGACCCCAATGAAGGAGGAAGGCATCCCTGGCCTGAACTCCCTGACACGGAATTCTGGAACAGAATCGGGGAAGTTTGGCATTCCACGGACTTGCAAAGAGGTCTATGTCCGGGGTTCCCCAAATTCGAAAGATTCTGACTATCTGGTCCAGATGAAGGGACCATTCATGTGGAAGCAGAACTCGACTGAGTCTGTCTGCCCAAGAGTTTTGAACTCCTGGAAGGTATACTGCAAGAAGATGAATTTGATGCTCTCTGGCGAAGGCCCACAATCTCAGAGCTTCGTTGCAAAGCGACAGAGAGCCAGTCCCTCCATGCTTCTTCACATAGAACATGGCTACTTGGTTGTCCGTGTGAATGAGGACTGTCTTGTAGCTGAGCAGGGTATGGAAGACTCTGAGAGCTAAGAAGATTGCTCTGAGCTCTAAGATGTTGATATGTAGGGAGGTCTCCTGTGGAGACCAAATGCCCTGGGTGGAGAGGTCCTGTAGATGAGCTCCCCAACCCTTTGGAGAGGCATCTGTTGTAAGGATTGCTTGGGGTAACAATTGTTGGAAGGGGGACCCCAGCAACAGATTTTGAGTGGACTTCCACCACTGGAGAGACCAAAAGAGGCGCCTGGAGATTGCTATTTTGTCTGACAGACCTCCTGATGCCTGGGTCCACTGGGTGGACAAAGTCCATTGAGCTGCCCTCATGTGAAGGCGAGCATAAGGGACCACATGCACAGTGGATGCCATGTGGCCTAGCAGTTGTAACATCTCTCGAGCAGTTAGATGGGTTTTTAACTGAATCTGAGAGGCTAACTGCACTAAGCGTAGGCAATGGGCCTGGGGAAGATAGGCCCTTGCAGTTGTGGTATCCAGCAAGGCCCCTATGAAGTCTAGAGACTGAGTAGAGATGAGTTGGGACTTTGGAATGTTTATCACCAGTCCCAGATACTGCAGAACACGCATTGTGCAGGCTAGGGAAGTCTGGGCCTCTGATTGGGATGAAGCTCGGAAGAGCCAGTCGTCCAGATATGGGAATACGAATATTCCCAGAGTGCGTAGAAATGCAGCTATTACTGCCATGCATTTGGTGAACACTCTTGGAGCAGAGGCCAGACCAAAAGGAAGCACCCTGTATTGGTAGTGCTTTCCCAGATAAAGGAACCGAAGGAACCTTTTGTGTGCTGGATGGATGAGTATATGGGTATACGCATCCTTGAGATCTAGAGAACAAAGCCAATCCTGACTCTGAAGGAATGGAAGGAGAGTACCTAGAGAAATCATCTTGAATTTCTCCTTGCATAGGAATTTGTTCAATTCTCTGAGATCTAATATGGGTCTGTAGCCCCCTGTTTTCTTTGGAATTAGAAAGTAGGGGGAGTAGAACCCTGAGCCCTGTTGAAGAAGAGGTACTTCTTCTATTGCCCCTTGGGCAAGAAGGGAAGAAATCTCCTGACCCAGAAGGTCGAGAAGAGATGTTGGAGAATTGAACTGTCTCACCATGGTGTAAGGAGGAAGGTTTGAAAAATGAAGTTTGTACCCTTCCCTTATGATGGAAAGGGTCCAGTGCTCTGCTGTGATTTGCTCCCATCTGGGAGCAAAGTGAGCTAACCTTCCTGGAATGGTGAGAGGCTCTGGGTCTTTTAGAGCCAGAAAGGCTAAGTTCTCTAGCTGCAAGTCAAAGGCCCTGAGGAGGTTGAGGCTGTTGGGCTACAGTAGTCCTTGCAGCCTTAGGCTTGGCCTGTTTAGGTTGTTGACGCTTTGCAGCAAAACGACCTGCAGAAGATGTCTGTTGACCATAAACAGGATAATATCTTATCTTCTTGGGAAAATATGCCTTTTTGAACAACCTCTTCTGGACAGGATTAGAGGTAGACTTTGAAAGCCTATCCAAAGCAGAATTTTCTGCATCCATTTGAGTGGCCTTTGCTTGCCAATCTTTGCCAAACAGGTTTTCACCTGTACAAGGAAGATTTCCTAATCCATCTTGGACCCAGGGTTCCAAATCAGAAGCTTGTAACCAAGCAATTCTGCGTGCACCTATGGCAATGGCCGAGGCTCTGCTGGCCCCCTCAATAGAGTCAAAGGCTGCACGGTTAGAAAATTTGGAAACATCCTGGGCATGCTTAAGCCAGGTAAGAAAGTCTTCCCTTTTATCTTCTGGAAGAAAAGGGAGGAAAGTTTGCAGATGATCTGTAACTTCCTTCAGAAACATCCCCATATAGAGACTATAGGAGTTGATTCTGGCAACAAGCATACTGGCCTGGAAAATTTTCCTGCCAAAAGCATCTAAGGTTCTACATTCTCTTCCTGGAGGAGCAGATGTGCCTCTTTGCACTCTAACATTTTCATAGCAGACTCCACCACAATAGAATGGTGAGGAAGCTGAGTTTTATGAAATCCAGGACAAGGAGGGACACGATACATGGTATCCAACCTACGAGAATGAGAAGAGATGGTGAGAGGAGTCTCCCATATGCCTATCATGTGGTCATAAAGGATCTCATGAACTGGCAAAGTGGCTGCTTCTTTAGGAGCCTTGGGATATTGCAAAATATCCAATTTTTTGGCTCTAGGCTCTGTCTCAGGGGCTACTGAGATAGAAAGCCCCTTGGCCACTTCCCTTATGAAGTCTGGAAAAGACAAGTCTTCTGGAGGGGGACATTCTTCTTTTTGGAGAAGAAGGCTCCTGAGGAAGAAGTACCGATGCTTCGACAGAGGCCTCCGATGCATCAGAGTCTTCGGAGGAATCGAAGTATCGCCTGTCGGGAAGCTCCTGTAAAGCCCGATACGCATACCGGGTGGTATCGACATTGGGAGTCATCGGTACCGGATCGGTACCGATAGGCATCATCGGACAGGGTACCGCTGCAGTCGACACCGAAGCCGATGTCGATGCAACCGGTACCGGAACCGATATCGGAGCTGGTGTCGGAGCCAGTACTGACAACAAAGCTTGTTGCGATACCAGCGGCGTCGCAGCTTGTATGAATGCCGTAATGGCATGCTGCATGGTCAGAACATTCTGATCCATCGACGCCATGAATGTCTGGAGGTCAGTACCGGCGGATTCTACCGGTACCCCAGAACATTGCAACAGGTGATCGGTCGAGGCCGTGCCATCGATGTCAACCTGTGACCCCATAGGAGGAGCTTTGGAAGCCAGAGCTTCCCGCCGGGGTACTTTTGCCGGTACAGGATCCTCGAGGGCAAGTCCGGAGGCATCTCTATGCTTAGAGGGAGATCTACCCTTCGAGGACCGGCTGGACTTATGTTTGGTTACCTGAGATCCATAGGAGGAAGAAGAATCCCTGGAAGACGTCAATGCCACCGAAGCTGCATCAGAGGGAAACAGTGTACTGAGCTTGGCTGCTCGGTTCTGTAAACCTCTTTTAGACATCATGGAGCAGGACGGACAATCCGTGATGGAATGGTCAGGACCCAAACACTTAAGACACCAGTCATGGGTGTTGGTAACAGAGATGGTACCGCTGCACTTAGTGCATTTTTTAAACCCGGAGGCAGGCTTTTCCATGAGGAATTTTCTGTTAGGCCTAAGGCCCAACGGAGAAAAAATACACTGAAGTGGAATGGAAGGTATTCTTTTTTTTTTTTTTTTTGAAGTAAAAGAAAGAAAAGACCGGCGGTACCGGTCCGATGTCGAAGAAGGCAGACGCGCGACCAAAGAAATAAAATAAAATAAAGAACTTCTTCAGCGGTGACAGGAACACGACCTGCTGGCTCCGCGGAAAAAAAGAACTGGAGAGAGGCGGTTAGGATAGGCGGGAAGGCAGAACACAGGCGCTGTGGGATGCTCCCAAAAGCTTTCCTTTTTTGGGAAGCTGGGGAGCGTTCCCGCGCAGGCTCCGTCGGTAACGACGTACCCATATGTGAAGACTCATTCCTGCTTGTTCCTGGAGATCACCTGTTACAGGTGAGTAACTACGCTTTCTCCAGGACCAAGCAGGAAGTCAGTCCTCACATATGGGACTCCCCAACTTAAGGCTACCGGAGACCCAAAGCTGAAAAAATGAGTTCCCTCTAGAGCCTCAACATGTGTGAAAAGAATCTGCTCTGAGAACGCCCTCGAACAGTAGCCCAACACCAGGGCCGGAGGGTAGGAGTTGCCTATACCTCAAAGAGATTACGGAGTACTGTCTGTCCGAAAGCACTATCCCTGCGGGACTCCCTCTCGAGGCAGTAGTGGGCTGCAAAGGTCTGGCTTGAAGACCAAGTAGCGGCCCGGCAGATGTCTACCAACGGAACAGAGCGGAGATGAGCCACTGACGCAGTCTTCGCCCTGACACAGTGAGCAGTGACTCGACCCTGCAAGAAGAGGCCGGCTGCCCTGTAAGCCCAGGCGATACAGTCTGCTACCCAAATGGACAGGGTACGCTTGGAGACAGGTAACGCCAACTTATTAGGGTCAAAAGAGACGAAGAGCTGAACAGCCCTCCGGTGTCCCTGCGTACGGTCAAGGGAGAAGGACAACGCCCTCCTACAGTCCAGGGTATGCAAGACCATCTCAGCCCGGCCGGCATGCGGCCTGGGAAAGAAAGTTGGAAGAACCACCTGGCTATTCTTAAGTCTCTAAATTATTTAAACTGTAACATCATGTGGTGGGTGAAATTGGGATGCGTTTTTTTGTTGTTTTATTTTTATATTACTTATTGATTTATATATTACTGTTGTGTATAATTTTGTTTTAGTTTGTTTTATCTTACTGTACTCTGCTCATTTTTTTTACATTAAAAAGCAAAATATAAATGTTTTATTTATTTATTTAGACTGATTTAGTATACCGCTTTATCATTAAATCAAAGTGGTTTAGCACATAAAACAATCGAGATAATTGTGTGGTCAGTAGCATGCAGTGGGAGATCAAGAAGAGCGATGTGTGGTGCAGAGTGCTAGATTTTATCGGTGAGCTATATACAAAGTGAGCAATATACATATATACAAGATAGAGCCATGTGTAAAGGTGATCTAAGATCCGGGCATGTATAGCGTTGTAGATACTGCACATAGGAGTCAGTTCAGGTGAAGTCCTTGTAGTATTCTGTAAATAGAGTTGTTTTAAGTAGCTTTCTGAAGTCCTTTAGGTCTTTGGTTGATCTTAGGTGGTCGGGGAGAGAGTTCCATAGTGCGGGCGCTGCCAGAGAAAGTGGCCTGATTTGTTTTGGCGAATTCCTTTGGCGTGCTGATGGTGTCCGAGGTTCCTTTTCTTCTTGATCTTGTGCTGTGGTCGGTTTTAATGATTGGTTATAGGCTGTTAGCTGAGAGGTTGTATATTATTTTGAAAATGTTTATAAGTACTTTGAAGCGGATTCGAGAGCTGATTGGGAGCCAGTGCAGGTGGTACAGTATGGGAGTAATGTGGTCGTGACCTGTGCAGTCTGTTATGATGCGTGCGGCGGTGTTCTGTGCTAGCTGTAAATTACATTAATACTATTCCTCATACTTGCTCTGTACCGAAAAAAAAGCTTACTTCTGGATCTCATATATACAGATATACCAAGGTGCTCTTGGAAATTAATTATATTCAAGCCAGTGGTGCCCAATATAATTAGGCCAATTAAGTCATAGAGTTCCAAGTTTGAGAATGCTAAGTATAGAAAGCTCCTTTGAGGTGGTATGCAATGGATCACATGACCCATCAATGTGTGCAGACGCAAAACTGCACTCAAGGAAAAACCTAAATTAAGAGTCTGCCCAATTTAATAAGTTTTCTTACCACAGACATGTGTTGAAGGTAATTTTATGACAGGTCACCTTGCTAGGAAGGGGAAGTAAGCATCTTTTCTTGGGCTATTTTATAGGTACTTATGTATCTTTATAAAATAGCCTCACGCAACCTGCAGAAATTTGGTTAAGAAACACTTGTAAGTTTACACTTGCTTGGGAGCAGGTGTTAGGGCAAGTATGTGCATAGGTATGTATTTTATAAACTGTGAGTGTACTTTTGACTCCAATTGTGCTCTACCCAAACTATGCCGTGCAAATAAATTTATATTTACTCCCAAGCAGGTGTAAATTTACGTAGGTGCATTTAACAGCGATTGCTGAAGCTTTTGTGAGGCTATTTTATAAAGGTGCATGTGTGTCTTTCTAAAATAGCTCCAAAACAGTCACCTACTTCAACTTCTTTGCTAGATGACCTGCTATAAAATTACTCTACCCATGGGGAAAAACCTCAGTAAATCAGGCCCTAAAATACAAAAATGAATTTTCTCCTTCCCCTCCCCCAAAATGTATACACTCCTTATGAACAAAATTGTCCCTCTAATTATTTATGATATTAAACAGAGTTAAAATTACCCTCTAAATCACATCTTACAACAGGTATTCTCTGTGACTTGCAATGTAAACCCTATGAAATTAAACACTAGTTTATAATCGATTGACTCATATAGATTAGGTAACAAACCCTTTTTCCATCTTTGGTCTTCTTTAAATTCCAAGTGCCATCGGGCAACTTTTCAAAAAATTTTCGTGCTTTTGGTGCTTGGTCAAGAATATGAGCAGTTGGTATACCCAGAACTTCCACAATTTTGCTCATTTGATCCACCTATTCAAACATTTATAAACAAATGAGAAGAGAACCAATATCATGTTTTTAAGGTTTACATTTACTTTTATTACTCTTTCTTACTTCTTACCTACAGATATGCCACCTACGACAAATTCTATCTGTAATGTGAGAGGATAAAACATTCATTTTATAAAAGGCAGGCCAATGTGTTACAAATGCAAATTTCTCTAAAACATGAATAAGGATCTTCATTTCCATTCAATTAAGGAAAGTATCATCATCTATCAAAACATAAAAAAAAGAAAATTTGGTGTATAAAATTCAGCATTTTTCTGAGCAGATGTAAGAGTTGTCATGGTGGACAAAAGTAAGAAGCTACACTCAGCCTCTCCTCCTCTGCCAGAAGGGAGATGGGTGGAGTATCACGAAGGCGACAAATGAAGACTGTGGGGGAGAGGGGAAAATGGGAATGCCAAAAGAAAATTCTCAAAATACAGTATGTTTTGTAAAACTTAGGATTACTATTAGAATCATCATTTTGAACGGACAATTAAGGGCTCTTATATATATGAAAAATATGGTAACTAATCTTTTTTCTTCGCAATTTTTAACTTTCAATTTAAAGAAACAAAAATCAAGATTGATAGCTACATAAATTGTTAGGCTGAAAGAAACCCAGATGTCCATCAAGTCCAACCTTCTATTTCCTAAATGCTCTGTCTTCAATGAAATATAATGCGAAGAAACAAAGAAAATTGTTTGCTAAACTATGCTAATGGTTAACACAGGGTTTTTACTGTGCACTAAGCCTGCTGTGGCAACCAGTTACTATGCGCTAAAAATGTGGCTGCTGTAAAAATCTTGTGCTAATCGCTTAGCTGGGTTAGGATAGGGGCAGAGTATGGTGTTCAGTGCACATTGCGGTTAGCATGGGCATCTTCTGCATCAATGCTGCAGTTAGGGTGGGCGTAGCGGTAACTGGCAAATGGCTTAGCCTGGGGTGGAGCTAGACCCATGATTACCGTATATACTCGAGTATAAGCCGACCCGAATATAAGCCGAGGTACCTAATTTTACCACAAAAAACTGGGCAAAACTATTGACTCGAGTATAAGCCGAGGGTGGGAAATGAGGCACCTACTAGTCAATGTAAAAAATAAAGTTAGAGACCAATAAAATTACATGAATATTTATTTAAACGAAAAACAGTAAAATAGCTCTGTAAGTGGAAAATGGGGTCAACAAAAACAATATGCTATCAAACCTTAAACCCGCTCCGCCTAGCTTTGAATGCAGCCGCAAGAGTCCTCTCTGGATCATCAAGATCCGACCACATAACGCCCATCATGAAGGATTTGCATTGGCTACCTTTACATGCCAGGCTCCAATACAAGTCATTGGTCCTCACCTTCAAAGCCCTAAATAACTACCCCCCTACGCCAATCAGCAAGCTAGTCCATGGTACCCTGGAAAATAGAAACAGAAGGTCTACTGCACTGAACACATTAGTAGTCCCCAAGCTAATAACTACATGCACAAAGGCTACCTCCAACAGAGCCTTCTCCATATTCGCCCCTTTAAACTGGAATGCACTCCCCCATGAAATCCGTGGTATTAAAAGCCTCTTCCTATTCAGAAAAGCCTTAAAACTCCACCTGTTCACAAAATGTTACCCAGAAACTTCCAGTGATAGAAGCACAACCAGCAAGCTTCCCTCATACCCCAGCCGCCCCTGAACGTCAATACCACAGATATAATAGGTAGTCCCCACTCAAGCCCAACCAACCACTAATCTTCATCTTCACAAAATCAATGCAACACCCATTTATATTAGAATATTGTACATAGTTTCGAGTTAACATGTATTTAGTTTCCCCGGTTTTGATCCCATGTTCAATTCCCTGTTCTTTGTAAACTCAATGTTGTTTCTGTACATTGCAGTATTTTTGTTCGATGCACACCGCGCTGATTTTAATTGCACGGTATAGAAGAAATGTTAAATAAATAAATTAATTAATTCAAAATAAAGAGATATTTTTCTACCTTTTGTGCATTTTTTTTCAGCTGCAATTGCTCCAGTCACTTTCTTCTGGTTTCTTTGTGTCTTCTGCTAACTCTCCATCGTCTGCTGTCCATTTGTCTTTTCTTCTCTCTTCTAGTTTTTTTCCATTCTCTCTCTACATCTGCTTTAACATACTAATCTTTCTCCTTTTGCTCTTTCCTCATTCCTATTTCATCTACTCAAATTTTACCCCTCCATTCTCAATCCCCACTTACTCTCCCAATATCCGGCCAATTGTAGATTTGTCTTCCCTCCCACACAAAATATTTTTCCCCTCTCCATTTCACTCTCCCAGCTTCATCCCATTCTAATCCTCCCCCAACATCAGCTCCATTCTAGTTCCAGTCCCACCCAGCATCCGCTCCCTTCTAGTTCCCGCATCAGCCCATTTCCAGTCCTAGCCCCCCATAAGCCCATTTCCAGTCCTATCCTAGACCCACCATCAGCCTATTTCCAGTCCTAGCTCCCCCATCTATTTCCAGTCCAATCCGAGTCCCTCCATCAGCTCATTTCCAATCCCAGCCCCCCATGAGCCCATCAGACCATGTCAAATCCTAGCTCCCCTCCACTCAGCCCATTTCCAATCCAAGCCCCCCATGAGCCTACTTCCAGTTCTAGCCCCTTCATGAGTCCATTTCAATCCAAACCCCCACCACAGCCCATTTCCAATCTTAGCACCCCCCAACAGCCAATTTCCAGTCCTATTCTAGCCCCTCCATCAGCCCATTTCCTGTCCTAGCCCCCCCCCCCCACTCACCCATTTCCAGTCCTAGCTCTGAAGGGATAATTGGAATAAAAGGATAATCAGCTCAGATCTGCTTTATATGTTTGCCTTATGATTGCATATATATCTGCTTTATAACTGCACTCTGGCCTGTTTGAAACAGACACAGCAACATATGGTTGGCACAAACAGGTGGGCAACAGGAAAAGAGCACATGCAGCTTACTACTGTTATAAAGCCTAAAAAAGCTATACTTTGGACAGAAGTGTCCAAGGATATAAGCCTAGGTTCAAACAGGTCAAGCCAGGAATTCAACTAATGCTCTTGCCCTGAAGGTTTCAATTGGTGCCAGCAGATGGAAAAAACACAGGAGGAGGCAGAGGGCTATGATTGATTGCATAGTTAGGCAAACCTTGATCAACAGATCCAGCTACATAACCATAGAAGGCCCTGGGAGTTTTGCATTTGCTGAAACTATTTAGAATTTGAAGCAGAGAGGTATATATAAGACAGCAATTTTAGAGGGTCTGGGGGCAGTTCTTTTCTCCCCTTGCAGAGAGAAGTCTGCCCCACTGTCCCTCAGACAGGCACTTGCTATCTGCATCTATAACCATTTGTTTGCTGTGCCAAATAAAAAAAAGTTTCTTTGTAGCTGAGCAACTTGCTGTCTGAACTGTTTATTGGTAATTGGGGAGACTTTGTAGGTGGACCCGGCCTACAATTGGTGGCCCGTACGGGGACATCTAAACTGAGTTTAGACACTCATAAATTTTTCTAAATTGCCCAAGGATTCCTCTGACTGTATTTTTGTCAGAGAGGATACCTCCTGTTTGAAAGGAGAAACAGGGGATGAGAATACCTTCTCAATAGGAGAAGAGGATTCCTTCTGCTGGTACAGAAGATGGGAATACCGCTCTGAGTGACGTCGAGAGAGATTTTGATACCCTAGGATGACTCTATTGGTGAGTGTTCAGTTTCCCTGTCTGTATAAAAGGACAGAAGACTTGCCCGGGTTCGAGTGGTGGGTAAGTATGTAATTACTCTGTATTTAGTTGTAACATTAGGGAATGATTAGGGAAAGGAAGTTTTGCCCAGACATTAGGTCTCTTTTTCCAGGATTGATTGATGTACGCTTGAGACTGTACATATCATTGATATGAAGCGAGTGTGTGTCTTTTTCCACGTTTTCATACCCCCGCGAGGGGATTGGCCTGAATTTAGACGAAGCACAAGCGTTGTATGTGTGTATGAGTCCTGGATTAGTAATTTCGCGCCTCTGTTAACTACGAGGTTTGGATTTCCACCTAAAAGCGAAATTACGCGTGCCTCTGTATATAAGGAGGTTCAATTTGCTATTGGTAAAAGGCGAAATTAATTGCCCCTGTCCCCAAACAGTGAAAACACCAGGTTTACAGATTTTAGAAAGAGGGACAGCTAAGGAGAACATTTATAGAAAAACGAGGATGATCTCCTTATCTGGGGTGCTCACAGACCAGAGAGGGTGACAATTAGATCTACTGAAGAATAGCTTTCTAAGTATCTTTTTGAAATAAATTACTTTACAAGTTCCAGATCAAAGTGAATGACGGAGCTGACTGCAGCTGAATTAAATAACCAAGGGGGAGTGGGTCTAGTTCAGTTTCAGTATTCTGATCAGATAGGCTGTTAGGTATAATGCATTTACCTCTGTCCTGTGTTTTTTAGTTTTAGTCTTTAGTAAACACTGTCCTTTCATTACTGGAAAGTTGAACTAAGTGTGGAATTCCTGGAGAGCGTATCTGTTTGCTTTTATTTTCTCCCACAATATCTATGTGTTTGTAAGATGCCCCAGTCTCTGGAGAGGGTAAAACCGTTGGCCCGGAGTCCCTTGAACGCAAGTGACAAGTGGTGTTTGTTTATCTGTCTCTATTCTTCCAAGTCTTTCCTGTCTTCTTTAGAACATTGAAAACAACGAAAAATCTTCCAGGGTCTGCTGTAGCAATCAATGTGCTGAGACAGCTAGTTTTTTCCTTCCTGTCTGTCTGAGTTTGTATTGTTACATGGAATGGATTTTCTGAGTTAGTGGATTGGGATCTGAATGTATTGTACACTGAAGTGAGAATCTTAGAAGCAGACCGCACAGATAATTGACAGTGTTTTATTCTGAACTGCCAGCTATTGTGTGCAGTGATCTGACTGGTAGAAAAACAAAGAAAAATAGTTTATAGTTACAAGTACAGCCTGAAAATTTCAAATTGTTTCTGTGCATATTTGTGTGCAGTAAATAAGTCTAATCCATATGTGTAAGTTTTATTTTTTAAATTTGGGATCTGATTATATCCTGGTTAAGAAACATTTGTCTGCTGTTTTCTGTGTGTCAGAAGATTAAATAGCTCTGCCTGGGTCTGTGATAGGTCATAGGGCAGCTGTACACAATGCGGAACAAATTCCTATGTATGTGTTACTTTTTGAGAAGCTTATTTTGATTTTTCTAACAAATGTGGAAGATCCTAATTAACCAGAGATTAATAAAAGATCGTAGTGATGCTAAGATTAGTTTTGACTAAGTGATACAAGATCAGATTTGTCATGTTCTTATGACTTTACAAATTTAAGATCAGATTGATAAAGGGGAAATGATTTAGTGAAGTCTCTCAAGGAAGCCTCTCTATTCTAATCAGATGGGCTGCTGTACTTAATGACTGATAGCTTTGCATTTAGCTGTCAGCTGTTCAAGTGCTCCTAGATGTTAGATCAAACAATCAAGGCATGAAATTGGAGAATCTGCTTCTGTTGTCCTTTGACCTTAAGAGTGGAGATTGATGGCCCTGACAGGACAATGCAACTGGGAAATGATTTAAACCCAGTGAATGAGTGAATGAGAAGTTATATGTTTGGTTTAGATCAAGCAAAATTAAAAGTAAAACAGAATTTTATATATTGTTGCAAGTATTTCATAGAGGACAGAAACCCAAAAGAGCTGTAACTAAGTTTTATTTTAACTTTTGTTTAAAGGACAGGAAGAGAGATCTACTGTTTGCTGTCAGTTCAGTTTGACACCAGTCTCATTCATTTTAAATGTGAAAGGGAGTGTTTGTATTCTTAAGCTCAGTGCTAATGACTAATGACTAAGGACAGTAACACGGGAGTTGCTGAATTTTAGGATAAATTCATCTGTTTTTCTGTAGTTGAATTTTATATGTTGGGGTCCAGAGAAAACAGTGTACTTTGTTTTGAAAGATTTTTTTTAAGTTTCAATTTTAGGAATACACTATATTGTAGCACTATGACATACAAATTTATTTTAGTTTACACACTTGCAGAACAAATTTGGTGAAAAATGGAGCTTAGTTCCCAGAAAAATATGAGAATATTTGTAAAGTTATTTACACATAAAACAATAACATTAAGTTGAATTGATTAGACAAAGTCTCCTACAGCACAGAGGTTTGTTTGTTTTTTAACATGTCTGTCTAGTTCTGTTGTCCATTTGCATTTCTTAAGATAGCATGCCGGTAAGGTGAAGCTAGCCCAAGCACTGCTTTGAAGTCTCCCTCTGACATGCAACAGTATCAGTGTAATGAAAGACTCAGGATAATTATTTTGCCTTGTTCAGCACTCTCACTGAGAACAGTATATACAATAGATTCTAGTCATACGTGGAGAGACACATGTGGCTGTCATGTTAAAAGTCATGATTTGTCCTATTACGACTGCCGTTATAAAAATGTTACAAAAGTAATATTTTTATACTGTAGGGACTTTATTCAGATTGTTTAAGACAATTGCTATTTTGAATGAGCACATATGTCCATTTTTGAACCATACCAATAAAGTTGGTGAGAAAAAAACAAAAGGACACTGTTTACTCATGTTGTTATATTCATTAAGAAGAATCCAAGTTTATATTTCCTATATACCATTTGTTTACCACAATACTAAGTTTCTAACAATTGTTTGATGTTCTTAGCATGCCAATTGAAAGGAAGGACTCTGATGGACATTAAACTGATGAAGGTTATTTAAAGTGACATATCTGCCTAATGAATATGTAAGCAAATTTTATTCAACTATGCTGTCTCCAGAATCTTTAATTCAGGAAGTCATTTAAGCCCCAACACTTACTCAACAATTGGAAATAGACACCTGGAGACAGGCTAGGTGCATTTTGCACCATGATATGCTTTGGAACATCCACACTGGCCATGTGGTACTTCCAGATGCTTTTTGCCTCGTTTTGCCTTTGTATGTCCTGGCCAGACATGCATGGGTAAAAAGAGGGATGATTTGATGACAAATTTTCACAAATAAAAATTGGAGTAATTCTGAAACTTGCCAAACTTACAGAATATGTGCGTGCAACTTGTCTAATCTATTAATATGTAAAGATCAGTTAAGAGTATGGTGGAGTATTTCCTACCAGCAAATGAATCTCCAGTGATGGAGAGACAAGAAGTTTATCAAACTGAGAGACACAGTTGATACCATATGAGATAGTTATGATCTTAAGTAAATGTGGATGAAATTATGTTTATCACATTGCATTGTCTCATTGTAAAATCTAATCTAGAATATTTTAGTCTTTTCATTTAATATTGGTGCTGCTCTTCTGAATGGGACCTGGAGCCATGTCACCAATTGAAATCCAGAGATTCCAACAGAGGGAATTGGCCATAATCCAGATGGAACAGTCCACCCCAAGACCTCTGAACTCAACTATACTTAAACTTCAGAGACAGGTGAAGTGCACGACGCAGTCCTGAAAAACTGCTGGGAAGCAGGCCCAAATTATCTGAAAATAAAGACTATTAAGACTGATTGGGACTTTTGGGAAAATCTACAAGCCATTTGGGCTACAGCAATTGCAATACCCACACCAGCTCAAGTTGTACTGTAACATTTTCAAAGCTTTCTTCATCACTTTGTTGAATATTTGATGTGTTCAGTATTATTGCAAGCTGTATGTCTTCCATTCTCTTAGAATGTTGCCTGCTGGTTTTTCCAGACTCGGAGGAGGCCTAACAGCTTTCTTTATAACTCTTTTAAGTATAGCTTGTTTTGCAATCATTGCCTGTTGTGCCTTATCCATTTTACTTGCCTGTTGTAAACGAATGATGCTGCAAAGCACTAAAACCATGTACATTGTATCTATGGAACAGTACCAGCGGTTACCTCTCAATGATCCCTCTCTGTCTCAAATGGTTATCATCAATGCCCCTTAGTGGGATTACTTTTGCCCCTCCACATAAAAAAAAGAAAAAGGAAAAGAAAAAGTGGGGAATGAAGGGATAATTGGAATAAAAGGATAATCAGCTCAGATCTGCTTTATATGTTTGCCTTATGATTGCATATATATCTGCCTTATAACTGCACTCTGGCCTGTTTGAAACAGACACAGCAACATATGGTTGGCACAAACAGGTGGGCAACAGGAAAAGAGCACATGCAGCTTACTACTGTTATAAAGCCTAAAAAAGCTATACTTTGGACAGAAGTGTCCAAGGATATAAGCCTAGGTTCAAACAGGTCAAGCCAGGAATTCAACTAATGCTCTTGCCCTGAAGGTTTCAATTGGTGCCAGCAGATGGAAAAAACACAGGAGGAGGCAGAGGGCTATGATTGATTGCATAGTTAGGCAAACCTTGATCAGCAGATCCAGCTACATAACCATAGAAGGCCCTGGGAAAGAGTTTTGCATTTGCTGAAACTATTTAGAATTTGAAGCAGAGAGGTATATATAAGACAGCAATTTTAGAGGGTCTGGGGGCAGTTCTTTTCTCCCCTTGCAGAGAGAAGTCTGCCCCACTGTCCCTCAGACAGGCACTTGCTATCTGCATCTATAACCATTTGTTTGCTGTGCCAAATAAAAAAACGTTTCTTTGTAGCTGAGCAACTTGCTGTCTGAACTGTTTATTGGTAATTGGGGAGACTTTGTAGGTGGACCCGGCCTACAGCTCCCTCCCCCTCACAACCCATTTCCATTCCAAGCCCCCGTCCCCATCAGCTATTTGCAGTTCAAGCCCTCCTTCCACTCAGCCCATTTCCAGTCCTAGCAACCCCCCCAGCCCATTAACAGTCTTAGCCCCCCCAGCCCATTACCAGTCCTAACCCCCCATCAGCCCATTTCCAGTCTTAGCCCCCCCCAATAACCCATTACCAGTCCTAAAACTCCCCATCAGCCCACTTCCATTCTTAGCCCCCCCATAACCCATTACCAGTCCTAAACCTCCCCATCAGCCCACTTCCATTCTTAGCCCCCCCATAACCCATTACCAGTCCTAAACCTCCCCATCAGCCCATCTCCAGTCTTAGCCACCCCATAGCCAATTATCAGTCCTAACCCCCCCATCAGCCCATTTCCAGTCAGCCCCCCCATCAGCCCACTTCCAGTCTTAGCCCCCCCCCATAGCCAATTACCAGTCCTAACCCCCCCATAGCCCATTACCAGCCCTAACCCCCCCATCAGCCCACTTCCGGGCTTAGCACCCCCCCCCCATGGCCCATTACTAGTCCTAACCCTCCCCTATCAGCCCACTTCCAGTCTTGGCCTCCCCCCCATTACCAGTCCTAAACCCCCTTCCGCCCTATCAACCCAAATTAAAAAAAAACCAACCCAGCTGCTTCTGCCGCGGCAGCATCAAGAGTGCCGCCGCCGCAGCGGGGCCCCCCCGGCAGAGCCTCCCTGCATCGCAGCCTATCCCCGAACGCGGGCTTCTTTCAGAGCCGCGAGAGTTTCCTTTCTCGCGGCTCTGTTAATCCCGCCGGGGCTGATGGGAAATCCCATCAGCCCCGGCGGGATTAACAGAGCCGCGAGAAAGGAAACTCTCGCGGCTCTGGAAGAAGCCCGCGTTCGGGGATAGGCTGCGATGCAGGGAGGCGATCCAGGGAGGCTCTGCCGGGGGGCCCCGCGGCGGCGGCGGCACTCTTGATGCTGCCGCGGCAGAAGCAGCTGGGTTGTTTTTTTTTTTTTTAACTTGGGATGAAGAATGTTTTTTGCGCGGGGCCCCCTGAAACGCGGGGCCCTGTGCAAAAAACATTCTTGCTCAATGTACGGGCCGGCTCTGCCCAGCACATCACTGCAAAGGTTTCCATATCTGCAGCCGCGGTTATGGAAACCTTAGCTTTAGAAGCAGTGCCCCCTGCTAGACATCTGCAGACGTTGACTCGAGTATAAGCTGAGGGGGCCGTTTTTCAGCACAAAAAATGTGCTGAAAAACTCGGCTTATACTCGAGTATATACGGTACTGCATAGCGACATACCGTGCATGTCCCCCCCTTCATTAGCACAGGCCTGGTGCCACTCTCACGCTATGTTTTGAGGCTGAATGCACATTGAACTACCATGTTTTAGTAAACATACTCCAAAGTGCATCTGTAGCCAGCTCCAATGCAGGATTAAGGCATAGGCACATGCCTTGGGCTAAAATGTTTAGAAAGTGCCCCTTCGGATGGGTAATTCATTGGCTCCCAAAGCAGAATTTTGCCCAGGTATGCCTATTGGCAGAAAGGAAAGGAAAGCAAAGGAGGGGGAAGAGGGTGGCAGAGCCACCGTTCCCAACATTTGTGCACTGTCCTCTGGTCTACAAGAGGAGTTGGTGAGCAGCAATTTTTTACCTGCAGCTTCTTCGTCTGCTGTCAGAACTATGTGGGACTCCACTGTGAGTCTTTTAAAATGTATTTATATTACAATAGGGTGGGGGTGGGGGGGACTAACCAGAGGGTTAATCCTGCCCTGGTGAATTCTGATGCAATAAAATGCTCCAACCTGACTTCAAAAATAGCAATCAGATTAGAATCACCAAATTTTGATTTTTCCCTAGTATTTAGTTAAGAGTAGTTACTCACCTGTAACAGGTGTTCTCCAGGAGCAGCAGGAATCAGTCCTCACATATGGGTGAATTCGGCGCAAATGGAGCCCCCATGTGGAGCATTTCCCCAGCTTTCAAAGAAAGCCTTTGGGAATGCAGCGCACCTGCGCGGTTCCCTTCCCGCCCAAGGGTGCCATCTTGCTCAGTCTGATGACATAGCTAAAAGACAGCAAAAATCAAAATAAAGTATATGACTGCAACTCCAGGGGAGGAGGGAGGGTCGTGAGGACTGATTCCTGCTGCTCCTGGAGAACACCTGTTACAGGTGAGTAAAGCGTAGTTACTCACCTGTAACAGGTGTTCTCCAGGAGCAGCAGGAATCAGTCCTCACTTATGGGTGACGTCGGCGCCGACGGAGCCCTCGCGGAGCAATTTTCCCCAGCTTTCAAAGAAAGCCTTTGGGAATTGCAGCGCGCATGCGCGGTAGTCTTCCCGCCGAAGGTGCCATCTTAGCCAGTCAGATGACATAGCTAAAAAGACAGCATAAAAATTTGCAAAAAGAACATAAGCAGACGATTGCAACTCCAAGGGGAGGAGGGAGGGTAGTGAGGACTGATTCCTGCTGCTCCTGGAGAACACCTGTTACAGGTGAGTAACTACGCTTTCTCCAGGACCAAGCAGGAAGTCAGTCCTCACTTATGGGACTCCCAAGCTCAAGGCTACCGGAGACCCTAAGCACAAAAATGAGCTCCCTCTAGCTCAGCAGCACAGAAGGAAAGAATCTTCGCTGAATTATCACCCACCGGTAGCCCACATCCGGGATGGAGGGTAGGAGTTGCTCAGACCTCAAAGAGATTACGGAGGACTGCCTGTCCGAAAGCACTGTCCCTACGGGACTCCCTCTCGAGACAGTAATGGACCGCAAAAGTCTGGCTCGAAGACCAAGTAGCGGCCCGGCAGATGTCTGCCAGCGGAACAGAGCGGAGGTAAGCCACTGACGTGGCCTTTGCCCGAACGCAATGAGCCGTGACTCGACTTTCTAAGGCGAGTCCGGCTGCCCCATAAGCCCAAGAGATACAGTCCGCAACCCAGATGGACAGAGTACGCTTGGAGACCGGGAGCCCCAATTTATTGGGGTCAAAGGACACAAAAAGCTGCGCAGCTTTACGGTGCTCCCGCGTACGGTCAAGGTAGAAGTTCAACGCCCTTCTACAGTCCAGGGTATGGAGGACCGTCTCAGCTCGGCTGGAGTGTGGTCTGGGAAAGAAGGTTGGAAGTACCACCTCCTGATTCAAGTGAAAAGGGGAGACCACTTTAGGCAGAAACTTTGGGTGAGTCCGTAGGACTACCCTATTCTTGTAGAACCGAGTGTAGGGGGATCAGACACGAGGGCCTGTAATTCACTTACGCGCCTAGCGGAAGTGAGGGCTATCAAGAACAGCGTTTTCCAAGACAGAAAACGGAGAGAGCAGGTAGCCATAGGTTCAAAAGGCGGACAGGTGATCCGCTGTAAAACCACATTCAGGTCCCAGTCCGGCGCTGGCGGGCGCAGAGGTGGTTTAAGTAGTAGGAGACCTCGGAGAAACCTCGCTACGAGAGGGTCGTTGGAGAGAGGTCTGCCGTCCACCGGCACATGATGTGCGGAAAGAGCACTGAGGTGAACTTTGACGGAGTTGGACTTAAGTCCCAGATTAGAGAGGTGTAGCAAGTACTGTAAGATCACCGACACCGGGCAGGAGAAGGGATCCTGAGACTGTTGGGTACACCAGACTGCAAAGCGACGCCATTTAAGGGCGTAGCATTTGCGGGTAGAAGGCCGTCGCGAAGCCAAGACGACCTCCTCCACCTCTGCCGGCAAGAGGAGAGGAGCAAGGACTACCCTCTCAGCAGCCAGGCCATGAGGTTGAGAGACCTGAGGTTGGGGTGCAGTAGGGACCCCTGATCCTGGGTGAGGAGATCCGGTTGCACCCCCAGAGGGATTGGATCCTCCACCGCCAGTTGCAGCAAGAGCGGAAACCACGGCTGCCTGGGCCAGCGAGGGGCCACCAGGATCACGAAAGCTTTGTCTCGGAGAACCTTGAAAAGGGTCCGGGAGACTAACGGGATGGGAGGGAAAGCGTACAGAAGGCTCCCCGACCATGAGATCAGAAAGGCGTCCGCCGCCACCCGAAGGGGGTGAGGCTGACGAGAGCAGAAGCGAGGAAGCTGCCGGTTGTGAGGACTGGCAAAGAGATCCACTGTGGGGAGGCCCCACCTGAGGAAGAGCTTCTGAACGATCAAGGGGTCCAGACGCCACTCGTGCGGCTGGAGGACCCTGCTGAGTTTGTCCGCCAGGCAATTTTCTTGGCCCGGGAGATAACTGCCTTGAGGAGAATGCCGTGACCGACGGCCCAAGAGCAGAGCTTCTGTGCCTCCCGGCAGAGGAGGAAGGAGCCCGTGCCCCCCTGCTTGTTCACGTAGAACATGGCAACTTGATTGTCCGTCTGGACAAGGACGGACTGTTGGGAGGTCAGGTGGGAGAAGGCCTTGAGAGCTAGGCGGATCGCCCTGAGCTCCAGGAAGTTGATCTGCTGAGCAGACTCCCACTTGGTCCAGAGGCCCTGAGTACGTGCCTCTTGGCAATGGGCTCCCCAGCCCAGGAGGGATGCATCGGTGGTCAGCACCCGGGTCGGCTGAGGTGACTGGAAAGGCATTCCCAATACCAGGTTCGGCTGCCGGAGCCACCACCGGATAGACGAGACCAGCGGCTCGGAGACGCGCACCAGGTCTGCTAGGCCGCCCGTGGCCTGTCGCCACTGCTGGCGGAGACACCACTGAGCAGGCCGCATATTCAGGCGGGCATTGGGGGTCACATGGACGGTGGAAGCCATATGGCCGAGCAGTCTCAGGAAGCGCCTGGCGGAGACCAGGGGCTGGCTGCGAAAGCGGTCGGCTAGGTCCATGAGCCGCTGAGCCCTGTCGAGCGGTAGGAACGCTCGCGCCTGAGGGGTGTGCAGCCTTGCGCCGATGAACTCGAGATCCTGTGAGGGGAGCAAAGTGGACTTTGCGAAGTTGATGACAAAGCCCAAGTGCTGCAGCAGAGTCACCGTGCGGCACGTGGCGGTGGTGACCTCCTGAGCGGATGCTGCTCTGATGAGCCAGTCGTCGAGGTACGGAAAAACATAGAGGCCGTGAAGCCGGAGATGGGCCGCCACGACCGCGAGACATTTTGTGAAGACTCGCGGTGCGGAGGACAGGCCGAAGGGCAGTACTCTGTACTGGTAATGATTTCCTGCCACCACAAACCTTAGGTATGGGCGGTGGCTTGGGTGGATGAGGATGTGCGTGTAAGCATCCTTTAGATCCAAGGAGCATAGCCAATCTCCCTGCTGGAGGTAGGGCAGAAGGATTCCAAGGGTAAGCATTTTGAACTTCTCCCGCACAAGGAACTTGTTGAGGTTGCGCAAGTCCAGGATGGGTCGGAGGCCTCCTGTTCTCTTTGGTATCAGAAAATACCTTGAATAGAAGCCCTGACCTCTCAGGTGGTGTGGCACCGGTTCCACCGCCTGATCCTGCAGAAGACCTGCTAACTCCTGAAGGAGCAACTCCCTGTGCAGAGGGGGGCGCGGAGGCTCTCCCGGAAAATAGGAGGGAGGGACCTGATGGAAGTGGAGAAGGTAGCCCTCTCGCACGACCTGAAGCACCCAGGCATCTGCGGTGATGCTGGACCACCTGTCGGCGAAGTGAACCAGCCGGCCTCCGGTGCTGGGGGACCCAGCGGGGGGGGAGAGGCTATGCTGAGCGAGTCAAAAACCCCCACCCTGCTGAGCAGGGGCTGGTGGCGCAGGCTTGGGGGCTTGCTGCCTACGGGACCCGTTACCCCGTCCCTTGGCCTGCTGGCCCTGTTGGGGAGCTGCAGGGGCCTGATAATGGGGGTATTGTTTGTAGGCAGCCGCCTTCCTCGGGTAAAAGGTCTTTTTTCCCGAGCCCTTCTTTTTCTGGGAAGGGGCGGAGGTCTTCCTAGAAAGCCTGGTCCTGGTGAGAGTCTCAGTCTCAATTTGTGCAGCCTTTTCCGCCATGGGCTTGCCAAAGAGGTTTTCGCCTCGGCAGGGGACATCGACCAACTTGTCCTGTACCCAGGGCTCAAGGTCGGACGACTGAAGCCAAGCCTGTCGGCGGGCACCGATGCCGGCTGCGGCCACTCGAGCCGAGGCTTCAAAGCCATCATAGGCTGCTCGGGACATGAACTTTGAGCATTCCCGAATACCTGTGGACAAGGCTAGGAACCTCCGCAAGGGTTCCTCGGACAAACCAGCGGAGAAGCCGGCTAGCTCTTTAGCCAGATCCCTGAGATACATGCCCATGTAGAGCTGGTAAGTCTGGACACGACAGGCGAGCATAGAGCCCTGGAAGCACTTTTTGCCAAGGCCATCCAGGTTACGGGCCTCCCTTCCAGGAGGCACCGAGGAGTGCATCTTCTGGCTCTTAAGACGATGCATGGCCGATTCCACTACCATGGAATGGTGTGGCAACTGCGCCTTTTGAAAGCCAGGGCTCTTGCGGACTCGATAGATAGAATCGACCCGCTTGCTCAGGACCGGCGAGGAGGCCGGACTCTCCCACATGCGGAAGAGTAGTCGTTCCAGCATAGGAGGAACCGGCACAGTAAAGTGCTCCCTCGCGGGAGAGTCATACTGGAGGGCGTCGAGCTCTTCGGCTCGAGGCTCCTCCTCGGGGTCCGCAGGGAAGGCCAAAGCCTTGGCCATATCCCTAACGAAATCCGAGAACCGGGCATCCTCCGGGGGGGACTGCTTCCGAGGCTCGGACTCCGGAGAGTCCGATGGGACACACCGAGTCCGGAAAGAATCAGGTGACTCTTCCTCCTCAGACTCCCAGACCGACTCCGACGAGGACTCGGTGGGGTCGGCTCGGGCAGGGTGCGGCGCCAGCCGCCCCGACGCCGAGGGAGTCGGCGTCGGCGACCTCGGTCCCGAACGGGAGGCCGAGGGCGACCTCGACCGAGGATCGACTCGAGTTCTCATCGACTCGAGGATCGGCTCGGTCTCCGGGGTCGACTTGGACGTCGACGTCCCGGCGGTCGGGGCAGCGACGCCAGCGAAGCCAGCGAGCAGTGCCCGCTGCTGGTCCATGAAGGCAGACAATCTGCTCTCCAAGGCCGTCAACCTGAGTCCGAGCTCAGGCGACCCAGCAGCCCCCGACTCGGGCCCCGACGGCGTCGGGCCCGACGTCGGCTGACGCGGAGGCGAGTCCAGAAGGACAACAGGACTTACCCGGGCAGGCATCTCCGACTCCAGGCGAGGTCGCTTCGGGAGGTGTTCCTTCTCCAAGGACCCGGGGCGGCTGTCGGGGCTATGCGACCTGGCCCTCGCGGAGCCAGGAGCGTCCACCGACGCCGCCCTCGCGGGTTTTTCCTTCCGTCGATGGTCCCCGGAGGGAGAACCCCGGTCGGAGGAGCTCCGTCGACGGTCCGAACTGGAGCCTTTCGACAGTGAGGCCTCCGACGAGGTCCGGGTACGGCTGGGGTCAGCGAAGATTCTTTCGCGCTGATGCCGCCGACTTCTCAACGCCTTCGAGGACAGTTTGCTGCAGGGCCCACAGATCAGTTCCTCGTGATCTGGGCCCAGGCAGCGGAGGCAAAGGTCGTGTGAGTCGGTGAGTGACATATTTCGGTCACACCGACCACACCGCTTAAAGCCACTGGCAGCCATCGGGGGAAAAAGGGCCCCTGCGAGGTCAAAGGACCGGGCTGCCAGGGAAAAAACGAAAACGAAAGCTGACTAAGTCAGAAAAAAACCGAACAACCGTTAGAGGACTCGAGACCGGCGTCGCGAGTCCGGGCGGGAAAACGACCGGCGTCGAACCGAAAGAAAAAAGGAAAAATACAGAGGAAAATCAACTTTTACGCGGGGACAAGACGGGGACGTCTGTAGGGCTCCGCGGAAAAAAGAAGACTGGCTAAGATGGCACCTTCGGGCGGGAAGACTACCGCGCATGCGCGCTGCAATTCCCAAAGGCTTTCTTTGAAAGCTGGGGAAAATTGCTCCGCGAGGGCTCCGTCGGCGCCGACGTCACCCATAAGTGAGGACTGACTTCCTGCTTGGTCCTGGAGAACTACTCTTTCTCCAGGACCAATCAGGAAGTCAGTCCTCACATATGGGACTCCCCAGCTCTAGGCTACCGGGAACCCAAAGCTGAAAAAATGGCTCCCTTTCAAGAGCCTCAGCATCCGTGATAAGAATATCCTCTGAGAACGGCCCCGTACGGTACCCCAACACAAGGGCCGGAGGGTAGGAGTTGCCTAAACCACAAAGAGATTACGGAAGCACTGAAAGCACTGTCCCTTTGGGACTCTCTCTCGAGGCAGTAGTGGGCTGCAAAAGTCTGGCTTGAAGACCAAGTAGCGGCCTGGCAGATGTCTGCCAACGGAACAGAGCGGAGATGAGCTACTGACGTGGCTTTCGCCCTGACACGGTGGGCCGTGACTCAACCCTGCAAGGGAAGGTCAGCTGCCTTGTACGCCCAGGTGATACAATCTGCTACCCAAGTGGACAACGTATGCTTGGAGACAGGTAATCCCAATTTATTAGGGTCAAAGGAGACGAAGAGCTGAGTAGTTCTTCGTTGCCCCCGTGTACGTTCAATGTAAAAGGACAACGCCCTCTTACAGTCCAGAGTATGCAAGACTGTCTCAGCCCAGCTGGTATGCGGCCTGGGAAAGAATGTCGGAAGAACCACCTCCTGGGTTGAGGTGGAAAGAGGAGACAACTTTTGGAAGGCACTTCAGATGAGTCCGAAGGACCACCCTGTTACTATAGAACCATGTGTACGGTCAATCAGAAAGCAGAGCTTGTAGTTCACTCACACGTCTGGCCGAGGTAAGAGCTACCAGGAAGAGCGCCTTCCAAGAAAGGAAGCGTTAATGGCAAGTAGCCATCGGCTCAAACGGTGGGCAAGTTGCAAGACCACGTTCAAATCCCACTCAGTGGCAGGTGGACGAATCAGAGGCTTGAACAAAAGCAGGCTTCTGAGGAAGCGGGACACCAAGGGGTGAACCGACAGAGCCTGTCCTTCCACCGGTGAGTGGTGTGCCAAAAGAGCACTGAGGTGGACCCAAACAGAGTTGGACTTAAGGCCTAGGTCTGACAGGTGAAGTAGCTTTGTAGCACTACTGGCACAAGGCAGGAGAAAGGATCTTCATTGTGCTGAGCACACCACACTGAGAACCTGTGCCACTTGAGTGCATAGGACTTTCTGGTAGATTGCCTCCTCGAGGCCAAGACCACCTCCTCAACTTCCCTAGGACGAAGTAAGGGAGCTAGCACTATCCTTTCAGCAGCCAGGCCATCAGATTGAGGGATCTGAGATTGGGGTGCAGAAGGTAACCCTGATCCTGAGACAGCAGATCGGGTTGCAATCCCAGAAGGAATGGAGTTTCCACTGCCAACTGCAGATGAGGTGGAAACCACGGCTGCCTCGGCCATCTGGGGGCTACCAGAATGACCGAGGCTTTGTCCCGTAGAATCTTGAATAGTGTTCAGGCCACCAGTGGCGTGGGAGGAAACGCATACAGGAGGCCCGCAAACCAAGAGATCAGAAATGCATCTGCTGCCATTCTCAGGGGATGCGGCTGTCTGGAGCAAAACCTGGGCAGCTGATGGTTCAGTGGACTTGCAAAGAGATCAATGGATGGAAGCCCCCATCGTAGAAAGATCTGCTGGACCACTAGTGGATTCAACTGCCATTCGTGAGGCTGGAGAATCCTGCTTAGTTTCTCTGCCAAGAAGTTCTCCTGACCAGGGTAGATAAACTGCTTTGAGAAACATGCCTTGTTTGACTGCAAAGGAGCAAAGGGCCTGCGCCTCCTGACACAGGAGTCTGGATCCTGTGCCTCCTTGCTTGTTCACATAGAACATTGCTACCTGATTGTCTGTCTTGAACTAAGACAGACTGGTGAAAGAGGGCATGAGAAAAAGTCTGTAGAGCCAAGCGGATTGCTCGCAGCTCCAAAAGATTGATCTGCTGTGTGGCCTCCCGAGGAGACCAAAGGCCTTGAGTGCACCTGCCCTGGCAATGTGCACCCCAGCCCTTTAAGGAAGCATCGGTCGTCAGCACCCTTGTGTGTGCTGGGGCCTGAAAGGGTACCCCCCTGAGGAGGTTTGGAAGATGTAGCCACCACTGTAAGGGGTCCAAGAGCGGTTTGGATACCTTTACTCTGTCTCGGAGGTCGCCTGTGGCTTGTACCCACTGAGCTCTGAGGCACCACTGAGCCGCCTGCATGTGCAGACGGGCATTCGGGGTCATTATGTACCGTGGATGCCATGTGACCCAGGAGCCGCAGGAAGTGTCTGGCAGAGACTTGAGAATTGCCTTGGAACTGGCTGGCCAAGCCCATCAGCCTGTGGGCCCTGTCCTCGGGCAAATAAGCTCTTGCCTGCAGGGTGTCTAATCTTGCCCCTATAAACTCTAGGTTCTGTGAGGGGAGCAAAGTGGACTTTGCGTAGTTGATGACAAAGCTCAGATGCTGAAGAGAGACAGTGCGAAGAGTGGGTTGTCTTGCCTCCTGGAGAGACTGACCCCCTGATGAGCCAGTCGTCCAGGTATGGGAAGACAAAGATTCCCTGACTTCTGAGATAGGCCGCCACCACCGCCAGGCATTTGGTGAAAACCCTGGGGGCAGAAGTTAGGCCAAAGGGAAGTACTCTGTACTGAAAATGGTTTCCTCCCACCACAAATCTGAGATATTGTCTGTGGTCTGGATGGATGAGAATGTGGGTATAAGCATCCTTTAGGTCTAAGGAGCATAGCCAATCTCCCTGCTGGAGGTAGGGCAGCAGTATCCCAAGGGTAAGCATCTTGAACTTTTCCCTCTCCAGAAACTTGTTTAGGTTTCGCAAGTCTAGGATAGGCCAGAGGCCTCCTGTCCTTTTTGGTATCAGAAAGTACCTGGAGTAGAAGCCTCATCCTTCCAGGTGGTGAGGCACTGGTTCCACCGCCTGTTCCTTTAGAAGACTTGCCAACTCCTGAAGGAGGAGGTTTCTGTGCAGAGGGAGTCTTGGAGGCTCCCCTGGAAAGTAGGAGGGGGGGTATCTGGTTGAGGTGGAGCATGTAGCCCTTCTGGACTATGATGAGGACCCAGGTATCCCGTTATGGCTGGCCACCTGTAGGCGTACAGGGTGGCGTACAGGGTCAGTCGACCTCCAATGCTGAGTAGAGCCAGCTGTGGAGAAGAGGCTATGCTGTGGGAGTCAAAACCCCACTCCCTGCTGTGCAGGAGCTGGAGCTGGCGGCTTGGGGGTCTTCTGCCTAGGGGACCCATGCCCCTGCCCCTTGGCCTGCTGGCCCTGTTGGGGAGCTGGAGAGGCCTGAAATTGAGGGGTAGGATTTGTAGGCAGCAACCTTCCTCGGGAAATTGGGCTTCTTCCCCGAGCCCTTGTTTTTCTGAGAAGGGGCAGAAGTCTTCCTGGACAGCCTTGTCCTGGTGAGAGTCTCAGTCTCGATTTCCGCAGCCTTTTCAGTCATGGGCTTACCAAAGAGGTTTTCACCTCGGCAAGGGACATCGGACCAACTTGTCCTGCACCTATGGCTCCAGGTCTGTTGACTGCAGCCAGGCCTGACGGCGTGCACCGATGCCGGCTGCGGCTACCCAGGCCGAAGCCTCCATAGGCTGCTCGAGAGATAAACTTTGAGCACTCTCGAATCCCTGTTGACAAAGCCTTGAACCTCTGCAAAGGTTCCTTGGAGAGGCCAGCTGAGAACCCGGCAATCTCCTTTGCCAGGTCTCGTAGGTACATGCCCATGTACAGCTGGTATGTCTGGATACAACAAGACAGCAAAGAGCCCTGGAAGCACTTTCTACCGAGGGCATCCAGGTTCTGGGCCTCCCGGCCGGGGGGCACCAAGCAGTGCATCTTCTGACTCTTCAGACGGTGCATGGCCGATTCCACAACCATGCAGTGGGGTGCGGTAGCTGCGCCTTTCGGAACCCAGGGCTGTTACGGACTTGATAAATGGAATCGACCCGTTTGCTAAGAACCGGCGTCGAGGCTGGTGCCTCCCACATATGGAAGAGCATCCGTTCCAGCATCGGAGATCCGACTCCGGTGAGTCCGAAGGGATGCACCGGGTCCGGAAGGTGTCCGGGGACAACTCATCCTCCGTCTCCCACTCCGACTCCTCCGAGGAGGAATCGAGCGGCTCCGGCCGTGTGGGCCTCAGTGCCACCCGCCCCGACGCCGAGGGTATCGGCATCAATGACCTCGGCCCCGCACGGGAGGTCGAGGGGGACCTTGACCGAGGATCAACTCGAGACTTCATCGACTTGAGGATCGGCTCGGTCTCTGGGGTCGACTTAGACGTCGAGGTCCCGGTGGTCGGGGCAGATGCACCGGTTAGACCGGCGATCAGCACCCGCTGCTGCTCCAGGAAGGCAGCCAAGCTGCTCTCCAAGGCCATCAACCTGAGTCCAAGCCCAGGAGACTCAGCAGTCCCCTACTCGGGCCCCGAAGGCATCGGGCACAAAGTCGGCTCCCCCGGAGGAGAGTCTACGAGGACAACCACAATTACGTGACTCGGGGACTCTGGCTCCACACGAGGTAGCTTGGAAGGCCTCTCCGACTCCGAGAGCCTGGGGTGGCGGTCAGGGCTAAGCAACCTGGCCCTCGAGGAACCAGGAGCCTCCACCGACGCCGCCCTTGCAAGCTTTTTCTTCCTTCGGTGCTCCCGGGAGGGAGACTCCCTTTCAAGAGGAACCCCGACGGCACTTGGGGTCGGGACTCCCAAGATGTCGAGGCCTCTGACAAAGTCTGGGCCCGGCCGGACACGGAGTCAGAGAAAATTCTCTCGTTGATGTTAACGGCTCCGAAGCGCCTTCGACGACATTTTGCCGCACGGGCCACAGGCCAGCGGGTCATGGTCGGGCCCGAGGCATCGCAGGCAGCAGTCATGTGTGTTGGTGAGAGACATAAGTTTCTTACACCGATCACACTTTTTGAACCCGCTGGCAGCCATCGGGGGAAAAAGGGCCCCTGCGAGGTCAAAAGACCGGGCTGCCAGTGAAACACAAAAAGAGCGCGAACGCTAGTCATGAAGGAGAAAAAACGAAAATTACAACTCCGGACTCGATACCGGTGTGCCGAGCCCAGGAGGGAAGGGGACCGGCGTCAAACCGGATAAGATAACACGAAAATCGCAGAAAAAACCCCCAACTTTTCCTGGGTGACATGAACTCACGTCTGTCGGGCTCCACGGAAAAAGAAAGACTGAGCAAGATAGCACCCTTGGGCGGGAAGGGGACCGTGCAGGCGCGCTGCATTCCCAAAGGCTGTCTTTGAAAGCTGAGGAAATGCTCTGCACGGGGGCTCCGTCAGCGCCGTCACCCATATGTGAGGACTGACTTCCTGCTTGGTCCTGGAGAATAGCATCATGCCCACTAAATTTTATGCTATGAGATTATCAAATTTACTTTCAGATCATTAAGTGTGGTAGCTGTAACTACGCTTACTGCAAAACATTCCATAATTTCACTATTTTGAGTATAAATTCATTCTTTTGAAGTTGGGGAAGTCTATTGCGCTCAGTCTTAATGTTGCATGTCCCCGGCACAATTTTAACAAACCTACTTACGAGTACTGAAACTGCTCTACACACATAAGCGCCTTATAGATTACCCTGTGTATATGTGTGTGCGGGTGTGTACATGCACTTTTGAGATCTAGAAAGCAAAGCCAGTAGAGACTTGACCACTGGAATGTCATCACCTAGAATTTTTTTGTGAAGAAACTTTAGGAATCTGAGGTACAGATGCAATACAGTGCCTTGTGTTCTATGGTATAAGGAAATAACTATAATAAATACTCTGTTCCTAGAATGTCATACATAATAGGTCTTAGCTTGAATTTTGGGAGCAATAATAATTTCTACGATTTGCTGTCATGTATGAAATTTTTTTTCTTCCCTACAGACTGTTTAATTTCCCCTTGCATTTTTCTTACTTTTACAGATTCATAGCACTTTAATTACATTTTAATCAACTTCATGTAATTTGTTCTCTCTGCAACTGATAACTGTGAAAACTAACACCCCCAGCTAATGCTCTCTGGGCTAGAAGTTGCATTTACTGCATCTGTTAGGATAGTGAAGCCACATTAAGCTTTGATGTTCACATTTAAGAAATTGACTAATCAGAAAGCGGCAGCAAACGTTTTGAAACTATATCCATCAGAAGTACCTGAGGACTTGGCTTACATACTGAAAAACAAAAGAAATACTTGTGGAGGAATTCTGTGCAAAAAAAAAAATAAAAAAAATTCAGTACATATTTTAAAATTCTGCAAAGTTCTGCAGACATTTGCAAAAAAAACAATATGACGACTGTCTTTGAGCAATAAATAAAGAAAAAAATTACTCTTCAAAATGCAGAATTTTACAATTGTTTTGGGAGTGGGGTTGGGAAGAATTGACCCAGGAATAGTCAAAGTAAATAATAAGAACTGTCATAATGGGTCAGACCAAAAGTTCATCAAGCCCAGTATCCGGTTTCCAACAATGGCCAATTTAGGTCACGAGTATATGACAGGGCCCCATAGGATAGACAGATCTCATGCTGTTTACACCCAGGGGTAAGCAGTGGTGTTTCCAGTTATGGACTTTTTCTCCAGAAACATTGCAAAATCTTTTTAAAACCCAGCTATGCAAACTGTTTTTACTACATCCCATGGCAACAAATTCCAGAGCTTACCTGTGTGTTCAGTGAAAATTCTAATCCAATGAAAGTTGTAAAAAAATATACAAAAAGGGTTGTGAATGTGTGCCCTTCTGGGGCAAAAAGACTGAAATTTTAATTGAATGGGATGAAATTTGGCATGTGGGAAAAACTGGTAAAAAGAGTTTGAGTTTGAAAATGGGCCAGACTGGACTGTGGTTCCAGAAAAATAAGCCCCCCCCCCCAATACATTTCTAAAGGAGGAAGAGCTCCAGCTTCTGTAACATAGAAACTTATATACAGTGAAACACAGCAGTTAGGGCAATCCTCCTTTTAAATTGACTATTCATGTTTTCTACTCTCCCAGTTCCTCAAACTACCCTGCCACAAATGTCCCTTCACTTCCCTGTCCCCATAACCCTAACCATTTAAAAAAAAAGCTCACCTACAACTGAGCCAGCATCTCCAAACACCCCTCAAAACTGAGCTACACCTCCCAAACTGGCCCACCCCCGAAAATTACTCCCCTGCAATTACTCCACCACCCTGCAAACTGCCTCCACACCCAAAACTAACCCACATCCAAATTTCCCCACTACCATGCAAACTGCCCCATCCCCAAAAAATTACCCCCATAACTGTCCTACCACTTTGCATACTGCCCCACTTCCACAAAATATCTCTTGCAACTTCCTTACTTCTCACAAAGGTCACTCATCCCCGAAAACTAACCTCTGCAACTAACCCAGATTGCCCCTGCTTGCTACTGTCCCACCACCCCCAAGCAAACCGCCCCCCCCAAACACAACACAAGCACAACAGAAATAAACACAGAGAGAAACATATGCACGCCACATACATAGAGATTGTAAATAATTCCTTATCCCTGGTGGAATGCATTTTACTCATTTTGATCTATATTTCATTTTCTTTGCAGCTAATTCTACTGTGAAAGTTACAGACTGAATCATACAGTTTTCTCCGGAGACAAGCAGGGGGATTCAGGCACACTCTGAAAGTGAAGTGCTGACTGAGATGAGCTGCCTAGGTCTCCCATAGCTCAGAGTGGACCTCTCTGAGCATGTGCCTACTTCCCATCTGTTTGCTTCTGGTGATGTCATTGTTTTTTTTTTGCAATTGTGCTGGAACAGCCATAGCTCTTCCTACCTCCGCTAAAATTTCTGAACTTACAAATCATCAACAGAAAGTCTCAACTTCGTAGAATCAAGTTGCACCGCGTCATTCACTTTGGACCACGATCCCCCCCTCCCCCATCATCATGATCTCTTCCTTTGGCTAAATGATCCTTCCAACAATGATCCAGCTCAACTGGCGAATGATCTCCATGAATCTCTCTACCACCTCATTTATGCTACTTATGATATACAGTCAAACCTCTGTTTTCATTTGCCCCGGTTTTCATACGCTTCGGTTTTCAACGTCTTTTCTGACTGAGATTTTGTCCCGGTTTTCATGCATTGCTTCGGTTTTCAACGTCTTTTGACTGAGATTTTGTCCCGGTAGCAGGGAAGAAAAGCTGTCAACGTAAGCAGGAGATGTTGCATGAATGTGGGAGGCAGTTCTTTCTCTTGCAGGGTACGTCTGAAGCTATATCATTAAGATTTTCTGCCATTCTGAAGCATTGAGCAGATAATGTAAAGGTATTTTAATGGACTGAATTCAATGTGATTCCGAAGAGAGCTGGGCACAGCAGCTTGTCAGGGGTGGCTAAGGCCAGATGTTAACATACTGTACTGTACAGTACTGTACTTAGCTTGCTTTCAGTGATGTTAAATGTTCATTTATCCATTTCATTAGTCATTTATATTTATTTCTCATTGTTTTCTGTATGTAAAAATATAGTTATTCTCTATAAAATGTATTTTTTGTGAATATTCTTGGGTGTCTGGAACGGATTAATTGGATTTACATTATTTCTTATGGGAAATATTGCTTCAGTTTTCATACGTTTCGGTTTTAGTCAGACTTTTTCGAACGGATTAATCATGAAAACCGAGGTTTGACTGTATATGACTCGGTGGCGCACTCTGCGGCCACAGACATTTCAGCCAGATGCACTGCCTGGCTTTGAGTATTTGGATCAGTGAGAACTTGCACAACCGCTTAGTGGATGCCCCATGCCAAGGGGACAGCCTCTTTGGGTCCAAGGTGCAAGTGGCCATTCCAGAGGTGAAAGACCATTCCTTCCACTGTCAGAGAACATAACAGCTCAGCCTGCAGAATCAGCACCACAAATTCGTCTACCGCAGCTTCCAAAGTTTCACTATTCCAATCATTACCGATATTTCCAGCAATTAACCCACATTGCAGATACCAGCCTTATTCCAGGCCACTACATCAAAGCCTCGCTAATCAACCCTAAATTCAGCGACCTCAACAACTTGAAAGGAAGCCACAGACACTACTTCGACCCATTTCTAATTTTTGATGACCTGCCCAGTAGGAGGCAGGATCCAACACTTCAGAGAGGCTTGGCAATCCATAACCACAGACCGCTGGGTTCTCATTATCATTCAGGCAGTGTACAAAATCAATTTCTCCATCCTGCTGCCCACTTGCCTGGCTTCCAGCAACAGTCAACTTCCGAGACATCATGTCCGCCAGCTGGCCCAGGAAATAACCAATTGCTACACAGCGATGACATTGTGACAGTCCCTTTCCGACCAGATTGATCAAGCTTTCTATTCGGGATTTTCTTTCATTCCCTGGAGATCTCTGACCAATTCTCAATCTGCATCACCTTAATCTCTTCATAAGGCGAGAAAAGTTCAAAACGCACTCCTAAATAGCATCTTACCACTGCTAAGTCACAATGACCGGCTAGCTTCTCTGGACCAGAAGGATGCCTATACTCACATCCCCATTCACCCTGAACACTGGCGATACCTTCAATTCAAGTTTCTGGACAAACACTATCAGTACAAAGTCCTCCCTCTTTGGTCTCTCATCTGCACCACACATATTCATAAAGTGCATAGTGGTAGTGGCAGCTTACCTGAGACATGAGAGACACTATGTCTATTCTTACCTAGATGACTGGCTCACCTTGGCTATGTCTCAGCATGCAGCAACCAAAACAGTGAAAGCTATCATCGCCATTCTGCATACCCTGGGTTTCTTGTTGAACGCGCAAAAATCTGAACCCATACCTCAACAACTGCTGAACTTTATCAGAGCACACACAGATATCCTGGCAGCCAAAGCCTTCCTTCCCAGGGACAGGACACAGACCCTGCATCACCTCAGCAACAAGCAAGCCATACTCTGTATGGCATCTGCCCGCATGCTCTTGCAGCTCCTAGAGTATATGACAGTCTATGTACATGTTGTTCCACCAGCATGCTTACACATGCATCCGCTCCAGTGGCATCTCAAACTTAATTGGAATCAACAATTTCAGTCCCAGCGCTGCAAGATCCCCATGTGGCGGAAAAATATCGTGCCTCTTCACCAAAGCCTCCAGAGGTGGGTCACACTGTCAAACCTATCTGAAGGCTGCTCCTTCTAGGCGTTGCCTTATCACACTGTGACAACCAATGCCTCCACACACAGTTGAGGAGTGCACCTGAAACTTTCTACTCAAGGAACATGATGAACTCACGAAAGATCGCTTCACGCCAACAAGTTAGAACTACAAGTTGTCTACTACACTCTCAACGTCTTTTGGCGCTGCGCTAGGCACAAGTTCATCTTGGTTGTTAGTATGAACCAACAACCAAGTCACTAGAATTTATAACAACAAGCAAGGGGGCTCAGGTTCACTTCAGCTCTGCTGCAAAGCAATGTGTCTCTGGGATTCCCCCTTTCCAATGGTGTGACCTTCCGGGCAACATACCTGCTGGGGTCACTAAATCACTTAGAAGACACGCTCAGTCATCAGCTGAATCCACACACATGGTCCCTCGACTCAGTGGTCCTTCAAACCATCTTCAATGTATGGGGCACACCAGACGATCTCATAAGAACATAAGAAATGCCTTACTGGGGCAGACCAAGGTCCATCAAGCCCAGCATTCTGTTTCCAACAGTGGTTAATCCAAGTCACAAGTACTTGGCAGGTTCCCAAAAAGGCACACAGGTTCCACAATGCTTGTCGTGGGGCAAGTAGTGGATTTCCTGGGACTTCTTTAATAATGGTTTATAGACCTTTCCTCCAGGAACTAGTCCAAACCTTTTTTAAACCCAGCTACACTAACAGCATTTACTACATCCTCCGGTAACGAATTCCATTGTTTGATTACACGTTAAGTAAAAAAGCGTAGTTACTCACCTATAACAGGTGTTCTCCAGGGACAGCAGGAATCAGTCCTCACAAATGGGTGATGTCGGCGCCGACGGAGCCCCACGCGGAGCAAATCCAGGGGTGAGGAGTGGTCTAGTGGTTAGGACAAGGTACTTCAGGCCGGAGGGCCGGGGGTTCAAGTCCCACCTGGGGACAACAATCTCAGGCCGGAGGGACTGGGATTTCTAGTCCTATAGGCACTCCTTGTGGTCTTGGGCAAGCCACTTAACCCTCCATTGCCCATGTTCCCTGTAAGTATGAATGTGTGTGTCTCTCAACCCCTCGTGTTAAATGTATCCCCCAATTGACCGCTTTGACCCGGTGAAAAGCGGGATATAAATACAACTAAATAAATAAATCCCCAGCTTTCAAAGAAAGCCTTTGGGAATTGCTATCACACATGCGTGGTCCCCTTCCCGCCCAAGGGTGCCATCTTGCTCAGTCAAATGACATAGCTAAAAAGACGGCAAAAAAAAAAAAAAAATGAAAGAAAAAAATAATTGGACTGTAACTCCAAGGGGAGGAGGGAGGGTTGTGAGGACTGATTCCTGCTGTCCCCGGAGAACACCTGTTACAGGTGAGTAACTATGCTTTCTCTGAGAACAAGCAGGAAGTCAGTCCTCACATATGGGACTCCCCAGCTACAGGCTACCTTGAACCTATAGCCCAAAAAAGGCTCCCTCATTGAGAGCCGCAATGAAACCCTAACCAGGGAAGTAGCACTCCGGTAACCTGAACAGAGGGGTCGAAGGACAGGAGTTGCCTAGATCTCAAACAGGTTACAGAGCACAGCCTGGCCGAAGGCACTATCCCGTTGGGACTCCCTATCTAGGCAGTAATGAGCCACGAAGGTCTGACTCGAAGACCAGGTGGTGGACCGGCTGATGACCGCCAAAGGAACAGAGCGCAGGTGAGCTACTGATGCCGCCATGGCCCTGACCCTATGAGCCATAACATGGCCCTCCAGCTTAAGCCCCGCTGCCTCATAAGCCTGAGCAATAGAGTGCGCAACCAAAGTGGACAGCGTACGCTTTATCACCGCCCTCCCCCCCAGCTTACTGGGGTCATAGGAAATGAAAAGCTGAGAGGCTTTCCGGTGCATTTGCATACACTGTATGTAGGAGGACAGGGCCCTCTTACAGTCCAGGGTATGGAGGACCACCTCTGCCCGACTGGCATGCGGCCTGGGAAAGAAGGAAGGAAGAACCACCTCTTGGTTGAGGTGGAATGAGGAGACCACCTTCGGAAGAAACTTGGGGTGTGTGCGAAGCACCACCCTATTCTTGTAGAACCTGGTATATGGCCTCTCTACCACGAGAGCCTGGAGCTCACTCACTCTTCGGGCAGAAGTGAGCGCAGCCAAGAATACCACTTTCCAGGAGAGGTACCGGAGATGACACGTGGCCATTGGCTCAAAGGGAGGCTGGGTAACTTGCCCCAACACGACATTAAAGAGAAGTTACTCACCTGTAACAGGTGTTCTCCAAGAGCAGCAGGAATCAGTCCTCACACATGGGTGACATCGACGTCGATGGAGCCCCTTGCGGAGCATTTCCCCAGCTTTCTATGAAAGCCTTTGGGAATACTGCACGCATGCGCGGTCCCCTTCCCGCCTAAAGGTGCCATCTTGCTCAGTCTGATGACATAGCTAAAAGACAGCACAAAAAAATGCAAAAATGAACTATGTACAACTGCAACTCCCAGGGGAGGAGGGAGGATTGTGAGGACTGATTCCTGCTGCTCCTGGAGAACACCTGTTACAGGTGAGTAACTACTCTTTCTCCAGGACCAAGCAGGAAGTCAGTCCTCACATATGGGTGACTCCCTAGCTCTGGGCTACCAGGAACCCAGGCTGAACAAGAGAACTCCCTCTAGTCCCAGCATCAGAGAAAGGCTTTCATTGAAAGAGAACCCTCACCGGTAGCCCAACAGAGGGCTGGAGGGCAGGAGGTGCCTAAACCTCAAAGAGATTCCGGAATACTGCCTGGCCAAAAGCACTGTCCCTACGGGACTCCCTCTCCAGGGAGTAATGAGCTGCAAAGGTCTGGCTTGAGGACCAAGTTGCAGCCCTGCAGATGTCTGCAAACGGTACAGAGCGGAGATGAGCTACTGAGGCAGCCATAGCCCTGACACGGTGGGCCGTGACCCGACCCTGCAAGGGAAGGTCAGCTGCCCTGTAAGCCCAGGTGATACAGTCAGCCACCCAGATGGACAAGGTACGCTTGAACACAGATAACCACACATTATTAGGGTCAAAAGATACGAAGAGCTGAGTAGCCCTTCTATGCCCCTGTGTACAGTCAAGATAGAAGGATAAGGCCCTTCTACAGTCCAGGGTATGCAGGACTGCCTCAGCCTGGCTTGCATGAGGCCTAGGGAAGAATGTCGGAAGAACCACCTCCTGGTTGAGGTGGAAAGAGGAGACAACGTTTGGGAGGAACTTAGGATGAGTCCTAAGGACTACCCTGTTCCTATAGAAGCGAGTGTAAGGCCTGTCACAGACCAGGGCCTGAAGCTCACTCACTCGTCTGGCCGAGGTTAGGGCTACCAGGAAGAGCGTCTTCCAGGAAAGGAAGCGGTGAAGGACAAGCAGCCATCGGCTCAAAGGGTGGGCGAGTCAGTTGTTGCAAGACCACATTCAACTCCCACTCAGGAGCTGGAGGACGGATAGGAGGCTTGAGCAAGAGCAAACCTCTGAGGAACCGGGACACCAAGGGGTGAACTGAGAAGGAGTGTCCTTCCACTAGTGAGTGGTGAGCTGCTAGAGCTGAGAGGTGGACCCAAACAGAATTGGACTTGAGGCCCTGATTGGATAAGTGCAGCAGGTACTGAAGCACCACTGGTACAGAGCAGGAGAAAGGATCTTCTGTGTGGAGCTGACCACAAAGAGAACCTTCTCCATTTCAGGGCATATGTTTTTCTGGTGGACTGCTTCCTAGAGGCCAAGACCACGTCTTCAACTTCCTGACGCAGGCCCCAGGGAGCCAACACTACCCTTGAACTTTGAAATGAACTTTGAAGCAAACTTTTAGTTCATTTTTATGGCAAACACAAAATATTGAAAAACTGAATGAGCACTATTGGGAAGCACTAAACGTTCAGAAAATACAGGAAGGTAGTTGATGTCATTAGACTTTGCTATTTTCCCTCGGGAGATAAGCTAGTCATTAGTCTGAGACCTGTCCTTAAACATAGATTTATTGAGTGGCTTCTCCAATAATAAGCAGAAACAGAATCAGCTACTATTGGTTAAATTCAGAGTGTATCTAGAACATTGAATCAGGAAGTTCTCCTGGCCAGGGAGATAAACAGCCTTGAGAAACATGTTGTGCCTGAGCGCAAACAAGCAAAGGTCCTGTGCCTCCTGACAAAGGAGCCTGGACCCAGTGCCGCCCTGCTTGTTCACATAGAACATGGCTACTTGGTTGTCTGTCTGCACTAAGACAGACTGGTGAGCCAGGGTTTGAGAGAAAGTCTTGAGGGCTAAACGAATAGCCCGAAGTTCCAGAAGGTTGATCTGTTGCGTGGCCTCCCAGGGAGACCACAGGCCCTGGGTGCACTTGTCCAGACAATGTGCCCCCCAGCCTTCCAAGGAGGCATCGGTGGTTAGCACTACTGTGAACACAGGTATCTGAAAAGGCACCCCTTGTAGTAAGTTGGGGGGGTGCAGCCACCAGCGAAGGGAGTTCAGGAATGGTTTGGACAACCGCATTCTGTCTCTGAGGCTTCCTGTGGCCTGAGTCCACTGAGTTCTGAGGCACCACTGGGCAGGCCTCATGTGGAGCCGGGCATTTGGAGTCACATGCACTGTCGATGCCATGTGGCCGAGGAGCTTCAGGCAGAGTCTGGCAGAAACAGAGTAGTTACTCACCTGTAACAGGTGTTCTCCAGGAGCAGCAGGAATCAGTCCTCACTTATGGGTGACATCGGCACCGATGGAGCCCCCGTGCGGAGCATTTCCCCAGCTTTCTAAGAAAGCCTTTGGGAATACTACACGCATGCGCGGTCCCCTTCCCGCCTAAAGGTGCCATCTTGCTCAGTCAAATGACATAGCTAAAAAACAGCACACAAAAATAAAAATATTTAACTATGTACAACTGCAACTCCCAGGGGAGAAGGGAGGGTTGTGAGGACTGATTCCTGTTGCTCCTGGAGAACACCTGTTACAGGTGAGTAACTACTCTTTCTCCAGGACCAAGCAGGAAGTCAGTCCTCACATATGGGTGACTCCCCAGCTTCAGGCTACCGGGGACCCAGAGCAGAAAAATGAGCTCCCTCTAACCTCAGCATCAGAGAAAGGATTTCACTGAAAACATACCTCCACCGGTAGCCCAACCAGAGGGCTGGAGGGTAGGAGTTGCCTAAACCTCAAAGAGATTCCGGAGCACTGCCTGACCGAAATCACTGTCCCTGCGGGACTCCCTCTCCAGGCAGTAATGGGCCGCAAAAGTCTGGCTTGAGGACCAAGTTGCAGCCCTGCAGATGTCTGCCAACGGTACAGAGCGGAGATGAGCTACTGAGGCAGCCATTGCCCTGACACGGTGGGCCGTGACCCGACCCTGCAAAGGAAGGTCAGCTGCTCTGTAAGCCCAGGTGATACAGTCAGCCACCCAGATGGATAAGGTACGCTTGGACACAGGTACCCCCAAGTTATTGGGGTCAAAAGATACGAAGAGCTGAGCAGCCTTTCTATGCCCCTGCGTACGCTCAAGGTAGAAGGACAAGGCCCTCCTACAGTCCAGGGTATGCAGGACTGTCTCAGCCCGGCTTGCATGGAGCCTAGGAAAGAATGTTGGAAGAACCACCTCTTGGTTGAGATGGAAAGAGGAGATAACCTTGGGGAGGAACTTAGAATGAGTCTTAAGGACTACCCTGTTTGTATAGAAGCGAGTGTATGGCCTGTCACAGACCAGGGCTTGAAGTTCACTCACTCGCCTGGCCGAGGTCAAGGCCACTAGAAATAGAGTCTTCCAGGAAAGGAAGCGTAGAGGACATGTAGCCATGGGTTCAAAGGGTGGGCGAGTAAGTTGTTGCAAGATCACATTCAACTCCCACTCAGGGGCCGGTGGACAGAGAGGAGGCTTGAGCAATAGTAAGCCTCTGAGAAATCTGGACAACAAGGAGTGAACTGACAAAGAGTGTCCCTCCACCAGAGAGTGATGAGCTGCCAGAGCAGAGAGGTGGACCCGAACAGAAATGGACTTAAGGCCCTGATTGGACAAGTGCAGTAGGTAATGGAGCACTACTGGCAAAGTGCAGGTGAAAGGATCTTCCTTGCGTTGCTGACACCACAAGGAGAACCTTCTCCACTTTAGGGCATATGTTTTCCTGGTGGATTGCTTTCTAGAGGCCAAGACCACCTCTTCCACTTCCTGAGGTAGGCCCCAGGGAGCCAAGACTACCCTTGCAGCCTCCATGCCATCAGATGGAGAGATTTGAGATTGGGATGCAGAAGGGAACCCTGACCCTGAGATAGAAGGTCGGGTTGGAATCCCAGAGGCAGGGGTGTCTCCACTGCCAGTTGAAGTAGCAGGGGGAACCAAGGCTGCCTCGGCCACCTGGGAGCAACCAGGAGTACTAAGGCCTTGTCCCTGAGAATCTTGAACAAGGTTCGGGCCACCAGAGGCGTGGGAGGAAACGCATAGAGCAGGCCCTGGGACCACAAAATCAGGAAGGCATCCGCCGCCACCCTCAGGGAATGCGGTTGCCTGGAACAAAACCTGGGCAGTTGGTGATTCAGGGGATTGGCAAAGAGATCAATGGATGGAAGTCCCCATTTTAGGAAAATCTGTTGAACCACCAAAGGGTGCCGCTTCCACTCATGGGGCTGCAGAATTCTGCTTAAGCGGTCTGCCAGAAAGTTCTCCTGGCCAGGAAGATATACAACCCTCAGCAACATCTGGTGTCTGAGGGCAAAAGAGCAAAGGGCCTGTGCTTCCATACATAGAGGCCTGGACCCAGTGCCGCCCTGTTTGTTCACATAGAACATGGCTACTTGGTTGTCTGTCTGAACTAGAACAGACTGGTGGGCCAAGGAGTGAGAAAAAGCCTTGAGGGCTAAGCGAATAGCCCGCAGTTCCAGTAGTTTGATTTGTTGCGTGGCTTCCCATGGGGACCAGAGGCCTTGGGTGCAGCTCTCTTGACAGTGTGCACCCCAGCCCTGTAAGGAGGCATCGGTTGTCAACACCACTGTGGGGGCAGGCACCTGGAAATGTACCCCCTGCAGCAAGTTGGGGGGGGTGTAGCCACCACTGAAGAGAATTCAGGAAAGGTTTTGATACCTTTACTTTGTCGGCTAGGCTGCCTGTTGCCTGCTTCCACTGAGTTCTGAGGCACCACTGAGCAGGCCTGATGTGGAGGCGGGCATTGGGGGTCACATGCACAGTCGATGCCATGTGTCCCAGGAGCTGCAGACAGAGCCTGGCAGAAACCCTCGGCAGACTGAGAAACCGGGATGCCAACTCCATGAGCCTTTGAGCTCTGTCCTCGGCAAGGAAGCCCTCGCTTGCAGAGAGTCCAGCCGTACTCCTATGAACTCGAGGTTCTGGGAAGGGAGCAAAGTGGACTTTGCGAAGTTTATGACAAAGCCTAGGTCTTGAAGGAGTGTGATAGTCCTGAAGGTGGCCTGCCTGGCCTCCTGGTAGGTTTGGCCCCGGATGAGCAAGTCGTCCAGATAGGGGAATACAAATATCCCTTGAGCCCTCAAGTAGGCTGCACCACAGCTAGGCACTTTGTAAAGACCCGTGGTGTGGAGGTGAGGCCAAAAGGCAGTACCCTGTACTGGTAATGGTTTCCTCCCACCACGAACCTGAGGAACTTTCTGTGGTCCGGATGAATGAGGATGTGAGTGTACGCATCCTTTAGATCTAAGGAGCATAGCCAATCTCCCTGCTGGAGATAGGGCAGAAGTGTTCCAAGAGTAAGCATCTTGAACTTCTCTTTCTCCAAGAACTTGTTGAGGTTTCTGAGGTCTAGGATAGGCCTTAGGCCTCCTGTTCTCTTTGGCACCAGAAAATACCTGGAGTAGAACTCATGCCCTTGTAGGTGAGGAGGTACCGGCTCCACCGCCTTGTCCAGAAGCAGACCCTGAAGTTCTTGGAGGAGGAGGGTGGTGTGCAGGAGAGGCCACAGAGGTTCTCCTGGAAAGTAGACAGGAGGTAGTTGTTGGAAATGAAGCATACAGCCCTGGTGAATGATGCTTAAAACCCAAGCATCCCCTGTAATGGGTGGCCACCGGTGGGCAAACAGGGCTAAGCGACCTCCTGTGCAGGGATGGGACAGCAGGGATGGAGAGGCTATGCCTTGGGAGTCAAAAACCCCCTCCCTGCTGGGTAGGAGCAGGAGCCGGAGGCTTGGGGGTCTTCTGCCTACGGGGCCCATGTCCCTGCTCCTTGGCCTGCTGCCCCTGAGAGGGAGCTGGGGAGGCCTGGTATTGAGGGAAAGGTTTGTAGGCTGACACCTTTCTCGGGTAGAAGGACTTTTTACCCGAGCCCTTCTTTTTGTGAGAAGGGGCAGACGTCTTTCTGGACAGTCTAGTCCTGGTCAGGTGCTCAGTCTCGAGCTCAGCGGCCTTCTCGGCCATGGGTTTGCCAAAAAGCTTCTCACCTCGGCAAGGGACATCAACCAACTTGTCCTGTACCCAAGGCTCGAGGTCCGATGACTGCAGCCATGCCTGGCGTCGGGCCGCAATACCGGCGGCCGCCACACGAGCCGAAGCCTCGAAGCCATCGTAGGCCGCTCGGGACATGAATTTGGAACAGTCCCGGATTCCTGAAGACAAAGACTGGAACCTCTGCAAAGGTTCCCCGGAGAGACCAGCAGAGAACCCGGCAAGCTCCTTTGCCAGGTCTCGGAGAAACATGCCCATGTACAGCTGGTATGACTGGACACAGCAAGCAAGCATCAAGTCCTGGAAGCACTTTCTACCGAAAGCATCCAGGTTCCGGGCCTCCCTACCGGGGGGCACCGCGGAGTGCATCTTCTGGCTCTTCAGTCGACGTATGGCCGATTCCACCACCATGGAATGGTGCGGCAGCTGCGCCTTTTGGAAGCCAGGGCTCTTACGGAGTCGATAAATGGAATCGACTCGCTTGCTCAAGACCGGCGCCAAGGCCAGTGCCTCCCACATCCGGAAGAGGAGCCGTTCCAGCATCGGAGGAACCGGCACAGTAAAGGACTCCTTCGGAGGAAAGTCATACTGGAGGGCCTCGAGCTCCTCAGCTCGAGGCTCCTCCTCGGGGTCCGCGGGAATCGCCAAAGCCTTGGACATTTCCCGCACGAACTCCGAGAACCGGGTGTCCTCCGGAGGGGACCTACTCTGGGGCTCGGACTGCGGTGAGTCCGACGGGACGCACTGAGTCCGGAAGGTATCGGGGGGACTCCTCATCCTCCGTCTCCCAGGCTGACTCATCAGAAGAGGAGTCGAGGGGCTCCGACCGCGCGGGTCGAGGTGGCACCCGCCCCAACGCCGAAGGCACCGGCGTCGATGCCCTCAGTTCCGAGCGGGAGGTCGAGGAAGACCTTGACCGAGGACGACTTCGAGCCTTCATGGCCTCGAGTATCGGCTCGGTCTCCGGGGTCGACTTCGACGTCGATGTCCTGGTGGTCGGGGCCGATGCACCAGCGAGGCTGGCCATCAGTACCCGCTGCTGCTCCATGAAGGCAGACAATCTGCACTCCAAGGCCGTCAGCCTGAGTCCAAGCTCAGGAGACTCAGCAGCTACAGACTACATCGGCTCCCTCGGAGAAGAGTCCATGAGGACTACCGGACTTACGTGTCCAACGGTCTCCGGCTCTACACGAGGTACTTTGGACAGCTTCTCCTGCTCCAAAGGCCCGGGACAGCGGTCGGGGGTCTTAGACCTGGCCCTCGAGGAACCAGGGACCTCTTCTGACGCCGCCCTCACGAGCCGTTTCTTCCTCTTGCGTTCCCGGTCGGGGACCCCCTGTCCAAGGAACCCCGGCGATGCTCAGGATCAGACTCCCGAGTCGTCGAGGCCTCAGACGAGGTCCGGGCCTGGCCAGAGGCAGAATCCAAAAAAATCCTTTCCTTCTGGTGCTGACGGCTTCGAAGTGCCTTGGTGGACATTTTACCACACAGGCCACAGATCATGGGATCATGATCTGGGCCGAGGCACCGAAGGCAGCAGTCGTGTGTGTCGGTGAGAGACATTAGTTTCTTGCACCAATCACACTTCTTAAAACCACTAGAAGCCATCGGGGAAAAAAGGGCCCCCGCGAAGTCAAAAGACCGGCCTTCCAGGGAAAAACAGAAAATAGGGCGCGAATGCCAGCCACGAAGGGCAAAAACCGAAAAAACAGGCTCGATACCGGTGTACCAAACCCGGCGGGAAGGGGAACCGGCGTCAAACTCGAAGAAAAAAGTGGAGAATCTTCAAAAAACGTCAACTTTTCCTGGGTGACTAGGACGAACGTCCGAAGATCTCCACGGAAAAAGAGAGACTGAGCAAGATGGTACCTTTAGGCAGGAAGGGGACCGCGCATGCGTGTAGTATTCCCAAAGGCTTTCTTAGAAAGCTGGGGAAATGCTCAGCACGGGGGCTCCATCGGTGCCGATGTCACCCATAAGTGAGGACTGACTTCCTGCTTGGTCCTGGAGAACAGTGGCATGCTGAGAAACTGGCTTGCCAAGTCCATCAATCTTTGGGCTCTGTCTTCTGGCAAGTAAGCCCTTGCTTGCAGAGAGTCTAGCCTTGCCCCTATGAACTCTAGGTTCTGGGAGGGGAGCAAAGTGGACTTTTCGAAGTTTATGACAAAACCCAAGTGTTGAAGGAGAGAGACAGTTCGGAGGGTGGCTTGCCTGGTCTCCTGGCACGTCTGACCCCTGATGAGCCAGTCGTCCAGGTAGGGGAAGACAAAGATACCCTGATTCCTCAAGTAGGCCGCCACCACTGCCAGGCACTTTGTAAAGACTCTGGGGGCGGAGGTGAGGCCAAAAGGCAGTACTCTGTACTGATAATGGTTTCCTCCCACAATGAACCTGAAGCACTTTCTGTGGTCTGGATGAATGAGGATGTGAGTGTACGCATCCTTTATATCAAAAAAGCATAGCCAATCTCCCTGCTGGAGGTAGGGCAGTAATGTTCCAAGAGTAAGCATCTTGAACTTTTCTTTCTCCAAGAACTTGTTGAGATTTCTGAGGTCGAGAATAGGCCTGAGGCCCCTGGTTCTCTTTGGTACTAGGAAGTACCTGGAGTAGAAACCGTGACCTTGTAGGTGGGGAGGCACAGGCTCCACCGCCTTGTCTCGCAGCAGACCCTGAAGCTCTCGAAGGAGGAGGTCTGTGTGCAGAGGAGGCCTTGGAGGCTCTCCTGGGAAGTAAGGAGGAGGCAACTGTTGGAAATGGAGCATATAGCCCTTGTGGACTATGCTCAAGACCCAACTGTCTCCCGTGATGGGTGGCCACCTGTGGGCAAACAAGGCTAGTCGACCTCCTCTGCAGGGATGGGACAGCAGAGACGGAGAGGCTATGCTTTGGGAGTCAAAACCCCCCACCCTGCTGAGTGGGAGCAGGAGCCAGAGGCTTGGGGGTCTTCTGCCTACGGGGCCCATGTCCCTGCCCCTTAGCCTGCTGACCCTGCTGGGGAGCTGGGGAGGCCTGGTAATGTGAGAACTGTTTGTAGGCAGTCGCCTTCCTCGGGTAAAAGGACTTCTTACCTGAGCCCTTCTTTTTCTGAGAAGGGGCAGAAGTTTTTCTGGACAGCCTTGTCCTGGTGAGGTGCTCGGTTTCAAGCTCAGCAGCCTTCTCGGCCATGGCCTTGCCAAAAAGGTTTTCACCTCGCAAAGGGACATCGACCAACTTGTCCTGTACCCATGGCTCGAGGTCCAACGACTGCAGCCATGCCTGGCGTCGAGCTGCGATGCCAGCCGCCGCAACACGGGCCGAGGCCTCAAAGCCATTGTAGAATGCTCAGGACATGAACTTAGAGCATTCCCGCACTCCCAAGGACAAGGACTTAAACCTCTGCAAAGGTTCCCTGGAGAGACCAGCAGAGAACCCGGCAAGCTCCTTCGCCAGGTCCCGCAAGTACATGCCCATGTACAGCTGGTAAGACTAGAAACACAAAAAGGAGCACTGACTCGCAGAAAGTCCCAACAAACAAAACGGGCGAGCAGAGTGAGGTTAACTTGCGCTTTATTACACCAACAAACCCCGACGCGTTTCGGCCAAAGCCTTCATCAGGGGGCTCAGAGGACTGCAGGACAGAGAATACAATCATAAAAACATTATAATAAGAATGAACATATTAAAAAAATATAATAAATAAACATTAAGAACAATCATTAAAAACAATGTTGATAAATAAGGATTAAAGACAACAATGTAGAAAACAATGTTACCATGACCATACAAAATCAACAATAAGAGAACTAGATAATACTTACAAAGTGAATTATACACTAGGTGAAGCGCACATTACAATGTGAACACTCGGCACATAACCAACTTAAGATTGAGAATGCTAGAGGAATAAAATCCAGAACCTTTTTTATAGAGAATACAAATGTTTTATATGCAATGTTCTGGATTTTATTTATCATATTCCCTGTCTTATAATGTGTTCTTTTTAATGTGGTTTTAAACGTGGTCCTATTTTATATTATTCTGTTTTATTATTTTTTATAACCACAGTACAACTTATTATCATTCCGTTAGTACTGCTTGTTTTGGGTCTGGGTTTCCCATATGTTCTTGTGTTGTTCTATGATCTCTTGTTTATTGATTTTGCTTTAATTGTCATCTCATTATTCCTCTAGCATCACTAAGCCCGGATCTGAGCTCGCCCCCGGAGTAGCGGAAAGCGCCTCAGGGAATGAAGCAGAGGTACCCGCTATCCCCGCTTCACCCTGCGCACCCGTTCCCGCTTCCTGGGAGACGGAAGCCATGGAACCTTCCAATTGGTGCTCCATCGCCACGGAGACTGTCGCACACACTGCGCACTCCCTGACATGGGCTGAAGAAACTGGACAAAGCCTAGGATCCCCTGGCGCTGCCACTGACAGGGCACTAGGCCAGTGCCAGCCCTGCCCCCGGTCTTTGTGGCTTTCGGTTATAAAGGCAGCTAATATTTTCTTGGCTTTCTGGGTTGGTTTTTTTTTTTTTTTTTACTATTTCAGGTTTTTGAGGCCCCCTGCTGCCGTGTACCTTAAACAAGAATGTTCCTCTGTGTTCCTCCCAGACCCCTAAGAGATTGGAGCCCTAGGTTAAAGAAAAACCGAAAGAAAGAGAAAAGAAAAGTAAAATGCTGAGAGAAAACGCAGAAAGAGGTTGAGGAGAGCTCCGGACCACAGTCCGAAAAAAAAGAAAACAACCTTAAGCACCAGAGAAGCGCGTGCAAGCCGAAGAGGTAACGCCGCCGGGGGAACCGCGGACTCAAAATGGCCGCGGTTTCCACAGCGCGTTTTGGCGTGTAGCACAGAGGCCCTCCAGCTACGAGACGTCCCGAGCGATCGGGGAAGCCCCCGCTGCTTACCGGCGCACCGGGATGTCAGGGACCCGCAATTCAAGAGAATCCGGCTTGCTGAGGCTGCCTCCGCCTGTCAGAGCCGTTGCCAAAGCCGCGGTTAGAGCCTGCGCGGCCGCCGGGCTGAATGCTGCCAAAGGAGCTCTGCCCCGTACTGTCAAGGGGCCAGAGATCCTAAAGTAAAGCCAGTGCAATTCAAAAATTAAGAGGCTTGGCAGGGTAGGGACCGGGAACGGACCTCCAGATGGCTTATTACCCGGAGATTACCCTTTGGGGTTTTTTTTTTTTTGCTTCTTAAAGAGATATCCAACCTATAATTTTAACCATAAGAAATAAAATAGAAGAATATAAAATAATGCCAATTGAAACTAGATCAAAGGAAAAAAATTGCTAAACTATCTATTCTGCTCCTTATTAGATCCTCTAGTGAGCCCAGTAGGCTCACTACGTCCACCTGCTGCATGGAGACTGGACACACTGGCTTTGATGGGGGATGCCTGCAGGCTACATCCAGTGATTGCAGAGTTTTGATTGGTCCAGTCTCCAAGCTGCAGGAGGAGGTGCACTACCCAGACGTAGAGGACTAAACTGGAGGAACGATAAGGAACTACTCTTTCTCCAGGACCAAGCAGGAAGTCAGTCCTCACATATGGGTGACTCCCAAGCTCTGGGCTACCGAGGAACCCAGGCTGAACAAGAGAACTCCCTCTAGTCTCAGCAACAAAGAAAGGCTTCTCAAGGAAAAAAACCTCCACCGGTAGCCCAACAGAGGGCAGGAGTTGCCTAAACCTCAAAGAGATTCCGGAGTACTGCTTGGCCAAAAGCACTGTCCCTACGGGACTCCCTCTCCAGACAGTAATGGGCCGCAAACGTCTGGCTTGAAGACCAAGTTGCAGCCCTGCAGATGTCTACCAAGGGCACAGACCGGAGATGAGCCACTGAGGCAGCCATTGCCCTGACACGGTGGGCCGTAACCCGACCCTGCAAAGGAAGGTCAGCAGCCTTGTAAGCCCAGGTGATACAGTCAGCCACCCAGATGGACAAGGTACGCTTGGACACAGCCAACCGCAACTTATTAGGGTCAAAAGAAACGAAGAGCTGAGTAGCCCTTCTATGCCCCTGCGTACGGTCAAGGTAGAAGGATAATTTATTTATTTATTTAGCTGTATTTATATCCCGCTTTTCACCGGGTCAAAGCGGTCAATTGGAGATACATTTAACACGAGGGGATATGACACACATACGCTAACACTTACAGGGAACATGGGCAATGGAGGGTTAAGTGGCTTGCCCAAGACCACAAGGAGTACCTATAGGACTAGAAATCCCAGTCCCTCCGGCCTGAGATTGCTGTCCCCAGGTGGGACTTGAACCCCCGGCACTCCGGCCTGAAGTACCTTGTCCTAACCACTAGGCCACTCCTCCCTCCTACAGTCCAGGGTATGCAGGACTGCTTCAGCCTGGCTTGCATGAGACCTAGGGAAGAAATGTTGGAAGAACCACCTCCTGATTGAGGTGGAAAGAGGAGACAACCTTTGGGAGGAACTTTGGATGAGTCCTGAGGACTACCCTGTTCCTATAAATCCTGGTGTAAGGCCTATCACAGACTAGGGCCTGAAGCTCACTCACTTGCCTAGCCGAAGTAAGGGCTATCAGGAAGTGTCTTCCAGGAGATGAAGCGTAGTGGGCAAGTAGCCATCGGCTCAAAACGTGGGCGAGTCAGTTGCTGCAAGACCACATTCAACTCCCACTCAGGGGCAGGACGACGGATTGGAGGCTTGAGGAAAAGCAAGCCCCTGAGAAAGCGAGACACCAAGGGGTGAACCGACAGAGAATGTCCTTCCACCAGTGAGTGGTGAGCTGCTAGAGCTGAGAGGTGGATCCGAACAGAATTGGACTTGAGTCCCTGATTGGACAAGTGCAGTAAGTACTGAAGCACCACTGGTACAGTACAGGAGAAAGGATCCTCTGTACGTAGCTGACACCACACAGAAAACCTTTTCCACTTGAGAGCATAGGTCTTTCTAGTGGACTGTTTCCTAGAGGCTAGGACAACCTCAACTTCGTGAGGTAGGCCCCAGGGAGCCAAAACTACCCTTGCAGCCTCCAGGCCATCAAATTGAGAGCTTTGAGATTGGGGTGCAGAAGGGAACCCTGATCCTGAGAGAGAAGGTCGGGTTGCAACCCCAGAGGCAGTGGGGGATCCACTGCCAGCTGAAGCAGTAGTGGGAACCAAGGTTGCCTCGGCCACCTGGGAGCCACCAGCAGGACTGAGGCCTTGTCCTGAAGAATCTTGAAGAGAGTTCGGGCCACCAAGTGCGTGGGAGGAAACGCATACAGGAGGCCCTGAGACCATGGAATCAGAAAAGCATCTGCTGCTATCCGCAGAGGATGCGGTTGCCTGGAGGAAAACTTTGGCAGTTGCTTGTTTAGTGGACTGGCAAACAGGTCTATCAAAGGGAGACCCCATTTTAGGAAGATCTTCTGAACTACCAAGGGATGCAGCTGCCATTCGTGGGGCTGCAAAATTCTGCTCAACCTGTCGGCCAAGTAGTTTTCCTGGCCTGGAAGGTACACAGCCTTGAGGAGCATCTTGTGCTTGAGGGCAAATGAACAAAGGTCCTGAGCCTCCCGACAAAGGAGTCTGGACCCCGTCCCGCCCTGTTTGTTCACGTAAAACATGGCTACCTGGTTGTCTGTCTGAAGCAGGACAGATTGATGAGCCAGGGCAGGAGAGAAAGCTTTGAGAGCTAGGCGAATAGCCCTAAGTTCCAGGAGATTGATCTGCTGTGCCGCCTCCCAAGGAGACCACAGGCCCTGGGTGCACTTGTCCAGACAATGAGCTCCCCAGTCCTGCAGGGAGGCATCGGTGGTAAGTACTACTGTGTACCCAGGAATCTGAAAGGGCACGCCTTTTAGTAGAATGGGTGGGTGCAGCCACCAGCTGAGGGAGTTCAGAAAGTGTCTGGACACCCTTATCCTATCCCTGAGGCTGCCTGTGGCCTGTGACCACTGAGTCCGAAGGCACCACTGAGCAGGCCTCATATGGAGCCTGGCATTGGGGGTCACATGAACTGTCGAAGCCATGTGGCCGAGAAGCCTCAAGTAGAGTCTGGCGGAGACTAGGGACCTGTTGAGAAACTGGTTTCCCAAGGCTATTAGTCTTTGTGCTCTGTCTTCTGGCAAGAAAGCATTCGCCAGGAGAGCGTCCAGCCTTGCTCCTATGAATTCCAAATTCTGGGAGGGGAGCAAAGTGGACTTTGCGAAGTTTATGACAAAGCCTAGGCTTTGAAGAAGAGCAATAGTTCTGAGGGTGGCTTGGCTGGCCTCTTGGCACGTCTGACCCCTGATGAGCCAGTCGTCCAGATAGGGGAAGACAAAAATTCCCTGATTTCTCAGGTAGGCCACCACCACTGCCAGGCATTTGGTAAAGACTCTGGGAGCAGAGGTGAGGCCAAAAGGCAGTACTCTGTACTAATAATGGTTTCCTCCCACAATGAACCTGAGGTACTTTCTGTGGTCTGGATGAATGAGGATGTGAGTGCACGCATCCTTTAGATCTAAGGAGCATAGCCAATCTCACTGCCGGAGGTAGGGCAGAAGTGTTCCAAGAGTAAGCATCTTGAACTTTTCTTTCTCTAGGAACTTGTTTAGGTTCCTGAGATCCAGAATAGGCCGAAGGCCACCGGTTCTTTTGGGTACCAGGAAATACCTGGAGTAGAACCCCTGACCTTGGAAGTGGGGAGGCACAGGCTCCGCCACCCTGTCCACCAACAGACCCTGAAGTTCCTGAAGGAGAAGGTCTGTGTGCAGGGAAGGCCTCGGAGGCTCCCCTGGAAAGTATGGTGGAGGCAGTTGGTGAAAATGTAGTGCATAGCCCTTGTGGACTATGTCCAACACCCACCTGTCCCAGGTGATGAGGGGCCACTGGTGGGCAAAGAGGCGACCTCCTGTGCAGGGTGGGATAGCAGGGATGGAGAGGCTATGCTCAAGGAGTCAAAAACCCCCACCCTGCTGAGTGGGAGCAGGGGCTGGAGGATTGGGGGTCCTCTGCCTACGGGGCCCATTACCCTGCCCCTTGGCCTGCTGACCCTGTGGTGCAGCTTGGGCAGCCTGATACTGAGGGTACTGCCTACTGTAGGCAGTGCCCTTCCTCGGGTAAAAGGGCTTTTTACCTGAGCCCTTCTTCTTATGAGAAGGGGCAGAGGTCTTCCTAGACAGCCTTGTCCTTGTAAGGTGCTCGGTTTCTAGCTGAGTGGCCTTCTCGGTCATGGGCTTGCCAAAAAGGTTCTCACCTCGGCAAAGGACATCGACCAACTTGTCCTGAATCCATGGATCGAGGTCCGATGACTGCAGCCATGCCTGGCATCGAGCCGCGATGCCGGCTGCCGCAACTCGGGCTGAAGTCTCGAAGCCATCGTAGGCGGCGCAGGACATGAACTTCGAGCAGTCCCGAATCAACGAGGACAAGGACTTGAACCTCTGCAAGGGTTCCCCGGAGAGTCCAGCAGAGAACCCGGCCAACTCCTTGGCCAGGTCCTGCAAGTAAATGCCCATGTACAGCTGGTAAGACTGGACAAGGCAAGCAAGCATCGAGCCCTGGAAGCACTTTCTACCGACGCCATTGAGGTTTCGGGCCTCCCTGCCGGGGGGGGGGGGGCACCGCAGAGTGTATCTTCTGACTCTTCAGATGATGCATGGCCGATTCCACAACCATGGAATGGTGTGGTAGCTGTGCCTTCTGAAAGCCAGGGCTCTTCCGGAGTCGATAGATCGAATCGACTCGCTTGCTGAGAACCGGCGCCGAGGCCGGTGCCTCCCACATCCGGAAGAGGAGCCGTTCCAGCATCGGAGGAACCGGGAGAGTAAAGGCCTCCTTAGGAGGAGAGTCATACTGCAGGGCCTCGAGCTCTTCAGCTCGAGGCTCTTCCTCGGGGTCCGCCGGAATAGCCAAGGCAGTGGGAATATCCCGGACAAACTCCGAGAACTGGGTATCCTCCGGAGGGGATCTACTCCGGGGCGCAGACTGCGGTGAGTCCGACGGGACGCACCGATTCTTGAACGTATCGGGGGACTCCTCATCCTCCGTCTCCCAGGCAGACTCGTCCGACGAGGAGACAGGGTCCGACCCCGCGGGGCCCTGGAGGACCCACCCCGACGCCGGAGGCACCGGCATCGACGCCCTTGGTCCCGAACGGGAGATCGAGGGAGACCGCGACCGAGGTCGACTTCGAGCCATGATGGACTCGAGTATCGGCTCGGTCTCCGGGGTCGACTTCGAAGTCGATATCCCGGTGGTCGGGGCAGATGCGCCAGACAGGCTGGCCATCAATGCCCGCTGCTGCTCCATGAAGGCAGACAATCTGCTCTCCAAGGCTGTCATCCTGAGACTCAGCTCGGGAGACGCAGTAGCCACTGACTCAGGCCCCGGCGGCATCGGGCCCGACGTCGGCTCTCTGGGAGGAGAGTCCTCGAGGACCACAGGGCTTACGTGTCGAGCAGACTCCGGCTCCACGCGAGGAACTTTAGCAGGCTTCTCTTGTTCCACGGGCCCGGGGCGATGGTTGCGGGTCTATGACCTGGCCCTCGAGGAGCCAGGGACCTCCTCCGATGCCAGGGACCTCCTCCGATGCCACCCTCACGAGCCGCTTCTTCCTCTTGCATTCCCGGTCGGGGGACCCCCTGTCCGAGGAGCTTCGACGGCGCTCGGGATCCGAGATGTCGAGGCCTCAGACGAGGTCCGGGCCCGGTTGGAGGTTGAGTCTGAGAAAAGCCTTTCTTTCTGCTGTTGACGACTTCGGAGTGCCTTGGAAGACATCTTCCCACATGGTCCACATGTCTTAGGGTCGTGATCAGGACCGAGGCACCGAAGGCAGCAGTCGTGTGTGTCGGTGAGAGACATCAACTTCTTACACCGATCACACTTCTTGAAACCGCTGGAAGCCATCAGGGAAAAAAAGAGTCCCCGCGAGGTCAAAGGACCGGCCTTCCAGGGAAAAATCAAAAACGGCGCGAACGCCAGCCATGAAGGGCAAAAACCGAAAAAGAAGAATCGGGTTCGATACCAGTGTACCGAACCCGGCGGGAGGGGAACCGGGGTCGAACCGGGAAGAAAAAAATAGCGAGAATCGCCGAAAAAATCAAACTTTTATCCAGGATGACAAGACACACGTCCGGTGGGCTTCTCGGAAAAAGAGAGACTGAGGTAAGATGGCACCTTTAGGCGGGAAGGGAACCACGCATGCATATTAAATGGGGAGGAGGGTCCCGACCTCTCTGTCAGGAAGCACAGGACCTGTGCTCCTGGGCAGTCAATCATGGCATAGTTCTCAAGGCAGTCTATCTCCCTGGACAGGAGAATTGCCTAGTAGACAAATTGAGCAGGATTCTACAGCCAGACGAGTGGCAATTGAATCCTCTGGTGGTTCAGCAGATCTTCCTGCAGTGGGGTCTTCCGACCATAAATCTCTTCTCCAGTCCATTGAACCGTCAACTGCCCAGGTTCTGCTCCAGACAACCGCATCCTCTCAGAGTAGCATGGGATGCGTTTCTCATTCCGTGGTCTACAGGCCTCCTATATGTGTTTCCTCCCATGCCTCTAGTGCCCAAGACACGGTTCAAAGTGATCCGGGAGAAGGCCTCGGTAATCCTGGTGGCCCCCAGATGGCCAAGGCAACCGTGGTTCCCACTTCTTTTGCAACTAGCGGTGGACGCTCCCCTTCCTCTGGGATGCAACCCGATCTCCTGACTCAGGGTAGTTTTAGCACCCTTACTGCTGCCTATGGAGGTGGAGGACGTGCTCTTGGCCTCTAGGAGGCAGTCCACCTGGACGTCTTATGCCCTCAAGTGGTGTAGGTTCTCCACTTGATGTGCTCACCACAAGGAAGATCCTTTCTCATGCCTGGTACCAGTGGTGCTGCAATATTTCCTTCACCTGTCCAACCTAGGCCTTAAATCCAACTCTGTTAGAGTCCATCTCAGTGCTCTTTCAGCGCACCACTCGCCGGTGGAGGGTCAGTCTCTCTCAGGCCACCCTTTGGTGGTTCGCTTCCTCAAAGGCCTACTATTGCTTAAGCCTCCAATTCGTCCACCTGCCCCTGATTGGGATTTGAATGTGGTCTTGCAACAACTTACTTGCCCACTATTTGAGCCTATGGCTACTTGTCCCTTATGCTTTCTCTCCTGGAAAGCGTTGTTTTTGGTAGCTCTTACCTCAGCAGGGAGGGTGAGCGAGCTGCAAGCTCTGGTGTCAGATGCACCCTACACCAGATTCTATAGGAACAGAGTAATCTTACAGACTCACTCTAAGATCCTTCCAAAGGTTGTCTCCTCCTTCCACCTCAATCAAGAGGTGGTTCTTCCGACTTTCTTTCCCAGGCTGCATGCCTGCCGGGCTGAGATGGTTTTGCATACCCTGGACTGTAGGAGGGCGTTGTCCTTCTACCTTGACCGTACGCAGGAACACCGAAGGGCTGTACAGCTCTTCGTCTCTTTTGACCCTAATAAGCTGGGGTTGCCTGTCTCCAAGCGTACCTTTGTCCATTTGGGTGGCAGACTGTATCGCCTGGGCATATAGGGCAGCCGGTCTCTCCTTGCAGGGTCGAGTCACGGCCTACTGTGTCAGGGCGAAGGCTGCGTCAGTGGCTCATCTCCGCTCTGTTCCGTTGGCAGACATCTGCAGGGCCGCTACTTGGTCTTCAAGCCAGACTTTTGCGGTCCACTACTGCCTCGAGAGGGAGTCCCGCAGGGACAGTGCTTTCGGACAGGCGGTACTCCGTAATCTCTTTGAGGTTTAGGCAACTCCTACCCTCCGGCCCTGGTGTTGGGCTACCTGTCAGGGGCGTTCTCGGAGAAGATTCTTTTCGCACATGCTGAGGCTGTAGAGGGAGCTTATTTTTCAGCTTTGGGTCCCCGGTAGCCTTATGCTGGGGAGTCCCATATGTGAGGACTGACTTCCTGCTTGGTCCTGGAGAAAGAGTAGTTACTCACCTGTAACAGGTGTTCTCCAGGAGCAGCAGGAATCAGTCCTCACAACCCTCCCTCCTCCCCTTGGAGTTGCAGTTATATCTTTCATTTTTCTTTTTTGCTGTTTTTTTAGCTATGTCATCAGACTGAGCAAGATGGCACCCTTGGCGGGAAGGGGACCGCGCATGCGTGCTGCATTCCCAAAGGCTTTCTGTGAAAGCTGGAGAAATGCTCCACATGGGGGCTCCGTCGGCGCCGACGTCACCCATATGTGAGGACTGATTCCTGCTGCTCCTGGAGAACACCTGTTACAGGTGAGTAACTACTCTATCTCGGCGCACCCCTTAGTAGTCAGATTTACGCGTGGTCTTCTCCTGACCAAGCCGCCTTTCTGTCCACCTCACCAACCATGGGATCTAAATGTTGTTCTTGCACAACTCATATGCAGTCCCTTTGAACCAATGGTTTCAGCTCCTTTAAAGTTTGTAACATGGAAGCTTCTTTTCCTCACAGCAGTCTCTTCAGCTCGGTCAACTGCAAACTTTGGTGAGCTATGCTCCCTATACCATTTTTCACCATGACAAGATAGCCCTTCACACATACTCTAAGTTCTTTCTGAAGATTATCACCTCCTTCCACATGAACCAATCTGTCTTGCTACCATTGTTCTTTCCAGGGCCTCACATCTCCCTGGCTGAGGCCAGACTTCATTCCCTAGATTGCAAGAGAGCATTGGCGTTCTATCTAGACCAGGGGTCTCAAACACGCGGCCCGCGAGAGACCTTTGTGCGGCCCGCGATACACAGGGGGAAAAAAAAAAACCCGGCTTCTGCTGCCGCTGCCGTGGCAGCGGCAGAATCAACTGTCCCGCAGCCCCTTCCCATCTGCCCGGCAATAGCGGCAATAGCAGCAATACCGCATGTCCCGCGGCCCACCACCCCCCCCTTGCCTGTCAGTTCTTCTCTGCTTCGGCATTCAGAGCCGCGAAGGGAGAGCTTCTCCCTCGCGACTCTGTTAAGCTCGCCGGGGCAGATGGGAAATTTCCCATAAGCACCAGCGGGCTTAACAGAGTCACGAGGAGAAGCTCTCCCTTTGCAGCTCTGAAAGCCGAAGCAGAGAAGAACTGACAGGCAAGGGGGGGGGGGGCCGCGGGACATGCGGTATTGCTGCTACCGCCGCGGCAGCGGCAGGAGCAGCAGCCAGCTGTTTTCTAAAGTTTAAGTTTCCCGGGGGGGGGGGGGAGCAGGATTGATGTGGGCTGCTGGGGGGGGAGCAGGATTGATGTGGGCTGGGGGGGGGGAGCAGGATTGATGTGGGCTGTGGGGGGGGAGCAGGATTGATGTGGGCTGTGGGGGGGGGAGCAGGACTTGATGTGGGCTGCTGGGGGGGAGCAGGATTGATGTGGGCTGCTGGGGGGGGGGGAGCAGGACTTGATGGGGGGGGAGCAGGACTTGAAGGGGGCTGCTGGGGGGGGTAGGACTGGAAATGGGGTGATGGGGGGCAAGTACTGGTAATGGACAGATGGGGGTTAGGACTGGAGGTGGTCTGATTGGGGGCTAAGAATGAAGATGGGGCGATGGAAGGGTTAGGCCTGGAAGTGGGCTGTTGGAGGGCTTAGGACCGATAATGGGCTATGGGGGGGTGGGGCTAGAACTGGTAATGGACTGGGGGGGGGGGTGCTATGACTGGAAATGGGCCGAGTAGAAGGGGGAGCTTGAACTGCAAATAGCTGATGGGGACAGGGTCTTGGAATGGGCTGAGTGGAAGGGGGCTTGGAATGGAAATGGGCTGATGGGGAGGGGAGCTTGGAAAGGAAATGGGCTGTGAGGGGAGGGAGCTAGGACTGGAAATGGGCTGATGATGCGGGGACTAGAAGGGAGCGGATGCTGGGTGGGGCAGGAGCTAGAAGGGAGTTGATGTTGGGGGACGATTAGAATGGGATGGGGCTGGGAGAGTGAAATGGAGAGGGGAAATATATTTTGTGTGGGAGGGAAGAAAAATCTACAATTGGCCGGGTATTGGGAGAGTAAGTGGGGATTGAGGATGGAGGGGTAAAATTTGAGTGGATGAAATAGGAATGAGGAAAGAGCAAAAGGAGAATGATTAGTATGTTAAAGCAGATGTAGAGAGAATGGAAAAAAACTGGGAAAGAAGAAAGGACAAATGGACAGCAGACGATGGAGAGTTAGCAGAAGACACAAAGAAACCAGAAGAAAGTGGCTGGAACAATTGCAACTGAAAAAAAAATGCACAAAAGGTAGAAAAATATCTCTTTATTTTGAATTTATTAACTGAAATATGTCAGCTCTTGGAAATGTGCATCTTTAACGTCTGCACTTTATTTAATACAAGAGGAAATCAATGTATAGTTTTATTTCTACAGTGTTGTACATTCTAAGTTTGGCTTTTGGGGTTCCCAGTTTAATTGTCTTCCTGTTTCTAAATTGTGATTCCTTGTTTGGTGATGGTGTATGTTCTGCATGTGTAACTGAGCTGAGGTATTCTGTTTATGTAATTCCTATTTGACATTGCCACTTGTTCTCTTTCCCGAGTAGGTCATGTATTGTTATTCTCTGAAATGTGTTGACTTAATATTTGCAGTGTTGCCTTTTGATAGTTAGGGTATGGTGCTTTGTGAGTCCTGGTAGTGCTGTTAGGACATGGCAGGTTTGCTATGGGTTCTAAATGAGCAGTGTTTCTAGTAGTTCCTAATGTGCCTGGCGGTTGGCACTGGTTTATAGTAATGTAGAAATCTTTTAGTCTTTCTTTATCCATACACTCATTAAGAGACATGTTTACTCAAAGTTAGTGTATGGTAACATTATGCAAATATTTATGCAAATGATGCCCTTATGCAAATGATGCCCTTATGCAAATGAGGCCTGCGTCTTGTGCGGCCCCCGGGTTACTCTACAAGTCCTCATTTGGCCCTCAAAGCAATTTGAGTTTGAGACCCCTGATCTAGACCATACTAAGGACTATCGCCAATCCTCTGTTGTTTGTCTCTTTTGACCAAAGTCATCTCGGGACACCAGTATTCAAAAGAACACTTTCAAACTGGCTAACAGATTGCATATCCAACATGGATTTAGCTAAGGAAAGTCTTGTCTTACTAATCCATTATATTTTTTGAAGGTGTAAATAAACAGTTAGACAAAGGTGAGCTGGTTGATATAGAGCATCTGGATTTTCAGAAAGCCTTTGACAAGGTCACTCTTGAGAGACTCTTGGCAATATTAAAAAGCCACTGAATTGGAGGCAGTATAGTATTTTGTATCAGGAACTGGTTAAAAGATAGAAAGCAGAGAGCATGGCTAAATAACCAATTTTCTCAATGGAGAAAAGTGAATAGTGGAGTACCTCAGGTATCTGTGTTGGGCCTGCTGCTTTTTAACACCTTCATAAATGACCTGGAAACAGGAATAACAGGTGAGGTGATCAAATTTGCAGATGAGAATTATTCAAAGTTGATAAAATGCAAGAGGATTGTGAAAAATTGCAAGAGGACTTTGATAAATTGGAAGACTAGATGTCCAAACAGAGATGAAATTTAATGCAGACAAGTGCAAAGTTATGCACCTAGGAAAGAACAACCTAAACTATGGTTACACAATGCAAGGTTCAACATTAGGAACCACCACACAGGAAAAAGATTTAGGCGTCATCGTGGATAACATGTTAAAACCCTCCGCTCAGTGCAGCGGCGGCCAAGAGAGCAAATAGAATGCTAGGTATCATAAGGAAAGGAATGGAGAATAAAACAAAGGATATTATAATGCCTCTGTATCGTTTCATGTTGCAACTGCACCTTGAATATTGTGTGCAATTCTGGTCACCGTATCTTAAAAAGGATATAGCGTTATTAGAAAAGGTACAGAGAAGAGCCACCAAAATGGTAAAGGGGAAGAGAGGCTGAAAAGGTTAGGGCTCTTCAACTTGGAAAAGAGACCGCTGAGGGGAGATATGATAGAGGTCTATAAATTAATGAATGGAGTGAAACAAGTAATTCTCCAGAAACAAGCAGAAAGTCAGTCCTCACTTATGGGTGACGTCGGCACTGATGGAGCCCGCGCGGAGCAATAACCCAGCTGTCAAAGAAAGCCTTTGGGATTGCTGCCACGCACGCGTGGGCCTCTTCCCGTCCAAAGGTGCCATCTTGCTCAGTCTCCCTTTTTCCGCGGAGCCCTTCTGATGCACGTCCCTCATCCCTTGGAAAAAGATTTTTCGTGATTTGACCTTTGGCTGTTTTTCCAGTAGCACCGGTCCTCTTTCTTTCCCTCCTTCGCCCCTGCTCTGGCTGCGGGCTATTCCTTTTTTTTTTTTCGTCTCTATTTAATGTTTTTCCTTCAGGCCCTTTATCGTGCCCTTATTTTCACAACCGCTGGCCTCGAGTGTTTTCGACCTCGCAGGGGCCCTTTTTGTCCCCATGGCCTTAAGAAATGTGACAGATGCTTCAAAAATATGTCGCTCACACCACCTATGACTGCTGTCTACGGTGTCTGGGTGCTGACCAGAATCCAGAGCTCTGCTCGCTTTGTAAGAAAATGTCCGCTAAGGCCTTACTCAACTGCAAGCAGAAATCAGATGACATTTTCCGCAAGGCAGCCCCGGGATCCCTGGTGGCACTTCGCCCTACCGACCCACTGCTTGCGTGGTCCCCCATAGTGAGATCCGCACCCAAAGGGATCTCCTCTGTGACACGTCCCCCCGCCTGCCTCACAAAGGCAGTCGTCTCCCGAGGGCACCTCTTTCTTGGCGTTTATGCGGGATATGGCTCAGGCCCTCAATCTGCCAACGCAGACCGAGGAGGAGCCGAGGGCAGAGGAACTTGACATTTTATAGTACAAGTCTCCACCCAGGGAGTCTCTTACGGTTCCGGTACCATCCATCCCATCCCGGCTGCTTCTCTGACTCAATAAAAGACTCAATGCCATGTATAGGGTCCAGCGCGGCACGGGGTTTCGGAAGACCCCAGCTTCCTCACACTTCCATGGTATTCGAGTCTACAATACAGAAACAGAAGAGCCCGAAGTCGCACTCTTTGGTCCTGCCTGGTAAGGAATCCCATGCCCTCGACGCCCTTGGACGCAAGGCTTACCAGGGATCCAAGTTGGCGTGCCGCATCCAGGCATACCAACTATATATGGGTATGTTCCTTCACGACCTCACCAAAGAGCTTGGCGGGTTCTCCACGGGCCTTGGTGGCGAGCACCTTCTCAGGTTCCAGACACTCCTGAGATCGATTGCAGACTGCTCAAAATACCTTTCCCGCACCTCATATGACTGGTTCTAGTCTTCCGCCCGTGTAGCAGCGGCTGGCATCGGAGCCCAATGCGAGGTGTGGCTCCAGTCTTTGGACCTGAAGCAGTGGGTCCAGGATAAACTCCTGGATGCCCCCTGCCTCAGCGAACAGCTGTTTGGCAAGCCCATGGAGAATAAGGCAGCTGAGATCGAGACAGAGTTCGTGACTCGCACCCATCTCTTTCGGAAAACCACCTCGCTTCCACAGAAGGAGCACAACAAAAAGCCTTTCTTCCAGAGGAAAATGCTCACCTACTGGGAATACCCACCATACCTGCCTTCCTCTGCGCTGATGACCAGCGCTCAGGGAAAAGGGGTGCCCAGGGTCACCGGAAACCCAAAAGGCCCAAGATCCAGCCATTGGTGCCACCCCAGCCAGCCCCAGGGTTTTGACGCCGAAAGCATAGCCTCTCGCCCCCCGGGGATGCTTCCACCCGTGGGAGGACGCCTGTCCCTCTTCACCCCTGAATGGGTGGCTATGACATCGGACATCTGGGTCTTGCGGGTGATCCAGGACGGGTATCGTCCTCATCTAGACATACTTCCTCCTCCCTTCTCCCTGGCAGAACCTACACGGCTTCCCTCACACCAGGCTTGCTTAAAGCAAGAGCTGAACAACCTGCTTGGTCAGCAAGCGGTCAAAAGAGTTCTGCCGCACCTCCGGGGTCAGGGGTTTTATTCCCAGTACTTCCTCGTTCCGAGGGCAATACTACTCCAAATCCCACCTCACACCAGTGCGGACCCTGGAGTTCATTGGTGCTCTTTTCGACACACAACGCCTTTCTTCCTCGAGCATGCGCGGATCGGCTGCACACTCTGGCTGCTGAGGTCCAAGGCCGGGCCAGGGTCTCGGAGCAGACCATGCTGCGCCTCTTGGAGCACATGGCCTCAATTGTCCACATCGATCCCCATGCTCGCATGCACATGCGAATGGCCCAGTGGTGCCTCAGAGTGCAATGGACCCAAGCCTTGGGCCGCCTCCGGGACCCCGTCCGAGTATCTCGCAGCCTAGTCGAATCTCTAGTCTGGTGGAAGGACCCCCAGATCCTTCTTTGAGGCATGCCCTTCCAGACTCATCCGCACAAACTCATCTTGATGACGGATGCCTCGCTGTTGGGCTGGGGAGCCCACTGTGACCACCTCTGCACACAGGGGCAATGGTCACCCGAGGAAGCTTGACAGCAGATCAAACTACTCGAGCTGCGAGCATCCGGTTGGCCTTGAAGGTCTTCGAGTACCACCTGAAGGGCAGGTCAGTGCTCGTGCAGACCGACAACAGAGTCACGATCTTCTACATAAACAAGGAAGGGAGCACGGGGTCCCACCTCTTCTGTCGGGAGGCAGTCCTCCTCTGCTCCTTCGCAGTGTGCCGGGGCATGACCCTACGAGCTGTTCTCCCGTGCCAAGACAGTGTCCTCGTAGACAGGCTCAGCAGGCTTCTCCGCCTGCACGAGTGGCGTTTGAGTCCAGAGGTGGTTCTCCACCTGTTCCACCTCCGTCCATGGACCTATTTGTCAGCCCGGCGAACACGCAGCTCCCCCACTTCTGCAGGCCGATACCACACCTGAGCAGGGTGGCCCCGGATGCGTTTCTCCTGAACTGGACCTCCAGGTTTCTGTATGCATTCCCCCACCCCCCCACTCCTCTCATTGCAAGGACCCTCCAGAAGATCCAGCGCGACCGAGCCTCGGTGATTCTCGTGGCTCCTTCGTGGTCTCAACAACCTTGGTTCCCTCTCCTACTATGGCTCTCGTTGGAGCCTCTGCTTTCCCTGGACAGTGTCCCTGGTCTGCTGACGCAGGAGGAGGGACGGGTGCTTCACCCGAACTTGGTCTTGCTATCCCTGACAGCCTGGCGGCTGAATGGGTCTCTCTAGCCTCGCTGTACCTCCCAGTGGAGATCGCAGATGTCCTCCTCGCGGCGAGGAAGGACTCGACGAGGCGGGCCTACACCCTGAAGTGGTGGCGGTTTATGATCTGGTGCTCCGAGCTCTAGATCGACCTGTTCTCCTGCTCCACCCATTGGGTCCTCCAATACCTTCTCCACCTCTCCCAGGTGGGACTGAAGTCCAGCTCGGTCAAGGTTCACCTGAGCACCATTTCAGCCAGCCACTTGCCCATTGAGGGTAAAACCCTCTTGGGCCAGCCTCTGGTCTCTCTCTTCATATTGGACTTACTGCTGTCCAAACCCCCCATCCAGAGGGAGACAAAAAGAAGCACCAAAGTATCCGTAGGATGTATGGAACCAAAGGAACAGATACCCAGACTGCCAGAGTATTCAGGTTTAAACAAACCCCTTTTATTGACTCCAACGTGTTTTGGCCATAGGCCTTCCTAAGGGGGATATTAAGTGAGGGAGCAAACCTTATTGTGAAACCTTGCTTGCAAATAAAAGGCATAAAAGTAACGCTTCACCATGATCGTCCTTGTACAGCCCGTACAGGGACGATCACGGTGAAGCGTGACTTTTATGCCTTATATTTGCAAGCAAGGTTTTACAATATTTTTATTATTTTTTGTTATTTTTATTTCTTTCTTTTTTATATTGTGCTATTTAGAATTAGTGCGGTTTACATGTATACTAACAGGTACATTTTTTTATTCCCTTGTTCCCGAAGGGCTCACAATCTAAGTGTACCTGAGGCAATGGAGGCTTAAGTGGCTTGCCCAAAGCCACAAGGAGTGGCCATGGGAATAGAGACCCCAGTCCCTCCGGCCTGAAGTTGCTTGTCCCCATGCGGGAATTGAACCCCCGGCCTTCCGGCCTGAGGTAACCTGTCCCAACCACTGAGCCACTCCTCCCTCATTTAATATGCAGGCAGGGGGGCACATATGAGCCTAAGGAGGATCAATGGAGGACTCCAGCCGCATGGCGCTTATGAAGGCCAGCAATCGGGAGGGCTCATAAAATATATAAGAAATCGATTGGTATTTCACTAAACACTTGCAAGGGTGCTTTAGAAAAAAGAGCCCGCCCAATTGTGTAACTCCAGACCAGAGCAGCAAAAACTCTCTGCGCCGCTTCTGAGTTTCTCAGGATATATACGTACTAATAGGGCACGAAATAAAAGTTTACGCTTCTGGAAAAATAATTTTAGCAACCATTCCTTATCAGACAACAAAGCAAAAGTTATTAACAATGTAAATGATACCTGAGATTCATATCCAGAATTTTCTAATAAATCTGAAACATTCAAACTAACCTCCTGAGTTTGATTACCCCCTGTCTCACCATGGGCCGAAGAAAACTTCGCCTTAGGCAGATAGTAAATTTTTACCAGGGGAGGAATCAACTCAGAAGCTACTCCCAATGTCTCCACCAAATATCTATTAAACATATCTCTAGGGGAGATTGACGACACCTTTGGAAAATTAATAACTCTCAGGTTGTTAGCTCTGGATAAGTTATCCAAATGTTCCAATTTTAGTTGAAATGACAAAAAATTCTTTCTATTCGAGTCAGAATATTCCTCAAGACTCATAACCTTGTTGCGGATATCCTCAGTCTCCGTTTGAATCACGAAGACTTTCCTCTCCAGCTCACACACTGCACGAGTAGAATCATTCACCTTATTGGCCAAAGAAGACACTTGGGGCAAAAGAACTTCTCCCAGTGATATGATTGCATTCCAGATAGTTTCCAAAGTAAAATTCTGAGGTCGTTGTAAGGAAAACACCACTTCCTTCTCGTTTCTCCGGGCCAGTCCAGGGAACGATCGGGGTTATCAATCCCCTTCAGCAGCTGAGGACTGTAAACTAAAAGTTTTGCTAACAGCTTAAGCCACTCCCCCTTGCTGCACTGCTCCAGTCTTACAGTCCTCAGCAGCTAAACTGGACGTAGGTTCTGTGCCTCTCCCTACTAAAAGAGTGGATAGTTCTGTTGATGAGGATAATTTCTTAGCAGACTGGCTCTGACTGAGCTAAGGATATGCTATATTTCCCTAACAAAGCTTCTCTGATCTGATTACATATAGCTAGAAGCAGCGTGAGAGGCATAGCCTGCCTCGCATTAGCTGGGCTCTGTGGCTTTAAGGAGGTTTGGCCTGGGAGCCCCAGGATCCACCCGTCCTTGCAGTGAGTCGTGATCTCCGTCTCCCGCTAGCTGCGGGGCAGCAGAGGCACGACAGGGAGCACTACCCTCAGGTACAGGGCTTTCTGTAGTACAGCAGATTACGTTACCGGCTTAGTTTTTCGTGACGGGGTTACCTTGTAGGACAGTCTCAGCGGCAGCATGTTCGGTGGGGGACGGCTGCCGGCGGTTCACGATTCTTGTCAGCGGGGGTTTTGTTGTGCGACTAGCGGTTCCTGTTCCCGTTATTTAGGCGTTTTCACGCGTTTTTCATTACTAGGTATGGAAGGCAAACCGGGGCTTAAAGATGGGGAAAAGCCATAGGTTGCCTCAGAAAAGGTGGGAACGGCGGCCATTTTGGGGGAGTCGGCCCTTCTCCCGCGGCTCAGAATAAACATGTTAAAAGGAAATCCAAATCGCATAAAGATTCTCCTGCGCCGGTAAACACTGCACCAACCTTTCCTGAAGCTCAGGAAGAGGTTTCTTCGTTATTTTCGCCCGACTTTATTTTGGCTTTGCATAAGGCCTATTTACTGAAGGCATCACAGGTACTTAGTCCCTCACTAGCTGCTTCTAGTGGGGACAGTTTGAAACCTGAAGTGGCTGCAATGGATCCGGGGGAGGGTCCTTCCCAGAAGGTGGCCTCAGTAGGAGCTGGATTAGATAGCGCAGAGCCTGTAAAAGGGGGTGCTTGTTATGAAGGTACCACCATCTTGGCAAGTATGTAAATTAACTGTCTTGCAAAGGATTGTGGTTATTGAAGTCCATTCACACAAAGCTTGCCTTTTTAAAATAATGAAGACTCTTGTAGTTGGTCGAGCGTAAGGCAAAATTAGAATTTATTTATGGGGCGATTATTCCACATACAGATATGCTTGGTAACACCATCCAGATAACTTCTCCAGGGTTTATTCAACACAAAAATAAGGCAACTGAAAATCTTATGCAAATAAGATTCAAAGTCCTTTATGGAACAGAAAGGTTTCCTTACAGCCACTGCTAATAAACTCCTTAGCAGTGCTAAGATAGAAATAAATCAAAGAGGAAAACTTCTTTATACAAAAAACATAGCTCACTTTCTCCATACAGAAAAGAACTTTTAAACCCACCGTGTGCACAGCTTGTGCTGGGCTCTCCTCCACTAACAGGTGACAATTAACTGCAATCAGTAGCTTGATTTCAGCACACGTGCAAAACTTTCCAACAAAGCTTTTTCTTTTCAACAAAACTTTATAGGAAGCCAATACTTAGAATGTTTCCTTTTGATGTTTGCTCTTACATTTAGGATTTTCCTAAAATAACAACCTACTCAAAAAACAGTCCATATAATCATCCTCTGTATCAGATATTAAACCTTGCTCTTGAAATTGCATTGATTCCGTTTCTCCGTCTGACTCAGAGGGCTTTAGGAACTGACCTCTATACGGAGAGAAACTGTTTCCCTGCTGTTTGCACTGCTCAAAGCTAGAGAAACGTTGACAGTTCCTACCTGAATCCAGGCAAGCGTCAGGCTGCTTCTTCTGGTATTCTGGCCAGTATGCAATAGAGCTTCTGTGTCCTGTCCTCCAGTTGGTATCTCTGGACCTCAGGATTTCTTCTCCAGACGTCCTCCAAGAGGTATTTGGGCTCCTTTTCTCCTTAGCCGCAACAGACCTCTTCCTAGGTGTTGCTTGAGGGTCCCTGGCTGTGGATCTACAGACCTCTGGCTTTCTCCAGTCCTCTGAACCTTTCCCCCAGGTATCTCTCCAGGCATAGGTACTTCTCTGAGCTCCTCTCTTGGACCGTCTGCTTCCTTGTCCTTGTTCTTTCAGGTTCCAGTTGTTCTTCCTTCTGTTCTCCTGATTCCCCTTCTCCTTCTCTGTCTTTTCTGAAGATTCCCCTCTAGTTTTAAAGGGCTTAGATTGCAACTCCTCCCTTGCACTCTTCAGATGTTTTGGATTAAGCTTTCTCCTAGAGGCTGTTTGATTAGGGATGACATAATGCTTTCTCTGATTAGACTCATGCTTTTCCACTCTAGCTCCCCTAGGGACTTTCTGCATACTGGTGCATTCTAGAACATGTAGTCTTTTAGGGAAACAAGCTGTCTTATTTCTATAACCTGCCAGCACAGGTCCCTTAATCAGAGTAAATTCTCCTCTTTTGTCATTACTCCCTGAGTTTTGATAAGCTTCCTTATCACAAGCCGCAGATCTCGATACCTCCGGGATTGGAGGATGGTGAAATCATCTCAGAAGCAGGCGTTGACTCTTGGCCCATAGAGCTTGAGGAAGGTGAACTGACTCCGGGCGAGGACCCTAATGTCTTTAGGGTTTTCCGTAAAGAGGAGCCTGGGGGCTCTTATTACGCAGTCCTTAGCCGCTCTGAATATTGTTATGCCCTCGGTGCCACAGGAGCCGTTAGAGGATCCCTTGTTGCAGGGGTTTAAAACAGAGCAGCGCTGTTTTCCAGTTCACAGCGTGATAAAGCAGATGGTGGAGTCTGAGTGGGAGTTCCCAGAGACTACTCTTAGGGGTGCTCTTGCTCTGGGTCGTCTATACCCGATTCCACTGGAGGAGAGAGACTTATTAAAAATGCCTAAGGTGGATGCCTTAGTCTCAGCGGTGACAAAGAAGACGACGATACCCGTAGAAGGGGGAGCTGCGCTTAAGGACCTGCAAGATCGTAAGCTTGAGGTGCTATTGAAGCAGGCCTTTGATTCTAGTGCGCTAGCTTTGCAGACATTTATTTATTTTTATTTTATTTATTTAACAGCTTTTATATACCGCGCTATTTGTTATCAGTGCGGTTTACATATAACAAAGGTTGCACAGTCAGGAGACTGTTCTGTGCTTACATTGTAACAGGAGCTTAAACTTGGAGCAACAGGGAAACTATATACATTTGTACATCAAACATCAATTAGATTAGGTTGGTATTTTCAAGAAGAGCTAAGGCAAGCTCAAAAATACTTGTATCAGAGATATTTATGTAGAGACTGAAAGGTTTGTGGGCATTGGTGTGTGGATGATCAGAGGCGGGGTGGATGCTTGTGCAAAGTGAAGTAGGAAAATGTGGTGTTTGATTGCCTTACGGAACTGAATAAGGTCTATCCATTTGGGGAGCATATGTGTCCAGAGCTTCGATCCGTTGGTTCCAAGGGGAGTCAGCTGCGGAGTCGCCGGAAGGTTCGTCCACGGATGGAGCTAAGTTGGAGTCGGCCGCAGCTTACCTCGCGGACGCTTTCTATGACTTGGTTAGAATCTCCGCAAAATCCATGGCTTCGGTGACTGCGGCCAGACGTTTCCTTTGGCTAAGGAACTGGGCAGCTGACGCTTCTTCAAAGTCAAGGCTCAGCAAGCTCCCCTACAAAGGCAAGCTGCTTTTTGGGGAAGCCGTGGAAAAGATAGTTGAAGATCTTGGGGACTCCAAGGGGGGTCGTTTGCCAGAAGACCGTCCTGACACCTAGAGCGAGCATGGTGCCTAGGGGGCAAGGTCGAGATTCTCGCCGGTTCAGGGGGGCACGCTTTGCTCCCTTATCCTAAGCCTCGTTTCGGCCCTCGCAATCAATCCTTTCGGGGGGCTAGGGGCTTCGGCAGAGGTTATTTCAATGCTCAGCAGGGTTCAGCAAAGAAACCTCAATGAAGGTCGGCTGGTCCAGGTGGAGAGACCTGTAGGAGGTCGCTTACAGGGGTTTCTCTCTGCCTAGACCGCAATTACGTCAGACCAATGGGTGCTAGAAATCATTCGAGAGGGGTATGCGTTGGAGTTTGCGCACCCATTACGAGAAGGCTTCATGGTGTCTCCCGGGGGAACAGGACAGAAAAGGCAGGCTGTAGACGATACGCTTTGGCGGTTATTACAGCTGCAGGCGGTAGTACCGGTACCCCAAGACCAGAGCGGACTAGGTCGATACTCGATTTATTTCGTAGTTCCCAAGAAAGAGGGTTCTTTTCGTCCCGTTCTCGATCTCAAGCATGTAAATCGCTCATTGAAGATAACTCATTTTTGGATGGAAATGCTCAGGTCCGTTATTCGGGCAGTGCGACAAGGGGAATTCCTCTTGTCCATAGATCTCACGGAAGCTTATCTGCACATTCCAATCAGCAGATCATCAGCGTTTTTTGAGATTTGAGGTGCCCATGGGCCATTTTCAGTTTCAAGCATTGCTGTTCGGCTTAGCAACGGCTCCTCAGACGTTCACTAAGGTTATGGTAGTAGTAGCAGCATCGTTGCTCAAGGAAGGTATTCGAGTGCACCCTTATCTAGACGATTGGTTGATCAGAGCACTGACTCTTCCGGACGCGGTAGCAGCAACTGCTCGAGTGGTACAGGTTCTCGAGCAACTCGGTTGGGTAGTCAACCGTTCAAAAAGTCAGCTGCACCCGGGTCATCAGCTTACTTACCTAGGAGCATTGTTCGACACGAAAGTGGGGTCGGTGTGCCTACCCGAGAACAGGGTGTTGAAGATCTTGCATCAGGTGCAGGCCTTCTTGAGGCAGACGGCTCCGTCGGCATGGCGATACCTGCAGCTCTTGGGGTCCATGGCGGCGACTCTGGAGCTGGTTCCGTGGGCCAGGGCGCATATGAGACCTCTGCAACAAGCCTTACTGTCTAGGTGGTCTCCTCAGCTTCAGCCTCTCTCTCAAAGGTTGGTTTGTCCAGAAATGGTGCGGCTCAGCCTGCAGTAGTGGTTAGACGCCAATCATCTACGAGCAGGGGTTCCGTTGGAAGATCCAAGTTGGGTGCTGCTCACCACAGACGCCAGCTTATCAGGCTGGTGAGTTCATTGTCAGGCTCACATGGCATAGGGGCTATGGTTTGTGCTGGAAAGCTCTTGGTCGGTCAATCGGTTGGAGCTCAGAGCGGTACGTCTCGCGCTGCAGCACTTCCAGCCATTGATCGAGGGCAGAGCGGTCCGAGTTTTCTCCGACAATGCGGCAACGGTCTCATATATCAATCGGCAGGGCGGTAGAGGCAGTGCGGCCTTGCTGGAGGAGAGTCAACAGCTAATGAGCTGGGCAGAAAGTCATCTCCTGGCCTTGTCGGCGGCTCATGTGGCAAGGAAAGACAATGTACAGGCGGATTTTCTCAGTCGAAATCTTCTAGATCCTGGAGAGTGGGAACTGAATGCAGCGGTATTTCATGGCCTTACCCAGCGTTGGGGGCAACCGGCGATGGATCTGATGGCTACTCTTTCCAATGACAAGGCGTCTCGTTTTTACAGCAGACGCATGGAACGCATGTCGGAAGGTCTCGATGCTCTCGTTCAGGTCTGGCCGGAGGATCTCCTGCTGTATGTGTTCCCTCCGTGGCCTATGATCGGTCGTGTAGTTCAACGCATTGCGGACCACAGGGGGAGAGTAATTCTCATTGCACCGGATTGGCCCAGGAGGCCGTGGTATGCGGATCTGATTCGGTTTCTGGTGGATTCTCCGTGGCGTCTACCGGTCCGTTGCAACCTTTTGAATCAAGGTCCGATTTTAATGCCTCAGGTAGATCGCTTCTTGCTTACGGCTTGGCTCTTGAAAGGGAAAGGCTGAGGCGCAAGGGGTACTCGGCTCCAGTGATAGCCATCATGCTGAGTTCGAGAAGGTGGTCTACTTCGTTGGCCTATGTCCGCATCTGGTGCGTGTTCGAAACTTGGTGTTCAAAGCGTAGCATTCGTCCATTTTCGGCAGCGGTCTCCCACATCTTATCGTTCCTGCAGAGCAGTCTAGATAAGGGGTTGGCGCTGAACACTCTCAAAGTTCATTTAGAGGCCTTAGCCTGCTATAGAGGTACAGTGCACGGTCGTCGATTAACTGCGCATGGAGATATCCGACGCTTTTTCGGGGCGGCTGGAATTCTCAAGTCTCTGTTACGCCAGGTAGTACCGGCTTGGGATTTGAACATCGTTCTAGAGGCTTTAACGCAACCTCCGTTTACGTTGACGTTGTCAGGAGGGTTGAAGGAATTATCCTGGAAAACGGCGTTTCTGGTCGCTTTATGTTCAGCGAGAAGAATTTCAGATTTTCAAGCACTGTCGTGTAGAGAGCCTTATCTGCAGTTTTTGGCGGAAAAGGTGATTCTGCGTCCGGTACCCTCTTTTCTTCCTAAAGTAGTTTCCGCTTTTACATAAGAACATAAGATATGCCATACTGGGTCAGACCAAGGTCCATCAAGCCCAGTATTCTGTTTCCAACAGTGGCCAATCTAGGTCATATGTACCTAGCAGTTTCCCCAAGAGACACAAGTTCCACAATGCTTGTACTGGGTCAAGCATTGATATCTTCGGTCACTTCTTAATAATGGTTTATGGACCTTTCCTCCAGGAACTTGTCCAAACCTTTTTTAAACCCAGCTACACTAACAGCCTTTACTACATCCTCCGGTAACAAATTCCAGAGTTTGATTACACGTTGAGTGAAAAAATATTTTCTTTTATTAGTCTTAAATAGTTTACCCTGTAGCTTCATTGCATGTCCCCTAGTCTTTCTATATTCTGATAACGTAAACAATCGATCTACGTTTACCCGTTCCACTCCGTTCATTAATTTATAGACTTCTATCATATCTCTCCTCAGCCGTCTCTTTTCCAGGTTAAAGAGCCCTAACCTTTTTAGCCTTTCTTCATAGGAGTAGCCTTCCATCCCCTTTACCATTTTGGTGGCTCTTCTCTGAACCTTTTCTAAAATCGCTATATCCTTTTTAAGATACGGCGACCAGAATTGCACACAATATTCAAGGTGCGGTCTCACCATGGAACGATATAGAGGCATTATGATATCTTTTGTTTTATTTTCCATTCCTTTCCTTATGATACCTAGCATTCTATTTGCTCTCTTGGCCGCCGCTGCACACTGGGCCGAGGGTTTAACATGTTATCCACAATGACGCCTAAATCTTTTTCCTGGGTGGTGGCTCCTAATGTGGAACCTTGATTGTGTAAGAGTAAATTAGACTTACCTGCTAATTGTTGTTCCTGAAGGAACTCCAGGCTAGTCCCAGACCACTGGGGGTTGTCATCATCCTCCAGCAGCCTGGAGACTGAGAAACATCATTTCCTTAGTGATGTCACTGGTATATCCTCATCGGATCCGCCTCCTGACACCAGTAACCTATTGAGAAAGCAGACTCAACGGAGCAACAATTAAGCAGAAAGAATCATACCAACTAACATAACCATGTTAACTTTGAACTAAACGTAGATTGCACGCGAGAGACCCAACCGACCCAATAGCCGCAGTCCCCCGCCCCGCCTACGCCCATCAGGTGGTCTCCCCTTCCTCCCCTTTAGATGTAAGGCATTCCTGCCCTGAATCCCAGCATTCAGCCCCCACAACCGGTACTCTCTTACCTGTAACTGTTTCAGGCTATAGCCTTTAGACACAAAAAACTGGGAGGGCTACGGGACTAGCCTGGAGTTCCTTCAGGAACAACAATTAGCAGGTAAGTCTAATTTACTCTTCCTTATCGTTCCTCCAGGCTAGTCCCGGACCACTGGGTAAGTAACAGAGCAGTGAAGGACAAAAAACACTTATTGGGAGGGACCTGCTAAGCCAGCCTGAAGTACCGCTGAACCAAAACAGGTATCTCTTTCCGCCTGCACATCCAGACGGTAATGCTTAACAAAAGAGTCCAGTGACGACCAAGTCGCTGCTTTGCAAATATCCACCACCGGAACCAATTGGCAGTCAGCCCAAGAAGAAGCCTGAGCGCTCGTAGAATGAGCCCTGAGCCCCTCAGGAACCTCTCTGCCCTTCAACACATAAGCAGACGCTATAGCCGACTTCAACCAACGAGCTATGGTTGCTTCAGAAGCTGCCTGACCCTTCCGAGGGCCGCCGAATAAGATAAAGAGCCTATCTGACTTGCGAAAACCCGCGGTCCTACGTAGGTAACCCTTTAAAGCTTGACGAACGTCCAACCGATGCAACCTACTGGAGGAAGAATCCGAAGATTGCTGTCAAAAAAACGGTAAAGTAACCATCTGATTTACAAGAAACCCCGAGACGACCTTCGGCAGGAACGAAGGAACTGGCAGCAACACTACCTTGGACTCATAAAAGGACAGGAAGGGCTTCCTACAAGACAAAGCTTGCAACTCCGAGATTCTGTGAGCCGAGCATATCGCTATCAAGAACACGACCTTAAGGGTAAGATCCTTTAAAGATGCCTCTGCTAAAGGCTCAAACGGTTCCCTACCCAGGGCGTCGAGCACAAACGGAAAACTCCAACGGGGCACCTCCTGCCGCCATGGCGGACGAAGTAACAAAACCGCTCGCAAGAACCTCTTAATATCTGAATGAGACACTATCGCCTGACCTCGAATCCTACCTCTATAGCAGGACAGCGCTGCTACGTGCACTCTCAAAGAAGCGGTTGCTAAGCCTTTTTCGAAACCACCTTGCAGAAAGGCCAAGACCTGCGGAACAGATGCTCGCAAGGGCTCTACCTTCCTCTCCGCAAACCAAGCTTCAAACACTCTCCAAATACGCACATAAGCTAAAGATGTAGAACTCTTTCTGGACTTCAATAAGGTAGCTATGACTGGTGCCGAATAACCTTTGGCCCTCAGCCTAGCCCGCTCAAGAGCCAAGCCGTAAGCGAGAATCGATCCACCTGAGGCATTCGCAATGGTCCCTGGGACAGCAGATCCTCCCGCAGCGGAAGGCGCCACAGCCTCCCCACTATGAGCCTCAACAGGTCCGCGTACCAGGGTCTTCTCGGCCAGTCCAGCGCTATTAACAGCACCATGCCCCTGTGCCACTCTATCCGCTGTACCACTCTGCCTATCAACACCCAATGTGGAAAGACGTACAGAAGCTGCCCTTCCGGCCACTTCTGTATGAGAGCATCCAGGCCCTCCGATATCCGCTCTCTTCTTCTGCTGTAAAATCGCTCTACCTTGGCGGACTGGAACGTTGCCATGAGGTTGATTACCGGTATCCCCCAACGTCGCACCAACATCTCAAACATGTCCTGATGGAGGACCCACTCTCCCGGATCTACCTTCACTCGACTCAGGAAGTCTGCTTCCACAATGTCCACTCCAGCCACATGTGCCGCCGACAGCGCCTCCAGATTCCGTTCTGTCCACTCGAACAACAGCCCGGCCACCTCTTTATTTATTTATTTACATTCTCTTATATACCGCGCTATTCTGCATCAGTGCAGTTTACATTGAACAAACTGAAATTACATTGAACAGGGCATAATAACTTGGAGATAACTATTTTACAGGGAACATGGGCTATGGAGGGTTAAGTGGCTTACCCAAGACCACAAGGAGCACCTGTGGAACTAGAAACCCCAGTCCTTCCGGCCCAAGGTTGCTGTCCTCTAGTGGGATTTGAACCCCCGACCTTCCGGCCTGAAGTACCTTGCCCCAATCACTAGGCCACTCCTCCACTCTTCCATGGCTACACTGCCGGTGCCGCCCTGCCAATTGATATAGGTTACCGCCGCGGCATTGTCAGATAATACCCGAATGGCTTTGTTTTGCAGCGTACTCAAACGCTTGCAACGCTAGCCATACGGCCCTCAGCTCCAACAGGTTGATGGACCAGGTCTTCTCCTGTTTGGAAAATTGACCCTGGGCGAATCTCCCTTGCACGTGAGCCCCCCATCCTGCCAGACTGGCGTCTGTCGTCAAGGGCACCCAAGGAGGCGCCTCCAACGGCATGCCGCTGCTCAGAACATCCGTCCTGATCCACCACTGCAATGCCCGCCTCATCTCCGGAAGCCAAGGCAGGCGCTGCAACAAGGAATCGCACTGATGAGACCACCTTCGGAGTAGCGCCCTTTGCAACGGCCTCATGTGCGCTCTTGCCCACGGAACCAGCTCTAACGTCGCCGCCGCCATCGTCCCGAGCACCTGCAGATAGTGCCACGCCACCGGTGAAGCTCTGCCCAGAAATTGACGGACGAGCGATCGTAGCGCTCTCACTCGTTGCTGAGGAAGATAAACCCTTCTAGCCTGAGTATCGAACAGTGCTCCCAAATACTCCAGCCTTTGCGAAAGGACCAAATTGCTCTTGGACATATTGACTACCCAACCTAGACTTTGAAGAAGAGCTACCACTCTTGCTGTAGCGTCTGCGCTCTCGACCTGGGACTTCGCCCAGATCAACTAATCGTCCAGATATGGGTGCACGAGAATGCCCTCCTTTCGCAATGCTGCCGCTACAACTATCATCACCTTGGTGAATGTTCTTGGGGCTGTTGCCAATCGGAACGGCAGAGCTCAGAACTGGAAATGCCCCATGGGCACTGCAAATCTGAGGTACCTTTGATGCTCTTGTCGAATCGGAATATGTAGATACGCCTCCGATAGGTCCAGGGATGTCAGAAACTCCCCCTTCTGAACCATCACAATTACCGATCGGAGTGTCTCCATACGGAAGTGCTGTAGCCGCAGACATCGATTTACCCCCTTGAGGTCTAAAATTGGCCGAAAGGTTCCCTCCTTTTTTGGAACTACAAAGTATATGGAGTATCGACCGCAACCCCATTGGTCTCGAGGAACAGACACTATCGCCTTGAGAGCAAGTAATTTCACGACCGTCTCCTGAATGGCATTGCATTTGATCCGCGACTTGCACGGGGACTGAACAAAAAGTTCTCTGACCGGACGTTGGAACTCCAATGCGTATCCTTCGTGGATGAGTTCCAACACCCAACAGTCGGACGTAATTTTGACCCAGGCAGGGTAAAAATCCCTTAAGCGACCTCCGACAGGGACCAGATCTGCCTGGGCCCTCCGGATCTCATTGCGACTTTCGGAAATTCGTGGACGAGGAAGAGGCTCTGAAACCCCTCCCTGCTCCACGAAATCCCCTAAAGGCCTGGTTCCTGGCTGGGGAAACTCCCCCTGTTAGCCTGACCGAACCTTGGATAATGAAAACGCCGAAACTCCCGCTGCTGCCCCTTGGCCGCAGCAGCAGGACGCCCTTGCCTCTGTCAGTCTTCTGGAAGCCTACCTCCCTTGGAATCTCCCATGTCCTTCACTAACTTGTCCAAATCCTCTCCAAATAGCAACTTCCCTCAGAACGGAAAGCGTAGTTACTCACCTGTAACAGGTGATCTCCGGGAACAGCAGGAATAAGTCTTCACATAAAGCCTTTGACACTGTTCCTCACAGGCGACTTATAAACAAACTGAGCAGCCTAGGGATGGACTCTAAAGTTACTGCTTGGGTTAGAAATTGGTTGGGTGGGAGGCGACAAAGAGTACAAGTAAATGGAGCTCACTCTGAGGAGAAGGATGTTACCAGTGGTGTGCCCCAGGGATCTGTCCTTGGTCCGATTCTTTTTAACATCTTTGTTAGTGATATAGCGGAAGGGCTGTCGGGTAAGGTTTGCCTCTTTGCGGATGATACCAAAATCTGTAATAGAGTAGACACCCAGGAAGGTGTAGATAACATGAGGAGGGATCTAGCTAAGCTTGAAGAATGGTCTAGAATTTGGCAGCTGGGATTTAATGTTAAAAAATGTAAGGTCATGCATTTGAGCTGCAGCAATCCAAGGGAGCAATACAGTATAGGAGGTGAAGTACTTCTGTCCACTAAAGAAGAGCGGGACCTAGGCGTGGTTGTGTCTGATGATCTTAAAGTAGCTAAACAGGTAGAAAAGGCGACGGCAAAAGCTAGAAGGATGCTTGGGTGCATACGGAGAGGAATGGCTAGCAGAAAAAAGGAGGTGATACTGCCTCTGTATAAGTCTTTGGTGCGACCTCATTTGGAGTATAGTGTGCAATTCTGGAGACCGCACCTTCAAAAGGATGTGAACAGGATGGAGTCGGTGCAGAGGGTTGCTACTAAAATGATTAATGGGCTTCATTATAAAGCATATGAGGACAGACTTAAGGATCTTAATATGTACACCTTAGAGGAAAGGCGGGATAGAGGTGATATGATTGAGATGTTTAAGTACCTCCGTGGCATAAATGTTCAGGGAGACAGCCTCTTTCAATTGAAAGCAAGTTCTGCGACGAGGGGACATGGGATGAGGGTGAAGGGAGATAGATTCAGGAGTGATATGCGGAAATATTTCTTTACGGAAAGAGTAGTGGATCCGTGGAATAGTCTCCCAGTGGAGGTGGTAGAGATGAGGACAGTAACTGAATTCAAAAAAGCATGGGACCAACACAGAGGATCTCTAGGGGTAGAAGGTGGACTGTTGTAGTTGTTGTTATGGAAGGACAGACTAGATGGGCCTTGTGGTCTTTTTCTGTCATCATGGTTCTATGTTTCTATGTTTCATATGGGTATCATCGGTACCGACGGAGCCCGCGCGGGAACGCTCCCCAGCATCCAATAGGAATGCTTTTGGGAGCGTGCATCCACGCATGCACGCTGCCTTCCCGCCTATCTACCTCCCTCTCTTCAGTTGAGTTTAAAGCTGAGACCGAAGGAGAGAAGTAGATAAAAATAGAGAAAGAGAGAGAGAAAGGCAACTCCTAGGGGAGGTGGGTGGGTTGTGAAGACTTATTCTTGCTGTTCCCGGAGATCACCTGTTACAGGTGAGTAACTACGCTATCTCCAGGAACAAGCAGGAATGAGTCTTCACATATGGGGACTCCCGAGCTGAAAGATGCCTAGGGAAGACCCAGCATGTAGCAAATCTATGTAGATGGGCCATGCTTCCCCCAGGGACTTCAGGCATCCAAGTGGATGGAGGGTAGGAGTTGAACTATGAATGGAAAAGGTGCTGCAGAACAGCTTGACCAAACAAGGCATCCCGGCGGGAGTCCTTGTCCAGACAATAATGGGCAGTGAAAGTATGTACTGAGGCCCAAGTTGCTGCTTTGCAGATTTCATCAATAGCCACTGAGCGAAGGTTAGCTGTTGAGGCTGCCATGGCTCTGACATTATGAGCTGTGACATGGCCTTCAAGAGGTATTCCTTTACTTTGATATGTATAGGAAATACAATCTGCAATCCATTTAGAGAGGGTTCTTTTAGTAACAGGAAGTCCTAAATGGCTAGAGTCAAAAGCCACAAAATGCTGAGAAGACTTTCTGTGAGGCTGGGTCCTTTGGAGATAAAAAGCTAGAGCTCTTTTACAGTCCAAAGTATGAAGTTTCCTTTCCGCAGAGGAGGAATGAGGCATAGGAAAGAAAACGGGAAGATAAACTGACTGGTTTAGATGAAAAGGTGAAACCACCTTTGGAAGAAAATGAGGATGGGTCCTAAGACCCACCTTATCATGATGAAACCTTGTATAAGGCGGATCAGCCATTAAAGCCTGAAGTTCACTAATGCATCTAGCAGAAGTGATGGCAATCAGGAAAACAACTTTTCATGAAAGAAACTTTAGATCCGAAGTAGCCAAAGGCTCAAAAGGTGGCTCCATGAGCACACCTAGAACAAGGTTAAGATCCCATGCCACCAGAGGTGGTTTATGTAAAATCATTTTTATTGTTTTCCACATACATGTATACACTCACTTTGCCCCCCAGAACATTTGGGGCTGTTGTGCTAGAATACTATACCAGGTAAAGAATATATACAGGTGAATATAAAGAATCACTGAAAACGTATATAGAAACAACTCCACTATAACATCCAGGCTGTACCAATGGAAAAAAAAGATACAACACAGTCAATAAGAGAAAATGACAGAAGAGTGATAGTCGGGATGGTGTTGGCCTTTAACAGTTCTGGATCTGTGCCAGAGATCCCCAGTGGAACTCATAGCCATTAGCAACCTCACAGGGGCACAACCAGAAGCAACAACAGTAAAACAAGCCTACCCCTCCCAAAAACCCCAGCCCCCTACCTCCCCACCCCCCATGAGCATCTCCCGCCCCCCCTTCCCCCACACCCCCACCTCTTACCTAGAGAAACCCAAGGGGGAAAACCATACCCGTCCCGCCCTCCTGACCCTACAATCCTCCCCTCCACTTTCAAACCACCAAGCATAACTTTGCTCCCGGGACACCCATCTCATTCCTCGCCTGGGGCCGACCTAACAGAGTCGATCAAGGGTTCCCAAATTGCTTGAAAACGTTCCCAGGGTTTGTGTCCGAGGAGTTTAGCTGATCTACGCTCCATCTGCATTAAGTCCCGCAGGTGATGTTCCCATTCCACAGATACCGGGCCAGACTCAGACAGTCAATGGCGTAAAATACAGCGCTTGGCCACTAAGAATCCCTTTTCATAGAGCTGCCGCTGGGCTGTTGTACCCTGGATCCCTGGGTAAGCCAAATGAAACAAACACCAGAGCGGGTGAAGGGATATCTGTATTTGAGTCCATTGACTCATTTTCACTCCAACTCCCCCCCAAAATATTTGAATGACAGGACAGGACCAAAATCTGTGCAACAAGGTTCCTACCTCCCTCTTGCAGAGACCACATACATCCACCGGCACAATGCCCATCCTCCACGCCCTCACCTCCGAGACATACGCCCTCCACATCAATTTGTATTGCAATTCACGATATCGCACTGCTTCCACCAGCCCCTTAACTTGCAGAAAAGCCTGCCCCAGAGTCTCCTCTGTAAGGCCTTCCAAACCATCCTTCCGCCAACGAGCCACCAAAGGAGATAAACATTGCGGCACGGCCGGGGGTGCCAGCTCAGTGCGAAGCTGACTGGAAGACGCGCTCTCCTGAAGTCTGCCCATCAATACCCAGAGACTAGTAGTTCTCGACAAGGGCAGTGGGTCTCTAGTCAGACTAGCCACATAGTGACAGGCCTGCAAATAAAAATTGAAGGTTGTCCTCTGCAGAGGATAGCGACTGAGTAATTGCGTAAACGATTCCAACTGATTGGAAGTCTCCATTCGCATCTGTCCCAGATATTCCACACCAGCCTGCTGCCAGGCCCGAGCCACTCCCCCCGCTCTACCGGGCACAAAACTACGATTACCGAGCAAAGGCAGGCAGTCCGTGGTCGACCAGCGCTGTCCCCGAGACCGACAGAGAACTCTCCATACCGTCCGAAGCGTCCGTAAGTAATACGACTCTCTCCAGAACGCCGGCAGCATTGATTCCCCACAGTGTAGCAAGTACGCTCTGTGCCAAGACTCTGAGACTTGATCTAGGAGGGTTACGGGGAGGCGCTCCTCATTACCCATGACTAGGTCGCTCACCCTGCGCGCTAGGTAACAAAGATTATAAGTTCTTAGCGAGGACCAACCCACACCCCCTTCACTCACCGGGCGCATTAGCGCCGCCAACGCTATCCGAGGCCTTTTAGACTTCCATATAAACCGACCCAGCTGTTTATGTAACTCCATCAAGTCCTTTCAAGTTAACCACAAGGGTAATTGCCGCAGAAGATAAATCCACCGCGGCCATTCCACCATTCTCTCTAAGGTTATCCGTCCCATTAGAGAGAGCGGGAGAGCTCTCCACTTTTGCAGGTTCGCTATCATCGACGTCAGTAGAGGCCGAACATTGACCTCATAAAGACTCCGTGGGTGCGCGGGAATATGAATACCCAGGTAGCGGATTGGCCCAGACGCCCAAGTTAATGGAAAGTCCCCCTTCCAAGATTGGCGAGACTGGTTAGCCACATCTACGAGCGATTGATGCGGAGCCCGGAAACCCCCCCGAAGCTCTCAATAAGGCGAAGGGCCTCTGGCAAAGACTTCTCGGGATCCGTAAGGCAGAGCAAGAGATCGTCTGCGAAAGCACTTACCTTGATGCCCCCACCGCGCCACTCGATACCCTGTACCAGTGAAGACTCGGTCAAAGTAACTAACAGGGGCTCCAGTTGTAAGACATACAACAGTGGGGAGAGAGGACATCCTTGTCGCGTCCCCCTGTGCAGTGTAAACGGTTGAGAGCTCCCCCCTCCAGTGTCAACTACTGCTAGGGGGGCATCGTAGAGCGCCTGGATCCATTGGGGAAACCGTCCTTGAAAACCTAACTTCTGCAGGGCCGCAAACATATAATTCCAAGATACCCTATCGAACGCCTTCTCCGAGTCTAAGCTAGCGAGAATCAATGGCTCCCAATTGAGTAGACACTTCTCAATTCCTAATAGCACCTTGCCTATATTGACCGAAGCCTCGCGCCCCTTAACAAATCCCGCCTGGTGCCGACCTACCAAGTCCGGAAGAAATAATTGAAGGCGGCTCGCCAGAACCGAAGCAAACAATTTCAAGTCAACGTTGATCAACAAAATAGGCCTATAGGAGGCCGGATCCTCCAAATCTTTCCCCAGTTTTGGAATCAAACTGATACTAGCAGTGCGCATGTCCCGGGGAAAGGTGCCCAATTCCCCCGCCTCTACATAGACTGCCACCAGCGTGGGCCCCCACGACAAAGCCAACATCTTGTACGCTTCATAAGTGAAGCTGTCTGGACCTGGGGCCTTGTGTGAGGGTCCCTGTTGAATCGCTTTTTGTATTTCCCCCCCCGTTATAGGTTTATTCAAAACGGTCCGTTGCTCTTCCGAGAGCATAGGGAGGGAGATCCGTTGCAGAAAGGTTGCCAACTGCTCGGCATCCCCATCTTCCTGCCCATAAAGCTGTTCATAGAAGGAGCGAAACACCCGAGCCACCGCATCACCTCGTGTATGCTGCCGGCCCTCAACATCTCTGATTACCGTCACTCCACGGGGGCCTGCCTTATCTCTCACTAGCCGTGCCAGCAGTTTACCAGACCGATCACCGTACCGAAAAAATTGATGACGGTAATATTGTTGCGACTGAATGGCTCTCTCCTGTAACAAGCCGTTCAATTGCTTCTGGATGCCCACATAAGGCGGGACACCGCTCGCCCGACAAATTGCCTGGGCTTTAGCTTTGCGAAGATCTCGAGTCAATCTAATGATATCGTCGTTGACCCTGCGCTTCTCTGCTGCTACATAAGCTATGATATGTCCTCGAAGAACAGCCTTACCGGCTTCCTAAAAAGCTGCCACCGAACTCACCGTCCCCTCATTATAATGCACATATTCCGACCAACACTTCCGCAGATACGCACCAAATTCCGGCTTCTTCCAGAGATGGGCAGGGAAAGCGTAGTTACTCACCTGTAACAGGTGTTCTCCAGGAGCAGCAGGAATCAGTCCTCACATATGGGTGACGTCGGCGCCGACGGAGCCCTCGCGGAGCAATTTTCCCCAGCTTTCAAAGAAATCCTTTGGGAATTGCAGCGCGCTTGCGCTTTCCTCTTCCCGCCCAAGGGTGCCATCTTGCTCAGTCATATGACATAGCTAAGAGACAGCAAAAAAATTAGCAAAAAATGAAAGCATAGAACTGCAACTCCAAGGGGAGGAGGGAGGGTTGTGAGGACTGATTCCTGCTGCTCCTGGAGAACAGCTGTTACAAGTGAGTAACTACGCTTTCTCCAGGACCAAGCAGGAAGTCAGTCCTCACATATGGGACTCCCAAGCTTAAGGCTACCGGAGACCCTAAGCACAAAAATGAGCTCCCTCAAGCTCAGTAGCACAGAAGGAAGGAATCTTCTCTGAATATGTCTCTAACCGGTAGCCCAACATCCGGGATGGAGGGTAGGAGTTGCCTATACCTCAAAGAGGTTACGGAGGACTGCCTGTCCGAAAGCACTGTCCCTGCGGGACTCCCTCTCCAGGCAGTAATGGGCTGCAAAAGTCTGGCTTGAAGACCAAGTAGCGGCCCGGCAGATGTCTGCCAATGGAACAGAGCGGAGGTAAGCCACCGACGTAGCCTTCGCCCGAACACGATGAGCTGTGACTCTACCTTCCAACACGAGGCCGGCTGCCTCGTAAGCCCAAGCGATACAGTCAGCAATCCAGATGGACAGAGTACGCTTGGAGACAGGGAGCCCCAACTTATTGGGGTCATAAGACACGAAGAGCTGAACAGTCCTTCGGTGCTCCCGCGTACGGTCAAGGTAGAAGGTCAACGCCCTTCTACAGTCCAGGGTAAGCAGGACCATTTCAGCTCGGCTGGAGTGTGGCCTGGGAAAGTAGGTCGGAAGTACCACCTCCTGGTTGATGTGAAAAGGGGATACTACTTTGGGAAGAAACTTAGGGTGAGTCCGGAGGACTACCCGGTTCTTGTAGAACCTAGTGTAAGGAGGAACAGACACTAGGGCCTGCAACTCACTAACGCGTCTAGCAGAAGTGAGGGCTACCAAGAACAAGGTTTTCCACGAAAGAAAACGAAGTGGACAGGTAGCCATAGGCTCAAAAGGCGGACAGGTAATCCGCTGCAAAATCACATTGAGATCCCAGTCCGGGGCTGGCGGGCGCAAAGGTGGTTTAAGGAGAAGGAGGCCTCTGAGAAAACGAGCCACCAGAGGGTGGCTGGAAAGAGGTCTACCATCCACCGGCATGTGATGCGCAGAAAGAGCACTGAGGTGGACCTTGACCGAGTTGGACTTAAGACCAAGGTTAGAGAGAGAGAGAGCAAGTACTGCAAGACCACTGATGCTGAACAGGAGAAGGGATCTTGAGACTGCTGAGTACACCAGACGGAGAACCGACGCCACTTTAGAGCGTAGGACTTCTGGGTGGAGGGCCTCCTGGAGGCCAAGACGACCTCCTCCACATCTGGAGGTAGCTGCAGAGGAGCAAGGACTACCCTTTCAGCAGCTAGGCCATCAGATGAAGGGACCGGAGGTTGGGGTGTAGGAGTGTCCCCTGATCCTGCGACAGGAGGTCGGGCTGAAACCCCAGTGGAAGAGGAGTGTCCACCGCCAGCTGCATCAGAAGCGGGAACCAAGGTTGTCTCGGCCACCGGGGAGCCACTAGGATCATCGATGCTTTGTCTCTGAGAACCTTGAAGAGCGTCCGAGACACCAGTGGCATGGGAGGAAAGGCATACAAGAGGCCGGTGGACCATGGAATCAGAAAAGCATCCGCCGCTACTCTGAGAGGATGCGGCTGTCGAGAGCAGAATCTGGGCAGCTGCCGGTTCAGAGGACTGGCAAACAGATCTATGGTGGGGAGACCCCACTTGAGAAAGATTTGCTGAACCACCATCGGATCCAGCCTCCACTCGTGTGGCTGGAGGATCCTGCTGAGCTTGTCGGCCAGGTAATTTTCTTGACCTGGGAGATAGACAGCCCTGAGGAGGATGCCGTGGCGGACTGCCCAAGAGCATAGCTGTTGCGCCTCCTGACAGAGGAGGAAGGAGCCTGTTCCGCCTTGTTTGTTTACGTAGAACATGGCAACCTGGTTGTCCGTCTGTATCAGCAGCGACTGGTGGGACACCAGGTGAGAGAAGGCTCTGAGCGCTAGGCGGATGGCTCTGAGCTCCAGGAAGTTTATCTGTTGAGCAGACTCCCAAGGATTCCAGAGGCCTTGAGTACATGACCCTTGGCAATGTGCTCCCCAACCCAGGAGGGAAGCATCGGTCGTTAGGACCTGAGAATGCGGAGGGGGCTGAAAAGCCACCCCCAGCACTAGGTTTGGTAGATGAAGCCACCATCGCAGAGATGAGACCAGCTGGTCGGAGATCTGTACGGAGTCCGCTAGGCTCCCCGTGGCCTGATGCCATTGAGTGCGAAGGCACCACTGAGCAGGACGCATGTTCAGTCGGGCATTGGGGGTCACATGGACCGTGGAAGCCATATGGCCGAGCAGTCGCAGAAAATGCCTGGCGGAGACCAGCGCATTGCTGTGAAAGTGGCTGGCGAGATCCATGAGCCGCTTGGCCCTGTCCAGAGGGAGGAAGGCTCGTGTCCAACCTGGCGCCTATGAACTCGAGATTTTGAGCGGGGAGCAAAGTGGACTTTGCGAAGTTTATGACAAAACCCAAGTGCTGGAGCAGAGCCACAGTGCGATGAGTGGCCTGAGCGGCCTCTGTTGAAGATGGGGCTCTGATGAGCCAGTCGTCCAGGTATGGGAACACAAAAAGACCTTGAAGTCTTAGATAGGCCGCCACCACTGCTAGGCATTTGGTGAACACCCTGGGGGCGGAGGATAGGCCAAAGGGCAGTACTCTGTACTGGTAATGATTTCCTCCCACAACAAATCTGAGATATTGTCTGTGGTCTGGATGAATGAGGATATGAGTATACGCATCCTTCAGATCCAAGGAGCATAGCCAGTCTCCCTGCTGGAGGTAGGGCAGCAGGATTCCAAGGGTAAGCATCTTGAACTTTTCCTTTGCAAGGAACTTGTTGAGGTTTCGCAAGTCCAGGATGGGTCGGAGGCCTCCTGTTCTTTTTGGAATCAGGAAGTACCTGGAGTAAAACCCTTGACCCTTCAGGTGGTGGGGCACCGGTTCCACGGCTTGTTCCTGAACGAGACTTGCTAACTCCTGAAGGAATAAGTCCCTGTGCAAAGGGAGTCTGGGAGGCTCCCCTGGAAAGTAGGAGGGAGGTACCTGGTAAAAGTGAAGAAGATAGCCCTTTTGAACTATGTGAAGTACCCAGGTATCCGTGGTGATGTTGGACCACCTGTGGGCAAAGTGGACCAGCCGGCCTCCTGTGCTGAGAGAAACCAGCTGAGGGGGAGAGGCTATGCTGAGGAAGTCAAAAACCCCCACCCTGCTGAGCAAGGGCCGGTGGTGCAGGCTTGGGGGCTTGCTGCCTATGGGACCCATTACCCCGTCCCTTGGCCTGCTTTCCCTGTGGGGGAGCTGCTGAGGCCTGATACTGAGGGTAGTATTTATAGGCAGCCGCCTTCCTCGGGTAAAAGGGCTTTTTCCCCGAGCCCTTCTTCTTTTGAGAAGGGGCAGAGGTCTTCCTTGAGAGACGAGTCCTGGTGAGAGTCTCTGTCTCGATTTGTGCAGCCTTCTCATCCATGGGCTTGCCAAAGAGGTTATCACCTCGGCAGGGGACATCGACCAACTTGTCCTGCACCCAGGGCTCGAGGTCGGACGTCTGAAGCCAAGCCTGGCGGCGTCCACCGATGCCGGCCGCAGCTACTCGAGCCGAAGCCTCAAAACCATCATAGGCTGCTCGAGATATAAACTTGGAGCACTCTCGAATACCAGTTGACAAGGTTTGGAACCTCTGCAAAGGTTCGTCGGAGAGACCAGCAGAGAACCCGGCTATTTCTTTAGCCAGGTCTCGGAGATACATGCCCATGTAGAGCTGGTAGGTCTGGACTCGACAAGCAAGCATAGAGCCCTGGAAGCACTTCCTACCGAGGGCATCCAGGCTTCGGGCTTCCCTACCAGGGGGCACCGAGGAGTGCATTTTTTGAATCTTAAGTCTATGCATGGCCGATTCCACCACCATGGAATGGTGCGGTAGTTGTGCCTTTTGGAAGCCGGGGCTCTTGCGTATTCGATAAATGGAATCGACCCGCTTGCTTAACACCGGCGACGACGCCGGGCTCTCCCACATGCGGAAGAGAAGTCGTTCCAGCATCGGAGGAACCGGTACAATAAAGGTCTCCTTCGGGGGAGAGTCATATTGGAGGGCATCGAGTTCCTCGACTCGAGGTTCCTCCTCGGGATCCGCGGGGAAGGCCAAAGCCTTGGCCATATCCCTCACGAAGTCCTTGAACCGGGTATCCTCCGGGGGGGACCGTCTCCGAGGTTCGGACTCGGGGGAGTCCGAAGGGACACACCGAGTCCGAAAGGAACCAGGTGACTCTTCGTCCTCGGATTCCCAGGCCGACTCCTCGGAGGAGGAGTCGAGCGGCTCCGGTCGGGCGGGCACCGATGCTATCCGCTCCGACGCTGAGGGAGTCGGCGTCGACGACCTCGGTCCCGAACGGGAGGCCGAAGGAGACCTCGACCGAGGATCGACTCGAGCCCTCATGGACTCGAGGATCGGCTCGGTCTCCGGGGTCGACTTGGAGGTCGACGTCCCGGCGGTCAGGGCAGAAACACCGGCGAGGCCAGCGATTAATACCCGCTGCTGGTCCATGAAGGCAGTCAGACTGCTCTCCAAGGCCGTCAACCTGAGTCCAAGCTCAGGAGACCCAGCAGCCCCCGACTCGGGCCCCGACGGTGTCAGGCCTGACGTTGGGTCCTTTGGAGGCGAGTCAATGAGGACAACAGTACTCACGTGAGCGGGCAAGTCCACCTCGAGTCGAGGATGTTTTGACGGCCTCTCCACCTCCGAGGACCCGGGACGGGAATCGGGGCTATGCGACCTGGCCCTCGAGGGACCAGGAGCGTCCACCGATCCCGCCCTCGCGGGTTTCTTCTTCCGATGATGTTCCCGGGTAGGAGACCCCCTTTCAGAGGAACTTCGACGATGCTCAGGACCGGAGTCCCGAGACGTCGAAGCCTCTGACGAGGTCCGAGCCCGGCCGGAGTCAGAGAAGATACGCTCCCGCTGATGCTGCCGACTCAACGCTTTTGAGGACATTTTGCCACAGGGACCACAGATCATGGAGTCATGATCGGGTCCGAGGCAGCGGAGGCAGAAGTCATGAGTGTCTGTAAGAGACATGAGTTTCTTACAGAGGTCACACTTTTTAAAGCCGCTGGCAGCCATCGGGGGAAAAAGGGCCCCTGCGAGGTCGAAAGACCAGGCTGCCAGGGAAAAAGGAAAAAGGCGCGAAATCTGTCACGAAGGACAAAAACCGAAAAATAAGGAATGGACTCGCAACCGGCGTCGCGAGTCCGGGTGGGAAAAGAACCGGCGTCGAACCGAAGAAAAAAGAGAAATAAAGAGAAAAAAATCAACTTTTCGGCGGGGATTCACAGACAACGTCTGTAGGGCTCCGCGGAAAAAAGAAGACTGAGCAAGATGGCACCCTTGGGCGGGAAGAGGACTGCGCATGCGCGCTGCAATTCCCAAAGGCTTTCTTTGAAAGCTGGGGAAAATTGCTCCGCGAGTGCTCCGTCGGTGCCGACGTCACCCATATGTGAGGACTGACTTCCTGCTTGGTCCTGGAGAAAGTCCATTTACTGCTCCCCCATCTCTCCCCCCGCCAGCCCAAACTAACCATGGCGTGATCTGACACAATAATAGGCTCTATCTCCACTTTAATCACTTTCCCAAACCACTGCCTCGACACCAGAATATAATCAATTCTCGACCAGGTTTGGTGAGCTCGCGACAGATGTGTGTAGTCTCTGCTTTCCTGATGTAAAACTCGCCAGGCGTCCGCTAAGTCTCCCAGATCACATAGAAAACCTACACCTCGGGTGCTCCATTTCCGCCCGAAATGGGGTTGGGACTTATCTAAGGACGGATCATGAGGGCAGTTAAAGTCCCCCGCTAGGACTATTGGTATTTTCGGGGCTCCCAAGACTCTATTCAAGATTTCCCAGAAAAAGCCATGATCGTAAGTGTTGGGGGCATAGACATTACCAATAAAGAATTCTTTTCCCTGAATTTTAGCATGCATAAAAAGGTATCTGCCCATGGGATCCCCTTCCATCCCCAAAACTTCACAAGATAGACTCTTATGTATTAATATGGCCACTCCTTTCCGTCTCGTGTCCGAGGAGGCGGAGTACACCGTCCCCACCCAATCGCGCTTCAATTTAGCATGTTCTGTGGAGATTAAGTGGGTCTCCTGCAGCAACACTACCTGGGCCTTGCGACGCTTGAGGACTTGCAAGATTTTTGTGCGCTTCACCGGAGTACTAACCCGCCCCACATTCCAAGTGACAAACTTCAAGTCAGGGGGCATATGTCACTCTTTGTCAGTACTGCAAAAGGATCAATATGAGTATTACCACTATGGGTGCGGAGCAGCCCAGCCTCCACTCCGCACTCGGCCAACAGGAGCTCGGAAGATGGGATCAGGCCCCCCCAGGGTTTAGTTGGGGCCTCCATCAGAGTGGTTAAATTGTCTTGGTCCCTCCCTTTAGGTTTCCTTACCACTTCCCTTTCCCCCTCCACCCCTCCCTCCCCTTCCCCTTCCCTCCCCCCCGTAGATCCCCTTAACTCCAAGTACACCATGTACCTCAGTTAACTTCACTGAGGTCAGAGCCTTAAGTGATGCCGCGGGGCAGCCCCAACATCCCCCCCCCTCCCTCTCAAACAACTCACCAATGTGCCGCACATCCAGAAGGTAACTAATCCAAACAGCAGGGTAAACAAGGGTGTGCACAACAGAAAGGCAAAAAACAATAAATATAAAATATAAAAATAAGATAAAATGAAAAGGAGAAATAAATAAGAGATTATAGTCAATAGCTAAGAATAGTAGAAGTCCACAGTCCTCGATCCGAAGAAGGAGTATAGATCATCAGTTCTGGAATTGTAGGCCTCTAACCGGGGTTCCCGCATTTGGTCCATCCCGGGGTGCGTTCAAGCATAGCCACCCGAGTCCAGCTGCACTTCAAACAGCCAAATCCGATTCCTGCCACTTCGTCAAAAATTGCTGTGCTGCACTCACGTTATCAAAGATACGAGTCTGTCCCTGATGAGTAACGCGCAGCGTGGCGGGGAATGCTAAGGTGAATCTAGCGCGGCGTCGGAACAGTTCTGCGCATATCGGGCCAAATTCTCTTCTCCTTGTTGCTACTGGTGCGGAATAGTCCTGGAACAAAAGGATCTTCCGATTGCCCAGCAAAAGCTCACCCCTTTTCCTGTACTCCTGCAGAATTTGTACCTTATGTTGGAAGTTCAGGACCCGCAATATAACAACTCGTGGGCGATCTGCTGTTTCTCGTCGGGCACCCAATCGATGTGCCCGCTGAATTTTAAAGTGAGCAGCCAGTTCTGCCAGGCCTAAGGCCTCCGGTAGCCAGTGTTCCAGAAATGCTAACAGTTCCCGTTCGGGCTTTTTCTCCCCGAGGCCCACAATACGTAGATTGTTGCGTCTGGATCCATTCTCCAGATCGTCAATTTTTTGTTGAAGCTCATGCAGCAGCTGTTTTTGGGCCGCAATCGTTCTGTCTCGGCTACCCTCGCCCTCCTCCACACTCGCCACGCGGTGTTCTAGTTCGTCCATCCGATTCCCAAAAGCTGTTAATGTTTCTTCCATGCCGTCTAATTTTTTTATTAAAAGGTCAAACTTAGGATCGAGCAGCTTGACCACTTCTTTTGCTAACTCGGCTGGGGCCGATTCTACGCTGTCTCCACCCGGCGAGGACGGCTGTGTCATGGCCGCGGAAGAAGGCCCCGCTCTCACCGGCCGTTCCTGGTCCTTTTTCTGGGCTAAAGGCATCGACGGAAAGGACAAAAGGGCACTTCAGGCGGCACCCGATCCCGGAGGCTCTTCCAATGTTGAGGAAGGGAGTTATCGCTGAAAAATTGCAGTTATATTAGCAGATTAATGGTCGGGGCTGCACCGGAGCGAGCGGGAAGCGTCCACCCTCACTCACGCATCACGTGGTCTCTCCAGAGGTGGTTTAATGGGAGGTTTTGTTAGAAGAAGTCTTCTCATAAATCTAGAAATAAGTGGATAAGAGGAAATTGGTTGTCCATCTAAGAGCTTATGAGATGCAGCAATAGCACTAAGATGGACTCTAACAGAATTGGTCTGAAGACCAGAAGCCGACAAATGAAGGCGATACTCTAGAAGAGAGTCTACTGGTACCAAAGAGGGATTATGTCATCTCTGAGAACACCAGGAAGAAAACCTTTTCCACTTAAAAGCGTAAGAACGTCTTGTGGAAGGTTTCCTGGAGGCCAGAAGAATGTCCTTCATTTGTTGAGACAGGTCTAGATCTTGAAAGTCTAGGCCTTGAGTAACCAGGCCTTGAGATGTAGGGACTGGGGACTGGGGTGCAGTAGAGATCCGTTGTCCTGGGACAGAAGATCTGGAGCACTCCCTAACTCCAGAGAGGTGGCTTGAGAAAGATGCAAGATACCATGTTTGCCTTGGCCAGGAAGGCGCTATGAGTATCATGCGTCCCTTGTCCCTCTGGAGCTTGAATAAGGTTTTGGGGATTAGAGGGATTTGTGGAAATGCATATAGGTAATCCTGACCCCAGTGAAGCAGGACTGCATCCCTGGTTTGACAGTTCTGTGCTGGAAGTCTGGAACAAAACTGGGGAAGTCTGGCATTCTGTGGACTTGCAAAGAGGTATAGCACAGTTACTTACCTGTAACAGGTGATCTCTGGGAACAGCAGGAATTAGTCCTCACATATGGGTACGTCGGTACCGACGGAGCCCGTGCGGGAAAGCTCCCCAGCTTCTTAGAATAGAAGCTTTTGGGACCTCCCACTGCACATGCGCACTGCCTTCCCGCCTTCCTGAACAGCTCTCCTCAGTTTCGAGTTTATAGCTGAGTCAACAGAGAGAGGACAGGAAGATAGATAGATAAAAGATACAACTCCTAGGGGAGGTGGGTGGGTTGTGAGGACTAATTCCTGCTGTTCCCAGAGATCACCTGTTACAGGTAAGTAACTGTGCTATCTCCAGGAACAAGCAGGAATAAGTCCTCACATATGGGGACTCCCTAGCTTAGATGCATGGGATCCCCTGTAAAGGTTCGCCATCTTCGTATGGATCTCAGGCATCCATTCTGGGAAGGTGGGCAGGAGTTGTTTAGGAATGGAACAGGTGCTTGAGGACAGCCTGGCCAAACAAGGCATCCCGGCGGGAGTCCTTGTCCAAACAGTAATGGGCTGTGAAGGTATGAACCGAGGCCCAGGTAGCGGCTCGACAGATCTGATCTATGGAAACAGAGTGCAGATGAGCCATAGAAGTTGCCATGGCCCTCACATTGTGAGCAGTGACATGGCCTTCCAGAGAAATGTTTTTGCTCTGGTAAGCAAAAGAAATACACTGAGCAATCCAATTGGAAAGTGTACGCTTGGAGACTGGAAGTCCCAAATGGGAAGGATCAAAGGCCACAAAAAGTTGAGAAGACTTTCGATGTGGCTGAGTCCTATTAAGGTAAAAAGCGAGAGCTCTTTTACAATCCAGAGTATGAAGGTTCCTCTCTGCATTGGATGCATGAGGAGCTGGAAAAAAGACAGGTAGATATACCTCTTGATTAAGATGAAAAGGCGAGACCACTTTAGGCATAAAGTGGGGATTCGTCCTAAGGACCACCTTATCATGATGAAATCTTGTGTAAGGTGGATTAGCCACTAAAGCCTGCAGCTCACTGATGCGGCGAGCCGAAGTGACTGCAATGAGGAAGATGACCTTCCAGGAAAGAAATTTCAAGGAGGTGGAAAACATTGGCTCAAAAGGTGGCTTCATAAGTTGACCGAGCACTAGATTCAAATCCCATGCGACCGGGGGTGGTCTGATGGGAGGTTTAGTGAGAGTCAGGCCTCTCATGAATCTTGCAACAAGAGGATGAGAGGAGATAGGTTGTCCATTTATATGTTTCAAGGATGCTGCAATAGCACTTAAATGGACTCTTACCGAATTCGTCTTGAGGCCTGCATTGGATAGATGCAGGAGATAATCAAGAAGAGAATTCAAAGGAAGTGCCAGAGGGTCAAGACCCTGCTGAGCACACCAAATGGAAAAACGTTTCCATTTGAAAGCATAGGAACGCCTGGTAGAGGGTTTCCTAGAGGCAGAAAGGATATCTTTCACTGGTTGGGAAAGATGAAAGTCTTGAAGGCTTAAGCCTTCAGTAACCACGCACTGAGGTGAAGGGATTTGGGGTTTGGGTGCCACAAAGTCCCCTCCTCCTGAGACAGGAGGTCTGGCGCAGCTCCCAGATCCAAGTAGGATCCCTGGGAGAGCTGTAGAAGTAGAGGGAACCACACTTGGCGTGGCCAGCGTGGAGCTATGAGGATCATAGTTCCATGATCCCTCTGGAGTTTGAACAGAGTCTTGGGAATCAAAGGAATGGGTGGAAAGGCATATAGGAATGCCTGATTCCAATTCAGGAGAAAGGCGTCCGTAGCCTGAGCTCCCTGACACGGGGTTCTGGAACAGAACCGGGGAAGTTTGGCATTCCACGGACTTGCAAAGAGGTCTATGTCCGGGGTCCCCCATTCCTGAAAGATTCGGTTTATTTGGTCCAAATGTAGGGACCATTCGTGTGGCAGCAGAACTCGACTGAGCCTGTCTGCCCGAGAGTTTTGAACTCCTGGGAGATACACTGCTAGCAGGTGAATCTGATGCTCTCTGGCGAAGGCCCATAGTCTTAGAGCTTCGTTGCAAAGCGACAGAGAGCCCGTCCCTCCTTGTTTGTTTATGTAAAACATGGCCACCTGATTGTCCGTCTGAACTAGGACAGTGAGGTTGGCTAGGAGGGAGTGGAAGACCTTGAGGGCAAGGTAAATTGCTCGCAGTTCCAGAAGATTGATATGAAGGGTGGTCTCCTGTAGAGACCAAGTGCCCTGAGTGGAGAGAGTTTGCAGATGAGCTCCCCACCCTGTTTGGGAGGCATCTGTTGTGAGGGTTGCTTGGGGTAGCAATGGTTGAAATGGAGCCCCCAACAACAGATTCTTGGTGGAAGTCCACCAGTGGAGGGACCAAAACAGACGATCGGAGGTTTGTATTTGGTCTGAGAGCGCTCCTGACGCCTGAGTCCACTGAGTGGCCAGGGTCCATTGAGCTGCTCTCATATGAAGACGAGCATAGGGCACCACATGCACTGTGGAGGCCATATGACCCAGTAGGCGTAGCATTTCCCTGGCTGTCAAGTGAGTGCTGGACTGAGCTTGGGAGGCCAAACTCAGGAGGCGCTGGCCTCGAACATGTGGAAGGTAGGCCCTTGCAGTGATGGTGTCCAACTGGGCCCCTATGAATTCTAGAGATTGAGTAGGGATGAGTTGGGACTTGGGAAGGTTTACTACCAGTCCCAGATACTGCAAAAGGCTCCTTGTGTGGTCCAGGGAAATCTGGGCCTGTGACTGAGTTGGAGCTCGGATGAGCCAGTCGTCCAGATATGGGAAGACAAAGATTCCCATGCCTCTTAGAAATGCGGCTACGACTGCCATGCATTTTGTGAATACTCTTGGAGCAGAGGCTAGACCGAAGGGGAGTACTCTGTATTGGAAATGTTTTCCCTGAAACAGAAAGCGAAGATACTTTCTGTGGGATGGATGGATGAGTATATGTGTATACGCATCCTGTAGGTCTAGAGAACAAAGCCAGTCCTGACCCTGGAGGTAAGGAAGGAGAATGCCGAGAGACAGCATTTTGAATTTCTCCTTGAAGAGAAATTTGTTCAATTCTCTCAGATCTAGGATTGGTCTGAATCCCCCTGTCTTCTTTGGAATGAGAAAATAAGGGGAGTAGAAACCGGACCCTTGTTGAGGAAGAGGAACCTCTTCTATGGCCCCTTGGGCAAGAAGAGAGGAAACCTCTTGACCCAACAGGGTTAGGAGAGATGGGGGAGAATTGAATGGTCTCACCATATGATGGGGAGGAAGGCTGGAGAAATGAAGTTTGTAACCCTCTCGAATGATAGAGAGGGTCCATTGTTCTGTTGTGATTTGTTCCCATCTGGGAGCAAAGTGAACCAACCTTCCGGGTATGGTGAGAGGTTCTGGTTGTGTTAGAACCAGAAGTGGCAAGTTCCCTAGGAGCAAGTCAAAACCCCTGAGGGGTTGGAGCCTGCTGAGCTACAGTAGCTGCTGCAGGCTTAGCTCGTGCTTGTTTGGATTGCTGACGCTTAGCAGTATAGCGAGGTTGAGAAGACTGCTGGCCAGTATTTGAAGCAACTCTGGCCTTCTTATAGTAAGGCCTTTTAAAAGACTTTTTCTTAGTAGGAATTGAAGTGGACTTTGAAAGTCTTTCCAAGGTGGCATTTTCAGCATCCATCTGGGTGGCTTTGATTTGCCACTCTTCCCCAAATAAGTTCTCACCTGTACAGGGCAGATTCCGTAAGCCATCTAGAACCCAAGGTTCCAGATCAGAGGCCTGGAGCCAAGCAAGACGTCGGGCTGCAATAGCAATGCCCGAAGCCCTACTGGCTCCCTCAAAGGAATCATATGCTGCCCTATTAGAGAACTTAGAAACCTCTAAGAGTTGTTTCACTAGGGAAAGGAATCCCTGCTTTTTATCCTCAGGGATAAAGGGGGCAAAATGCCGCACCTTTTTGGCAAGTTCCTCCAGGAACATGCCCATATAGAGACTGTAGGAATTAATCCTGGCTATAAGCATACTAGCCTGGAAAATTTTCCTACCAAAAGAGTCCAAAGTCTTACATTCCCGTCCTGGAGGGGTGGAAGAGTGCCTTTTGGTACTCCTAATCTTCTTCATTGCAGACTTCACCACAATAGAGTGGTGGGGCAATTGAGTCTTTTGGAAACCAGGAGAAGGAGGGACCCTATACATGGTGTCCAACCTACGGGAATAAGGAGACAAAGTCAAAGGATTTTCCCAGAAATCCATCAGTTGTTCTTGAAGGATTTCATGGATAGGCAGGGTAACTGCCTCCTTAGGGGCCTTTGAGTATCCCAAAATATCCAGTTTTGTGGATCTGGGTTCCTTTTCAGAGGATGTGGTAATAGAAAGGGCTGTAGCCATATCTAAAACAAAGTCCTGGAAGGACAAATCCTCTGGAGGGGACATTCTCCTTTTAGGAGAAGAGGGCTCCTCAGGTAAGTTGAGTGAAAACTCAGCAGAATCATCAGAGGAGTGAAAATCCTCAGAGGAATCGGTGCTTTCCTCTAACGCACGATACGCGTACCGATCGGTATCGATATCGGGCGTATCGGGTATGGAACCGGTATGGAGCGAAAGCCCATACGGTACCGACTTGCGTTTAGAGGTGGACGGCCTCGATACCGGCATGGCGGACGATACCGGTATCGGGCCCGGAACCGCTGAAAGCGGAACCGATGGCGTTGCAGCTTTAATGAAAGCCATGACGGCTTGCTGCATGGACTGTACAGTATCGCCCATGGACGCCATAGCTGCCTGGATGTCGGTACCGGAGTGACCCGGTACCCCAGAGCAGGCTAACAGGTGATCTGTCGAGGCCGTAGCATCGATATCAACCTGAGACCCCTGAATTGGCGTTTTTGGAAGTTGGACTTCCCGCCGGGGTTGTTTGGCTGGGGCAGGGTCCTCAAGTTCTAAGCTAAGAGCCTCTCGATGCTTTGAAGGAGATTTGCTCTTTGAGGACTTACCCACAGAAGGTTTGGTTACCTGAGATCCATCCGGAGAAGAAGACCTGGATGACTGTGATGCTGTATTCTCTGAAGCAAACAGCACATGGAATTTGTTGGCCCGGTTCTGCAGCCCACGTTTAGACATGTGGGAGCAAGATGGGCAGTCCGGTATGGAATGGTCAGGCCCCAAACATTTCAGACACCAGTCATGGGTGTCTGTGACTGAAATAACAGCATTACATTTGGTACACTTCTTAAATCCAGGGGCTGGCTTCTCCATGAGGAGAAATTGAGTAGGCCGAGAGGCCTCTCTGAAGTGACCAAAAAGCTAAAAAATAAGAAAAAAGAATTATAATTTTTTAAAGAAAGAAAGAAAAGACCGGCGATACCGGTATCGGTATGGGGAAGGCAGGTACGCGGTCTAAAGAAACAAATAAAATAACAATTTCTTCAGCGGTGACAGGAACACGACCTGCTGGCTCCGCGGAAAAAGAGAAACTGAGGAGAGCTGTTCAGGAAGGCGGGAAGGCAGTGCGCATGTGCAGTGGGAGGTCCCAAAAGCTTCTATTCTAAGAAGCTGGGGAGCTTTCCCGCACGGGCTCCGTCGGTACCGACGTACCCATATGTGAGGACTTATTCCTGCTTGTTCCTGGAGATATGTCTAGTGTTCCCCAGACACGAAAAACTCGAGCAAGATGATAGGAGTGGAGTGACCACTCGTATGGCAGGAGTACTCGACTGAGTCTGTCTGCCCAAACGTTTTGAATGCCTGGAAGATAGACTGCCCGCAGATGAATCTGATGCTCTCTGGCAACGGCCCATAGTTGCAGAGCTTCGTTGCATAGATGCAGATAGCCTGTTCTGCCTTGTTTGTTGAGGTAAAACATGGCTACTTGATTGTCTGTTTGCACCAGAACTGTTTTGTTTATGAGCTGGGTGCAAAAGACTCGAATAGCATTGGTTCTGAGTTCTAGGAGGTTTATATGAAGAAGAGCCTCTTGTGAAGACCAAAGGCCCTGCATTGATAGATTGTCCAAGTGGGCTCCCCAACCCACCTTGGAGGCATCTGTTGTGAGGATAGCCTGAGGTTGTGGCTGCTGGAAAGGATTAGCCTATTAAAAGGTTTTCCAGAGATTTCCACCAACAGAGAGACAGAATCAGGCGTGTGGTAACCCTGATTTTGTCTGAAAGGCTTCCTGAGGCCTGGGACCACTAGGAAGCTAAGGTCCACTGGGCCGCTCTCATGTGAAGACGAGCATTAGGTATTACATGGATGGTAGATGCCATGTGACCTAGTAGGCAAAGCATCTGTCAAGCAGTGAGGAAGATCTGTAGTGCTGCTTGAGATGCTAGCTCGATGATTCGCAGACAGCGTGGTTGGGGCAGGAAAGCCCTTGCAAGCTGTGTGTCCAAGCGAGCACCTATAAACTCGAGGGTTTGAGATGGGGCGAGCTGGGACTTTGGAAGATTTATGACCAATTCCAAATACTGGAGTATTTGTTTTGCTCGCAATAGGGCCTGATGAGCCTCTTGAGACGACTGTGCTCGGATGAGCCAATCGTCCAAGTAAGGGAAGACAAAAATCCCCAGGGTCCTCATGAATGCTGCTATTACTGCCATGCATTTTGTGAAGACCCTTGGAGCGGAGGCCAGCCCAAAGGGAAGGACTCTGTACTGGAAATGTCGTCCCTGGACTAGGAACCGTAGGAATTTTCTGTTATCTACATGAATAAGGATATGCAAGTAGGTGTCTTTTAAATCTAGAGAACATAGCCAATCTTGCCTGTGAAGGTATGGCAGAAGAGAGCCGAGGGAAAGCATTTTGAACTTCTCTCGGGCTAGATATTTGTTCAGCTCTCTGAGATCTAGGATTGGTCTTAAACCTCCTGTTTTTTTTGGAATGAGAAAATAGGGGGAGTAAAACCCTGTACCTTGATGGCATAGAGGAACCTCTTCTATAGCTCCTCGAGAAGAGAAGAGACCTCTTGTAGCAAGAGGTCTATGCCTAGAGGTTGAGAGTTGAACTGTTTTACTAATGTGGGTGGCGGCAAGCTGAGGAAACGAAGCTTGTACCCCAGACTCACTATGGACAAAGTCCAGGCCTCTGATGTGATTTGTTGCCATCTGTTGGCAAAGTGGCAGATACGGCCCGGAATGTCCACGGGTTCTCGGCCTAACACAGGAAGAATGAGTAAGTTCTCTAGACAAAAGTCAAAAACCCTGAGGAGGCTGAATCTGCTGAGCTGGGTGAGGTTTGGGTTTTCTTTGTCTCATCTGTTGTTGCCCTTTTTGGGGAACATATGCCTGTTGGGTGGAAGATGGATAGAACGTTTTCTTCTTAGAGAAAAAGGGTTTCTTAAAGGACTTTTTCTTAGCTGGGTTAGCAGAAATATTTGACAATCTATTCAAAGTGGCATTATCAGTGTCAAGCTGATTAGCCTTAGATTGCCAATCCTTGCCAAAAAGATTTTCTCCAGTGCAAGGAATATTCCCCAGCTTTTCCTGCACCCATTCTTCCAAGTCGGAAGCTTGGAGCCAGGCAATTCATTGTGCTCCTATAGCTATAGCAGAAGTTCTGCTAATACATTCAAAACAGTCAAAGGTAGCACGATTCATGAACTTAGAGACATTCTGAGCATGTTTTACTAGTGATGAATAGTCTGCTCTTTTATCATCTTGAAGGAAAGGGTTCAAAAGCTCTAAGTTTTTTGTAACCTCCTCAAGCAACATTCCCATGTATAAAATATAGGAACTAATCCTTGCTGAAAGCATGGAGGCCTGAAAACATCTACGCCCAAAAGCATCCAGGGTTCTAGACTCACGACCTGGTGGATTAGAAAAGTGTCTCTTTGTACTCTTAATCCGTCTCATGGCAGACTCCACCACCATAGAGTGGTGTGGTAGTTGAGTCTTTTGAAAACCTGGACAAGGTGGCACTCTATACATAGTGTAAAGGCGTTTAGAATGTGGGGTTACTGTTAAAGGAGCTTCCCACATCCGTAACATTAGATCATGCAAGATCTGATGTATAGGGAGCATAGCTGCTTCCTTTGTAGCCAAGGGGTATTGTAGAATTCTTAATTCTTCTGCCCTAGGCTCCTTTTCAGGAATCACTGTAATGGCAAGAGCCCTTGCCATATCACGCATAAAATTGTGAAAAGACATGTCCTCAGGAGGAGACATCCTGCGTTGAGGAGAAAGAGTTGAATCCGAGTCATCCGAGAAAGAGTCATCCGAGTCATTGGAATTGGAAGACTCAAAGGAAGGAAGCACCGGGTTTCTCCTTCAAAAGTTGTCTTTGGTACAGCTCGAGGTCCGTACCGAAGCGAGTCGATACCTGATCCCCCATGCTTGAGAGTGATTCCAAACTTGGTATCGGGGGAAGTAAGCCTGCTGAAGCAGGTACCGAGGGTACTGGCACCGGTACCGACAGCGATACCGGTGCCTGTGGAACGGTCTGCAGCGACTTTAGCGGTACCGAAGTAGCCAAAAGATTCGCTAGACTGCGTTCAATGGCAAGGAGTCTTTTATCCATCACCATTTCCGATGCCGAGGTGTCGGTACTGATGGAAGCGGCCACAACCCCCGAGCATGGAACAGGAACGTCCATCGAGGCCGAAGTCTCGAGAACATCCTGGAGCCCTGATAATGCTTTGGAGCTCGAAGACTCCCGCCGGGGCTGTTTTGTCGGTGCAGGATCCTCGAGGGCAACACCAGAGGCATCTCGATACTTAGAGGGAGATCTACCTCTCGAGGACCGGCTAGATTTAGATTTATGCTTAGTTACCTGAGAACCCTGGGAAGAAGTAGAGGCCCTGGAGGACACTGATGCTACCGACATCGTATCCGATGCAAACAGGGCACCGAGTTGATTTGCTCGATTCTGAAGACTTCTTTTAGTCAGCTTCCTGCAGGAGAAACACTCCGCTGGGCAATGGTCAGGACCTAAACATTTAAGACACCAGTCATGAGTGTCTGTGACAGAAATTGTGCTGGCACACTTTGAACATTTTTTGAAACCAGTAGCTGGTTTCTCCATGTTGAAAAGAAGAGGCGCCAAGCACCAAGCAGGGGAAAACCCCTGACTGAAAAACCACAAGTTCTGTTTGTTTGTTTGTTTTTTTTTAAGAAAGAAAGAAAAAAACACCGGTGGGCGTCGAACTAAGGCAGACGCGACCACGAAAAATAAGAAATAAAAGTAGAATTTTCTGCGGTGACAGGGTTCACGTCCTGTCGGCTCCACGGAAAACGAAGAACTGAAGAGAGGGAGGTAGATAGGCGGGAAGGCAGTGCGCATGCGTGGATGCACACTCCCAAAAGCATTCCTATTGGACGCTGGGGAGCATTCCCGCGCGGGCTCCGTCGGTACCGACGATACCCATATGTGAAGACTCATTCCTGCTTGTTCCTGGAGATGCTTGCTTAACCTGGATTTTGAGGAAACATCCACAGACCAATTATGCAGCCACAGATAATGCCGCGCTGCCACCATAGACGCCATGCTTTTCGACAAACCGCGGATAAGGTCATAATGGGCATCTGTCAAATACGCCGTACCCGACTCCAGCCACGCTGCCTCCCCCGAATCCTCCCCGCTAGGATCGTTTTGCAGCCGCTGAGATCAGCGCGCGCAGGCAGGCCCGAGCTACCCAAGCTCCACAAATAGCAGCCTGCACCGAAAAGGCATTGATGTCAAACACCTGTCTCAGTAAGGTATCCAGTTTTCTGTCCTGGGAATCCTTGAGAGCTGCAGCTCCCTCTACCGGGATGGTAGTCTTTTTAGTGACAGCTGAGACTGCCGCATCCACCTTAGGAGACCTAAATAGTTCCCGGTCCTGGTCTAGAATGGGGTAGAGCCTACCCATTACCCTAGACCCCTTGAGAGCAGCCTCAGGTAGGTCCCACTCTTCCTGAATCATCTCTCGAATCACTCTATGCACCGGGAAGGCCCTCTAGGTTTTCCTAAACACTTGCAGCAATGGATCCTCCAACGTGGCGTCTTCTGCTGGCTCTGGCAACGGCATGTTTAACGCCTTGAGCGCCTCGCCTATGAGAGCAGGCAATTCGTCTCTCCGAAACACTCACAACTCTGGCCTGATCTTCCTTGTCCGAAATCTCACCTTCCTCCAACTCATCGTCCACGTCCAGTTCTCCCTTGTCCGACAGAACTCCTTCGGAGTCCCCCGACCGCTCGCTGTGGCCCAACTTGGACTTTTTTGCCGGACTTTCTGGTGTTCCTGCAACCTCGGAAGTTGTCCGCCTCTTAAGCCCACGGGCCTCACCTGAGGTAGTCGCCCCCGGGTCCTTAAGCTGGTTACTAAACGCCTGCTGTATCAGAGCCACAAATTTTGTGAAAAAATGGTTGCCAAAAGCTCCTGGTAAGGCAGCCGGCGCCACCGGGGGATCCAGGGCCGAGGAAGGCCCTGCCACAGGCTCCTCTAAGCCTACCCCAGACACCGATGGCTCTTGCCCTGCGATTGCAGTCCGCTGACCGTCCGCTGCTCCTTCCAGGTCGCGCTCCATCGTGGACGCCTCCTGCACGCACCTCTTACAAATTCCGGTCTCAGCCGAATTGCTCCGTCTGTAACCGGCAAAGCAAACAGCACGGCTTGGACGGCATGCCCCCCTTTTCCGGGGCGAGGGGATACAGTGCCTGCAGAGAAATGCACCACCCAAAACCCCCTCAAGCCACACAAGGGGCCCTTTATTCTCCTTCCTTTTTTTTTTTTTTTTAACTCACTCTAAAAACAATAAAATTGTGGAACAGACCCGTCCTACCCGCTATACAAATGAAAAAGAAAGGTCAGCCCCAGCGCTGCATCTTCCTGCGCAAAAAACGGCAGTCCTGTCAGGCCTGCTTTGTCAGCCTTGCAGTTCCCGCCCTGCCGCCACACGGCTGGGCCCAAAATGCCGGCTCCGCCTACACCTTCTTACCTTCCACGCTAAGAGGCTCTCTGCCTCTCCGGAGCCTATTTTCACCGCGCGCTGCACAGATGCTCAGAAGCCGGAAAAACTAACGGCCCGCTGCGGACCACCCCTCCGTTTGTAGCCGGTCTCACTCCCACAGGCTTACCAGCGCGCTCCTACGCGCAGAGGAAGGAATGGTGCTCCCGGGCTGCAGAAACCGCTGCCACCCTGCACCAATCTAGGGCTGCCTCCCTGCTTACCGACGGGACTGCTGACAACGTCGGAAGCAGGAGATCTCAATGGCCCCTCTCGCTCCTGTATTACTGCAGCCGGGACTCTTCACAGCGCCCTCCAGGCATAACATCTGTAGGCGCTGCCTGACTGTCCCAATCCCGACGGTATCTGGTATCACCGCTGCATTCCCCGAACAAACAGTAAGTAGCGGAGGGGGGGAAGGGGGGAGGGGGTTGAACTGGACAAATAGAAGGGGAATGGGGGGAGAGGAAGAAGGAAGATCTCCTGAATAAGGCCCCACAAACTCTATAAAAATAAAGCCCCCTCTTCTGTTTTTTTCCCCCAAATAAAAGGAAACGGAAGCAAATTGAAATAAAATAAATTTAAAGCTCAACCCACTCTAAACCTAGCCAATCTCCTTAATTGCTCCTCTGCTGTGCCTGGACCACCAGGCACCCCAATCCTCCAGCTGCTTGGAGACTGAGAGAACTGGTGTCAGGAGGCGGATCCGATGAGGATATACCAGTGACATCACTAAGGAAATGATAGTCTCCAGGCTGCTGAAGGATGACGACAACCCCCAGTGGTCCGGGACTAGCCTGGAGGGACGATAAGGAACCATAGTTTGGGTTGTTCTTCCCTAGGTGCATAACTTTGCACTTGTCCACATTAAATTTCATCTGCCATTTTGATGCCCAGTCTTCCAATTTATCAAGATCCTCTTGCAATTTTCCACAATCCTCTTGGGTTTTAACAACTTTAAATAGTTTTGTGTCATCTGCAAATTTGATAACCTTGCTCGTTATTCCACTTTCCAGGTCATTTATGAATATGTCAAAAAGCACTTAAAACACTTATTAAAAGAGGGCTGCTACACAGTACCCTGTCCTGTGCTGCTGAGGTAAGCTATATTCTGATTTGATTTAAATTATAGCCCTTTGCTGCTGCTAGACTCTAACTTATTATGAAATTTAAACTAGAAGCTCTACCAGAAAGCTCTCTTCTGTGTTTTAAATTTAAACTAAAAGTACTTTGCTGATGCTAGGCCCTGAGTGACTATTAAATTTAAAATACAAGCTCTCTGCTGGGTTCCAAATTTAAATAGAAAGCTCTCTTCTGTGTTTTAAATTTAAACTAAAAGTACTTTGCTGATGCTAGGCCCTGAGTGACTATTAAATTTAAACTACAAGCTCTCTGCTGGGTTCCAAATTTAACCAGAAAGCTCTCTTCTGTGTTTTAAATTTAAACTAAAAGTACTTTGCTGATGCTAGGCCCTGAGTGACTATTAAATTTAAACTACAAGCTCTCTGCTGTGTATGAAATGTAACCAGAAAGTTATCTTCTGTGTTTTAAATTTATCATCTGCGTATGTGTCGCCTCCCTGCCTCCCAACTTTATGGAGAGGTTTTGTGCATACCTCATTCCCTTGCTGCATATAGGCATATAACCTTTGTGGTACTCACACCACAAAATCGTGCGCACAGTTAGTAGCATGCAACTTCAATGCCAGCTTTCTGCATTGACTTGATAGTGATTAAGGAACTGCACCTTCTAAACTGTCCTCCACTTTTTCCTCCTTTCGTGAACACGAACACACAGAAAACAAACAGATATAGACACACACACAAATATGCAAGCAGAGACACATACACACACAAGCAAACAAAACTGGTTAACGTGCAAAGCATAGTTACTCACATGTAACAGATGATCTTCGGGAAAGAGTAGTTACTCACCTGTAACAGGTGTTCTCCAGGAGCAGCAGGAATTAGTCCTCACATATGGGTGACATCGACATCGATGGAGCCCTTGCGGAGCATTTCCCCAGCTTTCTATGAAAGCCTTTGGGAATACTGCACGCATGCACGGTCCCCTTCCCGCCTAAAGGTGCCATCTTGCTCAGTCAAATGACATAGCTAAAAAACAGCACACAAAAATGTAAAATAAACTATGTACAACTGTAACTCCCAGGGGAGGAGAGAGGGTTGTGAGAACTGATTCCTGCTGCTCCTGGAGAACACCTGTTACAGGTGAGTAACTACTCTTTCTCCAGGACCAAGCAGGAAGTCAGTCCTCACATATGGGTGACTCCCAAGCTCTGGGCTACCAAGGAACCCAGGCTGAACAAGAGAACTCCCTCTAGTCCCATCATCAAAGAAAGACTTTTCACTGAAAGAAACTCCACCGGTAGCCCAACGGAGGGCAGGAGTTGCCTAAACCTGAAAGAGATTCCGGAGCACTGCCTGGCCAAAAGCACTGTCCCTATGGGACTCCCTCTCCAGATAGTAATGTGCTGCAAAAGTCTGGCTTGAGGACCAAGTTTTATTTATTTATTTACATTCTCTTATATACCGCGCTATTCTGCATCAGTGCGGTTTACATTGAACAATCTGAAATTACATTGAACAGGGCATTATAACTTGGAGATAACTATTTTACAGGGAACATGGGCTATGGAGGGTTAAGTGGCTTGCCCAAGACCACAAGGAGCACCTGTGGGACTAGAAACCCCAGTCCTTCCGGCCCAAGGTTGCTGTCCTCTAGTGGGATTTGAACCCCCGACCTTCCGGCCTGAAGTACCTTGCCCCAATCACTAGGCTACGCCTCCACTCCAAGTTGCAGTTCTGCAGATGTCTGCCAACGGTACAGAGCGGAGATGAGCTACTGAGGCAGCCATAGCCCTGACACGGTGAGCCGTGACCCGACCCTGCAAGGGAAGGTCAGCCACCCTGTAAGCCCAGGTGATACAGTCAGCCACCCATATGGACAAGGTACGCTTGGACACAGCAAACCCTAAATTATTAGGGTCAAAAGAAATGAAGAGCTGAGTAGCCCTTCTATGTCCTTGTGTACGGTCAAGGTAGAAGGATAAGGCCCTCCTACAGTCCAGGGTATGCAAAACCGCTTCAGCCTGGCTTGCATGAGGCCTAGGGAAGAATGTTGGAAGAACCACCTCCTGGTTGAGGTGGAAAGAGGAGACAACTTTGGGGAGGAACTTTGGATGAGTCCTAAGGACTACCCTGTACCTATAGAAGCGGGTGTAAGGCCTGTCACAGACGAGGGCCTGAAGCTCACTCACCCGTCTGGCCGAGGTTAAGGCTACTAGGAAGAGTGCCTTCCAGGAAAGGAAGCGGAGAGGACAAGTAGTCATCGGCTCAAAAGGTGGGCGAGTCAGTTGCTGCAAGACCACATTCAACTCCCACTCAGGAGCTGGAGGACGGACAGGAGGCTTGAGCAAGAGCAAACCTCTGAGAAACCGGGACACCAAGGGGTGAACCGACAGAGAGTGTCCTTCCACCAGTGAGTGGTGAGCTGCTAGAGCTGAGAGGTGGACCCAAACAGAATTGGACTTAAGGCCCTGATTGGATAAGTGCAGCAGGTACTGAAGCACCACTGGTACAGCACAGGAGAAAGGATCCTCCGTATGCAGCTGACACCACACAGAAAACCTCTTCCACTTCAGGGCATAGGTTTTTCTAGTGGACTTCTTTCTAGAGGCCAGGACGACCTCTTCAACTTCAGAAGGTAGGCCCCAAGGAGCCAAAACTACCCTTGCAGCTTCCAGGCCATCAAATTGAGAGATTTGAGATTGGGGTGCAGAAGAGACCCCTGGTCCTGAGAAAGATGGTCGGGCTGCAACCCTAGAGGTAGTGGAGTGTCCACTGCTAATTGAAGCAGAAGTGGGAACCAAGGTTGCCTCGGCCACCTGGGGGCTACCAGAAGGACCTAGGCCTGGTCCTTTAGAATCTTGAACAGGGTTCGGGCCACCAGAGGCGTGGGAGGAAACGCATACAGGAGGCCCTGGGACCAGGAAATCAGAAAAGCATCTGCTGCTAGTCTCAGAGGATGCGGTTGCCTGGAGCAGAACCTGCAATCTCATTACAATTTTGTTTTGTCGGAGCCCACCGGGGGAGGGCTAGAACAGTTTACCTAACCCCCGCCAGACGGTAGACTACTTTTATTTTATATTTCACCCTAGTGTAATAAACAATTACTTATCTTCACGAAAAAATCACTGCACTTATTCTCCTCCGTGTTGCAAATCACAAAGGTGCACGACGTGCACGTTTCGGGTGTGCGCCCTGTTTCAAGTGCTCCAGTCCATTCAGATATGCAACAAAAAACGCCGTCCTTGCGGCCATGGGTGGATGAACCCAGCGAGAAGGGGAACCGGCGTCGAACCGGAGAAAAAACCGAGATGAAATCGCAAGGAATTGAAGAAAAAAATCGAACTATTTTCCGGGTGAACTAGGACACACGTCCGACGGCCTCCACGGAAAAAGAGAGACTGAGCAAGATGGCACCTTTAGGCGGGAAGGGGACCGCGCATGCGTGCAGTATTCCCAAAGGCTTTCATAGAAAGCTGGGGAAATGCTCCGCAAGGGCTCCATCAATGTCACCCATATGTGAGGACTGACTTCCTGCTTGGTCCTGGAGAACAACAGGAATCAGTCTTCACATTTAGGTGATGTCCCCTGACAGAGCCCGCTCAGGAACGCTCCCCAGCATCCAACAGGAAAGCTTTTGGGAGCATCCCACTGCGCCTGTGTTCTTGCCTCCCCGACTTCCCAGTCCTACTCCTCAGTGAGGTTTGTAGCTGAGAAAAAAAAAAAGAAGAAAAAATAGAAAAACCCTACAACTCCTTGGGGAGGAAGGTGGGTTGTGAAGACTGATTCTTGCTGTTCCTGGAGATCACCTATTACAGATGAGTAACTACGCTATCTCCAGGAACATGCAAGAACGCAGTCTTCACATATGGGATTCCGTAGCTCAAGACTACAGGCCCTTGGGGCGAATAGCAGGGTGCCACCAAAGGGGTAAAACCCGCTGAACAACAATGTTGGGAATCTGCAGATCAGCCAGACTCGACTTCTTGAGCACAGTGTCGTCAGAGATGCTAGCATGGTAGTGGAGGAGTAGCCTAATGGTTAAGAACACTGGCTTTGGAACCCAAAGACCAGGGTTCAATTGCCACTAGCACTCCTTGTGCAAGTCATTTAACCCTCCATTGCCTCAGAAAAATTCAAGTTATCAATGTCCCTGTTTAATGTACATTACCAAGTTTAAGTTTCAATGTAAACCACTTTGACTGAAATGATAAAGCGATATATAAAACCTGTTAAATAAATAAATAATAAATAAATACATGGTAGCCAGGAGAAAGAGGGCCGAAGGAGTATCTAAGTCCCAAAGAGGTGCCGGAGTACAGCTTGGCCAAAGTCCATGTCTCTACGGGAGCCCTTTTCCAGTCATCAATGAGCCGCAAAAGTATATATGGAAGACCATGTAGTGGCACAGCAGATCTCCAATATGGAGATGGAACATAAATGGGCCACAGAGGTGGCCATGGCATGAACGTTGTGGGCTGTTACATGACCCTCTAAGGAAAGACCTGCTTATGTGTAAGCGAATGATAAAGTCTGCTTCATCACCAGTTTGCCCAGGTGACTAGGGTCAAAGGAGATAAAGAACTGAGGAGGGTTCTGTCTAAGTAGTAGACTAAAGCTCACTTGCAATCTAGGGTAGGAAGTGACGCTTCAGACAGAGATGCATGTGGTCTTAGAGAAAAGGTTGGAAGGAAGGATGACTGACTGGTAAAGATGGAAGGGGGAAACCACTAGAGCTTGCAACTCGCTCACCCTGTGAGCTGAGCTGAGTGCAATTAGGAAAGAGACCTTCCAGGTTAGAAATTTCAGTGACGCCGAGGCTAGGGTCTCAAAGGGTGGTTTGAGCAGTTGAGCAAGTACCATGTTGAGGTCCCAGACACTGGCAGGGGCCAGATTGGTTAGTCAAGAGAAGACTACGCATAAAGCGAGCCACTAAAAGGATGAGAGGTGATGGTTTGTCCATCGACCAATTGGTGCAAGATCGCAATGGCACTGAGATGGACCCTAACAGAATTAGTCAAGAGCTGTAGTAGAAAGGTGGAGGAGATTTTGAAATAACGATTCCACCGAGCAAGTGAAGGGGCTGAGATTCTTCTGAGAGCACTAGAGGGCAATTCTGCACCATCTGAATGCATAGATATGTTGAATGGAGTCCTTTCCAGATATTTTTAATGCCCTCCAGCAGGATCAGGTCTGAAAGGACTACCCTTTCAGCAGCCATGCCGTTAGGCAGAGCGCTCGAATACTGGGATGGAAAAGTGTTCTGCAAGAGGAGGTCGGGCACGAATCCCGGACTGAGAGGCTAATGCTGTGCTAGTCAAAGGAGCAGGAGAAACCATGGTTGATGTGGCCAGAACGGGGCTATGAGTATCATAGTCCCCTTGTTGGCATGTAGCTTGAACAGAGTCTTCGGTATCAGGGGAATGGGTGGATAAGCGTAAAGCAGACCCTTCCCCCAGTGAAGGAGGAACATATCAGAGGCTTGACTGTGGAGACGGAACCCTGGAGCAGAAGCGAGGGGGCTTTAACGGGGTTGCAAAGAGGGCTGTGTATTTAATGGGGTGCTCCATAATTTGAAAATGTGACCAGCCACCCTTCGATGGAGAGTCCACTGGTAAGGTAGAAGGAACCAACTGAATTTGTCCGCTAGGACATTGAGTTTTCCCGGGAGGTAAACCACTCAGAGTAGCATGTGACGTGAGATGGCAAATGTCCAGATGCATACCGTTTCCTCACAGAGGAAGCGAGACCCCATGCCTTGTTGACATAGAACATTGCTACTTGGTTGTCGGTTTGGATCAAGACTACTTGTCCTGTCATTTGAAAATCTCAGAGGACACTGGCTATTGCCCGCAGCTCGAGGAGGTTGATCTGATGGGCAGATTCCTGGGGAGACCACAGGCCCTGTGTAGGCCGTCTAGGTAAGCTCCCCACCCCTGTTTGGAAGCATCTGTCGTGAGGGTACATGAGGTGGAGACATCTGAAAGGGGGACCCGAAGAGCAAGTTTTAAGGCATACACCACACTGGAGGGAGTTGGCTAACTGAGGTATGAAGATGACCGTGTCTCTGAGTCAACACTTCGACTGTGTCCACTGAGAGGAAAGGGTCCACTGTGCCTAACACATGTGGAGACGAGCAAATGGGACCACATATACAGTGGAGGCCATATGCCCCAGCAGACAAAGCATGTCCCTTGCTGTGAGGAGACACTGTTGCTGAACCTGGTTTACAAGTCCTATGAGGCGCTGCAGGCAGTCTTCTGGAAGAAAAGCTCAGGCTTGCACGGGGTCTAGGAGTGCACCTATGAACTCCAAGTTTTGAGTAGGAGCAAGGTGAGACTTTGGAAAGTTTATGACAAAGCCGAGATGTTGAAGCAGTGAGAGTGCGGTGAAGGGATAGGTTTAGTACTGAGGGGAATCGCCCTTGATGAGCCAGCTATCTAAGTAGGGAAAGAAGAAGATGCCCAGGGTGCAGAGGTAGGCTGTAACTACTGCTATTATTTTTTAACTAAATGCTCTGATAATAATCAAAGAGGTGTATCATTCTTTCCTGTCACATAAGCGTGTTACTTTATACTGATTCCAAGCAATATATACATAGGTCTCAGACTCATCAGGCGTTAGACATCTTCAAACTTATGGCATGCTCTAAAGAACGCCTCAAATTGCATCAATGACCTTTAATGATCTTTTAATTGCTTAGACTCAATCAGAAAACTTGAAAAAGATTTGAAAAAATATGCATGTGCTCAACTTGAAAATATAATTAGAGAGACTGAAAGTTGTACTTAGCTTTTCAATGTCATCCACAAAACTTAAAATCACTCAGAACCCAGAAAAATGGAAAACATCCTGGGCTTTGCAATGACTACCCCAACGCCACCATCTGCGCTGTATCAGCATTTCACCGTACTCCGGTTTCCTCAGGGGCTTACGTGGTAAGCACTGCAATGTGACGAATAACGTGCTCACTAGACAGATACACTTCATAATGTAAAATTCGCAAACATTGCTAGCAAAGAAAACCACCTACCCCACTCTCAATTGCATTTCACAAGCTTCAACGCAAAAATGTTTCACTAGTTGCTCTCGCTGGTTAATGTTATTAATATATCTTCCCCCGGCGATCAGCTCCATGAACTACCAGCTTCCCAAAAAACGCCGCGCATGCGTGCGTTCTTTATACACTCCCATAGTCCTCCCATACACTGGCGGGAAATTCCAACAAGCATCCATCTCTCCCTCCCTTAAAATATGCTTTTCTAGATGTGAATTATCAGGTACAGACTTCCCACTCGATTCGGGCATTCAGACCTCCTGGGATCACAGATTGCAATTTGTAAATCCAGCGTTGCTCATGCCATAATAAGGTCTGCTCTCTGGTTCTTCCCTTTTGTCCCATCCTTATTTGGGCAATACAAAAACAGCGAAGTTCATCGAACTCATGATCATATTCAAGACAATGTTCCACTATGGGGGCTTCACACCGTCGGCATTTCAGCCTGCTTCGATGTTCATTAATTCGTAATCGAAATTCTCTACTAGTCTTCCCCACATAGATGAGACCGCAAGGACATTGAATACAATATACCACGTATGTTGACGTGCAAGAAGTTTGGCTATATAACTGATGAACCACTCCATGATAAGAAAACTCAGTCAATTCAATGGTAATGTTACAAATAGTGCAGCCTCCGCACTTCTTGTGTCCTAACTGGACTGATTCGATTTGCCCCCGCAAGGGCCTCAAAACTGCAAGGCTCAATAATTCCTTTAAATTACTGCTCCGTTGCCATACACAGCGGACATATTTATTTTCTAAATGAGGGATGCTGTTCAATACATTGGCATGTCGCTTAATAATACGTTTAAGATGGTAACTAAACGGAGAATAGCGAGTGACTAAATTAATATTTGATCTTTCATCCACTTCCTTCACTGTATCTCCCAGTGGTATCTTAGCACACGGATGAACCAATAACTCCCGATTGCTATACAGCGCCCGTTTATAGGCTCTGTCAATCACCGCTTTCGGATATCCTCGGGAACGGAAATTGCTCTTCAAAATCCGTGATTGTGATTTAAAATCCTGGAGCTCTGTGCAGTTGTGTCAATAACGAATAAACTGTGATACAGGCAAACTGTCTCTCAATTGTAACGGATGTAATTCAGGAAAAAACTTAAAACACATTTATTCGCAACATACTACAGATCCTTGTCGAACTCACCTTTTCAACAAGAAAAAGGATAGTTTCACCAGCTGACATAACCCACCTCTGAACTAAGTGCTAAAACCCCAAACCAATGTTTTGAAAACATACATACCTTGTACATAGTTTACAACTTGTTAATTGTAAGATTGAACTTCTTGTAGTTTCACATTGTTATATGTAAAAACAGCATTGCCTTGTTTACTGTTGTTCCATGTAAACCGCAACTGATCAATGGAAGGTGCAGTATATAAAAACTCGCTAATTAAATTAAAATTAAATTAACGGATGTGCACTATTATAGTGCAAAAATGTGTTTCTATCTGTGCTCTTCCAAAACACTATGGTGTTCCAACCGTTCGTTGTTCTCTTAATAGTGACATCCAAAAAAGTAATTTCTTCCTTATGATATGTACAAGTGAAATGGAGATACTGATTCCTATTATTAAGCCATTCCACAAAAGCACATAAACTCTCCTGTGTTCCGTCTCATACTATGAAGATATCATCTATGTATCTTCTCCATAACCGCAAATGTAAATGCGACATCGCGTCAATCCATTCCTCTTCAAAATCCTGCATATACAAATTGGCGATGGAAGGGGCACACGTGGCTCCCATTGCCACCCCTGATCGTTGATGATAGAGAACTTCTTCAAAAACAAAAAAATTCTCAAAGACTGTAAGTGCTGTCAACTCAGAGAGGAATTCCAGAAGAAAATCTGACAAATCATTTCGTCCCCATAAAGCATTCATCACACTATAGTGCGATGCAGCTTGCGGTATGGCCGTATACAGAGATGTAATGTCCAAGGTAGCCAAAAAAACTCTAGGTAATCCCACCAATTGGGAATATTGTTCCAAAATTTGCAAAAAATGTGTAGTGTCCTTTATGTAAGATGGTATGGACGTCATAAGCGGTCTTAAAAAAGAATCGATATAAATCGATAACGGTTCCAACAACGTTTCTCGTGTGGACACTATAGGTCTCCCAGGGGGATCTTGCAGATGTTTATGGATCTTTGGCACCAGGTAAAATTTGGCAAAAGTCGGATCTACTGAATTCAAAAAAATCCATTCCTTTTTCGATATTAATTTTCTCTCTAATGCTTGAGACGTAGCCGTTTTAATCCTTTGTTTCAAACATGCAGTCGGATCCGTCTGCAAAATCTCATAAATATTATCATCAGAAAGTTGTCTCTGAGCTTCTCTTAAATATTGGTCCCGGTGTTGAACCACTATCGCCCCTCCTTTGTCAGCTCACCGTATCACTAGCTCGGGTCGGTTCTGTAATGCCTTCAATCCCTTTTTCTGTGAAAAGGACAACCTGCTAATCGATTTTCGTCTGGTCCTCTCAACTTCTTGCATATCCTTCAAAACCAGTTCTTTGTAGAGCAGCAAGGTGGGGTGAACAGGACCCGGTGGAGACCAACTGGACTTCAGCAGTAATGGCAGTCTATTAGATCCTGTACGTATTGCCATGTCATAATTCAACGTCTGGGAACCAAAATAAATTTGAAGATTCAACTTTCTTATTAGTTGTTCCAAATCCAGCCTAAACTGGAAAAAATCAAAATATATATCAGGGACATAAGACAGCCCTTTATTTAAAAGTGACATTTGATCGGAAGTGAGCTCTTGCCCGGAAATATTGATGACTATAGAACTATCAAAATCTTCCTCATTATTACTTCCAATTAGGTTTTCCGCCGAAGGTTTTCTCTCCGTTGAGGCTTCTGCCTGTCGTCTTCTTTTTTCTTTTTTTTTGCCAGTCGTGGGGTAGTCATTGCAAAGCCCAGGATGTTTTCCATTTTTCTGGGTTCTGAGTGATTTTAAGTTTTGTGGATGACATTGAAAAGCTAAGTACAACTTTCAGTCTCTCTAATTATTTTCAAGTTGAGCACACTCATATTTTTCAAATCTTTTTCAAGTTTTCTGATCGAGTCTAAGCAATTAAAAGATCATTAAAGGTCATTGATGCAATTTGAGGCGTTCTTCAGAGCATGCCATAAGTTTGAAGATGTCTAACGCCTGATGAGTCTGAGACCTATGTATATATTGCTTGGAATCAGTATAAAGTAACACGTTATGTGACAGGAAAGAATGATACTTCGATTATTATCAGAGCATTTAGTTAAAAAATAATAGACATTACAGCTCTGAATAAGTGACCCTTATTAGATTTGTAACTACTGCTAGACATTTTGTGAATGCTCTTGGGGCTGAAGCTTGGCCGAAAGGTAGAACTTGGTACTGGTAATGAGCTCCCGGAAACGAATTACAGGTACTGTCTGGGAGAAGGATGCATGAGTATGTGAGTGTAGGCATCCCTGAGATCTAGAGAACAAAGCCAATTGTCCCTCTGAAGGTAGGGAAGTAGAGTTCCTAGGGAGACCATCTTGAATTTTTCTCGAACCAAGAACTTGTTGAAGGTTCGGAGATCTAGGATGGGTCTGAATCCCTCCGTCTTTTTAGGAATGAGGAAGTAACAGGAGTAAAATCCCAAAACGTCTTGTGTAGGAGGAACTCTTTCTATGGCACCTTGCAACAGCAGAGACAATAGCAGGGTGCAGTGAAGGAGGTTCCATAGGAAACTCCCCTTTGAAAAAGGTTGGGAGGTAAGTTTTCGAAGTGAAGCTGATACCCCTTGAGGACTACATTCAAGGTGCACTGATCTGTTGTTATGAGGCCACCTGTGGGCAAAGTGGACCAAGCACCTACAATTTGAGAAGGATGGGGGATCCTCCAGGGGAAATATGGCTATATTCTCTAGGAAGAAGTCAAAATCCAATTGTAGGCTGGGTCTATGGAGCTGGTTGAGGTTTGGGAGCCTTAGGACTCTCTTGGGCCTTGCTGCTTTTGTTGAGGCTGCTGTGGCTGATAATGTGGATAGGGTAAATAAGATGGATTGTATCTCTTCTTCATAGGATAGAAGAGTTTTTTGGTTGAGGCCTTCTTTCTAGAGGGATCCGCTGTCTTTCTAGAGAGGCGTTTAAGAGTGAGATCATCTGTTTAAATCTCACCCGCCTTTTCCCTTCAGCCTTTCCCGAAGAGATTTCCACCTGTACAAGGGATGTTAGCCAATTTATCCTGGAACCACTGCTCTAGGTCAGAAGCTTGTAACTAGGCCATCCTCCTGGCCCCAATACATACTGCTGGAGCTCTGCCAGTGGATTCAAAGCAGTCAAAAGCAGCCCTGGTAAGGAGCATGGAAGTGTTTTGATAATAATTAAGTAGGGCCTGGTATGCAGCCTGCTTGTCTGCTGGTAGCAGAGGGAAATGTTTGTGAAGATCTTTAGTGATATCTTTTAGGAACATGCCCATGTACAACATATAGGAGTTTATCCTAGAGGCCAGCATTGTTGCCTAGAAACACTGACGTCCAAAGGAATTCAGTGCTCTTGATTCCCTACCTGGAGGAACCAAAGAATAATTTTTGGAACTCTTAATGCAGCGCAGCGCCTATTCCACCACCATGGAATGGTGTGGAAGCTGGGGTTTCTGGAAGCCTGGACACTCAGGAACCCTATACATCGTGTCCAAACTCTTACTGAGGCCACGGTCAGAGGAGCCTCCCACATGCGTGGCATGAGGTTTTGTAGAATACGATGCACTGGAAGTATGGCAGCCTCCTTAGGTGTCGAGGGATACCGTTTCTAACTCCTCAGCCCTCAGTTCCTTCTCGGTGGCAACTGTAATGGGGAGAGCCCTTGCCATGTCTCTGATGAACTCCTGGAAGGACATATCCTCTAGTGGGGACCGGCGCCGTTCATGTGGTGGTGAAAGGTCATAAGGAATGTCAACGAGGCCACAGGAATCGAGGGACTCAACGTCTGATTCCAAGATATTGGAATTGGAATCAGGCAAAAACTCAAAGTGGTGGCGATTGGGATCTTGGCACTGATGCCGTTCCAATGCCAGATGACGGTCTTCATATCGATGCTCCGAGGTATCGGAACAGAGTTGCGCCAACACCTGGTCTGCTTGACCAGTCTGGTTATCAACTGGTTCCAAGGGAGGCATATGCCTTAACGACAGCGGTTCCAAATCCGGTATGGATGAAGTCAAAGGCTTTAAGGTACAGACGTCCAGGCTCAGCATGGAGAGCTGAGATCCAGATGGTCTCGAGGCCACCGGCACTGAGGCCCCCAGGATAGCTGCCATACTCCGTTCGAGAGCCAGCATATGTTGGGAGATGTACGAAGTCTGGGTGGACTGCCATACGGGGCTATGAGCCACTATCCCAGAACATGGAACCGGTAGCTCCACGGAGGTCTGTGCCTTGGGAGCATCCCGGAGCCCCTCTTGTGATTTGGAGGATGTGTCCTCCCATCGGGGCTGTTTGGCTGGCCGATCAAAGTTGGATTCACCTCTAGGAGACGCCCAATGCTGTTGTCCCAGCCGGTCTCTGGAATAGACATCAGTTCGTCAAAGTCTTCACTGAATCAGTAGAGGACTTGTTCTTACTCAGGTGCTTCGACTTCATGGTGGTGTGGGAACCGTGTGAATAAGTCGATGCCTGTAAGGATGTGGAGGAGACCCTCCACATTGTCTCATGTTTTTTTAATCCACTTTTAGTCATCTGTTGACAGGACAAGTGGCTGGCTCATGGTTAGGACTTAAGCACTTTAAGCAACAGTCGTGCTTATCGGTGGCTGAAATAGTGCTCTGATACTTTGAACACTTTTTCAAACCACTAACTTGTTTTTCCATACTTGGGACTGCAGCTGATGCCAGGTTAAAAAAAGGCAATGGCGGCCTAGGTCATCAAGACCAGCAACGGGAGCTGTGGTAAAAGACAAAAAAATAAAACCAAAATGTATTCCGGCTTCGGGCGACGGTACCGGAACCGATGGGAAGGCAAAAAACAAAGCATGGTGTACTCCAAAGGGTACGAAGAAATAGTTTAACAGTGGTGACAGGATAGATGTCCGAATGGCTCTGTGGAAAACTAAAAAATGAGAAGGGCTGGGAAGGCAAGCACGCAGGCGCAGTAGGATGCTGGGGAGCATTCCCGTGCAGCCTCCATCAGGGCATGTCATCCATATGTGGAGTGGAGGAGTGGCCTAGTGGTTGGGGCAAGGTACTTCAGGCCAGAAGGTCAGGGGTTCAAATCCCACTAGAGGACAGCAACCTTGGGCCGGAAGGACTGGGGTTTCTAGTCCCACAGGTGCTCCTTGTGGTCTTGGGCAAGCCACTTAACCCTCCATAGCCCATGTTCCCTGTAAAATAGTTATCTCCAAGTTATAATGCCCTGTTCAATGTAATTTCAGTTTGTTCAATGTAAACCGCAGTGATGCAGAATAGCGCAGTATATAAGAGAATGTAAATAAATATAAATAAATAAATATGTGATAACTGCATTCCTGCTTTTTTTTTTGGAGATAACAGACACATACACACACCACACATGCAAAACAGAGACAAAATAGACACACTCCAACAACACAAATACAGATATGTGAGCAGAAGGGTTGGAAAGAATTCCATGAATCATACTCTGCATGCTTTTCCCACTTGTTGAAAGAGTAGATAACCAATTCATGATTACTCTTTCCTCTCCACGCATGATTTTATTTTGTTCACCCTTCCCTATATTTTTTTTGAGATGCAGCTACACAATATTCGAGGTGCTGTCATATAGTGATTAGGTGTTATGACATTCTCTGTGATATTCTCATTCTTTTTCTAATAAATCCTAACATTCTATTTGCTTTTTTGCCTGCTGTTGCACACTGAGCTGAAGATTTTAATTTACTGCTCACGAAGATACCTAGATTCTTTTCTGGGGCATTGGTTTCACTACAGTTTGGATGATTTTTCCCTGTGTCCATCACTTTGCACTACTCCACATTAAATTTTATCTATCCTTGGGCTGGCCAGTCTCCTATGATCCCCCTGCAATTCTTTCATAATCCACTTGTGATACAATAACATTGATAATTTTTGTATTGTCTTTAAATGCAGTCATTTCATGTATTCTTCCTTTTTCCAGATCATTTACAAATACATTTAAAGCACTGGTCCTACTAGAGATCCCTAGGGCATGTCATTACCTTTCTCTACTCCATTTACTATCTTTTAACCAATTCTCAATTCACAATACGACATTGCCTGTTGCCCCATAACTTTTTAATTTTCTTAGGAGTCTCTCATGAAGGACTTTGTCAAACATCCGGCACTGCTCTCTTATATGCACACCATCCCCCCTCACGTAGTTGCTGGACAAAATGGCAACCAGGTCAAAGGCTGCTTTTAACACTCCATTTTCTGTTACTAGACTCACAGACTGACTCAAAAGGGAAGTGTATGTCTTCTGAACCTATCCTCCCCTTACTACTCTCCCCTGCCAGCTCTCCTCATCTCCAGGCTCATTACCCTCCCAACCCCAAGGTTCAATCCCCAGTTCAATTTCTTCTCCTGTCCCTTCCCATGTTTGACCCTTCCTTCCTATATCTTTTCCCCAGCTATTTCCCTCCCAGAACTGTTTTCTCTCCTTCCAGGTTTGACTATCCAGTTCTCTCACTCTCTCTTCCTTCCCTACATGTGCTCAACCTCCAGTGTTTTATCTTTCTCCCTCCTCCACCTGTGCCCAAGCAGGTTAATGCATTAGCAGCACAAGTTCCTTTTTCTCACCCATGAGGAAAACACTGTCTCATCTCTCTTTCTGGCTGTACAACCAAAGCTGCCTTGTCCCTTTTTTTTCACATTCCACATCTTCTCACCCGTTCAGTGGTCACTTTCCCCATCCCTCCTCACTATGTGGCCTAGTGGTTGGGGCAAGATACTTCAGGCCGGAAGGTCGGGGGTTCAAATCCCACTAGAGGACAGCAACCTTGTGCCGGAAGGACTGGGGTTTCTAGTCCCACAGGTGCTCCTTGTGGTCTTGGGCAAGCCACTTAACCCTCCAGAGCCCATGTTCCCTGTAAAATAGTTATCTCCAAGTTATAATGCCCTGTTCAATGTAATTTCAGTTTGTTCAATGTAAACCGCACTGATGCAGAATAGCGTGTGGTCACAAGAGCTGCTATTATGCCATTGCTGGGGTCCAGGTCAGAGTCTGTGAACTAGGCATGAATACTGCACAAACATTGCACTGTATAGACTTCCCACAGGATTAATAAGTGTAATACAATGTGAAAATATGGGAGTACACACAGGAAAAAAATCCTGTTTATGTTAGGTATTGTTAATAACAATACAATTTTAATAAGAAATAAAAACTCTACATCTGTTATACACATACCACTGAAAATACATACTTCATTAGCTCCACTGAAGAGAGGTTCTCCAGTATGCATTTCAACTAAAATGCACCCAAGGGACCACATGTCGATAGCAAGATCATAAGGCATACCCAGTAGCACCTCTGGCGATCGATAAAAACGACTCTGGATATACTGATATATCTAAAAAGAGAGTACATAAACATTTGTGTAAAAGTTGCAGCTAAGATAATATATCATATTTTGTCCAAATTAAGGGGACGATTTCTAGGCTCTTTATGGTAGTGCTCTCTTTCAAAATTTCTTTCCTGGTGGGAACCATGGGTACATACATCAAACAGTTTAAAGGTACAATTCTCCCCATCAAGAAGTAGGGGCAGACAGTTAAAAATGTCATTCCTGAGCATAGTTTGCCGGGATAGTTTCTCTCCCTGCACTGGAAAGAGTAGTAATTTTCAAAAGGCTTTTACTACAAACTCCCATTTATCTGCAGATAATCTTTTTGAGAATTACCCCAATAGGATTTATAAATAACTTATGTAACTGCTTGTAATTCACCTTAAATTTGAATTTGGAAACGATGAGTAATTAAACCTAAAATCCTTAATCCTGAGAGAGGCTGAGCGACAAGCTCCACAGGACTCACTCATTAAATTAGACATAAAGAGCTTCCTCTTAACAATCAGGATATCAGCTTGCCAAGGTACAGTGTGGGAACCTCCAAGACAGTGAGAATGGCGGCCTCCTGGAGGAAAGCTGCCAATCTGAAGGACTTTGCATATTCGGGGCACAAGATGGTGGAAGGGGAGGTGGACCGCAACAGCTGAGAATGCACGAGGCAGGAGGAACAGTATGGGACTTGAGTGGAGTGACAGCAGCGTTGCTGGAAATTACTAAGGCAGAGCTGAAACAGTGGTTTGAGGAGGTATGTGCCGACATTGCAGGTGTGAAGGAGGGAGCGGGCAGTATGATGGCTGAGCTCCTAAAAGAGATCGTGGAGGTGGGGAGCAGGTTGGATGAAGAGGAAGTGCACGTGGAAGAGATTGGGATGAAGTAAAAAACCACAGTGCTGGATGGCTGACTTGGAGACGGAGAATGAGGGGCTGGGACTAAAATTTGAAAATCTAGAGAATAGATCCAGGAGACAGAGCCTAAGAATAAAGAGGGTCCCAGAGCGGCTGGACTTCCAGGACTGTGCTGCAATTACCAAAGAAACTTTTGGAGTGCAGCTGGCCTGAGAGGAGGGCAAGGGGGAGGAAGTGGCTATAGTGGTGGATAGAGTACATCGGGCTCGATTAAGGAGCAAGCCCTGTGGCACATCGTGGTAGGTCTGCACAACTATCTCATCAAAGAGAAGAATGCAGCACAGATAAGAAAGGTGGGAAGATTTCATTGGTGAGGCCACCAGATTGTGGTCTATGCGGATCTGACATCTGCTATGATAGCAGAAGAAGAGCGCTCAGAGGACTGACGGAGAGGCTGAGGGAAAACATCAAATATAAATGGATGTATCCAAAAGGACTGGCATTTACAGTGAATAGGGTGACCAAGTGCATGCAGAAGGCGGAGCAGTTGAGAGAGGCTATGATGGAGCTGGGCCTAAAGGACATATCGCCCATGGAGAGAGTGCAGCTGATACAACAGGTATGGCGAGGCCCAATGTCACAATGGACAACAGTGGATAGGATGGAAAAGCAAAAAAAAGAAGAAAGGAGGTCGGGCTGGAATGGATACTTGAAGAGCGAACGACTTGAGCGGGACTTGCTCTGGGATATAATTATTTGCTCTCTAGACTTTAGTTTCCTGTGAAATGGACTGATGGGTGAGGGTATAGGGGGAGTAAAAGGGGGGGAGGTGTGTTTGCATATAAACACACAGGCACCATCTATGCTAAAGAGGGGGTGTCTGCAGAGAAGGGGAGGATGATAGTTTTTGGGGGGTAACAAGGGGCTATGGAAGGTAATTGGTGTGTGAGTGGAGGAAGGTGGGGGGCAAGGAGGAGGGTTACAGGTAAATTGCATGCAGAGGGGGGTGAGAACACCACTTTATGGAGAAGTATGCAAGGGAGCCCCTCTTGTGCTTTGGAGGACAGGGCCTTCTGCCAGAGCTGCATGGCAGGCGATCAGCATCAGACGCACCTTTCAGTAAGTTTTGATGGTGATGAAAGGACTTACACCTCTGGAATCAGTATCAGTCTTTGATGCCAATGACTTAGACTTAAGCTTTGTGTTTGAGGAGACCTGAGAAACATGAGAGGAGGCTGATGTCCTCGATATGGAAGCCACTGAAATGGAGCCCAGAGCGAACAGAGAACCAAGCTGTCTGACCCTGTTCTGTAGGCCTCACTTTGTCATTTGCTTACACACAGGACAATCATTTGGAACATGGTCTGGGCCCAAACACTTTAAACACCAGTAATGTTTATCCATGACTGATATAGTACCAGAACATTTGGTACAGTTTTTCCATCGTGGTGAAGAAAGTAGGCCAAGATCTAGCTGGTGCTGAAACCACCAAAAACTGAAGAAAAATAAAATAAAATAAATAATCTTTTGCAAAGAGAGAAAATATCGGGGCTGGGGTCGGTAGTGGCACCGGTGTCGACAGAAAGGCAGAGCACAGAATTTAACCCCCAAAAAATGACGTTTTTCAGCAGTGACTGGAAAGAAATAACCTGCTGGCTCCACGGAAAACGAAGAACTAAGGAGAGGACTTGGGAATGCATATGCACAGGTGCAGTGGATTGCTCCCAAAAGCTTTCAAATTGGATGCTGGGGAGCGTTCCTGCGTGGGCTCAGTTGGTACAGACATCACCCATATGTGAAGACTGCATTCCTGCTTGTTCCTGGAGATGCATAGTTACTCAACTGTAAAAGGTCTTCTCTGGAAACAACAGGAATCAGTCCTCACATATGGGTAATGTCGGCACTGATCGACCCTGTGCAGTGAACACGCCCCAGCATTCACAGAAAGTCTTTGGGAGTTAGACCACGCATGTGTACTCACCTTCCTGCCCAAGGGTGCCATCTTACCTCAGCATGACGATGTAGCTTAATGAAGCAAAAAAAGAAAAAACAACTCCACGGGGAGGAAGGAGGATCATGATGACCGATTCCTGCTGTCCCCAGAGAATACCTGTTACAGGTGAATAACTAAGCGTCCACTCTGGGAACAAGCAGGAAGTCAGTCCTCACATATGGAAGGCTACTGAAAAAAACAATAAAAAGCTACAGGCGACTGAAAAATCAAACCATGAATGACAGCAGAGTGCGCTGAGTGGCCGCAAGACCTCAGGGACAACCTCAGCTTCGACCAGGGAAACAATTCTCTGGTAGCCTAGACACACAGAAGGGTCGGAGGGTAGAGCTGCATTATTCCCCAAACAGATAATGAAGTACCGCCTGGCTGAAGGCGCTGTCATGTCAGGAGTCCTCCTCCAGGCAGTAATGAGCTGAGAAGATGTGAACAGAGGACCAGGTGGCGGCCAGGCAGATCTCCAGCAGGTTCGCCACAAAGGCTGCCATGTTGTTCTTAAGTGCCGTCGAGTCGGAGTCGACTCATGGCGACCCTCTGGATAGCTATCCTAAATTGTGTTCGGTCTCCAGTCAGGCGGCTCATTGCTGACAGACTGGTACCCGTAGCTGCTGTTATTGTATCGATCCATCTCATTGCTGGCCTTCCTCTTTTGCGTTGACCTTCTATCTTGCCAAGCATAATGTCTTTCTCTAATGATCTCTCTCTTCACATGATGTGTCCAAAGTATGAAAGTCGAAGTCTTGTCATCTGAGCTTCTAAAGAAAGCTTAGGTTTGATCTCCTCTAGTACCGACTGGCTTGTTCTTCTGGCAGTCCATGGTATACACAGTATTCGCCGCCAGCACCATAATTCAAAGGCATCAATTTTCTTCCTGTCTGTCTTTTTCACTGTCCAGCTTTCACATCCATATGATGTTATTGAAAATACCATGGCTTGAACAAGTCGAATCTTTGTATGGAGAGAGACATCTCTGCTCTTGAGAATCTTATCTAGGTCTTTCATAGCCATTCTGCCAAGAGCAATGCGTCATCTGATTTCTTGACTGCTTGTTGCTTCTTTATTGATAGTTGATCCAAGTAGGTTAAAGTTGTTCACAATTTCAATTTCTTCTCCTTCAACGATGAACCTGTTGATTATGCCAGTTGTCATGATCTTTGTCTTCTTTACATTAAGTTGCAGGCCCATTTTGAGACTATGTTCTTTGATTGTGAGAAGCAAATGTTTCAGATCATCTTCACTTTCAGCCAGTAATGTGGTATCATCAGCATAGCGAAGGTTGTTGATGACTCTTCCACCAATCTTCACACCTCTGTTGTCTTCATACAATCCTGCTTCTCTGATGATTTGTTCTGCATACAAATTAAACAGGTAGGGGGAAAGTATGCAGCCTTGTCTTACACCTTTGCTTATTTTAAACCATTCTGTTTCTCCTTGTTCCGTTCGAACTGTTGCTTCTTGATCAATGTACAGATTGCGCAAGAGAACGATCAGGTGTTCTGGTATACCCATGCTTCTTAATGTGGCCCAGAGTTTCTCATGGTTTACACAGTCAAAAGCCTTGCTATAGTCAATAAAGCACAAATAGATATCCTTTTGGTATTCTTTAGTCTTTTCAAGGATCCATCTCACATCCGCAATGATGTCTCTCGTTCCTTGCCCTTTCCTGAACCCTGCTTGCACTTCAGGTAGTACTTGTTCCAGGTATGGTTGTAATCTCTTTTGAATAATCTTCAGTAGAATCTTGCTGGCATGTGGGATCAGAGCGATTGTGCGATAATTTCCACAGTCAGTTGTATCACCTTTCTTTAGTATTGGTATAAACACAGATCTTTTCCAGTCAGTTGGCCATGATGTTGTCTTCCATATTTCTTGGCAGAGTCTTGTGAGTACGGTAACAGCTGCATCAGATTGCTGCAATACTTCTATGGGAATGCTATCAATGCCTGGTGCTTTGTTCTTTGATAAGGCTTTCAATGCTGCTTCAATTTCTTCTTTCATCACCAATGGTTCCCGATCATAAGGTACAGGTTGAAACGGCTGTTGGTCCACTTGATCTTTATCATATAAAAACTCTGTATATTCCTTCCACCTTTTCTTGATATTCTCAGCATCATTCAACATAGAACCTTGAGCATCTTGTAACATTCCAATTCGAGGCTGGAACTTTTTCTTTAACTCTCGTAGCTTTAGGAAAGCCGATCTTGTTCTTCCTCTAATAGTTTCTGCTTCTATTTCCTTGCAAGTGTCATTGTAGTACTTTTCCTTGTCCTGTCTTGCTGCACGTTGGAAATCTCTGTTGAGTTCTGTGATTGTCTTTCTTTCTCCTCTGGCTTTAGCTTCTCTGCGTTTCTGGGCAATTTTCAGAGTTTCTTCGTCATCCATTTTGGCCGTTTTTGCTTTTTCACCTTTTGTAGAGACTTCTCGCTTTCTTCCAACACAACCTTCTTGATGTCATTCCATAACTCTTCCGGAGCTCTGTCATTTGTATCTAAAGCAGCAAATCGATTTTGCAGGCAGTCTTTAAATTCCAGTGGTATATTCTCAAGGTCATATTTTGCTGCATTCATGAGTGGTTTGCTCTTTTTCAACTTTAGCTTGAGTTTGCATACCAGTAGTTGATGATCTGTACCACAGTCAGCTCCAGGTTTTGTCTTTGTTGATGTTACAGAGCTTTTCCATCGTTGACTTCCACATATGTAGTCAATTTGATTTTTATATAATCCATTCGGTGAAGTCCATGTGTACAGTCGCCGCTTGTGTTGCTGGAAGAAGGTGTTTGAGATGAATAGATCATTGGTCTTGCAGAATTCTATCAGTCTTTCTCCAGCTTCATTTCTGTTGCCAAGTCCATATTTTCCAACTACTTTGCCTTCTTCTTTGTTGCCAACGTTTGCGTTCCAGTCACCCATGACTATCAGGATATCCTGTTTGCATGTTCTGTCAATTTCAGCTTGTACTTGTTCATAGAACTCTTCAATTTCATTCTCTTCTGCAGCTGTTGTTGGGGCATATACTTGAATTATAGTTGTGTTGATAGGCAATCCTCGTAGACGAATAGAGATTAAGCTTTCGCTGACTGCATTGTATTTCATTACAGTTCTTGCAAGTTTCTTCTTTATTATAAATGCAACACCATTTCTTCTTTGTCTTTCATTTCCAGCATAGTAGACCATGTGATCATCTGATGCAAAGTGCCCCATGCAAGTCCATTTCAGTTCGCTGACACCCAACAGATCAAGTTGTACACGTTCCATTTCATTCTTGACCACCATTTCCGTTCCACGTCTCTCCAGGTTGGATGGTGGGGTCGCAGCTATTTACCGCTCCTCGGTCCCACTTTCCAGGATTTCTTCCGCCTCCCTATCCTATCCCGAATCTCTCCTGCTCCAGCTAGATTGCCTGCCTGTTCTCCAATTCCTTCTAATTTACTGCCCCCTGTCCTCCTCTCCCTCTATTTGGGATTCTCTCCTGTCTTCTATTTCTGATTTGGCTCTGCAGTTTCCTCAGCTCATCTACTAGACGATTTTAATGTCCATTTAGACTCCCCTACCTCAGCTAGGGATGTCGCCTTTACTGCCTTACTTCGGGATCTTTCCCTGTTTCAGCATGTCTCCTCACCAACCCATATTGCAGGCCACACCCTTGATCTAGTTATTTCTCCACTGTCCTCTCCATACTGTATCTCCTGTCCCTCCGCAGTTCCTATTCCGTGGTCCGACCATTTCTACCTCCTGTTCTCTTTCCAGGCTCCTCCCACTGCTCCTCCTCCTCTCTCCCCTCCTGTCCGCCCCTCCCGGCGTCTCCACTCGACCACCCTGCAGGCCTTCCTCTCCACTCTTCACCCTCCCCCATCTGATTTTTCGTCTATTTCACCATCGTCCCAGGTCACCGTATGGAATTCTGAACAGTCATGTGCCCTGGATCAAGTTGCCCCTGTAAAGCCCTTCAAACCCCGGCGCCGTGCTCACCAATCTTGGTACCACGCCGGGCTTTTTCTGCTTCGCTCCCAATTGCAGAGAGCCGAGCGACTTTGGCGCAAAGTCCCTTCTGCCTCATCTTATCAGCATTTCAAATCCTGTCACGCCTACTACCGGTCGGCCATCCATCAGGCAAAGTGTTCTTTCTACTCCTCCTCGATTACAGCTGCCCCGAATAGGTCCCGCCAACTCTTTGCAACACTGACTACCCTCTCTCGACCGCAATCCCCTACAGCTCAGGATGCTCTCCTTCTTGAACAAGCTCCTAGCCCCACTTCTTTGGCGACATACTTTTTCTCTAAATTTCAGAATCTTCGCTCTTCTCTTCCTCACTATCCTCCGGCCTTGATGTCGCCTCCCCCCGTCTCCCCTCCTTCCTCCCCTTCTCTTTCCCACGCTTGGTCTGCATTCTCTCCAATTTCATCCCCAGAACTGCTCCAACTTTTGTCAACTACCCGCAAAACCACTTGTGCTTTGGATCCCATTCCCTCTGTCTGGTTCTCTGAACCTCCCGCTGTACTCCTTCAACCCCTTCTGACGATCATTAATTCCAGCCTTTTGTCCGGTCTTTTCCCTACCCCCTGGAAACACGCCACAGTTCGTCCTTTATTGAAACAACCCACCTTTGCTCCCTCGGTCTCCGCGCATTATCGTCCAGTCTCCAATCTTTCCTTCTCCTCCAAGCTCCTGGAAAAGGTAGTGTTCTCACAGCTTTCTCACTTTCTCGACTCAACACTCTTTCTTCATCCCAGACAATCCGGATTTCGACCTGGCTTTAGTGTTGAGACCACAATTGCAGCAGTTCTGAATGAGATTCACACCTCTCATGATCAGGGAAATATCACTCTGGCTGTCTCACTTGACCTCTCTGCAGACTTCGACTTGGAGGATCACGCTCTTCTCCTCTCTCGCCTTCGGGACGCAGGCATCCGTGGTTTGGTGTATCACTGGTTTCACTCATTCCTCTGTCACCGGTCCTTTGCTGTCTCTTCTGCTCTTTCCACCTCCGATCATTTCCCACTCCCCTGTGGTGTCCCTCAGGGATCGATTCTGGCCCCCCTACTGTTTAATGTTTTTCTTGCCCCCCGGCTCTACTCATTCAGCAATCTGGGATCTCTAGCTACTTCTATGCCGATGATATCTTTCTTCTGCACCATACTTCATCATCTCACCCTGATATATCTCCTTTGAATGATTGTCTGGCCACTATCTCTTCTTGGCTCTCTTCTAACTGTCTAGTACTTAACGTCACCAAGACTGCTGCCATTTGGTTCCCGCACACCTCTTCTACACTCCTTCACTCGCTCCATCCCTTTCAGGCTCCAGCATTGCTCTAGTCCCCCAACTCCGTTATCTTGGAGTTCTTCTTGATAGTGCCCTCAGTTTTCACAACCATATTTCTCATGTCTCCAGGTGCTCCTTCCTGTGCCTTCGACAAATCCGTGCTATTCGTCCCTTCTTGTCCACTCAGGCTATCACCACTCTCCTTCTCTCCCTGATCATCACCAGATTAGACTTCTGCAACATCATTTTTGCCGGTATCCCCCAGTATCAAAGACGCCGCTTACAATTAATTCAGAATACCGCCGCTCGTATGATTTTGCATGCTTCACCCCGTGATCACGTCACCCCTTTACTATACCATCTACATTGGCTGCCAATTGATTTCCGGATATCCTTCAAGGTCCTTACTTTAGCCCATAGAGCCATCTATCTGTCTACACCTACTTACCTCTCGGATCTGCTTACTTATCATACTCCCTCTCGCAGTCTTTGGTCCATTCACATTAGCCGCCTTCACCTCCCAGCGCCCTCTAAAGCTCATTTGCAATCTACCAGGAAAGCAGCATTTTTCTACTTAGCTCCATCTCTCTGGAACTCCCTTCCCCATTGCCCTCCGTACAGAAGAATCATACCCCAAATTCCGTTCCCTCCTTAAGACCCATCTGTTTTCCCTAGCCTTTCCCTCATGAGTCTTAATTATTCTGTTCCTATAACTCTATTTGTCTGACTGTCCTGTTCTTACTCTCTTCTCTGCTCTATCATTTATTGTAATTTTATTTTTCCTTTTTCTACAATTGTTATTAATTTTGTTTTTGTAAACCGCCCCGATGTTATGGGGGGCGGTATAACAAGTGTGAAATAAACAATAAAACCTCCAACTTCCCTTGGTTCATGCTTCGTACGTTCCATGTTCCAATGTGTAAGACATCTTTACAGCTTCTGACTCTCATTTCATGCGCAGCTACATCAGCAGTCAGACTTCCCGAGGGCTTTGATCCAACCACATCATAAATGCTGGCTTTACTCTGAAAAGTCTTCAGCTCTTCCCCAGTAGCTAGCTGAGTGCCTTCTGACCTGGGGGTCTCATCTTCCAGCACCATAGCACAATTTGTTTTGTTCTAACTATCCATTGGGTATTCAGGGCAAGATACAGAAGTAGATTGCCGGGCCTTTCTTCCGTGCAGTTTAAGTTTGGTGTTGTTGCCGTTGTCACAAAAATGTGATCCTCCGCCGTCAACACTGTCCCATTCTGCTGCTGCCCAGATGGGTGGTTTGTCTTGGTCTGGCACCTCAGCTGAGACCTGACCATCTTGGGAGACCCTGCCAGTAGTTAAACTACCGATAGTTTAGCTCTCAGCATCACTGATGCACGCAAGCCCTCACAGCACGACAAGCTGCAAACCAAGTGAGAGAAGGCTGCCATAGCTCTTCATCTCCTGTGACCCGAACCAGCTTGGCATTGCGAACTTTAAGCACACCCTGTCTACCTGAGTGGTGGATTGCATCTTCTTTGCGTATGAACAGGTTGGTCTCTCTCTCAAGCTCCATGTTATGGCCCATAATGTGAAGGCTGCCATAGCCCGCACATTATGGGCCATAACATGGAGCTTGAGAGAGAGACCAACCTGTTCATACGCAAAGAAGATGCAATCCACCACTCAGGTAGACAGGGTGTGCTTAAAGTTCGCAATGCCAAGCTGGTTCGGGTCACAGGAGATGAAGAGCTATGAGAAGCGGCAATGGGGCTTAGTACACTCTAGGTCTAAGGCCAGCACCCTCTTACAATCCAAGGTGTGTAGAACGGCCTCTGCCCTGCTCATATGAGGTCGAGGAAAGAAGATAGGGAGAACCACCTCTTGACTGAGATGAAAGGTGGTGACCACCTTAGGAAGAAACTTAGGGTGAGTGGGGAGGACCAGCCTAGTCCTATGAAACCGGGTTAAGGGGCGTAAGCTACCAACACTTGCAGTTCACTGACTTGGTGCGCTGACGTGAGCACAAGGAAGATCACTTTCCAGGAAAGGTACTAGAGGTGACAAGAAGCAAGCTGTTTGAAGGGCAGAGCCAGGAGCTTCCCAAGAATCACATTCAAATCCCAAGTCACCATGGGCAGGTGGAATGGGAGGCAGAGTGAGCAGAAGACCCTTCATGAAGTGGCCCACGAGTGGATGCGCTGGACAGGAGTTGCCCCTCAATCAGATGAGGGTGCGCTGCAAGCACACTGAGGTGTACCCTGAGCGAGTTAGACTTTAGGCCTGCATTTGAAAGGTGAAGTACTGTAGCATCATTGGTACGGAGTAGGAGAAAGGGTTGAAGCCTCTTTCAGCAAACCAGACTGAAAACCCGCGCAACTTGAAGGTGTAAGCCTGCCCACTGCAATCCTTGTGGGACGTGAGCGAGACATCTTCCACATCCCTGGGGAAGTGGAACTGTGCCAGGATCACCCTCTCAGCAGCCAGGCTGTCAGGGCGAGGGCTCTGAGGTTGGAGTGCAGGACAGCACCGTCCTCCTGTGACATCAAGTCTGGACCGCAGCACAGGGGAACTGAGGGTGCTTGGGAAAGGTGGAGAAGCAGGGGGAACCACGGCTGCCAAGGCCACCTGGGAGCTATGAGGATTAAGGAGGCCTGGTCGAGCTGAACTTTGAAAAGGGTCTTAGAGATCAGAAGGGTGGGAAGCTACAAATAGAAGAGGCCCTGTGTACACGAGATGAGGAACGCCTTGGTTGCCACTTGAGAGGAGGCCGGCATCCTGGAGCAAAAGCACGGCAACTGGGTATTGCTGGGGCTGGTGAAGTGATCCACTGAAGGAGAGCCCCATATCCGAAACACACCGCTGGCTACTTGTGGGTCCAGTCACCATTCGTGGGGTTGAAGGACACTGCTGAACTGGTCCGCCAATAGATTGTCCTGACTGGGAAGGTACACTGCTCGGAGCATCCCACTCTAGCTCGCAAAGGTGCAGAGGTGAACAAATTCCCAGCACAGGAAGTACAACACAGTACCCCCCTTGTTTGTTGAAATAAAACATCGCCACTTGGTTGCCTGGACCAAAACAATCTGGTTCTCCAAATGGTGCCGAAACACCTGCAAGGCATTTGCAACCGCTCGAAGCTTGAGAAAGTTGATTTGGTGGAGACTCTCCCCTATCGATCAGATGTCCTGCGTCCACAGGTCATTGCAGTGGGCCCCCCAACCCAGTTTGGAGGGGTCCGTGGTAAGGATCTTCTGAGATGTCAGGGGCCTGAAAAGGCCTCACTGTTGTGAGGTGGAGCAGCTTCTGCCAGCAGATGAGGGATTCGGAGAGAGGTGCAGCCATGCAGATCCTGTCCTCCAGGCGCCCGGTCGTCTGGAGTCCAAAGAGCAGAGAGTCCACTGAGCCTGACGATATGGAGGCAAGCATCGGGCATGACATGCACTGTCAAAGCCATGTGCCTCAGGAGGCGGGCAGAGGCAGTCTAGCAACCCTGCACTTCTGCGGCAAGGGCTGCTAGGCACCAAGCCCTGTCCAGAGGAAGGAAAGCCCTGGCCTTGATAGTGTCCAGGAGGGCCCCTATGAACTCCAGATGCTGCATTGGCTGCAGATAATACTTTGGGTAGTTGATAACGAAGCCAAGAGCTCGAGAATGAGAATGGTGCAATGCGCTACCTGATGGACCTCATCGATGGAGTCGCCCTTAACGAGCCAGTCATCCAGATAGGGGAAGACAAACACCCACTGCAGCCAAAGATAGGCAGCAACTACTGCCAGGCATTTTGTGAGCACTCTTGGGGCAGATGCCACTCCGTAGAGTAGTACCCTGTATGGTAATGGCAGCCTCCTAAGGCAAAGTGGAGGTACTGCTGATGGCGAGGATGGATCAGAATGTGGGTATAAGCATCTTTTAGATCCAAAAAGCATAGCCAATCTCCCCGCTGGAGGTAGGGTAACATTCCAAGGGAGAACCTTTTGAATGTCTCCTTCACCAGGAACCAATTGAGGTCATGAAGATCCAGGATGGGCCGAAAGCCGCCTGTCTTTTTGGGAACCAGGAAGTAGTGAGCCTAGAACCCCTTGCTCCTTAGAGGTGGCAGGACAGGTTTGACTGCTTTTGCTGCAAAGTGGCCTCTGAACTCTTGCTGCAGATGTTCTCGGTGAAGAGGAGCAATGGGAAGTTCTCCAGGAAAGAACGAGGGGGCATGTGCTCAAAATGGAGGAGGTAACAGACTCTCACCACCAGGAAGGCCCAGGTGGCAGTGGATATGGTGGTCCACCAGTCTGCAAAGAATGTTAGACGTCCCTGTATGCTGTGGCTCTCAACCCTGCAGGGGAAGAAAGGCAATGCTCAAGCAGTCAAACCCACCCCCTGGGTTGCGGCTGCGGCACAGGCTGGGGTTTGGGGGCCTTAGGCTTAAGAGGGTTGTGCCACAGGCCCTTGGCCTGCTGACCCTGCAGGGGAGCAGGATAGGCTGGATACTGGGAGTAAGTTCCGTACGTTTTCCTCTTCTTCGGGTAGAAGGGCCTTTTCCCCAAAGTCTTCCGCCGGGAAGGGTCGACATTTTTCCAGGAGATTCTGGTTCTGGTCAAATACTGTGACTCCAGCTCCGCGGCCTTGTCTGTTATGGATTACCGAAGAGGTTCTTCCCTTAGCATGGGACATTGACCAACTTGCCCTGAGCCCACTGCTCCAGATCAGAGGACTGTAGCCATACTAGGCAGTGGGCATCAATGTTCACCACAGCTACTCTAGCCATAGACTTGAAGCTGCAATAGGCCGCTCGAGTGACATATTTGGAGCACTCCTTGACCGTCGATACAGGGTCCTGAAAAAGCCAATTGCGAACCCAGCAAGTTCCTTTCCCAGGTCCCTCAGAAACATACCCATGTACAGCTGGTATGCCTGGATATGGGCCCCAAGCCTTGAGCCCTAGTAAAACTTCTTAGCAAAGCCATTCATGGTAAAGGCCTCCCTGCAAGGGGGCACATAGGAGTGCGTCTTCTGGTTCTTAATCCTGTGCATGGCCAACTCCACCACCATGGAATTTTGTGGTAGCTGTCTTTTTTGAAGTCCAGGGCCCTTTCGGACTCAATACATGGAATCAAGCTGCTTGCTCACAATGAGAAACATAACTGGTGACTCCGACATCCTGAACAAGCAGCATTCCAAAATGGAGGGAATGAGCATCAGAGTGCCTCCTTGGGAGGGGCCATACTGCAGGATCTAGAGATCCTCCACCCGAGGCTCCTCTTCGGACTCGTAGTGAAGGCCAGAGCCTTCGCCATGTCCCAGATGAAAAGGAAGGAGAAGTCCTCGGGCGGGGACCTCCAATGCTCCTGCTGCATAGACGGGTCTGAGGGGATGTCAAAGTGTCACCAGGTGTTCGGGGACTCACCATCGGTCTCGCACTCTGAGTTGGAATCAGAAGAGACCTTGAGAATCTGATAGGCCTCGTGTGTATGCCCGGCCGGGGGTGTCGACGGGGTCCTGACGCTCTGAACGGGAGGCACTCGTTGGAGAGACCTGAGGCCTCGAATGGGATCTGAATCAATGCTGGAAATCGGCCCGAAGCCGATGCCGCTACAGCATTGGCTGGATCTCCTTGAGCAAAGTCCTCACAGTGGAGGGACCAGTCCCTGGGTCCGAGGACCCGGAGGAACTGGGCATCAGGCCTTGCGCTGCTGGGACAAGAAGGCAGCAAGCCTGTGTTCCAAAGCAGTCATCCTGACCTCAAGAAGGCTCTGCAGCCACCAGTGTGGGTACCGAGGGTATCAGTCCTGATGCTGTGGCTCCATCGAGGGGTTTCGCCAATGACGATGGCCTCAGAGGACAGATACCAATCCCTCGATGCTGCTGGAGTCTCCTTCCCTCAGGGCAACTTCAGCCACTCCAGGCCATCGCCCTCAGATTCAGGTCGAGGAGTCTGAGGCCAGTGACTAAGAATCTTACCCCCAGTTCTGGCATCATCCTTGGACGCCGCAACAAACAGGGTCCGATCAATCCAGGGATGGACCTCTGCGGATGATCCCTGATAAAATGCACCATGACCTTGGGGGTCCAAGTGGGCATGGCCGCCTAGCGAGGCTGAGGCCTCCGTAGCGACACCCAAGGGTGCCGATGCCATTCTCGAAGTCAGGGACGAAGAGGAGGGTCTTGTGGACAAGCAGCATCTCACTGCCTTTCATGGTTCCCGCAACCCTTGCTCGTCATCTAAGATAAAGAGAACAGGCAGAGGCGTCATAATTGGCTCCGAGGCACTGCAGGCAACAGTCATGGGGATCCGTGTGGGACATGGTGTGTCTGAAACAGTCATACTACCTAAATCCACAAAATGAGGACATAGCAGGGAAAACTGTACCACGAGATCAAACTCCAGGGTCCTATTTAGAGAGGGCACAAGAAAATCCTATGCACCGAAGAACAAGAAAAGTACCTGAAAAAAATGTGACACCGAGGTAGCAGCGGTTCTGGAAACCGAGGTGGTGACCATACGCGACTGGATGAAAGAAAAAAGGAAAAACCAAGAGAAAAAAAAATACTTTTTCCAGGATGCAGAGGAAATGTCCGATGGGTTCCGCGGAAAAAAGACTGAGGTAAGATAGCACCCTTGGGCGGAAAAGTGACGATGCATGCGTGCTCTCACTCTCAAAGGCTTTCTGTGAAAGCTGGGGAGTGTCCACTGTGCCGACTCAATCGGTGCTGAGGTCACCATATGTGACGGCTGACTTCCTGCTTGTTCCCAGAGAAGGGGTAAAAGTAAGGGGAGGGGGTGGTTGCAGTGTCTTTGAATGTTAAGGGACTAACCCTCATGGCAACAGAGGAGAGGTTAGGCACGAGAGGGAGGGCGGTCATGGCAAATATCTTGCTCCTCCAGGAGACACACCTGCAGGCTCATCAGGAGAGATGAATGCGGTGAAGGGAATATCTGAATGTTTAACAAGCTTAGAATAAGCAGAAGCCACATATGGGAGGAGTGGGCATCATGTTTTCCAAGGACTTGGTAGTTGAAGAACAGGAGATTTTGGGGGATGGGAGAGTGGGAGATGGTTGATTTGGGTGGGTAAACCGGATGCAAAGCAAGTAGTGGTGGTTTGTGCATATATTACGAATGAAGCACAGGGGGATATTTTCGAGCAACTGCAAAGAAAGATGGAGGAGGTATTAGATAAATTGAAGAGTAACAAATTACCAGGGCCAGATGGTATACATCCAAAGGTGTTGAAAGAACTGAAATATGAGATTGCAGACCTGTTATTAGTAATCTGTGAATTTTCATTAAAATCGTCTGTAATACCTGAAGATTGGAGGATCGCCAATGTAACGCCAATTTTTAAAAAGGGTTCCAGGGGTAATCCGGGAAACTACAGACCGGTGAGCCTGACGTCAGTACCGGGAAAAATTGCAGAAACCATCATAAAGAACAAAATTACTCAGCATGTAGATAGTCATGGCCTAATGAGAGACAGCCAACATGGCTTTAGACAAGGAAGATCTTGTCTTACTAATCTGTTATGTTTTTTGAAGGTGTGAATAAACAGGTGGACAAAGGTGAGTCGGTTGATATAGAGTAGTTACTCACCTGTAACAGGTGTTCTCCAGGAGCAGCAGGAATCAGTCCTCACATATGGGTGTCATCGGCGCCGATGAAGCCCCAGCGGAGCATTTCCCCAGCTTTCCATGAAAGCCTTTGGGAATACAAACACGCATGCACGGTTCCCTTCCCGCCTAAAGGTGCCATCTTACCTCAGTCAAATGACATAGCTAAGAACAGCACACAAAAATGAAAAAATAAACTATGTACAACTGCAACTCCAAGGGGAGGAGGGAGGGTTGTGAGGACTGATTCCTGCAGCTCCTGGAGAACACCTGTTACAGGTGACTAACTACTCTTTCTCCAGGACCAAGCAGGAAGTCAGTCCTCACATATGGGTGACTCCCTAGCTCTGGGCTACCGAGGAACCCAGGCTGAACAAGAGTACTCCCTCTAGTCTCAGCAGCAAAGAAAGGCTTTTCAAGAACACAACCTCCACCGGTAGCCCAACAGAGGGCAGGAGTTGCCTAAACCTCAAAGAGATTCCGGAGTACTGCCTGGCCAAAAGAACTGTCCCTACGGGACTCCATCTCCAGACAGTAATGGGCCGGAAATGTCTGGCTGGAAGACCAAGTTGCAGCCCTGAAAATGTCTACCAAGGGCACAGAGCGGAGATGAGCTACTGAGGCAGCCATTGCCATGACACGATGGGCGGTGACCCTACCCTGCAAAGGAAGGTCAGCCGCCTTGTAAGCCCAGGTGATACAGTCAGCCACCCAGATGGACAAGGTACGCTTGGACACAGCCAACCCCAACTTATTGGGGTCAAAGGATATGAAGAGCTGAGTAGCCCTTCTATGCCCCTGCGTACGGTCAAGGTAGAAGGATAAAGCCCTCCTACAGTCCAGGGTATGCAGGACTGCTTCCACCTGGCTTGCATGAGGCCTAGGGAAGAATGTTGGAAGAACCACCTCCTGACTGAGGTGGAAAGAGGATACAACCTTTGGGAGGAACTTTGGATGAGTCCTAAGGACTACCCTGTTCCTATAAATCCTGGTGTAAGGCCTATCACAGACCAGGGCCTGAAGCTCACTCAATTGCCTAGCCGAGGTAAGGGCTATCAGGAAGAGTGTCTTCCAGGAGAGGAAGCGTAGTGGAAAAGTAGCCATCGGCTCAAAAGGTGGGCGAGTCAGTTGCTGCAAGACCACATTCAGCTCCCACTCAGGGGCAGGACGACGGATTGGAGGCTTGAGCAAAAGCAAGCCCCTGAGAAAGCGGGACACCAAGGGGTGACCTGACAGAGAATGTCCCTCCACCAGTGAGTGGTGAGCTGCTAGAGCTGAGAGGTGGACCCGAACAGAATTGGACTTAAGTCCCTGATTTGATAAGTGCAGTAAGTACTGAAGCACTACTGGCACCGTACAGGAGAAAGGATTCTCTGTACGTAGCTGACACCACACAGAAAACCTTTTCCATTTGAGAGCATAGGTTTTCCTAGTGGACTGTTTCCTAGAGGCTAGGACAACCTCCTCAACTTCCTGAGGTAGGCCCCAGGGAACCAAGACTACCCTTGCGGCCTCCAGGCCATCAAATTGAGAGCTTTGAGATTGGGGAGCAGAAGGGAACCCTGCTCCTGTGAGAGAAGGTCGGGTTGCAACCCCAGAGGCAGTGGGGGATCCACCGCCAGTTGAAGCAGAAGAGGAAACCAAGGCTGTCTCGGCCACCTGGGATCTACCAGCAGGACCGAGGTCTTGTCCTGAAGAATTTTGAAGAGAGTTCGGGCCACCAAGGGCGTGGGAGGAAATGCATACAGGAGGCCCTGAGACCATGGAATCAGAAAAGCATCTGCTGCTATTCTCAGAGGATACAGTTGCCTGGAGCAGAACTTTGGCAGTTGCTTGTTCATTGGGCTGGCAAAGAGATATACCAAAGGGAGACCCCATTTTAGGAAGATCCTCTGAACTACTGAAGGATGCATCTGCCACTCGTGGGGCTGCAGAATCCTGCTTAATCTGTCGGCCAGGTAGTTGTCCTGGCCTGGAAGGTACACAGCCTTGAGGAGCATGTTGTGCTTGAGGGCAAATGAACAAAGGTCCTGAGCCTCCCGACAAAGCATTCTGGACCCAGTCCCGCCCTGTTTGTTCACATAAAACATGGCTACCTGGTTGTCTGTCTGTACCAGGACAGATTGATGAGCCAGGGTAGGAGAGAAAGCTTTGAGTGCTAATCGAATAGCTCTGAGTTTGAGGAGATTAATCTGCTGTGCAGCTTCCCAAGGAGACCACAGGCCCTGGGTGCACTTGCCTAGACAATGAGCTCCCCAGCCCTGCAGGGAGGCGTCTGTGGTCAGTACCACCGTGTACTCTGGAATCTGAAAAGGCACCCTCTTTAGTAGATTGGGTGGGTGCAGCCACCAGTTGAGGGAGTTCAGAAATTGTCTGGACACCCTTATCCTGTCTCTGAGGCTTCATATGGAGCCTGGCATTGGGGGTCACATGCACTGTCGAAGCCATGTGGCCATGCAGCCTTAGGCAGAGTCTGGCGGAGACCAGTGACCTGTTGAGAAACTGGTTTGCTAAGTTTATCAGTCTTTGGGCTCTGTCTGCTGGCAAGAAACCTTTGCTAACAGGGAGTCCAGCCTTGCTCCTATGAACTCCAAGTTATGGGAGGGGAGCAAAGTGGACTTTGCGAAGTTTATTACAAACCCCAGGCTTTGAAGAAGAGCAATAGTTCTGAGGGTGGCTTGTCTGGCCTCCCGGCACATCTGACCCCTGATGAGCCAGTCGTCCAGATAGGGGAAGAAAGATTCCCTGATTTCTCAGGAAGGCCGCTACCACTGCCAGGCATTTGGTAAAGACCTTGGGAGCGGAGGTGAGACCAAAAGGCAGTACTCTGTACTGATAATGGTTTCCTCCCACAATGAACCCGAGGTACTTTCTGTGGTCTGGATGAATGAGGATGTGGGTATACGCATCCTTTAGATCTAAGGAGCATAGCCAATCTCCCTGTTGGAGGAAGGGCAGAAGTGTTCCAAGATTAAGCATCTTGAACTTTTCTTTCTCTAGGAACTTGTTGAGGTTCCTGAGGTCCAGAATGGGTCGAAGGCCACCGGTTCTTTTGGGGACCAGGAAATACCTGGAGTAGAATCCGTGACCTTTTAAGTGGGGAGGCACAGGCTGCACTGGCCTGTCCACCAACAGACCTTGAAGCTCTTGAAGGAGAAGGTCTGCGTGCATGGGAAGCCTTGGAGGCTCCCCTGGAAAGTATGGAGGAGGCAGTTGGTGAAAATGCAGTGCATAGCCCCTGTGGACTATGTCCAACACCCAACTGTCCCCGGTGATGAGGGGCCACTGGTGGGCAAAGAGGGCGAGGCGACCTCCTGTGCAGGATTGGGAGAGCAGGGGCCGGAGGCTTGGGGGTCCTCTACTTATGGGGCCCATTACCCTGCCCCTTGGCTTGTTGACCCTGGGGTGCAGCTTGGACAGCCTGATACTGAGGGTACTGTTTGTAGGCAGTGCCCTTCCTCGGGTAAAAGGGCTTTTTACCCGAGCCCTTCTTTTTATGAGAAGGGGCAAAGGTCTTTCTAGACAGCCTTGTCCGTGTAAGGTGCTCTGTTTCGAGCTGGGCGGCCTTCTCGGTCATGGGCTTGCCAAAAAGGTTTTCACCTCGACAAGGGACATCGACCAACTTGTCCTGAACCCATGGCTCGAGGTCCGATGACTGCAGCCATGCCTGGCATCGAGCCGCGATGCTGGCTGCTGCGACTCGGGCCGAAGCCTTGAAGCCATTGTAGGCGGCGCGGGACATGAACTTCGAACAGTCCCGAATCCCCGAGGACAAGGACTTGAATCTCTGCAAGGGTTCCCCGGAGAGTCCAGCAGAGAACCTGGCCAACTCCTTGGCCAGGTCCCGCAAGTACATGCCCATGTACAGCTGGTAAGACTGGACACGGCAAGCAAGCATCGAGCCCTGGAAGCACTTTCTACCGACGCCATTGAGGTTTCGGGACTCCCTGCCGGGGGGCACCACAGAGTGCATCTTCTGGCTCTTCAGATGATGCATGGCCGATTCCACAACCATGGAATGGTGTGGTAGCTGTGCCTTTTGAAAGCCAGGGCTCTTTCTGAGTCGATAGATCGAGTCGACTCGCTTGCTTAAAACCGGCGCCGAGGCCGGCGCCTTCCACTTCCGGAAGAGGAGCCGTTCCAGCATCGGAGGAACCGGGACAGTAAAGGACTCCTTCGGAGGAGAGTCATACTGCAGGGCCTCGAGCTCTTCAGCTCGAGGCTCTTCCTCGGGGTCCGCCGGAAAAGCCAAGGCAGTGGCCATATCCCAGACGAACTCCGAGAACCGAGTATCCTCCAGAGGGGATCTACTCCGGGGCTCAGACTGCGGTGAGTCCCACGGGACGCACCGAGTCTTGAACGTATCAGGGGACTCCTCATCCTCCGTCTCCCAGGTGGACTCGTCCGACGAGGAGTCAGGGTCCGACCCCGCAGGGCCCTGGAGCACTGGCGTCGACGCTCTCGGTCCCGAGCGGGAGGTCGAGGGAGACCTCGACCGAGGTCGACTTCGAGCCATGATGGACTCGAATATTGGCTCGGTCTCCGGGGTCAACTTCGAAGTCGATGTCCCGGTGGTCGGGGCAGATGCGCCAGACAGGCTGGCCATCAGTGCCCGCTGCTGCTCCATGAAGGCAGACAGTCTGCTCTCCAAGGCTGTCATCCTGAGACTCAGTTCGGGAGTCGCAACAGCCACCGACTCGGGCCCCGGCGGCGCCAGGCCCGACGTCGGCTCTCTGGGAGGAAAGTCCTCGAGGACTACGGGGCTTACGTGTCCAGCAGACTCCGGCTCCACGCGAGGAACTTTGGCAGGCTTCTCTTGTTCCACAGGGCCGGGGCGACGGTTGGGGGTCTTAGACCTGGCCCTCGAAGAGCCAGGGACCTCCTCCGACGACGCCCTCGCGAGCCGCTTCTTCCTCTTGCGTTCCCGGTCGGGGGACCCCCTGTCCGAAGAGCTTCGACGGCGCTCGGGATCCGAATCCCGAGATGTCGAAGCCTCAGACGAGGTCCGGGCCTGGCCGGAGGCTGAGTCAGAGAAAAGCCTTTCTTTCTGCTGCTGGCGACTTCGGAGTGCTTTGGAAGACATCTTCCCACATGGTCCACACGACTTAGGGTCGTGATCAGGACCGAGGCACCGAAGGCAGCAGTCGTGTGTGTCGGTGAGAGACATTAATTTCTTACACTGATCACACTTCTTGAAACCGCTGGAAGCCATCGGGGAAAAGAGAGTCCCCGCGAGGTCAAAGGACCGGCCTTCCAGGGAAAAAACAAAAAAGGGCGCGAACGCCAGCCACGAAGGGCAAAAACCGAAAAAGAAGAATCGGGCTGGATACCGGTGTACCGAACCCGGTGGGAGGGGAGCCGGTGTCGAACCGGGAGAAAAAACAGCGAGAATCGCCAAAAAAAAATCAACTTTTATCCGGGATGACAGGACACACGTCCGGTGGGCTTCTCAGAAAAAAAGAGACTGAGGTAAGATGGCACCTTTAGGCGGGAAGGGAACCGCGCATGCGTGCCTGCATTCCCAAAGGCTTTCATAGAAAGCTGGGGAAATGCTCCGCTGGGGCTTCATCGGCGCCGATGACACCCATATGTGAGGACTGATTTCCTGCTTGGTCCTGGAGAACACTCTGGTAGCCTGACATCAAAGGGTTGGAGGGTAGGAGTTGCCTAAACCTCAAACAGATTACAGAGTACAGCCTGGCCAAAAGCATTGTCCTGTTGGGCCTCCCTAGCCAGGCAGTAATGGGCTGCAAAAGTCTGGCTTGAAGACTAGGTTGCAGCCCGGCAGATGTCTGCCAGCGGAACAGAGCGGAAGTGAGCCACTGATGCGGCCTTAGCCCTGACCCGGTGGGCCGTGACTCGACCCTGCAACGGGAGATCGGACGCCCTATATGCCCAGGTGATGCAATCCGCCACCCAGGTGGACAACGTACGCTTGGAGACAGGCATCCCCAGCTTACTAGGGTCATAAGAGACGAAGAGCTGAGGAGTTCTTCGATGTCTCCGCATATGCTCCAAGTAGAAGGCCAACACCCTCTTACAGTCCAGGGTATGCAGAACTGCTTCTGCCCGGCTGGCATGGGGCCTGGGAAAGAAGTTTGGAAGTACCACCTCCTGGTTGAGGTGGAAAGAGGAGACCACTTTCGGCAGGAACTTAGGGTGCGTGCGAAGTACCACCCTGTTCCTATAGAACCATGTGAACGGTCTATCGGACACCAGAGCTTGCAGCTCACTCACTTGTTTAGCCGATGTGAGTGCCACCAAGAAAATAGTCTTCCAAGAAAGGAAGCGAAGATGGCAGGTAGCCATCAGCTCGAAGGGTGGACGAGTAAGCTGCTGCAAGACAACATTCAGATCCCATTCGGTCGCCGGGGGGTTCAGCAGAAGCAGACCTCTCAGGAACCTGGACACCAAAGGGTGGATGGAGAGAGGCTGCCCTTCCACTGGAGAGTGGTGTGCTGATAAAGCACTAAGGTGAACTCGGACCAAGTTTGACTTGAGGCCTAAAACTGGAAGGAGAATGGGTTCTCACTCTGCTGAGTACACCATACCTCAAACCTACGCCACTTAAATGCTTAGGCTTTCCTAGATGATTGCCTTCTAGAGGCCAGCAGCACATCCTCTATCTTTTTTGGGAAGAGAAGTGGTGCAAGGACTACCCTTTCAGCAATCATGCCATCAGGTTGAGGGACCTGAGGTTGGGATGCAGAAGTGAGCCCCCGTCCTGCGACAGGAAACTGGGCGAAAATCCCAGAGGAATTGGAGTCTCCTCAGCCAGTTGCAGGAGGAGAGGAAACCAAGGCTGTCTCGGCCACCTGGGGGCCACCAGGATGACTGAGGCCTTGTCCTGAAGGATCATGAATAAGGTACGAGCCACCAGAGGCATGGGAGGAAAGGCATATAGGAGGCCCACCGACCAGGATATTAGGAAAGCATCTGCCGCTACCCTGTGTAGGCGCAGCTGTCTGGAACAGAACCGGGCAACTGGTGAATTTGAGGGCTTGCAAACAAATCTATGGATGGTCGCCACCAGCACTGGAAGAGTTGCTGGGCTACATTGGGATCCAGTTGCCACTCTTGCGGTTGGAGAATTGTGCTTAGCTTGTCTGCCAGAAAGTTCTCCTGACTGGGCAAGTAAACTGCCTTGAGGAACATCCCATGGCTGACTGCGAAGGAGTAGAGATCCAGGGTTTCCTGACACAGGATGTGAGAGCCTGTGCCCCCTTGTTTGTTCACATAGAACATCGCTACCTGGTTGTCTGTCTGAATCAAGACAGATTGACGAGCCAGGGTTTGGCTGAAGGTCCGAAGAGCCAGGCGGATCGCTCAAAGCTCTAGGAGATTGATTTGTTGCGTGCTCTCCCACTGAGACCACACACCTTGAGTGCAGATCTGTTGGCAATGCGCACCCCATCCCAGCAGGGATGCATCCGTAGTCACCACTCTCGAGTGCGTGGGAGGCTGAAAAGGCACTCCCTCCAGAAGGTTGTGAGGATGAAGCCATCATTTCAAAGACTGTATCAGGCGATGGGACACCTTGATGTTGTCCCTTAGTCTGCTTGTGGCTTGTGTCCACTGGTCCCTGAGGCACCACTGAGCTGTTCTCATGTGAAGCCGAGCATTGGGTGTCACATGCACTGTGGAAGCCATGTGACCAAGAAGGCGCAGAAAGTGTCTTGCTGACATGCGGGATCTGCAACCCACTTGCTGCACTAGGGCTACCTGAGCCCTTTCCTCTGGTAGATAAGCCCTTGCTTGAATGGTGACTAACCTTGACACTATGAACTCCAGTCCTTGAGAAGGAACCAGAGTGGACTTTGTGTAGTTGATCACAAAGCCCAGGTGCTGAAGCAACTGGATAGTGCGGGACGTGGCATGTTGGGCCTCTAGAGCTGACTGGCCTCTGATGAGCCAGTCGTCTAAATAGGGGAAGACGAATACCCCTTGAGTCTTTAGAAAGGCTGCCACCACCGCAAGGCACTTTGTGAATATCCTGGGTGCCGAGGCTAGGCCAAAAGGAAGCACTCTGTACTGAAAATGGTTTCCCCCCACTACAAATCTTAGGTATTGTCTGTGGTCTGGATGAATCAAGATGTGTGTATATGCATCTTTGAGATCTAAGGAGCATCGCCAGTCTCCCTGGTGGAGGTAAGGCAGTAATATTCCAAGTGAAAGCATCTTGAACTTTTCCCTCACCAGGAACTTGTTTAAGTTTCGCAGGTCGAGGATAGGTGTTAAGCCTCCAGTTTTCTTTGGTATCGGAAAGACCAGCGGAGAACCCTGCAATCTCCTTTGCCAGGTCTCGCAGGTACATGCCCATGTACAGCTGGTACGTCTGGATTCGGCATGCCAGCATCGAACCCTGGTAGCACTTTCTGCAGAGAGCATCCACATTGCGGGCCTCCCAGCCAGGAGGCACCAAGGAGTGCGTCTTCTGGCTCTTGAGCTGGCGCATGGCCGATTCCACAACCATGCAGTTGTGCAGCAGCTGTGCCTTTTGGAACCCAGGGCTCTTGCGAACTCAATAGATGGAATCCATTTGCCTACTGAGAACCGGCATCGAGGCCGGTGTCTCCCACATTCGGAGCATCAGCCGTTCCAGAATGGGGGGCACCAGTACAGTAAGGGCTTCCTTTGGAGGAAAGTCATCCTGGAGGACCTCGAGCTCCTCGGCTCGAGGCTCCTCCTCGGGATCCACTGGGAATGACAAAGCCTTTGCCATGTCCCGGATGAAGTCCAATAACCAGGTGTCCTCCAGGCGTAACCATTTCAGAGGTTCAGAACCCGGGGAGTCTGATGGGACGTACTTGGTACGGTGGGTGCCCGGGGACTCCTCGTCTTCCGTCTCCCAGTCGGACTCCGAGTCGTCATCGATCGGCTCCGGCCTCGGGGGCCTCAGTCTCAACCTCCACGACGCCGAGGGAATCGGCGTCGACGACGTCAGAGACCTCACTAAGGATCGACTTGAGACCTCATTGTCTCGAGGATCGGCTCAGCCTCCGGGGTCGACTTGGGCATCAAAGTCCCGGTGGTCAGGGCAGACGGACGTGTGAGACCGGCCATCAGCGCCCGCGGCTGGTCCATGAAGGCAGGCACGCTGCGCGCCAAGGCCGACAACCTGAGGCCAAGCTCAGGAGGCTCCGCAGACCCCTGCTCGGGTTCCGATGCCGGATCTCCCGGAGGAGAGTCAACGACGAAGACAGTGCTTACCTTCCTTGACGTCTCCGGATCCTTTCAAGGGAGTTTGGCAGGCCTCTCCGACTCCGAGGATCTGGGGCGGTGAGCCAGGCTCCGCGACCGATCACGCGAGGGACCAGGCCATTCAGAGATCTCAGACGACACTGCCCTTATGGATTTTTTCTTCCTCCGGTGTTCCCGAGAGGGAGACCCCCTTTCAGAGGACACCCGACGCTGGCTCAGGATCAGACAGCTCTCGAGAGGTCGAGGCCTCTAAAGAGGTCCGGCCCAGGCGGGTGCAGACGCGGGAAAAATCCTGTCATGCTGCTGCTGCCTGCTCCTCAATGCCTTGGAAGATATCTTTTTGCATGGGCCACAGACCACGGGGTCATGGTCGGGCCCGAGGCACCGGAGGCAGTAGTCGTGTGTGTCGGTGAGAGACATAAGTTTCATACACCGATCACACTTTTTAAACTCGCTGGCAGCCATCGGGGGAAAAAGGGCCCCTGCGAGGTCAAAGGACCAGGCTTCTAGCTAAAAAGAAAAAAAGAGTGCGAACACTAGTCACTAAGGACAAAAACAAAAAAATAGACTGGACTCGATATCGGTGTACCGAGCCCGAGGCAGGAAGGGGAACCAATATCGAACAGGCAAGCAGAAAAAACACAATTTTTCAACTTTTAACTCTTTTTCCACAAGGGAACTAGGACAATGTCCGTTGGGCTCCGCGGAAAAAAGGAGACTGAGCAAGATGGCACCCTTGGGCGAGAAGGGGGACCGTGCATGCGTGATGCAGTCCCAAAGGCTTTCTTCGAAAGCTGGGGATTTTCTCCACATGGGGGCTCCAACGACGTCACCCATATGTGAGGACTGACTTCCTGCTTGTTCCTGGAGAATTAATACAAGTATTTATAGCATGTAAATTGCAGGGTAAAAGGGTCTAAAAGCAAATTTTGAAAATTAAGAATAGCTAAAGGGCCATGGAATATGAAACGTCCTGAATTCAGCAGGTTTTTGCTGAATACTAGCAGAAGCTCTACTCCTCGGAGATGGCAGATGGGGGGAAAGGGTGGTACAGGATTAGTTTGAAGCAGTTAATAGAGAAAGATCAAGAGATTTTGGGAAGAGTGATCACAGCAGAAGAGGTATTTGGCAACCATTAAAGGGTTAAGGATGATAAGGCCCTGGGGTTGAATAGCCTCACCAGGAAGTTCTATAAGAAATTCAGCAGGAAGGTAGGTGGGTTCATGGTGGGGTTGCTCAATCAAGTGGAGCAGGGAGAGGAGTTGCTCGGATCTATGTCGATGGCGGGCATCACTGTGTTACCTAAGCTGGGAAAGGACAGCGTAGTTACTCATCTGTAACAGGTGTTCTCCAGGGACAGCAGGAATCAGTCCTCACATATGGGTGACGTCGGCGCCGACGGAGCCCTCATGCGGAGCAATTCCCCAGCTTTCAAAGAAAGCCTTTGGGATTGCATCACGCATGCGTGATCCCCTTCCCGCCCAAGGGTGCCATCTTGCTAAGTCAAATGATATAGCTAAAGAGACGTTAAAATTAATAAAAATCAATAGTAGGACTGCAACTCCAGGGGAGGAGGGAGGGTCGTGAGGACTGATTCCTGCTGTCCCTGGAGAACACCTGTCACAGGTGAGTAACTACGCTTTCTCCAGGAACAAGCAGGAAGTCAGTCCTCACATATGGGACTCCCTAGCTATAGGCTACCGAGAACCCCCAGCTGAAAAATGGCTCCCTCTAGAAGAGCCGCAGCAGCTGTGATAGGAATTCAGTGGAGATGCCACACCCCCGGTAGCCTGACACCAGAGGGCTGGAGGGTAGGAGTTGCCTAAACCTCAAATAAGTTACGGAGTACTGCCTGGCTGAAAGCACTGTCCCGTCGGGACTCTCCATCCAAACAGTAATGGGCAGCAAATGTCTGGCTTGAAGACCAGGTTGCAGCCCAGCAGATGTCTGCCAGCGGAACAGAGTGGGAGTGAGCCACTTATGCGGCCTTAGCCCTGACACGGTGGGCCGTGACTCGACCCTGCAACAGGAGGTTGGCTGCCCTGTACGCCCAGGCAATGCAGTCTGCCACCCAGGTGGACAACATGCGCTTGGAGACAGGTAGCCCCAAGTCTACTGGGGTCATAAGAGACGAAGAGCTGGGTAGCCCTTCGATGTTCCCGCGTACGTTCCAGGTAGAAGGCTAGTGCCCTCTTACAATCAAGGGTATGCAGCACCGCCTCTGCCCGACTGGCATGAGGTCTGGGAAAGAATGTCAGAAGAACCACCTCTTGGTTGAGGTGGAATGGAGAGACCACTTTTGGAAGAAACTTGGGATGGGTGTGCAGGACCACCCTGTTCCTATAAAACCGTGTGTATGGTCTTTCTGTCACAAGAGCTTGTAGCTCACTCACTCGTCTGGCAGATGCAAGTGCCACCAGGAACAGCACCTTCCAGGAGAGGAAGCGCAGATGGCAAGCAGACATCGGCTCAAAAGGTGCGAGTAAGCTGTTGCAAGACCACATTCAAATCCAACTCAGTTGCCGGGGGACGAACTGGGGGTTTTAGTAGAAGTAGTCCTCTGAGGAATCTAGACACCAAGGGGTGAACAGACAGAGGTTGTCCTTCCACTGTAGAGTGGTGTGCCGACAAAGCACTCAGGTGGACCTGGACAGAGCTAGACTTGAGGCCTAATTCTGAGAGATGAAGCAAGTACTGTAATACTACTGGTACTAGACAAGAGAAAGGGTTCTCGTTGTGCTGGTTACACCATACTTCAAACCTACGCCACTTGAAGGCATAGGTTTTCCTAGTGGACTGCCTCCTTGAGGCCAGCTGCACTTCTTCCATGTTATTAGGCAGGAGGAGAGAAGCCAGCACTACCCTTTCAGCAGCCATGCCATCAGGTTGAGGGACCTGAGGTTGGGGTGTAAGATAGAGCCCTGCTCCTGGGATAGGAGGTCGGGCTGCGTCCCCAGAGGGAGTGGGATTTCTACTGCCAGCTGGAGGAGAAGCGGAAACCAAGGTTGTCATGGTCATCTGGGGCTACCAGGATGACCGAGGCCTTGTCTTGAAGGATTCTGAATAGAGTCCGGGCCACCAGAGGTGTGGGAGGAAACGCATACAGGAGGCCTATGGACCAGGAAATCAGAAAAGCATCTGCAGCTATCCTTTGGGGGTGTGGCTGTCTGGAGCAAAGGTTGTGCAACTGATGATTCTGCGGACTGGCAAAGAGATCTATGACTGGATGTCCCCAGCACTGGAAGATCTGCAGGGCTACTTCCGGATTCAGTTGCCACTCGTGAGGTTGGAGAATTCTGCTTAGCTTGTCTGCTAGGTAGTTCTCCTGACCCGGCAGGTAAACTGCTTTGAGAGACATACCTTGTCGGATTGCAAAGGTTCAGTGTCTCCTGACACAGGATGCGGGACCCTGTCCCTCCCTGCTTGCTCACGTAGAACATAGCTACCTGTGGTTGTCTGTTTGTACTAGGACAGACAGATGTGAGAGAACATGAGAGAAGGTCTGAAGAGCTAGGCGTATCGCCCAGAGCTCCAAGAGGTTGATTTGTTGTGTCTTCTCTTGAGGAGACCACAACCCTTGAGTGCCTAAGTTTTGGCAATGGGCTCCCCAGCCAAGCAGGGATGCATCTGTCATCAGCACGCTCGTGTACGACGGAGGCTGGAAAGGCACTCCCTTGAGCAGGTTGGATGGCTGAAGCCACCAGGTCAACAACTTCAGTAGTCGTTTGGACACACTGATCCTGTCTCGGAGTCTTCCTGTGGCTTGTGTCCACTGATCTCTGAGGCACCACTGAGCTGTCCTCATGTGGAGATGGGCGTTTGGGATCACATGAACCGTGGAGGCCATGTGTCCTAGAAGGCGTAGAAAATGCCTCATTGATATCTGAGACTTGTGGCTGATTCGGTGCACCAGCTCCCAAAGCCTCTGTGCTTCTGCCCTCTGGCAGGTAAGCCTTTGCGTGAAGGGTTTCTAACCTTGCCCCTATGAAGTCTAAATTTTGAGTGGGGAGCAAAGTAGACTTTGCTTGATTTATGACAAAGCCTAGATGCTGCAGCATATTGATAGTGCGAGCTGTGGCCTGTTGGGCTTCTTGAGGCGATGGGGCCCTGATGAGCCAGTTCTCCAGGTATGGGAAGACAAAAATTCACTGGTTCCTGAGGAAAGCCACTACTACTGCCAGACATTTGGTAAACACTCTGGGGGCAGAGGCTAGGCTGAATGGAACTACTCTGTACTGAAAATGGTTTCCTCCCACTACAAATCTGAGATATTGTCTGTGGTCTGGATGTATGAGGATGTGCGTATAAGTATCCTTCAGGTCTAAAGAGCATAGCCAGTCTCCCTGGTGGAGGTAAGGCAGCAATATTCCAAGGGAAAGCATCTTGAACTTTTCCCTCACCAGGAACTTGTTTAAGTTTCACAGGTCGAAGATGGGTTTGAGGCCTCCTGTTCTCTTTGGTATCAGGAAATACCTGGAGTAAAAGCCTTGCCCTAGCAGGCTGTGGGGCATCGGCTCCACCGTCTGATCCTCTAGAACACCGGCCAACTCCTGTAAGAGGAGGTTCCTGTGTAGAAAGGGTCTGAGAGGCTCTCCTGGGAAGTAGGAGGGAGATAACTGGTTGAAGTGGAGCAAATAGCCCTTTTGGACTATTTGTAAGACCCAGGCTTCGGTGGTGATTGCAGGCCACCTGTGGGCATACAGTGCCAACCTTCCTCCTGTGTAAGGCCTCACCCCTGGCTGGAGAGAGACTATGCTGTGACAGTCAAAAACCCCTTACCGGCTGGGAAGGAGCCGATGCCTGGGGCTTGGGTGTCTTTTGCTTATGCGGGCCGTGCCCCTGTCCCTTGGCCTGCTGCCCTGCTGGGGAGCCGGGGAGGCCTGGTGAGTGGGGTAGTTGCGGTAAGCAGTACCCTTCCTTGGGAAAAAGAACTTTTTACCCGGGCCCTTCTTTTTGGAAAGGGCAGAAGTCTTTTTGGAGAGACTTGTCCGAGTCAAGTACTCGGTCTCGATTTCAGCAGCCTTTTCAGACATAGGTTTGCCAAAAAGGTTGTCACCTTGGCAAGGGACATCAACCAACTTGTCCTGAACCCATGGCTCCAGGTCCGGCGACATTAGCCACGCCTGGTGTCGGGCACCGATGCTGGCTGCGGCTACTCGGACTGAAGCCTCAAAGCCTTCATAGACTGCTCGAGACAAACTTCGAGCACTCCCGAATTCCAGTGGACAAGTTCTTGAAACGCTGCAAGAGTTCCTTGGAGAGGCCAGCATAGAACCCGGCAATCTCCTTTGCCAGGTCTCGAAAGTACATGCCCATGCACAGCTGGTATGTCTGGACACGGCATGACAGCATCGAGCCCTGGTAGCAGTTTCTGCCAAGGGCGTCCAGGTTCCGGGCCTCCCAGCCAGGGGGCACTGAGGAGTGCGTTTTCTGGCTCTTGAGCCTGTGCATGGCTGATTCCACAACCATGGAGTTGTGCGGCAGCTGTGCCTTTTGGAACCCAGGGCTCTTTCGGACTCGATATATGGAATCGACCCATCTGCTGAGAACCGGCATTGAGGCCGGTGACTCCCACATGCGGAGCATCAGCTGTTCCAACATTGGAGGAACTGGTACCGTAAGGGCTTCCCCAAGGGGGAAAATCATACTGGAGGGCTTCGAGCTCTTCAGCCCGAGGCTCCTCCTCGGTGTCTGCCGGGAATGCCAATGCCTTGGATATGTCCCTGACAAAGTCCGAGAACCGGGTATCCTCTGGGGGGGACCTTCTCCGAGGCTCAGACCCCGGCGAGTCCGATGGGACACACCAGGTCCGGTGGGTGTCTGGGGACTCTTCATTTTCCATTTCCCACGCCGATTCCTCCGAAGAGGAATTGATGGGCTCCAGCCATGCGGGCTTTGATCTCGACCGCCCCGACGCCGAGGGCACCGGCGTCGATGACCTCGGTCCCGAACGGGAGGTTGAGGGATACCTTGGCCGAGGATCGACTCGAGCTCGAAGAGTCTCGAGGATCGGCTCGGCCTCCGGGGTCGACTTGGACGTCGATGTCCCGCTGTTCGGAGCAGACGGACCGGTGAGACCGGCTATCAGTGCCCACTGCTGCTCAATGAAGGCAGACATGCTGCGCTCCAAGGCCGTCATCCTGAGACCGAGCTCAGAAGACTCCGCAGCCTCCGGCTCGGGTCCCAACACTGTCGGGCCCGATGCCGGTTCTCCCGGAGGAGAGTCAACAAGGACAACAGCAGTTACCTTCCTCGGCATCTCCGGCTCCGTGCGAGGTACTTTTGCAGGGTGCTCCGGCTCCGAGGACCCAGGGCAGCGGTCAGGACTCTGCGACCTGGTCTGCGAGAGCCCAGGCCGATCGGAGGAATCCAAAGACGCCGCTCTCGCAGGTTTCTTCTTCTTCCGGTGTTCCCGCGAGGGAGACCCCCGTTCAGAAGACCCACGACGATGCTCTGAGTCAGACAGCTCCTGAGACGTCGAGACTTCTGACGAGGTCCTGACCCGGGTGGATTCGGACTCTGAGAAAATCCTTTCACGCTGCTGCTGGCTACGTCTAAGTGCCTTAGAGGACATTTTGCTGCACAGGCCATAGGCCTTCGGGTCATGGCCGGCCCCGAGGCAGCGGAGACAGCAGTCATGTGTCAGTGAGAGAAATTAATTTTTTACACCGATCACACTTTTTAAACTCGCTGGCAGCCATCGGGGGAAAAGGGCCCCTGCGAGGTCCGGGCTGCCAGTGAAAGACCGGGCTGCCAGTGAAAAAGAAAAAAAGCACGAACGCTAGTCATGAAGCACAAAAATGAAAGTAAGACCAGACTCGATACCGGTGTACCGAATCCGAGGTGGGAAGGGGAACCGGCGTCGAACCGGGCCGAAGAAAAAATATCTTCTGGAGTTTTGATGCACTTTTTCCGCGAGGGAAGTTGGACTACGTCCATTGGGCTCCACGGAAAAAGGAAGACTGAGCAAGATGGCACCCTTGGGCGGGAAGGGGATCGCGTATGCGCAATGCAATCCCAAAGGCTTTCTTTGAAAGCTGGGGAATTGCTCCGCATGAGAGCTCTGTTGGCGCCGACTTCACCCATATGTGAGGACTGACTTCCTGCTTGTTCCTGGAGAAATGGTGGTTTGTAGTTCGTATCGTCCGATATCCTTAGTTAATTTAGAGGCCAAAATTTTGACGAATGGGGGTAGAGGATCGGTTCATAGACTGGATTCGGGCTATATATCAGAACCCCAAAACTTGGGTACATGTTAATGGTTGGTACTCTGAGGAGTTTAGTCTGGGGAGAGGCACTAGACAGGGGTGCCCTCTATCGCACCTGCTTTTTGCTATGGTCATACAGCCACTAGCGGCAACAGAGAGAACATTAGAGGAACAACAATAGGGGAGCAAGAGTATAAATGGGCCCTCTATGCTGATGATGTTATTTTTGTGGTGGAAAGGACACTGCTAACCTTGTCAAATCTCCTGAATATGATAGAGGAATATAGTCGGGTTTCAGGGTATAAACTGAGTTTAGCTAAAACTGAAGTGTTGAGGTTGGTATTGGAAGAGCCTTTTGAAGCCCCACTGCAGAAAGCTTTCCTGTTCAACTGCGGGAAGGGTTCCATTAGATATTTGGGGTACAGATTGGGATGGATATAGGGGAGTTGTTTCATCTGAATTATGACCCATTGTTAGTTAGGCTTAGTGGGGGCTTAGAGAGGTGGAATAGGCCCAATTTGTCATGGGAGGAGGGTAGTGGTCATTAAGGTGAATATTCTTCCAAGGTTGTTTTTTTGTTTATGATGTTGCCCAGAGAGGTTCCAGAGCTGATTTTAAAGAGGTTTCAGAGGAAATTATTTGGATTCATTTGGTGGTGGCGATGGCCATCTTGGGTTAATAAATAAGTGATGTGCTGAAGGCAGGATGAAGGGGGAATGGGAGTCCCAGATTTGGTAGGGTACTATACAGTTGCCCAAGTGCAGAAAGTAATAGATTGGAAAGAAGGAATGGAAGGGGGAAGCAATGGGTCAAGATGGAGTGGGATGCAGTTCAGCAGAACCCTAGGGATTTGTTGTGGGTGAGTACGGGAAAGGGTGCGAACTAATCCATTTATCAGAAATACTTGTGGGCTGTGGGGGAAGATGCAGGGAAAGTTGGGGGAGGAGGATGATGGACTCCACTTGCAGAAGATAAGGGAAATGGAGGGGTTTTTGCCGAGGAAGGTGGTTAGGGTGTATGCTTGCTGGGAGAAGAAGGGGCTGACAGTTTGAGGTCAGCTCTTGACAGAGGGGGGCCAGCTGAAGGGTTTTGAGGATCTACAGTGGGAATTTGGAGTGAGGGAGGGAGAAAGAGTTTTTCTATTACCTGCAGATGGTGCATTTTTTGAAAAGTAAACAATTTGAGGTTGGGGGGGGGGGGATAGGTGAGGAGACAGCTTCTGAAATGCTATACATAATGGAGGAGACCCTGAAAGGCCTGCTATCAAAGATTTATTGGTAGTTGGGCAGGGCGGAGGGGAAGGAGAGCTTTATGTTAGTTGGGAGAGTGATCGGGGGGGGGAGGTGGAATGAGGAAAAGTGACAGAGTGTTTCGGGTGGTGGGGAAAGGAGGGTGGTCAGCGGGGAAACAAGAGCACTGTTCAAAAATGTTGTACAGGACATATCTGAAGCTTCAAAGGATGAGTAGACAGATGGCAGGGAATAGTCCCTTATGTTGGAAAGGGTGTGGGCAGAGAGGCGATTATTTACATATATGGTGTTGCAGCATGTGAAAGAGTGTTGGAGAGGAGTGGAGGGTTTCTTTAAGGAAAGGACAGGAGTGGAGCTGGATTGTAGAAAGGACACCATGCTTGTGTTTTTAATGGGAGAATGGAGGGGAAACAGTTTTGGAGAAGCTGGCAATACATGTGGCGGTAGCGGCTTGTATGGAGCTGGCAAAGATATGGAGTAGCAAGGATAGTCCCAACTTTGATGGAGATCCAAAAGAGATTAAATTATGTGTATAAAATGACTAAGTTGACAGCTCTTCGCCATAATAGGTGGGAACGAGATAAGAAAGTTTGGATTCCTTATGAACACACGTGTAAATCCATGGGATGGAGATGGAGGGGGGGGGGGGGGTGATGGGAATATGAGAAGGTGGGGATCCTAGGAATGGGGGGGGGGGGAATAGTTGGGCTATAGATTCTAGTGCAAGGGAAGGGCTGCACAGGGATGGGGGTTTTATGGGTAGTGTTTGGTAAAGGTACACTGTACAATTCAAATTATGGTGATATGTTATGTTGACTTTAATTTCTTACAAGAATTTTCTTAATTGTATGTGACTGTACGGAATGGGGATTACTGTGGCATCTTACTATATTTTGCTGTACCTTGCTGGGAATGTTTGTTGTTATTATGGAATTGGTTGTTGGGGAGGGGTGAGAGGGGGAGAAAAGGAGTAGAAGACTGTTGAACATAGTAACATAGTATATGATGGCAGATAAAGACCATCATGGTCCATCTAATCTGCCCAGCAAGGTGGCAAGAGTAGGTGAACCTGTTGCTCAGTGCAGGTCACCCCCTCACCATGCCTTTGTTTAGGGATGTACCCACCGCTCCGTGCAAGTCACCCTTATTTGCTGAGATAGCTGAGACGGTTAAGGTTACTTTGATTTTAACCTGTTGCTATAAAGGGATCCACTGTGTCTGTCCCATGCCATTTTGAACTGTCACTGTATTTGCCATGAAGAAAAATGAAAACTAGGGTGGGGGGACATCTGGAGGTTGACTGGATGGATTCTATGTTGTCATGCTAAGTATATGTTTATGTCTCAAAATTTAAGTAACAAAAAAAAATCCTGAATTTTTTCTCTGAGGGAGGATTGCTGACTTAGCATAATTTTCTCTCATCCTAACAGTGCACAAGTAGTTACTTCTTATCCCACAAGACTATGCCTTAGGAATCCTTTGAATAAGACATTTAACAGTGCGGTAAAGTATACTGCTTTTATATAAGGATACCAATTTCTGCAAATAAACAACCAAACTTCTTTTAGATACCAACATATTTCTAAACTAAAATCATTATAAACTGCATAAATTACCTGGAATTGGGATTTTCACATGTGGGCAATGACATCCAACATCACTGAACACAGAATGTATCATAGCTACAACTAAAGAAGCACCAAAACCTTTTTACAGTAAAACAGTAAATGACGGCAAATAAAGACCAAAATAGCCCATCCAGTCTACTCAATTGAGAGTGAACATTTTTTTTTTTTAACAGAGGCACATATGAAAATTCTCAAATGCAATCCAACCCCAACTTTTCAATCCACCTCATATATTTGGCCCACTAGGGATTCTCTGTGTTTATCCCATTCTTAAAAATTCTATTACTGTTTTTATCTCCATCACCTCCCATGGAAGGGCATTTCAGGTATCCACCATCATTTCCATGAAAAAGCATTTCTTAATGTTTCTCCCTTGGACCTTCAGATCATGACTCTTATCTCCATAACTTCCATTCCACTAAAAAAAGATTGACTCTTTTGCACCATGAATACCTTTCAGGTATACAAATGCTTTTATTATATGCTTCACCTGTAGAGTATTCCTCACATCTATAGTACACATATTTGAATCTTTCAGTCTCCTCATGTAAGGTTTTTGGTGAAGACCCCACATCATTTGCTTATTTTTTTCTGGACTACTTCTAGTCTCTCTCTCATCCTTTATGAGCTATGGTCCTTCAGAAATGAACAAAGTACTCCAGGAAAGACCTCACCAATGATCTGTAGGGAGACATAGCACAGTCTGTAACAGGCGATCTCTGGGAACAGCAGGAATTTAGTCCTCACATATGGGTATCGTTGGTACCGACGGAGCCTGCGCGGGAACGTTCCCCAGCGTCCAATTAGAAAGCTTTTGGGAGCATCCCACAGCACCTGTGTGCTGCCTTGCCGCCTTTCAGCTAGAGAACTTAGCCTTCCTGGCTCTCGTGGGAGCAGAGCCTTCCACCATTCCAGGAAGGTTATTTCACTTTGCCCCCAGATGTCTTGATGAGTAAAGTGAAGGTACTCCTCCTTGACCACTTGCAATACCCAGGCATCCATGGTGATAAGAGGACCACCTGTGTGCAAAGTGGACCAGACGTCCCCCCGTGAACCTTGGGCCCGTTACCTGCTGAGGGAGGGAGGCTATGCCCAAGGAGTCAAAAATTCCCCCCAAGCTGCGGCTGGGGTGCTGTTTGGGGTTTGGGAGCTACAGGCTTACGGGTAACTGTGCCCTTGACCTGCTGCCCCTGAGGGGGAGCGGGGTAGGCCTGAAACTTAGGGTAGTTTCTATAAGCCTTCTTGGACTTTGGGTGGAATTGGAAGGGCTTTTTCCCCCCAAGCCTTCTGCCAGGAAGGGTCAGATACTTTCTTGGACAGCCTGGTCCTGATCATGAATTCCTTCTCCAACTTGTCAGCCTTCTCATGGGTTTGCCGAAGAGGATGTCTTCCCAGCATGGGACATTGGCTAGTTTGTCCTGAACCCACTGCTCAAAGTTGGAGGACTGCAGACAGGAAAGGCGATGGGTACTAATGACCACCACAGCTACACGGGCCACCGACTCGAAGCCGTCGAAGACTGCTCGAGTCTGAAATTTGGAGCATTCCTTGACCAAAGAAACCATAGTCTAAAAACACTCAAGGGGTTCACCTGATAAACCAGCCGAGAACCCAGCAAGTTCCTTCGCCAGGTACCTCAGGGTACATGCCCATGCACAGCTGGTGAGCCTGGATGTGGGCTGTGAGCATAGAGCCCTGGAAACACTTCCTACCAAACGCATCCATGGTACAGGCTTCCCTGCTGGGGGCACAGAGGAGTGCATCTTCTGGTTCTTGATTCCATGTACAACTGTCTCCACTACCATGGAATTGTGTGAAAGTTGTGCTTTCTGGAACCTGGGGCTCTTGCCGACTTGATGCTGTGAATCAAATCGATGGTTCACAATCAGCACAGTCACCGGGGTCTCCCACATCCTGAATAGCAGGCGTTCCAGGATGGGGAGTACAGGCACTGTCAAGCACCTACCGAGGAGGAGCCTAATATTGGAGGATCTCAAGGTCCTCAGCTGCAGCTCATCCTCGGGCACCAGCACAAAGGCATCTGGGACATCTCCCTCACAAACTCCAGGAAGGCAAGGTCCTCTGGAGGGGACCTCTGCTGGTGATGTGATGGAGAGAGATCGGAGGGGACGTCCCGATGCAGCATGGTGTTGGGGGATTCCTCGTCTATTTACCATGCTGATTCAGAATCAGAAGAATCGGCAAGTGTCCCATGGTCCTCGGGCCAACCCGGCGCAGACTCACTCCGACATCAGTGGTCTGATGGCGCCATGTCGGTTGTCGATGGTCTCGACACAGACTGTGCCAGGCACTCCAGGATGGGTGGAGCATCCTCCGGGGAAGTCCTCATTGAAGAAGTCTCCGTGTGGGGCACCGACAAGGCCCGCTGCACCTCGAGAAACGCTGAGAAAATGCATTAGAGGGCTGACATGCGGGCTTCGATGCCAGATGGCTCCGCCACTGGCCCCGACCTCCAACAGCATTGAGGCTGAAGCCGGATCCCTGGCCGGGGAGTCCTGGATCATGATGGAGTTGGAGGTGACTCATCGATCCCTCGACGTCACAGGCAACTCATCGCTTCGGGGCTGCTTCGACGGGTGCTCCTGTCTGTCATCCCCCAAGTCGAGCCAAGGCCTCCGAGGCCGGGTCGAGGTGGACTTGCCACTCAGTGTCAGATCGGTCCTCGGTGTTGACTTTGAGGAAGACTCCGAAGCACGAGGGAGACCCTCAGAGGACAACTCAGATGCCTGATTACCTCTGGGCTCTAAACGAGCCTGGACATGCGACGTCGCATCACCCGATGCCGAAGGCAGGGATTCCATCCCCGATGCTGAACTGGAGCCAGACCTAGCAAACAGCTACCCCTGCCGCCTTTCGCATTCCTTATGGGTTTTAGCAGAAATGAGGCTGCAAAGCGGGCAGGAAGACCCATCGTGGTCTGTCCCGAGGCACTTGATGCAGGTGCTGTGGCGGTCCATATGGGACATAGTGTGTTTGCACTTGCCACACTGCTTAAAACCGCTGGTCGAAGACATAGCGGGAAAAACAAGACCTGCGAGATTAAACTCAGTCATCTCGACCAGGTAGGTCACGAGAATAAAACCCCATGGGGCAAAAGAAGGAAAATTGAAGAAAAAAATACCTGAGTGAAAATCAGGATGCCGAGGCGGAGACTTGGGCGTGGAAAAGTGATCGACTGAGCACTTGAGAAAAATAGAAAAACCGAGTAAAGGGTAAAAAAAAAATCTACTTTTACTGGGGTGCACAGACGGGACGTCTGCAGGGCTCCGCAGAAAAAGACAGACTGAGGCAAGATGGCACCTTTGTGCGGGAAGATGACCACACATGTGCGGTGTTGCTCCCAAAGGCTTTCCTTGAAAGCTGGGGAGTGGATCTATGCAGGTTCCATCGCCCCAGACAACGCCCCATATGTGAGGACTGACTTCCTGCTTGTTCCCAGAGAACTCACTCTTTTTGAGCTTCCTGTGAGCCCAGTGATGTTATCAGTGTCCCCTTCTTGTGCTTTTGCCCTGTGTGGCCGCAGCACTTGCACAGCTCCTGGTACATCCCTGTCAGGATGCAAGATTTCTTTTAGTCCTAGAGCCATCTGCTGACAGTAATAAAGTGCAGTCTTCCTATTAATACATAAAGCTTTAGAGGAAACATTGCATGTTTCCTGGTTACCAGAAGATCTCCTGACTAAATGAGTTGCCCAAGGCCACAAGGAGTGTCAATGGGATTTGAATCCTGGCTTCCTTCATTCTCAACTTACTGCTCTAACCTCTAAGCTACTTATCTAGAGTAAGGGTTGTCAACCCAGTCCTCAGGAAACACCTATGCCAGTCATATTTTTCAGGATTACCATAATGAATAAGCTTAAGAGAGATTTGCATACAATGAAGGCAACCTCGAAAGAACTCAAAGTGTCGTTCTATTACAATTCTATGATGGATCGAAAACATTCACAAGGTCTCAGTAGAAAATAACACTGCTGGCTTTAGGCTCACACCATATAGCTGCAATCGTGTTGTGTTACATCAATGACCTCTCAAGCACCAATATATTTGAAACTCAGTCCTTCTCATTATAGAATCTCAAACAGCAAAATACTCAGCTTTTGAAAGGACTGGTCCAACTCTTTGCCAGAAATAAGTGATCCCAACGTACAGTCCCGGTACCAGCCAGACGTTTCAAATCTAGTTTCTTCAGGGGACCGATAGAATAAACTACAAAAAACACAAAAACTATTAAGAATCATCATCCTTATTACTACTAAAAACTAACTTTTTTATCACAAAAACACATGACCACCAGTCATCTTACCTCAGATGCTGCCCGAGTTAGTTAGCATCTGAGGTAAGATGACTGGTGGTCATGTGTTTTTGTGATAAAAAAGTTAGTTTTTAGTAGTAATAAGGATGATGGTCTTAATAGTTTTTGTGTTTTTTGTAGTTTATTCTATCGGTCCCCTGAAGAAACTAGATTTGAAACGTCTGGCTGGTACCGGGACTGTACGTTGGGATCACTTATTTCTGGCAAAGAGTTGGACCAGTCCTTTCAAAAGCTGAGTATTTTGCTGTTTGAGATTCTATAATGAGAAGGACTGAGTTTCAAATATATTGGTGCTTGAGAGGTCAATGATGTAACACAACACGATTGCAGCAATATGGTGTGAGCCTAAAGCCAGCAGTGTTATTTTTTACTGAGACCTTGTGAATGTTTTCGATCCATCATAGAATTGTAATAGAACGACACTTTGAGTTCTTTCGAGAGTGTCTTGTCGTTCAGTGACCACTCTGCAATTTTGTGTGAGTACAATGAAGGCAATGCATGCAAACCTCTCATATGCATATTCATTATGGCTATCCTAAAAATCCTGACTGGCTAGATGTGTCTCGAGGACTGGGTTGAGAATCTTTGATCTAGAGGGGTGTGATTGGAGACCTGGTAACCCGTGTTCAAAGTAGCCCTCCCATGGTGAAATTAGACCTACCTGTTAATTGTTCCTTGAGGAACTCCAGTCCAGTCCTGAACCTCTGGGGTTGAGCACCTTTTCAGCAGCTTGGAGACTGAGCATGTCATCATTTGATGACCATAGTATAAATACTCGAGGGACTGCCCACAAACTCCAGTAACCTATTGACAAAGCAGACTCACAGGAGCAACAAATAAGTAGTTAACTTGAAAGAAAGAACAGACAACTGAAGCATTCTTCCTAGCCCTAAACTATGACATCCCCTAGTGGAGAAGGGACACCTCCGCCTCTAATATGTGGAAATTAAACAGACGCTACTCAGGATGACGGCTTGCCTCCTTCACCGTGCAGGGAACAAACAACCGGCTCACCCTCACCCCAACTCCCCCGCCAAACTTAAAACTCCCAAGACCTATCCCCCCCCCCCCTTTTTTTGAACTCTGAATCCTGCTTCAGGCCCCGGAAGAGACAACTGGCATTGTAGGGAGGGATCCGGGACTGGACTGGAGCTCCTCAAGGAACAATTAGCAGGTAAGTCTAATTTCACCTTCCTTATCGTCCCTCCAGTCCAGTCTCGAAACTCTGGGGATGTTATAGAGCAGTAAAGTCAATGGGAGGAACCTGCCAAACTGGCTTAAAGTACCGCCGATCCAAAACAGGTACACCCTGCTGCATGGATATCCAGAAGGTAATGTTTAACAAAGGAGTGCAAAGAGGACCAGGTGACCACCTTACAAATCTCAACTAGTGTAACTAGGCTATACGCCCACGAGACTGCCTGAGCCCTCGTGGAATGAGCTTGCAGTCCCACTGGAACTGGCTTACCTCTCAAGATGTACGCCAATGCGTTAGATTCCCTGATCCACCTAGAAATAGAGGCCTTCGTTGCCACTTCTCTCCTACGTGGGCCTTCAAACACCACAAACAGGCGAACCGACTTGCGGAAAGGCGCCATCCCCTCCAAGTATCTCATCAGTGCACGCTGTATGTCCAGGAGATGTAGCTGACGTCCGGCTGAGCCCTTCTCCCCACTACCGAAGAGCAGCAGAGTGACAGCCGTTTCATATGAAAAACTGAGATCACCTTGGGCAAGGAGGGAGGAACCGGCCTCAGGACCACCGTCTCATCGAAAAACAAACAAAAAAAAGGCTCCTGGCAAGACAATGCCTGCAGCTCCAAAATCCTGCGCACGGAACATATGGCCACAAGGGTCTTGAGGGTAAGATCCTTGAGGAAGATGGGTCTTGAGGGAAAGATCCTTGAGCGAAGCTCTGCTCAATGGATCAAAGGGCTCCCGTACCAAAGCTTCTAGCACCAAATTGAGATCCCACGGCGGCACCATTTTCCTGCTTGGCAGATGCAGAAGTGTCACCGCCCTTAGGGATCTTCCTACATCAGGGTGTGCCCCCAGTGCTACCCCCTAGACCTTCCCTTGACAAAGCACAGTTACTTACCTGTAACAGGTAATCTCTGGGAACAGCAGGAATAAGTCTTCACAAATGGGTACATCGGTACCGACGGAGTCTGAGCGGGAACGCTCCACAGCGTCCAATTAGAACGCTTTTGGGAGCATCCCACCACGCCTGCATGCTGCCTTCCCGCCTTTCGCAACTGCCTCTCCTCAGTTAAGTTTTAAAGCTGAGACAAAGCGAGACAGAGAAGAAAGATAGAGATAGAGAAATACAACTCCTAGGGGAGGTGGGTGGGTTGTGAAGACTTATTCCTGCTGTTCCCAGAGATCACCTGTTACAGGTAAGTAACTGTGCTATCTCCAGGAACAAGCAGGAATGAGTCTTCACATATGGGAGCTCCCAAGCTAAGATGCTTGGAGGAGTCCCAGCATGTTGCGAATCAGAGAAGGCCATGCTATTCGACAGAACCTCAGGCATCCTGGGGATGGAGGGTAGGAGTTGAACTAAAAAGATATGCTATGGACCAACTGGATCAAACAGGATGCCTAAAGAGGAGACCGTGTGTAGATAATATCTAGTAGTAAACATTGAACTGGAATTTAGCAATATGGACCTCACCTTGAGGTATTGTAAAAGGTTTATGGAGGTTCATATGGGACTGCTAATATGAAGCAGCAGAATATCCTCAAGGAATACCTCAATATAGAGCAGAGGTAATAAACTGTGCAAAAGACAGGTTGAGGTCAGAACCTTTAGGGCGAGAAAAGTCCCAGCGGAGACTGGGGTAGCTCAATGGGGCAGGACTTTTGCGGGAAATACGGAAGTACTTATTAGATAAACCTGAAGTTCTTTTGACCCTAAAGAGACATAGTTATTATAGGAGAAGAGGGGCTTTGAAGACCCCTATATCCGATAACAAAGGAGGACAGAAGTATGAGGCATTGTAGCCTCCTATTTACTGAAAATTCAGAATGTCCTTCTTAAATGAAGTTACTTAGGAAAAAAGATGGTACATGGAGGACTTCAGATGTACCTAAACTGAAGGTCATGGTGGAAACCTTTTAACTACCACAGGGAAGTGGTTGGTTATGTAGAATCCTGAACATGCTGGAGCAGCATTGAAAAGGATTGTGACTATCTGTCGGGGCCGTATAGGGAAAAAAAGAATAAATATATACATATATATATATATATGAACCTAGGCAGACAGATAGAAAGAAATATATAAATATATATATATATGGGTACAGACATGCAGATGTCTATATACATGTATGCATAAATATATATACCCATGTCCCCACATAGGGATATGTGAAGAGAGAAAGATTCATCTAATAACAAGAAGGGAATACCTGCTTGAGGAGATGTTTAGAGAATCCATTCTCCCTTGTTGTGGGTGGGAGAGCTAAGGGAGTGCTCTCACTGACAAGGAGAAGTCTAGAGTATTCTAAGAACTCTAGCCCTTGATAAACCAGGAATGGAGGATGTTTTAATCCGCTGACAGTAAGTCTGGATCCTTCCATAACACCAGCATGACAGTGGAGAAGAAGATGCAATGAAAAGAGATACCATATTTACCCTTCTAAGAGGGCAAAATGAGTATGATGCATTCTTGCGCTCAATATGAATTACTCCATGAGGAATTGAGGATGGAAGGAAATACACAAAGACTGGCTGTCAGTGAAAGAAAACCATCCCTGGTGAAGGGGTTCACTGGGAATGTGAACCAACCCAGGGGATTGGATAATTCTTTAGGTCTTCACTTAATTAAAGGCGTGTGTCCTTTATTGAAGAAGACGACTTTAATGGAAATGGTAAGGGTAGGGAAGAACCCAGTAAAGCCCTTCCTAACCATCTGGAATTATTTGCTCTCTAGCAAGGGCCCATAGTGCAGAGCTGCTCTGTAGAGAAGCAGAGAGCATGTTGCAGGTTGGCTAGAAGAAAAAACTGTCTGTTTAAGAGCCAGTATGTAACCTGAACTATTCCGCCAACGCCCAAGGATTGGGGAAGGCTAAGGATAGAAGGTATGCTGCAACAAGAAAACCCGAGAAGGTTCTAAGTCTGTCTGGGACTTAGTGCTAAGGCCAGAAAGACTGATATTGGAGATCAAGCCCTGGGTGCTTGGTTAGCAAGTTAGTGGTTTAACACTAAGAGCCCCTGCATTCTAACTATTGTTAGAGCGGCAGAACAAATCTTAGGTCACAAGATTAGAAAAAGACCTACAGACATAAGTAGGAGTGGTAAAACTCCATCATTGTCTGAGAAGCTGCCACGAGAAACAAGAATGCAAGGTGGCGACAACTCTGAAAAGAAACTCAGGGCTTAGGGATAAGCCCTCAGTTAAGTAGTATACTCTTACAGACCAAAATGTCTTAGTAAGAGGGGCAGAGTTGAAAAAGACTTATGAAGGAGTGAATCTTTGAAAAGAATAGTATGAGACATGCTGATACAGAAGAAACTGTCAAAGATTAAGGTATAGACGACCTTATTGTATAGACGACCTTATTGGATGGTGTCATCGAGAGCGTTTTGGTTTCCTAGACCATGGGATGCTGTTCCAAGGGTTGCAGAGCAGAGATGGCATCCATCTGTCCAAGAAAGGTCAACGCATCTTCGGTAGTAGACTGGCTAATCTACTGAAGAGGGCTTTAAACTAGATTCGTTGGGGATGGGTGAAGAAAGCCTCCAGGTAAGTGAAAGCCCTCAGGTAGGTGATACATTAAATACCTTTATGGAAATGGGTAACAGGGGTAATTATCCTGGTTACCCAAGTTTTTTGTTCCTGTTCCATGTAAAAAACAGATAATATGTATCTTATCTGATGTTTTCTTGTTATATGTAAACCGCGCTGATTATAAATAGTGCGGTATATAAAAGATGTTAAATAAATAAATAAAATAAATAAATAATATATGGAAAGCAGTGTGTATAAATGCTCGTAGCATGGGAAATAAGATCCCTGATGTTGAAGCTTTGGTGGGAGTGGTTGACTTGGATTTAGTGGCAGTTACAGAAACATGGTTCACAGAAAACCATGATTGGGATGTAACTATACCTAGCTCGTACTTTATTCAAAAAGGACAAGGGGAGGAAGGGGAGGAGGAGTGGCACTATATGTAAAAACTACTATTAAAGCTTTGGAATTACAGAGCTTAAAAGGGAGAGAGGAGGCATTGTGGGTTAAACTAGAAAGAGGGAAAGAGAAATCTATTTGCATTGGTGTGATATACAGACCTCCTTCACAAGAGGAAGAGGTGGACAGAGAGTTAATTGAAGACATACGCAGCATGGCTAGGAAAGGGGAAGTGCTACTGATAGGAGATTTCAATATGCCAGATGTTGATTGGCACATTCCTGTTGCAGTATCATCTAGAAGTAAGGAGATCCTGGATTCTCTACAGGGAGAACTATTCAGGCAATTGGTAACAGACCCCACACTTGAAGGGGCCATACTGGACTTGGTGCTTACCTATGGTGAAAGTGTTTCTGATGTTGTAGTGGGAGATCATTTTGCATCCAGTGATCACCAGATGGTGTGGTTCAGTATTAGGACTAGGGCTGTTAGAATCCATTCCAAGGTGAGGATCTTAGACTTTAGGAAGACTAACTTTGCAAAGATGGGCCAATACCTCAGGGAGTCGTTAGTGGGATGGGAACAGCTGGGGGATGTAGAAAAACAGTGGGCAAAACTGAAAGGGGGTATTTTAAGGGCAACCAACCTTTTTGTTAAAATGGTAAATAAAGGCAAAAGGAAAAGGAGACCGCTATGGTTTTCGAAGTAAGTAGCTGAAAAAGTGAAGAAAAAGAGATCACAGAGAGAGGAAGACAGGCATCTGTATTTGGAAAAACTTAGAGAAGCTAGCAAAGTAGTCAAGAAGGCAAAGATTCAAAAGGAGGAGGAAATAGCCAATGCAATAAAATGGGGGGATAAGACATTTTTCAGATATATTAGTGAGAAGAGGAAGGGCAAAAGTGGTATTGTCAGACTCAAGGGTGCAGGGGGGGGAATATGTAGAAGCTGATAAGGATATAAAGCGGAATTGCTTAACAAATATTTTTGTTCTGTGTTCACAGATGAAGAACCAGGAGCAGGACCTCAGAAAACACCCACAAATAGGAACAGAAGCGAGGGACATCTTGAACAATTTTCAGAAGACTGTGTTCGTGAGAAACTAGCTCAACTTACAGTAGACAAAGCGATGGGACCGGATGGGATACACCCTAGAATACTGAGGGAACTTGGGGTCGTTCTAGCAACACCACTGACTGACCTTTTCAATGCCTCGTTGGAGTTGGGAGTGGTGCCAAAGGACTGGAGAGAGGCTCATGTGGTGCCTTTCCACAAAAGCGGAATTAAGGATGTGGTTGAAAACTACAGGCCGGTTAGTTTAACTTCGGTGGTGAGTAAATTATTGGAAACGCTGCTGAAAGAGAAAATAGTGAGGTTTCTGGAGTCCAGCGGATTACAGGATCCGAGGCAGCATGGATTCACCAGAGGCAGGTCTTGTCAGACAAATCTGATTGATTTCTTTGACTGGGTGACCAGGGAGTTGGACCGAGGGAGAGCTCTAGATGTGGTGTATTTAGATTTCAGTAAAGCCTTTGACACTGTTCCTCACAGGCGACTTATAAACAAACTGAGCACCCTAGGGATGGACCCTAAAGTTACTGCTTGGGTTTGAAATTGGTTGGGTGGGAGGCGACAAAGAGTACAAGTAAATGGAGCTCACTCTGAGGAGAAGGATGTTACCAGTGGCGTGCCCCAGGGATCTGTCCTTGGTCCGATTCTTTTTAACATCTTTGTTAGTGATATAGCGGAAGGGATGTCGGGTAAGATAAGAACATAAGAACATAAGATATGCCATACTGGGTCAGACCAAGGTCCATCAAGCCCAGTATTCTGTTTCCAACAGTGGCCAATCTAGGTCACATGTACCTAGCAGTTTCCCCAAGAGACACAAGTTCCACAATGCTTGTACTGGGTCAAGCATTGATATCCTGGGTCCCTTCTTAATAATGGTTTATGGACCTTTCCTCCAGGAACTTGTCCAAACCTTTTTTAAACCCAGCTACACTAACAGCCTTTACTACATCCTCCGGTAACAAATTCCAGAGTTTGATTACACGTTGAGTGAAAAAATATTTTCTTTTATTAGTCTTAAATAGTTTACCCTGTAGCTTCATTGCATGTCCCCTAGTCTTTCTATATTCTGATAACGTAAACAATCGATCTACGTTTACCCGTTCCACTCCGTTCATTAATTTATAGACTTCTATCATATCTCCCCTCAGCCATCTCTTTTCCAGGTTAAAGAGCCCTAACCTTTTTAGCCTTTCCTCATAGGAGTATCCTTCCATCCCCTTTACCATTTTGGTGGCTCTTCTCTGAACCTTTTCTAAAATCGCTATATCCTTTTTAAGATACGGCGACCAGAATTGCACACAATATTCAAGGTGCGGTCTCACCATGGAACGATATAGAGGCATTATAATATCTTTTGTATTATTTTCCATTCCTTTCCTTATCATACCTAGCATTCTATTTGCTCTCTTGGCTGCCGCTGCACACTGGGCCGAGGGTTTTAACATGGTATCCACAATGACGCGTAAATCTTTTTCCTGGGTGGTGGTTCCTAATGTGGACCTTGCATCGTGTAACCATAGTTTGGGTTGTTCTTCCCTAGGTGCATAACCTTGCACTTGTCCACATTAAATTTCATCTGCCATTTTGATGCCCAGTCTTCCAATTTAACAAGATCCTCTTGCAATTTTTCACAATCCTCTTGGGTTTTAACAACTTTAAATAGTTTTGTGTCATCTGCAAATTTGATAACCTCACTCGTTATTCCACTTTCCAGGTCATTTATGAATATGTCAAAAAGCAGCGGACCCAGCACAGAACCCTGGGGTACACCACTATTCACCTTTCTTCATCCTCTTTGCAGATGATACCAAAATCTGCAATAGAGTAGACACCCAGGAAGGTGTAGATAACATGAGGAGGGATCTAGCCAAGATTGAAGAATGGTCTAGAATTTGGCAGCTGGGATTTAATGTTAAAAAATGTAAGGTCATGCATTTGGGCTGCAGCAATCCAAGAGAGCAATACAGTATAGGAGGTGAAGTACTTTTGTCCACTAAAGAAGAGCGGGACCTAGGTGTGGTTGTGTCTGATGATCTTAAAGTAGCTAAACAGGTAGAAAAGGTGACGGCAAAAGCTAGAAGGATGCTTGGGTGCATATGGAGAGGAATGGCTAGCAGAAAAAAGGAGGTGATAATGCCACTGTATAAGTCTTTGGTATGACCTCATTTGGAGTATAGTGTGCAATTCTGGAGACCGCACCTTCAAAAGGATGTGAAGAGGATGGAGTCGGTGCAGAGGGTGGCTACTAAAATGATTAGTGGGCTTCATTATAAAGCATATGAGGACAGACTTAAGGATCTTAATATGTACACCTTAGAGGAAAGGCAGGATAGAGGTGATATGATTGAGATGTTTAAATACCTCTGCGGCATAAATGTTCAGGGAGAGAGCCTCTTTCAATTGAAAGCAAGTTCTGCTACGAGGGGACATGGGATGAGGGTGAAGGGAGATAGAGTCAGGAGTGATATGCGGAAATATTTCTTTACGGAAAGAGTGGTGGATCCATGGAATGGTCTCCCAGTGGAGGTGGTGGAGATGAGGACAGTGCCTGAGTTCAAGAGAGCATGGGACCAACACAGAGGATCTCTAAAGGTAAAAAGTGGACTGTTGTAGTTGTTGATATGGAAGGACAGACTAGATAGGCCATGTGGTCTTTTTCTGTCATCATGTTTCTATGTTTCTATTAATCTTCTTCCAAACTCTGCATTACAACGTGAAAGTATCAAGCAACTTACAATGACTCCAAGCTGATTTCTAAAAATGGCTAGCAAGGTCTCAGAATATCCGGGCATTTTCATGACCATTTAAACTGTGGTCAGTAGAGCCCTACATACATCAATGACCTTTATTTCAGCCATATTATATATAAATTTTTTTGTTTTTATATTTTTATATAATGTGGTTTTTATGATGTCGTTTTTATAAAATTTAACTTAACTTGAAGGTATTCAGCTTCTAATGAAAGTGTTCCCGCTTCTGGTGTGTTTGTTCCCAACGCTAAGTTGCGCGCTAAAGGAATGCTTTTCACCTCAAGCGGTTTCTTCAGGGGATTGCAGAAACACTGAAGCTTTATCCATGTCCTTTTCAATGCTGTTACCCAGAAGCTGTTCTTTCCAAACTGCTAACTGCGGGAACACTTGCATAAGATATGCCATACTGGGTCAGACCAAGGTCCATCAAGCCACGTAACCTGTTTCCAAAAGTGGCCAATCTAAGTCACAAGTACCTAGCACTTTCCCCAAAAGACACAGGTTCCACAATGCTTGTATTGTGGTAAGCAGTGGATATTCTGGATCCACTTTAATAATGGTTTATGGACCTTTCCTCCAAGAACTTATCCAACCCTTTTTGTAACCTGGCTACACTAACAGCTTTTACTACATCTTCTGGTAGCAAATTCCAGAGTTTGATCACACGTTGAGTGAAAAAGTATTTTCTCTTATTAGTCTTAAATAGGTTACCCTGTAGCTTCATTGCATGCCCCCTAATCTTTCTATATTTTGATGGCGTAAACAATCGATCTATGTTTACCCGTTCCATTCCATTCATTAATTTATAGACAACCATATCTCCACTCAGCCATCTCTTTTCCAGGATGAAGAGCCCTAACCTTTTTAGCCTCTCTTCATAGGGGTATCCTTCCATTTATTTATTTGAACAGTTTTTTTTTATACCGCCCCTTCCAGGGATCAGGGATGGTTTACATGGAACAAAAACAAGATACATGGAACATTCTTAAGAATAACATAACATAATAGGAACTAAGTATCTAGTTGAAACACAAACTATATACACACCAGTAAACACGAGTTGAAGAGGCATAGTAATAGCTGATTCTCTTATCTATTTACAAAGATACACCTTGAAAAAAGGAAGGAATAAGGAATTAGGGTGGTGTAGGAATGGACAGGTAAAGGGGATACCAGAATATCCAATATGTAATTGAAGATGGATGAATTTCTTGATACAGATCTCTAAAAAGGGCTCAGAAGTTTGTCCTTTCACCTACTTCCTCTTGGGTGGAGTGGGATATCATGATCATGAGTTCTGTGTAACTGTCTTTAAAATAGTTTGAGAACATTGTTAACGCAAGCATAAAGAGTAAAGAGTAGTAACTGTTGTTGTTAAGTGCCGTCGAGTCAGAGTCGACTCATGGCGACCCTCTGGATAGTTATCCTAAATTGTGTTTGGTCTTCAGTCAGGCGACTCATTGTTGACAGACTGGTACCTGTAGCTGCTGTTATTGTATCGATCCATCTCATTGCTGGCCTTCCTCTTTTGCGTTGACCTTCTATCTTGCCAAGCATAATGTCTTTCTCTAATGATCTCTCTCTTCGCATGATATGTCCAAAGTATGAAAGTCGAAGTCTTGTCATCTGAGCTTCTAAAGAAAACTTAGGTTTGATCTCCTCTAGTACCGACTGGTTTGTTCTTCGGGCAGTCCATGGTATACACAGTATTCGCCGCCAGCACCATAATTCAAAGGCATCAATTTTCTTCCTATCTGTCTTTTTCACTGTCCAGCTTTCACATCCATATGATGTTATTGAAAATACCATGGCCTGAACAAAGTCGAATCTTTGTATGGAGAGAGACATCTCTGCTCTTGAGAATCTTATCTAGGTCTTTCATAGCCATTCTGCCAAGAGCAATGCGTCGTCTGATTTCTTGACTGCTTGTTGCTTCTTTATTGATAGTTGATCCAAGTAGGTTTAAAGTTGTTCACAATTTCAATTTCTTCTCCTTCAATGATGAACCTGTTGATTATGCCAGTTGTCATGATCTTTGTCTTCTTTACATTAAAGTGCAGGCCCATTTTGAGACTATGTTCTTTGATTGTGAGAAGCAAATGTTTCAGATCATAAGAACATAAGAACATAAGATATGCCATACTGGGTCAGACCAAGGTCCATCAAGCCCAGTATTCTGTTTCCAACAGTGGCCAATCTAGGTCATACGTACCTAGCAGTTTCCCCAAGGGACACAGGTTCCACAATGCTTGTATTGGTTCAAGCATTGATATCCTGGGTCCCTTCTTAATAATGGTTTATGGACCTTTCCTCCAGGAACTTGTCCAAACCTTTTTTAAACCCAGCTACACTAACAGCCTTTACTACATCCTCCGGTAACAAATTCCAGAGTTTGATTACACGTTGAGTGAAAAAATATTTTCTTTTATTAGTCTTAAATAGTTTACCCTGTAGCTTCATTGCATGTCCCCTAGTCTTTCTATATTCTGATAAGGTAAACAATCGATCTACGTTTACCCGTTCCACTCCGTTCATTAATTTATAGACTTCTATCATATCTCCCCTCAGCCGTCTCTTTTCCAGGTTAAAGAGCCCCAACCTTTTTAGCCTTTCTTCATAGGAGTAGCCTTCCATCCCCTTTACCATTTTGGTGGCTCTTCTCTGAACCTTTTCTAAAATTGCTATATCCTTTTTAAGATATGGCGACCAGAATTGCACACAATATTCAAGGTGCGGTCTCACCATGGAACGATATAGAGGCATTATAATATCTTTTGTTTTATTTTCCATTCCTTTCCTTATCATACCTAGCATTCTATTTGCTCTCTTGGCCACCGCTGCACACTGGGCCGAGGGTTTTAACATGGTATCCACAAGGACGCCTAAATCTTTTTCTTGGGTGGTGGTTCCTAATGTGGAACCTTGCATCGTGTAACCATAGTTTGGGTTGTTCTTCCCTAGGTGCATAACCTTGCACTTCTCCACATTAAATTTCATCTGCCATTTTGATGCCCAGTCTTCCAATTTATCAAGATCCTCTTGCAATTTTCCACAATCCTCCTGGGTTTTAACAACTTTAAATAGTTTTGTGTCATCAGCAAATTTGATAACCTCACTCATTATTCCACTTTCCAGGTCATTTATGAATATGTCAAAAAGCAGCGGACCCAGCACAGATCCCTGGGGTACACCACTATTCACCTTTCTCCATTGGGAAAATTGGCCATTTAGCCCTACCCTCTGCTTTCTATCTTTTAACCAGTTCCTGATCCACAGTAGTACACTGCCTCCTATCCCATGACTCTTTAGTTTTGCCAAAAGTCTCTCATGAGGGACCTTGTCAAAGGCTTTCTGAAAGTCCAGATACACAATATCAACCGACTCACCTTTGTCCACCTGTTTATTCACTCCTTCAAAAAAACATAACAGATTAGTAAGACAAGATCTTCCTTGTCTAAAGCCATGTTGGCTGTCTCCCATTAGGTCATGACTATCTATATGCTGAGTAATTTTATTCTTTATGATGGTTTCTACCATTTTTCCCGGTACTGATGTCAGGCTCACCGGTCTGTAGTTTCCCGGATCACCCCTCGAACCCTTTTTAAAAATTGGTGTTACATTGGCGATCCTCCAATCCTCAGGTATTAGAGATGATTTTAATGATAGTTCACAGATTACTGATAGCAGGTCTGCAATCTCAAATTTCAGTTCTTTCAACACCCTTGGATGTATACCATCCGGCCCAGGTGATTTGCTACTCTTCAGTTTATCTAATAGTTGTAGGACATCTTCCCGATGTATCGATATTTCCTTCAATTCTTCCACACCTTTAAATACCACTTCAGTCGTGGGTAACATCCCCACATCTTCCTCAGTAAAGACCGAAGCAAAGAATTCATTCAGTCTCTCCGCTATCGCCTTGTCGCCTCTTAGTGCTCCTTTAACCCCTTTATCATCTAATGGACCAACTGACTCTCTCACGGGTTTTTTGCTACGAATGTACTTGAAAAGGTCTTTATTTCGCGTTTTTGCTTCCGCAGCAAGCATCTTCTCAAATTCTCTCTTTGCCTGCCTTATCAATGCCTTGCATTTAACTTGCCAGTGCTTGTGCTGTTTCCAGGTTTCATCATTTGGCTCTTTTTTCCATTTCTTGAAAGATGCTTTTTTGGCAACAACAGCCTCATCTTCACTTTCAGCCAGTAATGTGGTATCATCAGCATAGCGAAGGTTGTTGATGAGTCTTCCACCAATCTTCACACCTCTGTTGTCTTCATACAATCCTGCTTCTCTGATGATTTGTTCTGCATATAAATTAAACAGGTAGGGGGAAAGTATGCAGCCTTGTCTTACACCTTTGCTTATTTTAAACCATTCTGTTTCTCCTTGTTCCGTTCGAACTGTTGCTTCTTGATCAATGTACAGATTGCACAAGAGAACGATCAGGTGTTCTGGTATAACCATGCTTCTTAATGTGGCCCAGAGTTTCTCATGGTTTACACAGTCAAAAGCCTTGCTATAGTCGATAAAGCACAAATAGATATCCCTTTGGTATTCTTTAGTCTTATCAAGGATCCATCTCACATCTGCAATGATGTCTCTCGTTCCTCGCCCTTTCCTGAACCCTGCTTGCACTTCAGGTAGTTCTTGTTCCAGGTATAGTTGTAGTCTCTTTTGAATAATCTTCAGTAGAATCTTGCTGGCATGTGGGATCAGAGCGATTGTGCGATAATTTCCACAGTCAGTTGAATCACCTTTCTTTAATATTGGTATAAACACAGATCTTTTCCAGTCAGTTGGCCATGATGTTGTCTTCCATATTTCTTGGCAGAGCATTGTGAGTACGGTAACAGCTGCATTAGATTGCTGCCATACCTCTATGGGAATGCTATCAATGCCTGGTGCTTTGTTCTTTGATAAGGCTTTCAATGCTGCTTCAACTTCTTTTTTCATCACCAATGGTTCCCGATCATAAGGTACAGGTTGAAACGGCTGTTGGTCCACTTGATCTTTATCATATAAAAACTCTGTATATTCCTTCCACCTTTTCTTGATCTTCTCAGCATCATTCAACATAGAACCTTGAGTATCTTGTAACATTCCAATTCGAGGCTGGAACTTTTTCTTTAACTCTCGTAGCTTTAGGAAAGCCGATCTTGTTCTTCCTCTAATAGTTTCTGCTTCTATTTCCTTGCAAGTGTCATTGTAGTACTTTTCCTTGTCCTGTCTTGCTGCATGTTGGAAATCTCTGTTAAGTTCTGCGACTGTCTTTCTTTCTCCTCTGGCTTTAGCTTCTCTGCGTTTCTGGGCAATTTTCAGAGTTTCTTCCATCATCCATTTTGGCCGTTTTTGCTTTTTCACCTTTTTTCATTTTTATTTAATTATTTAAAGTTTCTTATATACCGCGCTCTTTAGCATCAGCGCGGTTTACATGGAACAAAACAATCTCAGTACATTTGAAAACAAGTATGAGTTACAGATAACAGGGCAATAAACTTGGGTAACAAGGGTAACTATCTACAATAATGATTTAACTATTTACATAAAATCAACTAGCAGCGAGATTTTAGTGAACAGAGTAATTACAACAAAATTTTTAGTTCTAGAAGGTATGTCTTATGGAGTGGTTATGCCTATGAATCTGTGTTATGACATATTAGATAGCATTACGGTGGCTGGAAGTACTCAGTGAATAGGTAGTGCTTGATAGCCTTCCTGAACTGCTTCATGTCTCGTATTGCTCTGATATCTGGATGAAGTTTATTCCAGCATCTAGGCGCATAAGATTCAAATGCTCTGTTAATTGTTGATTGGGACCAATTTGTGAATTCACTGGGAATGACTAGGGTATTTTCAGCGAGTGGTCTCCTGGATCTTGTCTTGGGAGTTAGACTGATGAGGTCTGAAGTCGTTGCTGGTGATAAATTATTTAAGGCCTTGAATGTGATGAGGAGAGCTTTATAGCTAATTCTACATTCTATAGGGAGCCAGTGAAGGTCCCTAAGGATTGGCGTGATATGGTCTCTCTTTGATGCTCCAACTAGGATATGGGCTGCAGCATTCATTGCTAGTTGCAGGGGGTTAATGGTGTTCTTTGGAAGACCATGTAATACAATATTCGCATAGTCAAAGTGTGGAGTGACTATTGCTTGGAATATTGAGCGGAAGTCGTTGTATTCTAGCATGGGTCTTAGGTGGCGTAATGTTTTTATCTTGAAGTAGATAGTTTTTACCGTGCTTTTTATGTGAGAGGTAAAATCCAGTCGTTGATCAAGGATCACACCTAGGTAACGGATTGTATTCTTGATTGGGAGCTCAGCGTCCCGTACCTTGAGGTATGCAGGGGGTGAGAAGAGCTTGTTTCTTGTGACCATTAAAACTTCAGTCTTTTTGAAGTTGATTCGTATGTTTTGATCTAAAAGCCAATCTGCTATTGCATTGAAACAGTTGGTTAAGTTGGTGTAATTTGGACTCGTTATATCAATCGGGGTGAAAATAAGCACGTCGTCAGCGTAAATGAGGCAGGAAACATTAAATGATTTGGTGATTTGGCAAATTGGCTGCATATATATATTGAAGAGGAGCGCCGATAGAGAGGAGCCTTGTGGAACCCCTTGCGTTTGGAGGAATGGTTCTGATGTTTTGGAGTCGATGCGAACATGTTGCCAACGATCTTCGAGGTATGATTTACACCAGTTCCATGCTAGGCCTTGTATGCCCTTTTCGTAGAGTCGCGATAGTAGAATCTTATGGTCTACCGAATCAAACGCAGCGGATATATCGAGGAAGATCATTGCGACGCCAGATCTTATGTTATTGATCCCACAGATGAGCGAATTGATTAATGAGGTCATGAGAGTCTCGACTCCATGCATTTCCCTAAATCCATGTTGGCACGGATCTAGAGGGGAAGATGTGTCAATATATTGCTGAATTTGGCGTTGTGTCTCTTTCTCAAGAATTTTGGCAAGAAACGGGATGCTGGAGATTGGACGGTATGATTCTTCCTTCTTAGGGTCGATCTGGTTGTTCTTTAATAGGGGACGTATTGAAGTCTGCTTGAGAGCAACTGGGAAAGTTCCAGAGGAGTAGGAGAGGTTTGCAATTTTGGCTATATATGGGCTGAGCTCCGAGCGCATTGATTTGATCCAGTGTGCTGGGCATGGGTCGTTGGCTGCGGTAGTGGTATTCAAGGTGGCAATTAGTTCTTTGATGGTTTTGGATGATGGAGGTGAGATACTGAGGAGTGGTGCTTGAGACTGCTTGAATTGAGGGGATGCTTGTGATGAATCCGAAATTGTTCTGGTTAATTTGGATAGGATGTAATTCGCATACTGTTGGGGATGGATATATTCTTGCTGCTGCGGTGAAGGCTCCTTGGATAGTGATTTAACTAAGTTGAATAGCTCGCGGGGTTTGTTTAGTGAACGACTAAGTAATTTTGCATGATGTTCCTTCCTTTTGGACCACATTAGTTCACGGTGACTTTTGAGGTGCACCATGTATTCATCGTGGATGATGATTTCATGAGAGCGTCTCCACTTTCTTTCTAGTCTTCTCAGTTGAAGCAGCGATGTTCGAATATCTGGAGAGAACCAGGGGGCATTATGCCTTATGCTAGGATCCTTGTTAGGAGCAATCGCATTGTGAGTTGTAGGTAGTTGTGCATATTGTTGGAGTGTATCGTTCCAGTTGTCGACCATTTTATTGCCGTCGGTCGTTGAAATTGACAACTTAGGTAGTGCTTGTGCGTTGAACACTTTGATATCCAGTGATTTAAAGCGTTTATGATGCGGTGGAGGTGCATCTTTTGGTAGATTTGGCGGATTCGAATTTGAAGGTACCTGGAAGGTTATCAGGCTATGATCTGACCAAGGGACCGGGGTGATGGTGAGGTCAAGCTGACTATTATGGCCTGTTACTGCAGGAGGGACAAATATGAGGTCGAGGATGTTGCCACGTTGGTGCGTCTGGATGTCAACAATTTGCTTGTAGTCGAGATTTTCCATGGCGTCAACTAAGGCGTTGGCAGAGGCAGGTGGCAAAGATGCTAGGTTAAAATCGCCTAACAGCCAGTTTGGCTTGTTGGGGTTGTCAGGGTTACATGCAAGGCTAATTACATCTGAGATGTCCTCCGGGCGTGCATTTGGAGATGAGTAGATAAGATTAATTGAGTTATTCTTATTGGATATGGTTAATGTGTCGAGACATTGAGTGCTCCTAGCAAGACTTACTCGGTATTGTAAGGAGGATTTAGCGAGGATGAATACACCACCGCCTCTTCTGTTCTAAGTTTCGGGTAGATATTAAATCTGTTATGATAGTCCATTTGTTGCGAATAGAGCGTGCGTTAATAAGCGCGCACCTCAGGTCACATTTAGGTTCTGTTTTATTGATTTTTGTGGTGGTAGATAGGTCTAAGGTAATGTAGAGTAAGTGAGACTGCCTCTTATGGTGGACATACGGTGGATGTTGGTGATGATTGCAGTAGTATTTTCTGCTTGTTCCATGCATTATAGGTATGGGATCAAAGTCAAGCAAAAGTGCTTCAGAGAAGTGGATAAGAATGGTGATGAAGATGGTGTATAGAAGGGCACGAGACATGTTGGAAATGCACGTCAGGCATGATGGTAAGTTAGTTCAGGTAGGTTCTGTTGAAGATGTGCTTGTGGTGTAAAGGGGGCACCAATAGAAGCAGCTATATAGTAACTAGCTCTACTGACAACAGTATTGTAGTATAGGACGGTACAATGGTACGTGGTACTCATAGAATAGCTACTGGTTACAGTGTGGTAACTGAAGAAACAGTATGGCTACTGGCAACAGTAAATTACAATAGTGAGGCTACTGGCAACAGTAAAGTTACAATAGTGAGGCTACTGGCAATAGTAAGGTTAAAATAGTGAGGCTACTGGCAACAGTAAATTACAATAGTGAGGCTACTGGCAATAGTAAGGTTAAAATAGTGAGGCTACTGGCAACCAAAATAATTATGTATCAGTATGGCTACTGACGACAGTATAGTAGAGATTGCAATATGGCTACTGTCAACAAACCAGAGGTGGATATTACTAGTGAGTCTCAGTCATTAGTGTGGCAATTATGTAGCATTGATGTTTGTCAGATTATACTTGCGAAGAAGCGTGAGAGATCAATCGTCTGTTGAGAGTTGTTGGTTCGGGTCCTTATAGCGTGATGTCTTCTTGCTAGAGGATGGCCAACGCCTGGTGAAAGGAGACTTGCATGTGAAATTCTGGATTATTTTGAATCTCCTGTTGTGCCCCGCTGGCGAGGCCCTCAGACGTGGGCCTGCCAGGCGCGGGCGCGCCCGATGGCGCGAAGCTTTAAAGAGTTGAAGAGCTGCCCCGATTGGGCAGCGCTGCTCCAGAGGCCCCTCCCGCTGCTGGTGGCTCGATCCCCGGGAAGGGGAGAGCTGCTGGTGGTGGCGGGGGCTTAAAGGACCTGCGCCCGATGGCACGAAGCTTTTGTAGAGACTTCTCGCTTTCTTCCAACACAACCTTCTTGATGTCATTCCATAACTCTTCCGGAGCTCTGTCATTTGTATCTAAAGCAGCAAATCGATTTTGCAGGCAGTCTTTAAATTCCAGTGGTATATTCTCAAGGTCATATTTTGCTGCATTCATGAGTGGTTTGCTCTTTTTCAACTTTAGCTTGAGTTTGCATACTAGTAGTTGATGATCTGTACCACAGTCAGCTCCAGGTTTTGTCTTTGTTGATGTTACAGAGCTTTTCCATCGTTAACTTCCACAGATGTAGTCAATTTGATTTTTATACAATCCATTGGGTGAAGTCCATGTGTACAGTCGCCGCTTGTGTTGCTGAAAGAAGGTGTTTGAGGTGAATAGATCATTGGTCTTGCAAAATTCTATCAGTCTTTCTCCAGCTTCATTTCTGTTGCCAAGTCCATAATTTCCAACTACTTTGCCTTCTTCTTTGTTGCCAACGTTTGCGTTCCAGTCACCCATGACTATCAGGATATCCTGTTTGCATGTTCTGTCAATTTCAGCTTGTACTTGTTCATAGAACTCTTCAATTTCATTCTCTTCTGCAGCTGTTGTTGGGGCATATACTTGAATTATAGTTGTGTTGATAGGCAATCCTCGTAGACGAATAGAGATTAAGTGTTCGCTGACTGCATTGTATTTCATTACAGTTCTTGCAAGTATCTTCTTTATTATAAATGCAACATCATTTCTTCTTTGTCTTTCATTTCCAGCATAGTAGACCATGTGATCATCTGATGTAAAGTGCCCCATGCCAGTCCATTTCAGTTCGCTGACACCCAACAGATCAAGTTGTACACGTTCCATTTCATTCTTGACCACCTCCAACTTTCCTTGGTTCATGCTTCGTACGTTCCATGTTCCAATGTGTAAGACATCTTTACAGCTTCTGACTGTCATTTAGAGTAGTTACTCACCTGTAATAGGTGTTCTCCAGGAGCAGCAGGAATCAGTCCTCACATATGGGAGACGTTGGTGCCGACGGAGCCCCCGTGCAGAGCATTTCCCCAGCTTTCATAGAAAGCCTTTGGGAATGCAGCGCGCATGCTGTGACGTAGAAGCCTCTCATGAAGCTATGGAAACAGACAGAGATCTTGTGGAGAAAACCGGTACTGCAAGAGAATGCAGAATTTTCTCTTCAGAGAGAAAAAAACACGTTGCTAATCAGGAACCACACCTCACCTTAGGGGGAGGAGAGAAGCCAAGTCCCTGATTGGGCAACACACGGGCAGCTTGTTAAGCAGTCAGAAACAGTTAGAGTGAAGAGAAACAGAAGCAGAAGCAAGGGTAAGAGTAAGAGAAGGAGAGTTCGAAGGACAAGAGGAACAGGAAGAGTTGGAGAGAGAGCAACTAGGCAGCTGTGATCCACAGAGAAGCAGTTGGGACTCACGGAGCAAGTACCTGGGAGACTCAGGGGCAGTGAGAGACTTCTGGGAGCAGAAGAATTCAAGAACACTGAGAGACCAAAGGAGAGAACCAAGCAGGACCTTGGAGCAGAAAGCAGAGGGACAAAGAATTCTCCTGGAGAAAACCTCAGCACAAGGTACAAAGGGGAGTTGAAGCAGCTAGCAGCTATAACAGTGGGAAGCCAGAAAGAGTGAAGGCTAACTTTAAAAGCCAGAATAAAGTCAGACAATATGGTGGCAGTTGGGGGCAGCCTGAAAAGTATTTAAGCAGCCCAAGATACTCTCATAAGCCAGCTGAAGACTATAGCTTAGAAGCTAGTAGAATGAAAGCTGATGAGTCTTATTGCAGAGAAGTGAGCCCAGAGAAGCCTGATGGTTCTACTTTTAAAACCCTGTTAAGAAACTCTCCAGACTCAGCTGAAGTTTTAAACCCCGCACATACGTTCAGAGATAAGTGGGGGAAGGATTCTTCTAACACTTTTGTCCTAACAAAAGCAGCATTCCTAATTATCATGAGATAAGGATCTTAAACAAACATTTACCTGAAAGAGAAGGAAAATACCAGCTTAGCCCAGGAAAGACGCAGGCTGAATTACTTCTCAAAGACTTCAGGGAATTCCTTGAGAGCAGGGCAGTTTCTCCCTATAATTCAGCACAGGCTACAAACATCTGTGAAGAGGAGATGCCTCTAGATTCTTCTCTGCTGTCCACAGAACAAGAATGTGCAATGGATTGCTCAATATGTGTTATTGAGAAGGAGATTAAGTAAATGCTTTAAAAGGTTATATGAAGAAATATAACAAGAAGTTACCTTGCTGATTGTCTTGCTGAGAAGCTTATGAGAAGTGAATAAGTTAAAAGCATAACTGTCTGGATATCAAGAACTTTGCTGTTATGCCAGAGTTTGTTTCAGTTAATGAGAAGTCACATGACAAATGAATGTGAATCCTGAAGTTAATGGACATTTAGCCCAGCAGTGCAAAACCTTGTATAAGTTTGGTTTCTTACTCTTGTTTTGTGCCTTAAAACTTCTTTTGCGTCTGTTTGCACTTGAACTGCAAAGCGGGAAATAAACCTCACAAAAGAAATTTCTTTGCCTGCCTTAACTACTTGAGCACACACAACTAAAATCTCAACCCTGAAGGGCACCAAAGGCCACCTCCTACTGAAACCCTCAAGTTTCAGGTAGTGGATGGGTGGCAAAGCGCGGTCCCCTTCCCGTCCAAGGGTGCCATCTTGCTCAGTCTGATGACATAGCTAAAAGACAGCAAAAATAGCAAAAATAAACCATATGACTGCAACTCCAAGGGGAGGAGAGAGGGTTGTGAGGACTGATTCCTGCTGCTCCTGGAGAACACCTGTTACAGGTGAGTAACTACTCTTTCTCCAGGACCAAGCAGGAAGTCAGACCTCACATATGGGACTCCCTAGCTTAGGGCTACCAGAGGCCCCAAACGGAAAAATGCCTCAGCATGCAAGAACAGAATCCTGATAACGCCCCCGACAGGTAGCCCAACACCAGGGCTGGAGGGTAGGAGTTGCCTAGACCTCAAAGAGATTATGGAGTACCAGCTTGCCCGAAAGCACTGTCCCTGCGGGACTCCCTCTCAAGGCAGTAGTGGGCCGCAAAAGTCTGGCCTGAAGACCAAGTAGTGGCCCGGCAGATAACTGCCAACGGAACAGAGCGGAGATGAGCCACTGACGCAGCCTTCGCCCTGACACGGTGAGCCGTAACTCGACCCTGCAACAAGCGGCCGGCTGCCCTGTAAGCCCAGGCGATGCAGTCAGCTACCCATATGGACAAAGTATGCTTGGAGACAGCCAACCCCAACTTATTGGGGTCATAAGAGACGAAGAGCTGAACCACCCTCCGGTGCTCCCGCGTATGGTCAAGGTAGAAGGACAACGCCCTCCTACAGTCTAGGGGTATGCAGGACAATCTCAGCCTGGCTAGCATGAAGCCTGGGAAAGAAAGTCGGAAGAACCACCTCCTGATTGAGGTGGAAGGAGGAGACAACCTTTGGAAGGAACTTAGGGTGAGTCCGTAAGACTACCCTGTTCTTATAGAACCTAGTATAAGGTGCTTCTGAAACTAGGGCCTGAAGCTCACTCACTCGCCTAGCTGAGGTAAGGGCTACCAGAAATAGCGTTTTCCAAGACAGAAAACGCATAGGGCAAGTAGCCATAGGTTCAAATGGCGGGCAAGTAAGCCGTTGCAAGACCACATTTAAATCCCATTCAGGGGCAGGTGGACGCACTGGAGGCTTAAACAAAAGCAGGCCTCTGAGGAATCGAGCCACCAAAGGATGACTGGAGAGAGACTGACCCTCCACCTCTGAGTGGTGTGCTGAAAGAGCACTAAGATGAACTCAAACAGAATTGGACTTAAGGCCTAGGTTGGACAGGTGAAGCAAATACTGCACCACCACTGGTACCAGGCATGAGAAGGGATTCTCGTTGTGTTGAGTACACCAGGCAGAAAATCTACGCCACTTAAGGGCATAAGACTTTCTGATGGACTGCCTCCTAGAGGCCAAGACTCCACTTCCCTAGGCAGTAGTAAAGGCGCTAGGACTATCCTTTCAGCAGCCAGGCCATCAAGTTGAGGGACTCGAGATTGGGGTGTAAGAGAGATCCCTGCTCCTGAGACAGGAGATCAGGCTGCATCCCCAGAGGAAGAGGAGTGTCCACCGCTAGTTGCAACAGTAGTGGGAACCAGGGTTGCCTTGGCCACCTGGGGGCCACCAGAATCACTGAGGCCTTGTCCCGGATCACCTTGAATATTGTCTTGGACACTAGAGGCGTGGGAGGAAATGCAAATAGGAGGCCTGTAGACCATGGAATGAGAAACGCATCCGCTGCTACTCTGAGAGGATGCGGTTGTCTGGAGCAGAACCTGGGAAGTTGACGGTTCAGAGGACTGGCAAAGAAATCTATGGTTGGAAGACGACATCTCAGGAAGATCTGTTGAACCACTAAAGGGTTCAACTGCCATTCGTTCGGCTGCAGAATCCTGCTCAATCTGTCCGCCAGGTAATTCTCCTGACCTGGGAGGTAGACTGCTTTGAGAAGAATGCCATGATTGACTGCCCAGGGGCACAGTTTCTGCGCTTCCTGATATAGAAGGCGGGACCCTGTGCCCCCTTGTTTGTTCACACAGAACATAGCCACTTGATTGTCTGTCTGAGCTAAGACGGACTGGTGAGAGATGAGATGAGAGAAAGTTCTCAGGGCTAAGCGGATAGCTCTCAGATCTAAGAGATTGATCTGCTGTGCGGCCTCCCAAGGAGTCCACAGGCCTTGAGTACATGCCCCTTGGCAATGAGCACCCCAACCTTGAAGAGAAGCATCGGTTGTCAGCACCTGAGAGTGTGGAGGTGCCTGAAAAAGCACCCCTTGCACTAGATTCTGAAGATGAAGCCACCATTGCAGAGAAGACTGTAGTAGGCTGGACATCCTCACTTTGTCTGCGAGGCTTCCTGTGGCCTGGTGCCACTGAGTGCTGAGGCCCCACTGAGCTGGTCTCATGTGTAGACGAGCATTTGGAGTCACATGGACCGTGGATGCCATGTGGCCTAAGAGCCTCAGAAATTGTCTGGCAGAGACTAGAGAATTGCTGTGGAATAGCCTGGCTAGAGCCATCAATCTGTGGGCCCTGTCCACTGGCATAAAGCACAGTTACTTACCTGTAACAGGTGATCTCTGGGAACAGCAGGAATTAGTCCTCACATATGGGTACGTCGGTACTGACGGAGCCTGCGCGGGAAAGCTCCCCAGCTTCCCAGAAGGAAGCTTTTGGGGCCTCCCACTGCACATGCGCGCTGCCTTCCCACCTTCCTGACCAGCTCTCTTCAGTTCGAGTTTATAGCTGAGACAATAGAGAGAGGAAAGGAAGATAGATAGAAGATACAACTCCTAGGGGAGGTGGGTGGGTTGTGAGGACTAATTCCTGCTGTTCCCAGAGATCATCTGTTACAGGTAAGTAACTGTGCTATCTCCAGGAACAAGCAGGAATAAGTCCTCACATATGGGGACTCCCTAGCTAAGATGCCTGGGAGATCCCCTTCCAAGGGTTCGCCATCTTCGTATGGATCTCAGGCATCCAGCCTGGGAAGGTGGGCAGGAGTTGTTCAAGTATGGAACAGGTGTTTGAGGACAGCCTGACCAAACAAGGCATCCCGGCGGGAGTCCTTGTCCAAGCAGTAATGGGCTGTGAAGGTATGAACCGAGGCCCATGTGGCGGCTCGACAGATCTGATCTATGGAGACAGAGTGAAGATGAGCCATAGAAGTGGCCATGGCTCTCACATTGTGAGCTGTGACATGGCCTTCCAGAGAAATATTTTTGCTCTGGTAAGCAAAGGAAATACACTGAGCAATCCAACTGGAAAGTGTACGTTTGGAGACTGGAAGTCCCAAATGAGAAGGATTAAAAGCCACGAAAAGCTGGGAAGACTTTCGATGTGGCTGAGTCCTGTTGAGGTAAAAGGCAAGAGCTCTTTTACAATCTAAAGTATGAAGGTTCCTCTCTGCACTGGATGCATGAGGAGCCGGAAAAAAGACAGGTAGATATACCTCTTGATTAAGATGAAAAGGCGAGACCACTTTGGGCATAAAGTGGGGATTCGTCCTTAGGACCACCTTATCATGATGAAACCTGGTATAAGGTGGATGAGCCACTAAAGCCTGTAGTTCACTGATGCGGCGAGCCGAAGTGACTGCAATAAGGAAAAGGACCTTCCAGGAAAGAAATTTCAAGGAGGTAGAAACCAACGGTTCAAAAGGTGGCTTCATAAGCTGACCTAGAACTAGGTTCAAGTCCCATGCTACCGGAGGAGGTCGGATGGGAGGCTTAGTTAGAGTCAGGCCTCTCATGAACTTTGCAACAAGCGGATGAGAGGAGACAGGTTGTCCATTTATAGGTTTTAAGGATGCTGCAATAGCACTCAAATGGACTCTTACTGAATTCGTCTTAAGGCCTGCATTAGAAAGATGCAGGAGATAGTCTAGTAGAGAATTCAAAGGAAGTGCTAGAGGGTCAAGACCCTGTTGAGCACACCAAATGGAAAAGCGTTTCCATTTGAAAGCATAGGAACGCCTCGTGGAGGGTTTCCTAGAGGCATGAAGGATATCTTTCACTGGTTGAGAAAAATTGAAGTCATGAAGGCTTAGGACTTCAGTAACCAAGCTCTGAGGTGTAGGGACTTGGGGTTTGGGTGCCACAAAGTCCCTTCCTCCTGAGAGAGAAGGTCTGACGCAGCTCCCAGGTCCAGGGAGGGTCCCTGAGAGAGATGCAGAAGTAGAGGGAACCACACTTGGCGTGGCCAGCGTGGAGCTATGAGGATCATCGATCCGTGATCCCTCTGGAGTTTGAACAGAGTCTTGGGAATCAAAGGAATGGGTGGAAAGGCATATAGGAATTCCTGACCCCAATGTAGGAGAAAGGCGTCGTTGGCCTGAGCTCTCTGACACGGAGTCCTGGAACAGAACCGGGAAAGTTTGGCATTCCACGGACTTGAAAAGAGGTCTATGTCCGGGGTTCCCCATTCCTGAAAGATTCTGCTTATCTGGTCCATATGTAGGGACCATTCGTGTGGAAGCAGAACTCGACTGAGTCTGTCTGCCCAAGAGTTTTGAACCCCTGGAAGATACACTGCCAGAAGATGAATTTGATGCTCTCTGGCGAAGGCCCATAATCTGAGAGCTTCGTTGCAAAGCGACAGAGAGCCTGTCCCTCCTTGTTTGTTTACGTAGAACATGGCCACCTGATTGTCTGTCTGAACTAGGACGGTCAGGTTGACCAGGAGGGTATGGAAGACTTTGAGGGCAAAGAAGATTGCTCGCAGTTCCAGGAGGTTGATGTGAAGGGTGGTCTCCTGTGGAGACCAAGTACCCTGAGTGGAGAGGGATTGTAGATGGGCTCCCCACCCTGTTTGGGAGGCATCTGTTGTGAGGGTTGCTTGGGGCAACAAAGGTTGGAAGGGGGCCCCCAACAACAGATTCTTGGTGGACATCCACCATTGGAGGGACCAAAACAGACGCTTTGAGGTGAGTATTTGGTCGGAGAGCGCTCCTGATGCTTGAGTCCACTGGGTGGCCAAGGTCCATTGAGCTGCTCTCATATGAAGACGAGCGTAGGGCACCACGTGTACCGTGGAGGCCATGTGGCCCAGAAGTCGCAGCATTTCTCTGGCTGTCAAGTGACTGCTGGACTGAGCTTGGGAGGCCAAGCACACCAGACATTGGCCCCGGACTTGAGGTAGGTAGGCCCTTGCAGTGGTGGTGTCCAACTGGGCCCCTATGAATTCCAGAGACTGAGTAGGGGTAAGTTGAGACTTGGGAAGGTTTACCACCAGTCCCAGATACTGCAGAAGGTGCCTTGTGCGGTCCAGGGAAATCTGGGCCTCTGACTGAGATGGAGCTCGGATGAGCCAGTCGTCCAGATATGGGAATACAAAAATTCCCAGACCTCTTAGAAATGCGGCAACAACTGCCATGCATTTGGTGAACACTCTTGGAGCAGAGGCTAGACCGAAGGGAAGTACTCTGTACTGGAAATGTTTTCTCTGAAACAGAAATCTTAGATATTTTCTGTGGGATGGGTGGATGAGTATATGTGTGTACGCATCCTTGAGATCTAGAGAACAAAGCCAATCCTGACTCTGAAGGTATGGAAGGAGAATGCCTAGAGAAAGCATTTTGAATTTCTCCTTGTACAGAAATCTGTTCAATTCTCTCAGATCTAGGATAGGTCTGAATCCCCCTGTCTTCTTTGTTATGAGAAAATAAGGGGAGTAGAATCCTGTCCCTTGTTGAAGAAGAGGAACCTCTTCTATTGCCCCTTGGGCAAGGAGAGAAGAGACTTCCTGATCCAACAGGTTCAGGAGAATGGGGGAGAATTGAAGTGCCTCACCATGGTATATGGAGGAAGGTTGGAAAAATGAAGTTTGTAGCCCTCTCTGATGATAGAGAGGGTCCATTGCTGTGATGTAATTTGCTCCCATCTGGGAGCAAAGTGAGCTAACCTTCCGGGAATGGTGAGGGGCTCTGGTTGTTCTAGAGCCAGAAATGTTAAGTTCTCTAGGGGCAAGTCAAAACCCCTGAGGGGGTTGAGCCTGCTGAGGAGTGGCAGACGCTGCAGGCTTTGACCTTGCCTGTTTAGGTTGCTGACGTTTAGCAGCAAAGCGAGGCTGAGAAGATTGTTGGCCAGTATTTGTGGAAAATCTGGCCTTCTTGTAGTAAGGCCTCTTGAAAGACTTTTTCTTGGCAGGAGTAAAGGTAGACTTAGAAAGTCTATCTAATGTAGCATTTTCTGCGTCCATTTGAGTGGCTTTAATTTGCCAGTCCTTACCAAATAAGTTCTCACCTGTACAGGGCAGATTCCGTAAGCCATCCAGGACCCAGGGTTCTAGGTCAGAGGCCTGGAGCCAAGCAAGTCGTCGGGCTGCAATAGCAATGCCCGAAGCTCTACCGGCACCCTCAAAGGAAACAAAAGCTGCTCTGTTGGAGAACTTAGAAACATCTAGAAGCTGTTTCACCAGAGAAATGAACTCCTCTTTTCTATCCTCAGGGATAAAGGAGGCAAAATGCCGTATCTTTAGGGCAAGTTCCCTGCGAAACATGCCCATATACAGACTGTAAGAATTAATCCTGGCTATAAGCATAGTAGCCTGGAAAATCTTCTTGCCAAAAGAGTCTAGGGTCTTACATTCTCGCCCTGGAGGGGTAGAAGAGTGCCTTTTGGTACTCTTAATCTTTTTCAGTGCAGACTTCACCACAATGGAATGGTGAGGCAACTGAGTCTTTTGAAAACCAGGGGAAGGAGGGACCCGGTACATGGTGTCCAACCTACGAGAATAAGGAGACAACGTTAGAGGAGCCTCCCATAAGTCCATCAAGTGTTCTTGAAGGATTTCATGGATAGGCAGGGTGACTGCCTCTTTAGGAACCTTAGGGTATCCTAAAATATCCAATTTCTTTGACCTAGGTTCTTTTTCAGAGGATGTGGTAATAGAAAGTCCTTTAGCTAGTTCAATAATGAAGTCTTGAAAGGACAAATCCTCTGGTGGAGACATTCTCCTCTTTGGGGAAGAGGGGTCTTCATGAAGAACTAGAGACAGCTCATCAGAGTCCTCAGAGGAGTCAAAATCCTCAGAAGAATCAGAGTATTCTCTATTTGCTTCCAACGCACGATACGCATACCGATCGGTATCGACATCGGGCGTACCGGGTATGGGATCGGTATCGGGTGAAAACCCGGATCCGACATGCGGAACCGATCTGCGTTTGGAAGTCGATGGTCTCGGTTCCGGTATGGGAGACGATACCGGAACCGGACCCGGTACCGCTGAATGCGGTACCGAGGGCGTCGCAGCATTAATAAAAGCCAGCATGGCCTGCTGCATGGTCTGAACAGTATTGCTCATAGATGCCACTGCTGCCTGGATGTCGGTACCAGTATGGGCCAGTACCCCAGAGCAGTCTAACAGGTGATCAGTCGAGGCCGTGCCATCGATGTCAACCTGTAACCCCATAGATGGTGCTTTGGAAGCCAGAGCTTCCCGCCGGGGTTGTTTGGCTGGGGCAGGATCCTCAGACTCAAAGGTGAGAGCCTCTCGATGCTTTGAAGGAGATTTGCTCTTTGAGGACCTGCCCGAAGAAGGTTTGGTTACCTGAAATCCATCCGGAGAGGAAGACCTGGATGACTGTGATGCTGGATTATCTGAAGCAAACAGCACATGGAATTTGTTGGCCCGGTTCTGCAACCCACGTTTAGACATCTGGGAGCAGGATGGGCAGTCTGGAATGGAGTGGTCAGGTCCCAAACACTTAAGACACCATTCATGGGTGTCTGTGACAGAAATAACAGCACTACACTTGGTACACTTCTTAAAACCAGGGGCTGGTTTCTCCATGAGGAGAATTTGTGTAGGCCTGAAGCCTAACCGAAGTCACCAAGTTGTGCAGAATAAAGTTTTTGTTTTTAAAAGAAAAGAAAAGAGAGACCGGCGGTACGGGTTTCGGTATGGGGAAGGCAGGTACGCGGTCTAAAGAAACAAACTAAAACAATAATTTCTTCAGCGGTGACAGGAACACGACCTGCTGGCTCCGCGGAAAAAGAGAAACTGAAGAGAGCTGGTCAGGAAGGCAGCGCGCATGTGCAGTGGGAGGCCCCAAAAGCTTCCTTCTGGGAAGCTGGGGAGCTTTCCCGCGCAGGCTCCGTCGGTACCGACGTACCCATATGTGAGGACTTATTCCTGCTTGTTCCTGGAGATAGGCCTTTGCCTGAAATGTGTCTAGTCGAGCTCCTATGAACTCCATGTTCTGAGAGGGATGCAAACTGGACTTTGCGAAGTTTATGACAAACCCCAGGTGCTGGAGCAGAGCGACAGTGCGAAGGGTGGCTTGATTGGATTCTTGCGGGGACTGACCCCTGATGAGCCAATCGTCCAGATATGGAAAGACAAAGAGGCCCTGAACCCTGAGGTAGGCCGCTACCACCGCCAGGCACTTGGTGAATACCCTGGGGGCGGATGTAAGGCCAAAATGCAGCACTCTGTACTGATAATGGTTTCCTCCCACTACAAATCTGAGATATTGTCTGTGGTCTGGATGAATAAGGATGTGAGTATAAGCATCCTTTAGATCTAAGGAGCATAGCCAATCTCCCTGCTGGAGGTAGGGCAGCAGGATTCCAAGGGTAAGCATCTTGAACTTTTCCCTCTCCAGGAACTTGTTCAGGTTTCACAAGTCTAGGATGGGTCTGAGGCCTCCTGTTCTCTTTGGTACTAGGAAGTACCTGGAATAGAAGCCGTAACCTTTCAGGTGTTGGGGCACCGGTTCCACTGCCTGATCCTTTAGAAGACCTGCCAACTCCTGCAGGAGTAAGTCCCTGTGCAGAGGGAGTCTGGGAGGCTCCCTGGAAAATAGGAGGGGGGTACCTGGTGGAAGTGGAGGAGATAGCCCTTCTGGACTATACTTAGAACCCAGGTATCCCTTGTGACAGCTGACCACCTGTGGGCGAACAGGGCCAGCCTGCCTCCAGTGCTGATGGGAGCCAGCTGAGGAGGAGAGGCTATGCCAATGCAGTCAAAATCCCCCTCCCTGCTGAGCAGGAGCCGGAGTAGGAGGCTTGGGGGCCTTCTGCCTACGGGGCCCATGACCCTGCCCCTTGGCCTGCTGACCCTGTTGGGGAGCTACAGAGGCCTGATAATGAGGATATTGTTTATAGGCAGATGACTTCCTCGGGTAAAAGGTCTTTTTCCCCGAGCCCTTCTTCTTCTGAGAAGGGGCAGAGGTTTTTCTGGACAGCCTTGTCCGGGTAAGAGTCTCGGTCTCGGGTTTGGCAACCTTGTCAGCCATGGGCTTGCCAAAGAGGTTTTCACCTCAGCAGGGGACATCGACCAACTTGTCCTGCACCCATGGCTCGAGGTCCGATTGACTGTAGCCAAGCCTGACGGCGTGCAACGATGCCGGCCGCGGCTACTCGGGCCGAAGCCTCGAAGCCATCATAGGCTGCTCGAGAGATAAACTTCAAGCACTCACAAATACCCGGGAACAGAGCATTGAATCTCTGCATAGGTTCCTCGGAGAGACCAGCAGAGAACCCGGCAATCTCCTTTGCCAGGTCTCGAAGGTACATGCCCATTTACAGCTGGTAAGTCTGGACACGGCAAGCAAGCATAGAGCCCTGGAAGCACTTCTTACCGAGGGCATCCAGGTTCTGGGCCTCCCGGCCGGGAGGCACCAAAGAGTGCATCTTCTGACTCTTCAGACGATGCATGGCCGATTCCACAACCATGGAGTGGTGCGGTAATTATGCCTTTTGGAACCCGGGGCTCTTGCGGACTCGATAGATGGAATCGACCCACTTGCTCAAAACCGGCGTTGAGGCCGGTGCCTCCCACATGCCGAAGAGCAACCGTTCCAGCATCGGAGGAACCGGAACAGTAAAGGCCTCCTTCAGAGGAGTGTCATACTGTAGGGCCTCGAGCTCCTCAGCTCGAGGCTCCTCCACGGGATCTGTGGGGAATGCCAAAGCCTTGGCCATGTCCCGCACGAAATCCAAGAACCGGGTATCCTCCGGGGGGGACCTTCTCCGAGGCTCGGACTCGGGTGAGTCCGACGGAACGCACCAAGTCCAAAAGGTGTCAGGCGACTCTTCATCCTCCGTCTTCCAGCCGGACTCCTTGGAGGAGAAATTGAGCGGCTCCGGTCGAGCAGGCATCGATGCCATCCACCCCGACGCTGAGGGTACCGGCGTTGACGACTCGGTCCCGAACGGGAGGCCGAGGGGGACCTTGGCCGAGGATCGACTTGAGCTTGCATGGATTCGAGGATCGGCTCGGCCTCCGGGGTCAACTTGGACGTCGATGTCCCGGTGGTCGGGGCAGATGCACCGGTGAGACCGGCGATCAGTGCCCGCTGCTGTTACATGAAGGCAGCCAAGCTGCTCTCCAAGGCCGTCAACCTGAGTCTGAGCTCAGGAGACTCAGCAGCCCCCGACTCGGGCCCCGGTGGCGCCGGGCCCGACGTCGGCTCCCCTGGAGGCGAGTCCACGAGGACTACAGTACTCACGTGACCTGGGGACTCCATCTCCACATGAGGTTGTTTTGCAGGCCTCGCCAACTCCGAAGACCCGGGACGGCGCTCGGGGCTATGCGACTTGGCCCTCGAAGAGCCAAGTGCATCCACCGACGCCGCCCTCGTGGGATTTTTCTTCTTACGATGCTCCCGTGAGGGAGACCCCCTTTCAGATGAGCCTTGACATTGCTCGGGGCCGGAGTCTCGAGATGTCGAGGCCTCTGACGAGGTCCGGGCCTGACCGGACGCGGAGTCAGAGAAGATTCTTTCCTTTTGGTGCTGCCAACTCCGTAACGCCTTAGAGGACATTTTGCCGCACGGGCCACAGGCCGGTGGGTCATAGTCGGGGCGAGGTATCGGAGGCAGCAGTCATGTGGGTCAGTAAGAGACATAAGTTTCTTGCACCGATCACACTTTTTAAACCCGCTGGCAGCCATCGGGGGAAAAAGGGCCCCTGCAAGGTCAAAAGACAGGGCCTTCCAGTGAAAAAAGAAAAAATGGCGCGAACGCTAGTCACTAAGGACAAAAATCGAAAAAAAAAGATCTGGGCTCGATACCAACGTATCGGGCCCAGGCGGGAAAGGGAAACCGGCGTCGAACCGAAGATAACAGGTTAACGCAGAGAAAGCACAGTTACTTACCTGTAACAGGTGATCTCTGGGAACAGCAGGAATTAGTCCTCACATATGGGTACGTCGGTACCGACGGAGCCCGTGCGGGAAAGCTCCCCAGCTTCTTAGAATAGAAGCTTTTGGGACCTCCCACTGCACATGCGCACTGCCTTCCCGCCTTCCTGAACAGCTCTCCTCAGTTTCGAGTTTATAGCTGAGTCAACAGAGAGAGGACAGGAAGATAGATAGATAAAAGATACAACTCCTAGGGGAGGTGGGTGGGTTGTGAGGACTAATTCCTGCTGTTCCCAGAGATCACCTGTTACAGGTAAGTAACTGTGCTATCTCCAGGAACAAGCAGGAATAAGTCCTCACATATGGGGACTCCCTAGCTTAGATGCATGGGATCCCCTGTAAAGGTTCGCCATCTTCGTATGGATCTCAGGCATCCATTCTGGGAAGGTGGGCAGGAGTTGTTTAGGAATGGAACAGGTGCTTGAGGACAGCCTGGCCAAACAAGGCATCCCGGCGGGAGTCCTTGTCCAAACAGTAATGGGCTGTGAAGGTATGAACCGAGGCCCAGGTAGCGGCTCGACAGATCTGATCTATGGAAACAGAGTGCAGATGAGCCATAGAAGTTGCCATGGCCCTCACATTGTGAGCAGTGACATGGCCTTCCAGAGAAATGTTTTTGCTCTGGTAAGCAAAAGAAATACACTGAGCAATCCAATTGGAAAGTGTACGCTTGGAGACTGGAAGTCCCAAATGGGAAGGATCAAAGGCCACAAAAAGTTGAGAAGACTTTCGATGTGGCTGAGTCCTATTAAGATAAAAAGCGAGAGCTCTTTTACAATCCAGAGTATGAAGGTTCCTCTCTGCATTGGATGCATGAGGAGCTGGAAAAAAGACAGGTAGATATACCTCTTGATTAAGATGAAAAGGCGAGACCACTTTAGGCATAAAGTGGGGATTCGTCCTAAGGACCACCTTATCATGATGAAATCTTGTGTAAGGTGGATTAGCCACTAAAGCCTGCAGCTCACTGATGCGGCGAGCCGAAGTGACTGCAATGAGGAAGATGACCTTCCAGGAAAGAAATTTCAAGGAGGTGGAAAACATTGGCTCAAAAGGTGGCTTCATAAGTTGACCGAGCACTAGATTCAAATCCCATGCGACCGGGGGTGGTCTGATGGGAGGTTTAGTGAGAGTCAGGCCTCTCATGAATCTTGCAACAAGAGGATGAGAGGAGATAGGTTGTCCATTTATATGTTTCAAGGATGCTGCAATAGCACTTAAATGGACTCTTACCGAATTCGTCTTGAGGCCTGCATTGGATAGATGCAGGAGATAATCAAGAAGAGAATTCAAAGGAAGTGCCAGAGGGTCAAGACCCTGCTGAGCACACCAAATGGAAAAACGTTTCCATTTGAAAGCATAGGAACGCCTGGTAGAGGGTTTCCTAGAGGCAGAAAGGATATCTTTCACTGGTTGGGAAAGATGAAAGTCTTGAAGGCTTAAGCCTTCAGTAACCAAGCACTGAGGTGAAGGGATTTGGGGTTTGGGTGCCACAAAGTCCCCTCCTCCTGAGACAGGAGGTCTGGCGCAGCTCCCAGATCCAAGTAGGATCCCTGGGAGAGCTGTAGAAGTAGAGGGAACCACACTTGGCGTGGCCAGCGTGGAGCTATGAGGATCATAGTTCCATGATCCCTCTGGAGTTTGAACAGAGTCTTGGGAATCAAAGGAATGGGTGGAAAGGCATATAGGAATGCCTGACTCCAATTCAGGAGAAAGGCGTCCGTAGCCTGAGCTCCCTGACACGGAGTTCTGGAACAGAACCGGGGAAGTTTGGCATTCCACGGACTTGCAAAGAGGTCTATGTCCGGGGTCCCCCATTCCTGAAAGATTCGGTTTATTTGGTCCAAATGTAGGGACCATTCGTGTGGCAGCAGAACTCGACTGAGCCTGTCTGCCCGAGAGTTTTGAACTCCTGGGAGATACACTGCTAGCAGGTGAATCTGATGCTCTCTGGCGAAGGCCCATAGTCTTAGAGCTTCGTTGCAAAGCGACAGAGAGCCCGTCCCTCCTTGTTTGTTTATGTAAAACATGGCCACCTGATTGTCCGTCTGAACTAGGACAGTGAGGTTGGCTAGGAGGGAGTGGAAGACCTTGAGGGCAAGGTAAATTGCTCGCAGTTCCAGAAGATTGATATGAAGGGTGGTCTCCTGTAGAGACCAAGTGCCCTGAGTGGAGAGAGTTTGCAGATGGGCTCCCCACCCTGTTTGGGAGGCATCTGTTGTGAGGGTTGCTTGGGGTAGCAATGGTTTGAAATGGAGCCCCCAACAACAGATTCTTGGTGGAAGTCCACCAGTGGAGGGACCAAAACAGACGATCGGAGGTTTGTATTTGGTCTGAGAGCGCTCCTGACGCCTGAGTCCACTGAGTGGCCAGGGTCCATTGAGCTGCTCTCATATGAAGACGAGCATAGGGCACCACATGCACTGTGGAGGCCATATGACCCAGTAGGCGTAGCATTTCCCTGGCTGTCAAGTGAGTGCTGGACTGAGCTTGGGAGGCCAAACTCAGGAGGCGCTGGCCTCGAACATGTGGAAGGTAGGCCCATGCAGTGATGGTGTCCAACTGGGCCCCTATGAATTCTAGAGATTGAGTAGGGATGAGTTGGGACTTGGGAAGGTTTACTACCAGTCCCAGATACTGCAAAAGGCTCCTTGTGTGGTCCAGGGAAATCTGGGCCTGTGACTGAGTTGGAGCTCGGATGAGCCAGTCGTCCAGATATGGGAAGACAAAGATTCCCATGCCTCTTAGAAATGCGGCTACGACTGCCATGCATTTTGTGAATACTCTTGGAGCAGAGGCTAGACCGAAGGGGAGTACTCTGTATTGGAAATGTTTTCCCTGAAACAGAAAGCGAAGATACTTTCTGTGGGATGGATGGATGAGTATATGTGTATACGCATCCTGTAGGTCTAGAGAACAAAGCCAGTCCTGACCCTGGAGGTAAGGAAGGAGAATGCCGAGAGACAGCATTTTGAATTTCTCCTTGAAGAGAAATTTGTTCAATTCTCTCAGATCTAGGATTGGTCTGAATCCCCCTGTCTTCTTTGGAATGAGAAAATAAGGGGAGTAGAAACCGGACCCTTGTTGAGGAAGAGGAACCTCTTCTATGGCCCCTTGGGCAAGAAGAGAGGAAACCTCTTGACCCAACAGGGTTAGGAGAGATGGGGGAGAATTGAATGGTCTCACCATATGATGGGGAGGAAGGCTGGAGAAATGAAGTTTGTAACCCTCTCGAATGATAGAGAGGGTCCATTGTTCTGTTGTGATTTGTTCCCATCTGGGAGCAAAGTGAACCAACCTTCCGGGTATGGTGAGAGGTTCTGGTTGTGTTAGAACCAGAAGTGGCAAGTTCCCTAGGAGCAAGTCAAAACCCCTGAGGGGTTGGAGCCTGCTGAGCTACAGTAGCTGCTGCAGGCTTAGCTCGTGCTTGTTTGGATTGCTGACGCTTAGCAGTATAGCGAGGTTGAGAAGACTGCTGGCCAGTATTTGAAGCAACTCTGGCCTTCTTATAGTAAGGCCTTTTAAAAGACTTTTTCTTAGTAGGAATTGAAGTGGACTTTGAAAGTCTTTCCAAGGTGGCATTTTCAGCATCCATCTGGGTGGCTTTGATTTGCCACTCTTCCCCAAATAAGTTCTCACCTGTACAGGGCAGATTCCGTAAGCCATCTAGAACCCAAGGTTCCAGATCAGAGGCCTGGAGCCAAGCAAGACGTCGGGCTGCAATAGCAATGCCCGAAGCCCTACTGGCTCCCTCAAAGGAATCATATGCTGCCCTATTAGAGAACTTAGAAACCTCTAAGAGTTGTTTCACTAGGGAAAGGAATCCCAGCTTTTAATCCTCAGGGATAAAGGGGGCAAAATGCCGCACCTTTTTGGCAAGTTCCTCCAGGAACATGCCCATATAGAGACTGTAGGAATTAATCCTGGCTATAAGCATACTAGCCTGGAAAATTTTCCTACCAAAAGAGTCCAAAGTCTTACATTCCCGTCCTGGAGGGGTGGAAGAGTGCCTTTTGGTACTCCTAATCTTCTTCATTGCAGACTTCACCACAATAGAGTGGTGGGGCAATTGAGTCTTTTGGAAACCAGGAGAAGGAGGGACCCTATACATGGTGTCCAACCTACGGGAATAAGGAGACAAAGTCAAAGGATTTTCCCAGAAATCCATCAGTTGTTCTTGAAGGATTTCATGGATAGGCAGGGTAACTGCCTCCTTAGGGGCCTTTGAGTATCCCAAAATATCCAGTTTTTTGGATCTGGGTTCCTTTTCAGAGGATGTGGTAATAGAAAGGGCTGTAGCCATATCTAAAACAAAGTCCTGGAAGGACAAATCCTCTGGAGGGGACATTCTCCTTTTAGGAGAAGAGGGCTCCTCAGGTAAGTTGAGTGAAAACTCAGCAGAATCATCAGAGGAGTGAAAATCCTCAGAGGAATCGGTGCTTTCCTCTAACGCACGATACGCGTACCGATCGGTATCGATATCGGGATGGAACCGGTATGGAGCGAAAGCCCATACGGTACCGACTTGCGTTTAGAGGTGGACGGCCTCGATACCGGCATGGCGGACGATACCGGTATCGGGCCTGGAACCGCTGAAAGCGGAACCGATGGCGTTGCAGCTTTAATGAAAGCCATGACGGCCTGCTGCATGGACTGTACAGTATCGCCCATGGACGCCATAGCTGCCTGGATGTCGGTACCGGAGTGACCCGGTACCCCAGAGCAGGCTAACAGGTGATCTGTCGAGGCCGTAGCATCGATATCAACCTGAGACCCCTGAATTGGCGTTTTTGGAAGTTGGACTTCCCGCCGGGGTTGTTTGGCTGGGGCAGGGTCCTCAAGTTCTAAGCTAAGAGCCTCTCGATGCTTTGAAGGAGATTTGCTCTTTGAGGACTTGCCCACAGAAGGTTTGGTTACCTGAGATCCATCCGGAGAAGAAGACCTGGATGACTGTGATGCTGTATTCTCTGAAGCAAACAGCACATGGAATTTGTTGGCCCGGTTCTGCAGCCCACGTTTAGACATGTGGGAGCAAGATGGGCAGTCCGGTATGGAATGGTCAGGCCCCAAACATTTCAGACACCAGTCATGGGTGTCTGTGACTGAAATAACTATCGGTATGGGGAAGGCAGGTACGCGGTCTAAAGAAACAAATAAAATAACAATTTCTTCAGCGGTGACAGGAACACGACCTGCTGGCTCCGCGGAAAAAGAGAAACTGAGGAGAGCTGTTCAGGAAGGCGGGAAGGCAGTGCGCATGTGCAGTGGGAGGTCCCAAAAGCTTCTATTCTAAGAAGCTGGGGAGCTTTCCCGCACGGGCTCCGTCGGTACCGACGTACCCATATGTGAGGACTTATTCCTGCTTGTTCCTGGAGATAAATCAACTTCTTCCTCGGGTGAAACGAATATACATCCGTCGGGCTCCGAGGAAAAAAGAAGACTGAGCAAGATAGCACTCTTGGGCGGGAAGGGGACCTCGCATGCGCGCTGCATTCCCAAAGGCTTTCTATGAAAATTGGGGAAATGCTCCGCACGGGGGCTCCGTCGGCGCCGACATCACCCATATGTGAGGACTGACTTCCTGCTTGGTCCTGGAGAAACATAGGCTATGAACTGCGCAACCATAGTTCATTGTACAGTCAACTATAGGTCCCTGCTGGCATAGCATAATTTCTGAAATTCTGTAATTATAAATAATTCTGTCATAATCAAGTAAATTTCATCTAATACACTATAAACAGCTCTTACTCTGTAAAAAAATTTTAGCGACACCTTGTGTTACGTTATGTTTATGCTTAATGACTGTGTTACTTCCCCTTTTCTCTTCAATAAAAAGAGCTTCAAAGGAGGAAGAATTTGAATTCAACAGAGGTGGAACCGTGCTGTGTCCATGGACCTTTTGTTGCTTTCCCTCTGAGCTCAAAGAAAGTAGCACTTTGTGTGTGATTGTGTTCTGTGTTATTCTCTGCTTATTTCTTACTGCTTGAGGGACCAGAGTCCGAAAGAGCTGTGGTATTGTGGCCAGATCACGGGTATTATTCAGTTGGTGATGCTTCTCGGATCACTGTGTCCTTCAGCAGTCGAAAACAGCAGACAAGTCTCCAGGATACGTGTGAGTATTAAAAAGGGAAGTTTTCTGTCGTATTAAAAGGCAGTTTTCTGTTGCGTGTATTTAAAATGGGAAATAATGCCGGTAAAACTAAAAAGAATACTCTGTTACATGAATGGGGTGAAAAAGTTCGCAATATAGGGCAGTAAAAGCTCGTAATATAGGGCAGAGAAAGGGAAGCCTGAATTATGAAATGAGGCGCAGATATGGTGATAGCGTCAGACTTTTGCGGCCCATTACTGTCTGGAGAGGGAGTCCCGTAGGGACAGTGCTTTTGACCAAGCAATACTCCGGAATCTCTTTGAGGTTTAGGCAACTCCTGCCCTCTGTTGGGCTACTGGTGGAGGTTGTGTCCTTGAAAAGCCTTTCTTTGCTGCTGAGACTAGAGGGAGTTCTCTTGTTCAGCCTGGGTTCCTCGGTAGCCCAGAGCTAGGGAGTCACCCATATGTGAGGACTGACTTCCTGCTTGGTCCTGGAGAAAGAGTAGTTACTCACCTGTAACAGGTGTTCTCCAGGAGCAGCAGGAATCAGTCCTCACAACCCTCCCTCCTCCCCTTGGAGTTGCAGTTGTACATAGTTTATTTTTCTTTTTTGTGTGCTGTTCTTAGCTATGTCATTTGACTGAGGTAAGATGGCACCTTTAGGCGGGAAGGGAACCGGGCATACGTGCCTGCATTCCCAAAGGCTTTCATAGAAAGCTGGGGAAATGCTCCGCTGGGGCTTCATCGGCGCCGATGACACCCATATGTGAGGACTGATTCCTGCTGCTCCTGGAGAACACCTGTTACAGGTGAGTAACTACTCTTTATCCCTTGTCGGATCAGGATCCCAAACTCTTTCAGCCACCAAAGGTGGATGCGGCGGTTACCAAGAAGACAACAATTCCGGTGGAAGGTAGTGCGGCCCTCAAGGATGTCCAGGATAGAAAACTGGCACCCAGTCAATAATACGCGGTTCAGATTAAGAAGGATACTTTTATTTATAAACCATTAACATGAGAGCCCGACACAGGCCGTGTTTCGTATTCACTTCCTCAGGGGATTCAGGCGTGCCGCATACAGGTAAACATAAATAACGCATATAAATAAAAATACATATAAAATCATGCAAAAACTAATGAATCGTCATAAATATATAAAGAAATAAAAACAGAACTATAACCGTATACGTAAAAAATAATTTAAAAATTATATATTTGTACAGCCATTAAAAACCAAAACGTTAAAAGACTGTTCATCATAAGTCTAGGTCATTGAAAGGATATTTAAGAAACCAGGTAACTAATGCAGAATTCATAATGCTATGTGTAATCACTTCGGTGTTATGATAACAAACTTGGTGAACTAATAAAAATAAAAAAGATAGGTAAAATAAACACAATTATCAATAATCATAAAAAATCAAAAGCCAATTACAACCTTCATAATATCATAAACATATAAATAACTAAGACCCTAAACCTAACATACTGAATACAATATATGTGTCCTCCAAGTTTTGTTATCATATTCATGTTGAACTAACAAACATCAAACGCCAGGAGTGAGTAGGCAGAAACAGGTGTCATAAAACACCATAAAAAACAGCTCGTAAAAAATAGGTTTTTGAAACCAAAAAATCATAAATATATAAATACTTAAAATACTCATCTTTATCCCCATATGTAATAGGCTCTTAACAACAAGAGTCTCTAATAACCTAACACGACGACTACTATCTGTACATATAATAAACATCACCGTGGATTATATTTTATCCTTTAATACCATAAATATATAAATACTTAAAAATCTAGTGTATAAATAATTTATTTTAAAAGCATTCTCTAAAATATATTATAAGAAAAACACCATACCCAGGGCCGGATTTACCTTGAGTGAGGCCCTACGCCAACAAAAATTGTGGGCCCCCAGCAGGGGCGGCCCAAGGGGGGTGCGGACCTCATTTGCATAAGGGGCCTCATTTGCATAAATATTTGCATAATGTTACCATATACTAACTTTTAGTAAACGTGCCTCTTAATGAGTGTATGGATAAAGAAAGACTAAAAGATTTCTACATTACTATAATCCAGTGCCAACTGCCAGACACATTAGGAACTACTACAAACACTGCCCATAGTAAACCCGCCGTATCCTAACAGCACTACCAGGACTCACAAAGCACCATACTCTACCAATCAAAAGGCAACACTGCAAATATTAAACCAATACATTTCAGAGAATAACAATACATGACCTACTGGGGAAAGAGAACAAGTGGCAATGTCAAATAGGAATTATATAAACAGAACACCTCAGCTCAGTTACACATGCAGAACATAGACCATCACCAAACAAGTAATCACAATTTAGAAATAGGAAGACAATAATTAAACTGGGAATCCCAAAAGCCAAACTTGGAATGTACAACACTGTAGAAATAAAACAATACATTAATTTGCTCTTGTACTAAACAAAGCACAGATGTTAATGATGCACATTTACCAGAGCTGACATATTCCAATTAATAAATTCAAAATAAAGAGATATTTTTCTACCTTTTGTGCATTTTTTTCAGCTGCAATTGCTCCAGCCACTTTCTTCTGGTTTCTTCGTGTCTTCTGCTAACTCTCCATCGTCTGCTGTCCATTTGTCCTTTCTTCTCTCTTCTAGATTTTTTCCATTCTCTCTCTACATCTGCTTTAACATACTAATCTTTCTCCTTTTGCTCTTTCCTCATTCCTATTTCATCCACTCAAATATTACCCCTCCATCCTCAATCCCCACTTACTCTCCCAATACCCGGCCAATTGTAGATTTTTTATCCCTCCCACACAAAATATTTTTCCCTTCTCCATTTTACTCTTCCAGCCCCATCCCATTCTAATCCTCCCCCAACATCAGCTCCCTTCTAGTTCCAGCCTCACCCAGCATCCATTCCCTTCTAGTCCCTGCATCAGCCCATTTCCAGTCCTAGCCATCCATCAGCCCATTTCCAGTCCTAGCCCCCCCATCACCCCACTTACAGTCCTTAACCCCCCATCACCCCATTTTCAGTCCTTAACCCCCCATCACCCCATTTTCAGTTTAAGCCCCCCCTATAACCCATTACCAGTCCTAACCCCCCATCAGCCCACTTCCAGTCCTAACCCCATCAACCCATTTCCAGTCAGCCCCCCATAGCCCATTGCCAGTCCTACCCCCCCCCATCAGCCCACAGCCCATTACCAGTCCTAACCCCATCATCCCACCTCCAGTTTTAACCCCCCAGCCCATTTCCAGTCCTAGCCCCCATAGCCCATTACCAGACAACCCCCATCAGCCCACAGCCCATTACCAGTCTTAACCCCCCCAAAGCCCATTACCATTTCTAATCCCCCCCCCAACAGCCCATTACCAGTCCTAACCCCATCAGCCCACCTTCATTCTGAACCCCCCCGCTTATCTCCAGTCACAGCCCCCCCCCTAGCCCATTACCAGACACCCCCCATCAGCCCACAGCCCATTACCAGTCTTAACCCCCCCCCAAAGCCCATTGCCAGTTCTAAGCCCCCCCCAACAGCCCACAGTCCATTACCAGTCCTAACCCCATCAGCCCACCTCTAGCCTTAACCCCCCCAGCCCAGCCCATTTCCAGCCCCAGCCCCCCAATAGCCCATTACCAGCCCTACCCCCCCCAGTCCATTCCAGCCCCAGCCCCCCCCCATAGCCCATTACCAGTCCTACCCCCCCCATAGCCCCATTACCAGTCCTACCCCCCCCACATAGCCCATTACCAGTCCTACCCCCCCCCACATAGCACATTACCAGTCCCACCCCCCCCCTAGGCCCTTACCATTCCTACCCCCCCCCCTATTCCATTTCCAGTCCACCCCCCCCCCATAGCCCATTACCAGTCCTATCCCCCCCCATAGCCCATTACCAGTCCTACCCCCCCCCCATAGCCCATAGCCCATAGCCCATTACCAGTCCTACCCCCCCGGCCTAAAGTAAAATTTAATTAAAAAAAAAACCTGGTGGTTGCCGCCGCGGGGCCCCCTCTGCTGCCGCGGGGGCCCCGTCTACAAGCTGGTCGGGTCCGGTCGGGTCGGGTCGGGTCCGGTCGGGTCTCTCTCCCTCCCTCGCTGCAGGCTGCAGGCTGCGAGAGACGCATCTTCGCGTCTCTCGCAGCCTGCAGCGAGGGAGGGAGGGAGAGAGACCCGACCGGACCCGACCCGACCAGCTTGTAGACGGGGCCCCCCGCGGCAGCAGCAGAGGGGGCCCCGCGGCGGCAGCCACCAGGTTTTTTTTTTAAATTAAATTTTACTTTAGGCCGGGGGGGGGATAGGACTCCTACCCCCCCCCGGCCTAAAGTAAAATTTAATTTAAAAAAAAAACCTGGTGGCTGCCGCCGCGGGGCCCCCTCTGCTGCCGCGGGGGCCCCGTCTACAAGCTGGTCGGGTCCGGTCCGGGTCCGGTCGGGTCTCGCACCCTCCCGCGCGGCAGGCTGCGAGAGACGCGAAGGGAGAGCGTCTCCTCGCGTCTGTGTTAAGCCCGCAGGGGCTGATGGGAAATCCCATCAGCCCCTGCGGGCTTAACACAGACGCGAGGAGACGCTCTCTCTTCGCGTCTCTCGCAGCCGGGAGGGAGGGAGGGAGACGAGACCCGACCCGACCCGACCATCTTGTAGACGGGGCCCCCCGCGGCAGCAGAGAGGGGGCCCCGCGGCGGCAGCCACCAGGTTTTTTTTTTAATCGAGTTGAAAAAAAAAAAACCCTGGTTCTATTTTTTGTGGGCCCCTGCCGGTTGTGGGCCCTACGCCATGGCGTACATGGCGTATACGTAAATACGGCCCTGATCATACCCGTTCCTACGTATGATATGCTCGGTTCAATCAGGATCTTTTGTAAAAGCCTACTGGCCGTTATTTCTATAGTTAAAAAACAAGAAAAAAATTTTAGCAGCATAGACCCCATAGAGTATAATAAAAGCCTCCTCATGGGCTGTTAAGCTATCTCACACCCGAAGTTGGAATATATCACGGATCGTCTCCTACTCACATAGCCCAGCCGTCAGCAAAATTTGTATCAGGAAGAACGGGCAGGAAAGTAAAAACCCCGGTGCATCTGTCATGTAAAAAAATGATCTTTGTCTTATGCTTCATTCTAAGTTAAACTAAATTGTTGACATGGCGTATTCACCCGATACATGTGTATTTTCGTAAGAAACTCAAAGCATTTGATAATCACCAAGACGGGGGGCAAAGACAGCCTCCATAAACTGTTCCCAAGTTTAAAACATAGTCATTGCGATCAAAGATGTGACCAATCTGGTATTCCATTCTGAAACTCTCCGAAAAATTTTTAATTCGTGCAGAATTATTTAGCAATCGTCCTTCGCTGCATTCTATCGGAAAATATTACCGTCTCTTGGTAAACGCTGGCCATGCGTAAACCAGTTTTAAAGAATTCTTCAACTGTAGGTGCCCTGCTTCAACCAGTTCATCTATACCTTAAATCTTATAATGACAGCAATTAAACCATCAGCAGTGAATATCTCCCTATAATACTCCCCTCAAATCTATATTCAAAGGCCACTGAGTAATTCTAATGGCACTTACATTGCAAGATCAGCAAATATTTCACTGGAGAAACCAACATAAGTCCGTTCTGAAAATATCTGCATAAAGAACGCCTGCACTTGCGCCCTACTTAAACGCGGGAATTTTGACGTATTACTCCCTTAAGTTTAAAGCGTCAACTGTTGCTAGGTGAATTCTCGCGATGATCAGCAAATGTTCCACTGAAAAAGCCACCGTCAGTCCGCTCTGAAATTATCTGCATAACGAACGCCCGCACTTGCGCTCTACTTAAACGCGGGAAATCTTGACGTATTACTCTGTGGAGTCTAAAGCGTCATCTGTTGCTAGGTAAATTCTCACCACTATTACCATTGGATCCAACATATCGTCCCAAGAATACTACTAGCAACCAAACATTTCAATTACTTTTAAAATAAACTTTACTTCCACAGTATCTCCTTTTTAAACTGTGCATGCTGTTTCTAGGGGCGATGCTCACTTGTCAAACCATTACTAAGTATTATCCATGATTGTCCAAAGAAACCACACATGTATTTCATAGAAAGCTGGGGAAATGCTCCGCTGGGGCGTCATCGGCGCCGATGACACCCATATGTGAGGACTGACTTCCTGCTTGGTCCTGGAGAAAGTCAGGCCATAGCCCTCGATCCCGAGGCCCACTTCTGGCATATCCCACTCCTCCTAGATCATCTGCCAGACCACTCTATGAACTGGAAAAACCCTCTGCGTTCATCGTACCACTTGTATCAAGGAGTCCTCCAAAGAGTCGTCCACCGTTGGCAGAGTAGTGGGCATATTAAGAGCGCCTTAAGGGATTCCGCGATGAGAGCTGGCAATTCTTCCCGGCAGAACACCAGACAACCCTCGCCTGCTCTTCGCGCTCCAACTCTGTATCATGGTCTTCCCCTTCCTCTGACATCGGAGAATGATCGAGATCCTCCTCCAAGGGCCTCGGTTTCTTCACGGGGACTGCCTGACTCTGTACCCTGGTCACCGCAGGAGCCCCTGGTCACTTTTCACCACATTCTGCCACTGAGGGATCTGCTCCTTGGCCCTGTTGGCGCAAGCAAATCGCTTGGTGAAGCAGAAGCATGAATTCGGGAGGAAAAAAACGCTGGTTCCTCTGCCTGACCCAGAGTCTCTGCGAGGAAGAAACCATGAGTAGCCGAGGAGGAAGATGTCTCCAGAGACGGCAAGAGAGAGGACATGGGATCCTGCTGTTCTCCAACCGGAGAAGGCGCCTTCTGCCTCTCCCCACTGTCCCCTAGGGCTTGCTCCATAGAGATTGCCTCCTGCACACACCCTCTACAAATGCCTGCCTCTGACAAAGCCCCTCGCCATATACTATACACCAGGCACTGGGGTCTGGATAGCATACTGCCAGACTGGAAGAGATCTGCCTGCAATATACACAGCAGAAATCTGAATTGGAAAGAAAAAACCCAACCGTGACAATTTCCAAGGCAAAGGCTCACTTGCTTCACTTTTTTTTTTAAACTACGCGTTCCACTACTAACACTCTCTAAACAACTAACACCCAGCAAGCGCCAACCACACGCCCAAGCAGAAAGACACAAGCAGAGAGAAGAAAAGGGGAAAAAACTTCTTTCCTGCTCTTCCTGCGCTGCTGCTATGTGGCTGGGCCTTGCTCTCCCAATTAAGACTGCACGGCCCACTCAAATGCCTGCCGCCAGCAGTTCTCTCGTTCTTTCCCGCTCAGCGCACCAACCAAAACCCCCGAGGACAAGGATCTTATTGCTGTAGCTGTCTCCTTCCAAAAACGCCGGCTTTGCTACCTCTGACACTGCTGCTTCTGCTGCCTCTTAACGTCTCCTGCACTCAGCCAGAATAGCGGCTTAGGCGCCGGGGGAGAGGGGGGCTCCGGAAAATGCCTGTACGCGATGCTGCTCTGTAACTTTCCATCGGCTCCTTACCCTCTCAGCAAGTTTGGGAGCCGGCAAGCCAGGCCCCGGACCCAAGAAGAGCCTCTGCATCACACCCCACTCAATCCGGGGGAGGGGGGTTCTCCACAGCACTTTTCTTTTTTTTTGAAAATGCTGGCAATCCGCAGGAATTTAAAGGAGCTTGCTCTTCCAAATCAAACTAACCAAACTAAAACTAACTACAACTAGCTCTCTTTATTTGTCCCTCTGGTGAAGCCAGCACCTTGGCTCACCACCTCTTCCAGCTGCTTGGAGACTGAGTAACTGGTGCTTATGGGAGGTCCCTCGAGTATTTATACTAGGGCCATCAAATGATGACATGCTCAGTCTCCAAGCTGCTGAAAGAGGTGCTCAACCCCAGAGGTTCGGGACTGGACTGAGGGATGATAAGGAATAATAGTTGTACTCAAAAGATTGTTCAGACTCAGAAAAATGTTCTGGTGGAGATGTCAAAACGTAGGTACAGCTAGCAGTGAAGGCTTCAGTGACAGTTCACCCTTGACCAGTGTAGCCTAGAAATCAAAGCAGACTGATGTCTTGGTGAATGCCAATGCACTGGAGATGGACATTAGTGCAGTTGATGCAAATACTGATGCTCTTCAAGGTATTAGCATAGATGCCATGCCTTCAAGCATCGAAATGGTTTACAAGTTAGTTTGAACCTCCCTTCTAGGCTGACCTCTACGCAATCAGTGCCAATGTAGCAATGTTTTGTTAGATAGTATCTCAGTATCTCCTGAAATCTTTTTATTCAGTTCCTCTTCAAACACTGCCAATGCAAAAAAAGGCATTGGCAGGGGAAGAATTGACATCCTTCTGGGACACCTTTTAGAAAAACAGTGATCCAGGATCAGATAATTCTCCCTTTGTGTGATGGATCTGCACCATTCAGATGACTGCTCCAAGGAGCCTCCTACTGACTCTTCACAGCACTCTGAAGAGACCGTCTCCTTGGAAGAAGAGACCTCCTCTCCTCCCTTCCTGAGACACACCTTCTGGCTGTCATCCATAGTTCCTAATGCTGATGACGCCTCTGACTCATGGAGCCACCTTCTTATATTGGGCTCTGTTGGATATTATCAATGGGCGAGCTCTGCTGTCTTGCTTTTCGTCAAAGAAAGCGTAGTTACTCACCTGTAACAGGTGATGTCTGGGAAAAGCAGGAATTTAGTCTTCACATATGGAGCCCGTGCAGGAAAGCTCCCCAGTGTCCAATAGGAAAGCTTTTGGGAGCATCCCACTGTGCCTGCATAGCTGCCTTCCCGCCTTTCCAGCTCTCTCTCCTCAGTTGAGTTTGTAGCTGAGATAAAAGGAGAGAAAGAAAAAAAAGACCTACAACTCCTAGGGGAGGAGGGTGGGTTGTGAAGACTAAATTCCTGCTGTTCCCGGAGATCATCTATTACAGGTAACTAAGCTATCTCCAGGAACAAGCAGGAATGTAGTCTTCACATATGGGACTCCCTATCTTGAAGATGTCAGAGAGATGACCTCAGAGTGAGCTGTGGGACGCAGGCCTAAGTAGTAGGTCATATATACTCCAAGGATGTCTTGTATCGAAACCTGGGACGGTGGGTAGGAGCTGATCTAAGTCTGAAAGAGATGCTGGAGAACAGCTTGGTCATCCCAGTGGGTGTCCTTGTCCAGGCAATAGTGAGCAGCAAAAGTATGGACAGAGGACCAGGTTGCTGCCTTGCATATCTCATCAATGGCCACAGAGCATAGATTTGCCATGGAGGTAGCCATTGCCCGAACATTATGTGCAGTGACGTGACCCTCAAGAGAGAGTCCTGCACTGTCGTATGCAAATGAGATACAATCTGCTATCCATCTGGAGAGAGTTTGCTTGCATACTGGTAGTCCTAGGTGACTCGAGTCAAAAGTGATGAAAAGTTGTAAAGCTTTTCTGTGCTCCCAAGTTCTCTGGAGATAAAAGGCCAAAGCTTGTTTGCAATCCAGTGTGTGAAGAGTTACTTCTGACCTAGAGGAATGAGGTCTAGGGAAAAAAACAGGGAGTTAAACAGACTGGTTTTAAATGGAAGGGCGAGACCACCTTTGGCATAAAGTGAAGATGAGTCCTAAGGACTACATTATCATGGTGGAATCGTGTATAAGGAGGATCAGCAACTGATGCGTCTTGCAGAAGTGAGGGCAATAAGGAAGGTGACCTTACAGGTGAGAAACTTCAGAGAAGTAGTGGCTAGAGGTTCAAAGGGCGGATTCATAAGCTGTCCTAAAACAACATTGAGATCCCATGCCACTGGGAGTGGCTTAATGGGAGGCTTAGTTAATAGAAGACCTCTCATGAAGCGTGCTACAAGCGGCTGAGAAGAGATGGGCTGACCATCTATCTAAGGGCATGTGAGAAGCCACAATGGCACTTAGGTGGATTCTTACCAAATTGGTTTTGAGTCCAGAAGAAGAGGTGGAGAAGATATTCAAGTAATGCATCCACCAGAGCTGAGAAGGCGCTAAGATTCCTTTCCGAACACCAGAGACAGAATCTACACCACTTGAAGGCATAGGAGCGCCTTGTGGAAGGTTTTCTAGAGGCTAAAAGGCTAGCTTTCACCTGATGAGAGAGGCTGATGTCCTGGAAGGCTATGCCTTCAGCAGCCATGCTGTAAGATGTAGGAACTGCGGACTGGGATGCAGCAGTGCCCCGTCCTCCTGTGAGAGGAGATCTGGAGCAGACCCCAGATCTACTGGTTGAACTTGAGAGAGATGTAGAAGCACAGGAGTTTGAAAAGAGTTTTGGGGATGAGGGGAATGGGAGGGAAGGCATATAGGAAGCCTTGACCCCAGTGAAGGTGAAAGGCATCTACCCCCTGGTTGTTACGAGCAGGCATTCTGGAGCAGAAGCAGGGAAGTTTGGCATTCTGAGGACTTGTGAACAGGTCTATGTCTGGGATTCCCCAGATCTGAAAAATGTGAGCAACCTTGCCCGCATGGAGAGACCACTCATGGGGTAGCAGGACTCGACTAAGTTTATCCACTAAGAGATTCTGTTTGCCTGGAAGATACACCACAAGTAGGTGAATCTGATGCTGTATGGTGAAGGACCACAGGTGTAGGGCTTCATTGCAAAGCATCCAAGAGCCTGTTCTGCCCTGCTTGTTCAAGTAGAACATGGCTACTTGATTGTCCATCTGGACTAGAACTGTGTGGAAGCAAAGGTGGTCCTGGAACACCCTGAGAGCATTGTGTATGCCTCTGAGTTCCAGCAGATTTATGTGGAGTTGTGACTCTTGATGAGACCAAAGACCCTGAGTGGAGAGATTGTCCAGATGAGCTCCCCAGCCCAATTTGGACGCATCCGTCGTCAGAGTACATTGATGTGGAGGCATCTGAAAAGGTGATCCTACCAGAAGGTTTTCTGGGGATTGCCAACACTGGAGAGACGAGATGAGACATGACATGTAGAGAGCATTATTCTGTTTCCCAGGCTACCAGATGCCTGAGACCACTGGGAAGCCAGGATCCATTGAGCTGCATACATATGTAGACGAGCATATGGAACAACATGTACAGTAGAAGCCATATGGCCCAAGAGTTGCAGCATTTCTCGAGCAGTGAGAAAGGTCTTGAGGCATGCTTGAGATGCAAGCTGAATGAGTCGAGCAAGAGTAGTTACTCACCTGTAACAGGTGTTCTCCAGGAGCAGCAGGAATCAGTCCTCACATATGGGTGTCATCGGCGCCGATGAAGCCCCAGCGGAGCATTTCCCCAGCTTTCTATGAAAGCTTTTGGGAATGCAGGCACGCATGCGCGGTTCCCTTTCCGCCTAAAGGTGCCAACTTACCTCAGTCAAATGACATAGCTAAGAACAGCACACAAAAATGAAAAATAAACTATGTACAACTGCAACTCCCAGGGGAGGAGGGAGGGTTGTGAGGACTGATTCCTGCTGCTCCTGGAGAACACCTGTTACAGGTGAGTAACTACTCTTTCTCCAAGACCAAGCAGGAAGTCAGTCCTCACATATGGGTGACTCCCAAGCTCCGGGCTACCGAGGAACCCAGGCTGAACAAGAGAACTCCCTCTAGTCCCAGCAAAAAAGAAAGGCTTTTCAAGGACACAGCCTCCACCGGTAGCCCAACAGAGGGCAGGAGTTGCCTAAACCTCAAAGAGATTCCCGAGTACTGCTTGGCCAAAAGCACTGTCCCTACGGGACTCCCTCTCCAGGCAGTAATGGGCCGCAAAAGTCTGGCTTGAAGACCAAGTTGCAGCCCTGCAGATGTCTACCAAGGGCACAGAGCGGAGATGAGCCACTGAGCCAGCCATTGCCCTGACACGGTGGGCCATAACCTGACCCTGCAAAGGAAGGTCAGCAGCCTTATAAGCCCAGGTGATACAGTGAGCTACCCAGATGGACAAGGTACGCTTGGACACAGCCAACCCCAACTTATTGGGGTCAAAGGAGACGAAGAGCTGGGTAGCCCATCTATGCCCCTGCGTACGGTCAAGGTAGAAGGATAAGGCCCTCCTACAGTCCAGGGTATGCAGGACTGCTTCAGCCTGGCTTGCATGAGGCCTAGGGAAGAATGTTGGAAGAACCACCTCCTGGTTGAGGTGGAAAGAGGAGACAACCTTAGGGAGGAACTTGGGATGAGTACGAAGGACTACCCTGTTTCGATAAATCCTGGTGTAAGGCCTATCACAGACCAGGGCCTGAAGCTCACTTACTCGCCTAGCCGAGGTAAGGGCTATCAGGAAGAGTGTCTTCCAGGAGAGGAAGCGTAGTGGACAAGTAGCCATCGGCTCAAAAGGTGAGCGAGTCAGTTGCTGCAAGACCACATTCAGCTCCCACTCAGGGGCAGGAGGACGGATGGGAGGCTTCAGCAAAAGCAAGCCCCTAAGAAAGCGGGACACCAAGGGGTGACCAGAGAATGTCCCTCCACCAGAGAGTGGTGAGCTGCTAGAGCTGAGAGGTGGACCCAAACAGAATTGGATTTAAGTCCCTGATTGGACAAGGGCAGTAAGTACTGAAGGACTACTGGCACAGTACAGGAGAAAGGATCTTCTGTACGTAGCTGACACCACACAAAAAACCTTTTCCATTTGAGAGCATAGGTTTTCCTAGTGGACTGTTTCCTAGAGGCTAGGACAACCTCCTCAACATCCTGAGGCAGGCCCCAGGGAGCCAAAACTACCCTTGCAGCCTCCAGGCCATTAAATTGAGAGCTTTGAGATTGGGGTGCAGAAGGGAACCCTGCTCCTGTGAGAGAAGGTCAGGTTGCAACCCAAGAGGTAGTGAAGGATCCACCGCCAGTTGAAGCAGAAGAGGAAACCAAGGCTGTCTCGGCCACCTGGGAGCCACCAGCAGGACCGAGGCCTTGTCCTGAAGAATCTTGAAGTTTGAAGAGATTCGGGCCACCAAGGGCGTGGGAGGAAACGCATAGAGGAGGCCCTGAGACCAGTACTCAGAAAAGCATCCGCTGCTATCCGCAGAGGATGCGGTTGCCTGGAGCAGAACTTTGGCAGCTGCTTGTTCGTTGGGCTGGCAAAGAGATCTATCAAAGGGAGACCCCATTTCAGGAAGATCTACTGAACCACTGAAGGATGCAGCTGCCACTCGTGGGGCTGCAGCATTCTGCTTAATATGTCTGTCAGGTAGTTGTCCTGGCCTGGAAGGTACACAGCCTTGAGGAGCATGTTGTGCTTGAGTGCAAAAGAACAAAGGTCCTGAGACTCCCGACAAAGGATCCTGGACCCAGTTCCGCCCTGTTTGTTTCATAACATGGCAACTTGGTTGTCTGTCTGAATCAGGACAGACTGGGCGCCCGGGTTGGCGTGCCGCTTTGCGGCTCTCGCCTCGCTTGGTTCGCGGCGCCGGAACCAGCCTTGCTCTGCTGTGCCGCCTTCCACGGGCGCCCAGCGGCCCCCTGGGCCACCAACAAGCCCCGCCCCCAAGAGCCGCTCCCCAGCACCTTGGCCCCCGACAGCTGAACACGCGAAGACTCGCAACGGCCCCTCCCTCCCAACCACAAAGTCCCACAGAACTCTGCCACGTCCCCCCACCAGTGCGCAAAGCGTTGGGTGCCGTACTTGCGCCATGAGCTGCCGCCACCGGGTCGGGCCCCCCTCTCCTGTTCTCTGAGACCAGAAGACCCACACAACACACACACGCCTAACCCCGCCACACGTGACCCTGCAGGCCCGCCGGCCCCCCTTGCAGGCCAAACAACTAACCCAGACTGGAGCCACCACCACACCCGTACAAGAGGTCACCGGTACTGTCGAAGCCGGGCCTAGAAGACTCAGGCACGCGCGACAACGGTGGAGACCCGGGCCCTGCTGCACCCTGACAACGTCAACCAACTGCCAAGGCCCTCCACACCAGCACACTGGGCCGTCAGAATACCACAACACCACACAACGAAATCCAGCCGACCACCCCCCACACACGCAGGCCAGCCTCCACCACACACACACACTGGAAACAACAACAGTTGGGGCGGGGCGCCCGGGACTTTGCCGCAGTGCTGCCACCTCCCCCGGCTTCGGAGAAGCAGCCTAACCAAACCTGAGGGGGCTTGTGTGGCTCTGGGCCTGTTCTGCCCCATACAGCACTGCACACCAAAGTAAGCACACCAACCACCCCCACCACCACCACACCATCCCACCCCCCCCCCCACCCCCACCACACAAAACACCACCCCCCCACAAACCACCCAACCAACACACCCCAACCACACTTAGATAGGGAAGACCAACA